>BQMI01000012.1:0-638143 GCA_026005395.1 Asobara japonica | reverse complement strand
CAATTTGTCAATTGTCAATTTGTCAATTGTCAATTTGTCAATTGTGTCAATTGTCAATTTGTCAATTGTCAATTTCAATTTGTCAATTGTCAATTGTCAATTGTCAATTTGTCAATTGTCAATTTGCAATTGTCAATTTGTCAATTGTCAATTTGTCAATTGTCAATTTGTCAATTGTCAATTTGTCAATTGTCAATTTGTCAATTGTCAATTTGTCAATTGTCAATTTGTCAATTGTCAATTTGTCAATTGTCAATTTGTCAATTGTCAATTTGTCAATTGTCAATTTGTCAATTGTCAATTTGTCAATTGTCAATTTGTCAATTTGTCAATTGTCAATTTGTCAATTGTCAATTTGTCAATTTGTCAATTGTCAATTGTCAATTGTCAATTGTCAATTTGTCAATTGTCAATTGTCAATTGTCAATTTGTCAATTGTCAATTTGTCAATTGTCAATTTGTCAATTGTCAATTTGTCAATTGTCAATTTGTCAATTGTCAATTTGTCAATTGTTCAATTTGTCAATTGTCAATTTGTCAATTGTCCAATTTGTCAATTGTCAATTCAATTGTCAATTGTCAATTTGTCAATTGTCCAATTTGTCAATTGTCAATTTGTCAATTGTCAATTTGTCAATTGTCAATTGTCAATTTGTCAAATTGTCAATTGTCAATGTCAATTGTCAATTGTCAATTTGTCAATTGTCAATTTGTCAATTGTCAATTTGTCAATTGTCCATTTGGGTCAATTGTCAATTTGTCAATTGTCAATTTGTCAATTGTCAATTTGTCAATTGTCAATTTGTCAATTGTCAATTTGTCAATTGTCAATTTGTCAATTGTCAATTTGTCAATTGTCCAATTTGTCAATTGTCAATTTGTCCAATTGTCAATTTGTCAATTGTCAATTTGTCAATTGTCCAATTTGTCAATTGTCAATTTGTCAATTGTCAATTTGTCAATTGTCAATTTGTCAATTGTCAATTTGTTCAATTGTCAATTTGTCAATTGTCAATTGTCAATTGTCAAATTGTCAATTGTCAATTGTCAATTTGTCAATTGTCAATTTGTCAATTGTCAATTTGTCAATTGTCAATTTGTCAATTGTCAATTTGTCAATTGTCAATTGTCAATTGTCAATTTGTCAATTGTCAATTTGTCAATTGTCAATTTGTCAATTGTCAATTTGTCAATTGTCAATTTGTCAATTGTCAATTTGTCAATTGTCAATTTGTCAATTGTCAATTTGTCAATTGTCAATTTGTCAATTGTCAATTTGGTCAATTGTCAATTTGTCAAATTGTCAATTTGTCAATTGTCAATTTGTCAATTGTCAATTTGTCAATTGTCAATTTGTCAATTGTCAATTTGTCAATTGTCAATTTGTCAATTGTCAATTTGTCAATTGTCAATTTGTCAATTGTCATTTGTCAATTGTCAATTGTCAATTGTCAATTTGTCAATTGTCAATTTGTCAATTGTCAATTTGTCAATTGTCAATTTGTCAATTGTCAATTTGTCAATTGTCAATTTGTCAATTGTCAATTTGTCAATTGTCAATTTGTCAATTGTCAATTTGTCAATTGTCAATGTCAACTGTCCAAATTTGTCAATTGTCAATTTGTCCAAATATGGTCAATTTGTCAATTGTCAATTGTCAATTGTTCATTTGTCAATTGTCAATTTGTCAATTGTCCAATTGTCAATTGATCAATTGTCCAATTTGTCAATTGTCAATTTGTCAATTGTCAATTTGTCAATGTCCAATTGTCAATTGTCATTTGTCAATTTGTCCATTTGCTCAATTGTCAATTGTCAATTTGTCAATTGTCAATTTGTCAATTTGTCATTGTCAATTTGTCAATTGTCAATTTTGCAATTGTCAATTTGTCAATTGTCCATTTGTCAATTGTCAATTTGTCAATTGTCAATTTGTCCAATTGTCAATTTGGTTCAATTGTCAATTTGTCAATTGTCAATTTGTCAATTGTCCATTTGGTCAATTTTGTCCATTTGCTAATTTGTCAATTGTGTCAATTTGTCAATTTGTCAATTTGTCAATTGTCAATTTGTCAATTGTCAATTTGTCAATTGTCAATTTGTCAATTTGTCAATTGTCAATTTGTCAATTGTCAATTTGTCAATTGTCATTTGTCAATTGTCAATTTGTCAATTGTCGAATTTGGTCAATTGTCAATTTGTCAATTGTCAATTGTCAATTGTCAATTGTCATAATTGTCAATTTGTCAATTGTCAATTTGTCAATTGTCAATTTGTCAATTGTCAATTTGTCAATTGTCAATTTGTCAATTGTCAATTTGTCAATTGTCAATTGTCAATTGTCAATTTGTCAATTGTCAATTTGTCAATTGTCAATTTGTCAATTGTCAATTTGTCAATTGTCAATTTGTCAATTGTCAATTTGTCAATTGTCAATTTGTCAATTGTCAATTTGTCAATTGTCAATTTGTCAATTGTCAATTTGTCAATTGTCAATTTGTCAATTGTCAATTTGTCAATTGTCAATTTGTCAATTGTCAATTTGTCAATTGTCAATTTGTCAATTGTCAATTTGTCAATTGTCAATTTGTCAATTGTCAATTTGTCAATTGTCAATTTGTCAATTGTCAATTTGTCAATTGTCAATTTGTCAATTGTCAATTTGTCAATTGTCAATTTGTCAATTGTCAATTTGTCAATTGTCAATTTGTCAATTGTCAATTTGTCAATTGTCAATTTGTCAATTGTCAATTTGTCAATTGTCAATTTGTCAATTGTCAATTTGTCAATTGTCAATTTGTCAATTGTCAATTTGTCAATTGTCAATTTGTCAATTCTCAATTTGTCAATTCTCAATTTGTCAATTCTCAATTTGTCAATTTGTCAATTGTCAATTTGTCAATTGACAATTTGTCAATTGTCAATTGTCAATTGTCAATTTGTCAATTGTCAGTTTGTCAATTGTCAATTGTCAATTGTCAATTTGTCAATTGTCAATTTGTCAATTGTCAATTTGTCAATTGTCAATTTGTCAATTGTCAAATTGTCAATTTGTCAATTGCCAATTTGTCAATTGTCAATTTGTCAATTGTCAATTGTCAATTGTCAATTGTCAATTGTCAATTGTCAATTGTCAATTGTCAATTGTCAATTGTCAATTTGTCAATTGTCAATTTGTCAATTCTCAATTTGTCAATTCTCAATTTGTCAATTGTCAATTGTCAATTTGTCAATTCTCAATTTGTCAATTCTCAATTTGTCAATTCTCAATTTGTCAATTGTCAATTGTCAATTTGTCAATTCTCAATTTGTCAATTCTCAATTTGTCAATTGTCAATTGTCAATTTGTCAATAGTCAATTTGTCAATAGTCAATTTGTCAATAGTCAATTTGTCAATAGTCAATTTGTCAATAGTCAATTTGTCAATAGTCAATTTGTCAATAGTCAATTTGTCAATTTGTCAATTGTCAATTGTCAATTTGTCAATAGTCAATTTGTCAATAGTCAATTTGTCAATAGTCAATTTGTCAATAGTCAATTTGTCAATAGTCAATTTGTCAATAGTCAATTTGTCAATTGTCAATTTGTCAATTGTCAATTTGTCAATTGTCAATTTGTCAATTGTCAATTTGTCAATTGTCAATTTGTCAATTGTCAATTTGTCAATTGTCAATTTGTCAATTGTCAATTTGTCAATTGTCAATTTGTCAATTGTCAATTTGTCAATTGTCAATTGTCAATTGTCAATAGTCAATTTGTCAATAGTCAATTTGTCAATAGTCAATTTGTCAATAGTCAATTTGTCAATAGTCAATTTGTCAATAGTCAATTTGTCAATAGTCAATTTGTCAATAGTCAATTTGTCAATAGTCAATTTGTCAATAGTCAATTTGTCAATAGTCAATTTGTCAATAGTCAATTTGTCAATAGTCAATTTGTCAATAGTCAATTTGTCAATAGTCAATTTGTCAATAGTCAATTGTCAATTTGTCAATTTGTCCATTTGCTAATTTGTCAATTTGTCAATTGTCAATTTGTCAATTGTCAATTGTCAATTTGTCAATTGTCAATTTGTCAATTGTCAATTTGTCAATTGTCAATTTGTCAATTGTCAATTTGTCAATTGTCAATTTGTCAATTTGTCCATTTGCTAATTTGTCAATTTGTCAATTGTCAATTTGTCAATTGTCAATTTGTCAATTGTCAATTTGTCAATTGTCAATTTGTCAATTGTCAATTTGTCAATTGTCAATTTGTCAATTGTCAATTTGTCAATTGTCAATTTGTCAATTGTCAATTTGTCAATTGTCAATTTGTCAATTGTCAATTTGTCAATTGTCAATTGTCAATTGTCAATTTGTCAATTGTCAATTTGTCAATTGTCAATTTGTCAATTGTCAATTGACAAATTGTCAATTTGTCGATTGTCAATTTGTCAATTGTCAATTTGTCAATTTGTCAATCTGTTAATTGTCAATTTGTCAATTGTCAATTTGTCAATTGTCAATTTGTCAATTTGTCAATTGTCAATTTGTCAATTGTCAATTTGTCAATTGTCAATTTGTCAATTGTCAATTTGTCAATTGTCAATTTGTCAATTGTCAATTTGTCAATTGTCAATTTGTCAATTTGTCCATTTGCTAATTTGTCAATTTGTCAATTGTCAATTTGTCAATTGTCAATTGTCAATTTGTCAATTGTCAATTTGTCAATTGTCAATTTGTCAATTGTCAATTTGTCAATTGTCAATTTGTCAATAGTCAATTTGTCAATAGTCAATTTGTCAATTGTCAATTTGTCAATTGTCAATTTGTCAATTGTCAATTTGTCAATTGTCAATTTGTCGATTGTCAATTTGTCAATTGTCAATTTGTCAATTGTCAATTTGTCAATTGTCAATTTGTCAATTGTCAATTTGTCAATTGTCAATTTGTCACTTTGTCAATTGTCAATTGTCAATTGCCAATTGTCAATTGTCAATTGTGAATTGTCAATTGTCAATTGTCAATTGTCAATTGTCAATTGTCAATTGTCAATTGTCAATTGTCAATTGTCAATTGTCAATTGTCAATTGTCAATTGTCAATTTGTCACTTTGTCAATTGTCAATTGTCAATTGCCAATTGTCAATTGTCAATTGTCAATTGTCAATTGTCAATTGTCAATTGTCAATTGTCAATTGTCAATTGTCAATTGTCAATTTGTCAATTGCCAATTTGTCAATTGCCAATTTGTCAATTGTCAATTTGTCAATTGTCAATTTGTCAATTATCAATTTGTCAATTGTGAATTTGTCAATTGTCAATTTGTCAGTTGTCAATTTGTCACTTTGTCAATTGTCAATTCGTCAATTGTCAATTTGTCAATTGTCAATTTGTCAATTGTCAATTTGTCAATTGTCAAGTGTCAATTGTCAATTGTCAATTGTCAATTGTCAATTGTCAATTGTCAATTGTCAATTGTCAATTGTCAATTGTCAATTTGTCAATTGTCAATTTGTCAATTGTCAATTTGTCAATTGTCAATTTGTCAATTGTCAATTTGTCACTTTGTCAATTGTCAATTGCCAATTGTCAATTGTCAATTGTCAATTGTCAATTGTCAATTGTCAATTGTCAATTTGTCACTTTGTCAATTGTCAATTTGTCACTTTGTCAATTGTCAATTGTCAATTGCCAATTGTCAATTGTCAATTGTCAATTGTCAATTGTCAATTGTCAATTGTCAATTGTCAATTGTCAATTGTCAATTGTCAATTGTCAATTGTCAATTGTCAATTGTCAATTGTCAATTGTCAATTGTCAATTGTCAATTGTCAATTGTCAATTGTCAATTGTCAATTGTCAATTGTCAATTGTCAATTGTCAATTGTCAATTGTCAATTTGTTAATTGTCGATTGAAAATTGTGTATTACCCATTAAAAATTTCCAATTGCCAATTGGAACTTGTGGATTGACAATGGACAAAGAAAAAGTGCGGATTGAAAATTGCGAATTGCCAATCGGAAATTGTGGATTGACCGTTTAAAATTGGTAGTTTCCAGATAAAAATTGGGGACTCAAAATTGAGAATTAAAAATTGGGAATTAAAAATTGCCCATTGAATGATGCCAATTTCCAATTTGAAATTTTGAAGTGACAATGGACGAAGAAAAATTGCGGATCCAAAATTGCTAATGACCCATCGAAAATTGTCAATTGCCAATTGGAAATTGTGGATTGACAATTGACTAAAAAAATTGGGGATTCAAAATTGCATATTAAAAATGGCCAATTGAAAATTGCCGAATCGGAAACTGCCAGTTAAAAATTGCGAATTCTTAATTGTGAATTGAGAATGGACAGCTGACAATTGACAAATAAAAATTCGCGCATTAAAAATCGGCAATTGAAAATTGGCAATTAAAGATTGCGGATTGAAAATTGCCGATTGTCAATTACCAATTGTGGATTGACAATTGACAAATATCCATTGGGGATTTAGAATTGTCAATAGGAAATTGCAAATTAAAAATTGCCCATTGAACATTGCCCAAGGGAAATTGAAAATTGTGGGTTGACAATAAACAATTGTCGATTGAAAATTGTCAATTAAACGCATTGCTTTGTCATTGGGGATTGACAATGACCAAGGAAAAATTGCGGATTGAAAATTGCCAATTGCCAATTGGAAATTGGGGATTGACAGTTTAAAATTGACAGTTGCCGAATAAAAATTGAGGATTTAAAATTGCCAATTGACAATTGCCAATTGGCAATAGTCGCGATTGACAATTGACAAATATAAATTGGGCAGTAAAAACTGCCAATTGAAAATGGTCAATCAAAAATGATCGATTGCCAATCGGAAATTGTGGATTGACAATTGAGAAATAAAAATTGAGGATTTAAACTTGCCAATAGAAAATTGCAAAGTAAAAATTGCCCATTGAAAAATGCCAAAGCAAAATTGAAAATTGTGCATTGATAAACTATTATCTATGATAAACTATATATAAATGAACTATCAACTCTCAAACCAAAATCAGCGTACATTCAGAATCTACAAACAATTTGCGATCGATTCAAAAAAAAAAGTGAGGCGTCATGGGACACCTGGTAGATGTGAAACATGGAAACACTACTTTTGCTGTAAATTGATCCAAAATTTTTGACGATTTCTCGAGAGTTATTGGACATTTTCAAATACTCAGTTTCTTTACACGTTTGAAAAGTTTCTCCAAACATTCACAAAACGTTCTAAAATTTAAAAAAACTAGTGGGCGAGATGTATTTGTGCCCTCAGTGAGGACACAACGCAAACTTCCCGATTGGGGAACTCCAGTTTTAGAGATCATGTCTATTTCAACCATTTACGAAACTTCTCACTTGAATATTTATTGATTTTTTTTTTCATTTATCTATTTGTCGCTGCCTTTTGTGATTTTCTTCATAATCAAGAGATAACTGTCTTTCCTACATTAAAGCCATTTACTTCTCATTGAAGCTTTGAGTCACATTGAAGCATTTTAAACCCACGCATATACAACTATTTTTCGCGATCGGCGCCGCCATCTTGAAATAGGTGAATGAGGGTAAAAAAACGACCAACTTTCAAGGATACAGATCGACTCAAACTCGAATTCTAAGTCGGTCCATGTATACTTGTAGAGACCAATTTTTACGGACGCCGCCTCCATCTAGTCTCCATTCATGCACTCATCACATGAATTATTCAGTTCTAACAGCTCTACCACCTTAATTATGCACATTATGAGAAAAAGTCAAAAAACATTAAATGTAGACCTTAGTAGGAGGAATAATTTATGTTAATAATTTTTTTCCCTAACCCCAACCGTTTACGAGATATAGCGTTATGAACAGTTGAAATTGTTAATGACAATATGTATTCTCAACCAATATCCATCAAAAACTAATCAGGGCTGAGTTACATTAAGACACGTCGATTGGCACCTCGATGGTTCCGATTGGTGTATCCATTCGTGAGAAATCGTTGACCAAAATTGCGGGCACATACATACAAACATACACACACACACACACACTGGAAGAAACCTAACTCCCGAAACCAAGGGTGCCAATGGTGGGCTCCCTATAACAGCCCATGAAGCAAACATGAACAGCGATGATAAAACACTAGTATCCCACGCGGACAACCCCCAAAAGGGAAATTCCGCCGTCGGTTCCTACCAGGTGAAAGCCCTGATGGCCGGCGCTGGCTCCTCGGATTGTGGGAAGAGCCAACCATCACTGGATTGTCCCCGGGTGGCCCACTTGGCCCCAAATGTTACAAATGGATTCCAAAGTAGTGAAAAATCAGCAGGAAAACGATCTGGCAACGCTGGTGAACTCCTCACAGATAAAAATCGGCGAACCATCAACGAAGAGATCCGGAGTCTAGCTAGAAAGATCCAAATATCGACCAAGCGGATAAGAACCATGACGGAAACCGGAAGATCGGACCCGCGGTTGCCAGCAGCGGCATGGCTCACCCCCCCGGGTCCTAGATTGTCGCAGGTGAACCGAGGAAGCGGCCACAATGCCATCGAAAAACCGGCAACATCCCATGAAACGCCGACCAGACGAGAGAAAAGAAAGGAAAGAACTCCGCCCGATGACATCGCGGGTAAAAAGTACAAGAGTACCGAAGATGAGGCATCAGCAACACCGCCTATTCATATGGAGGAGCTGATGAGAAATGGAACCCGGTCAGATGGAAACAGGGCCAAAGAGCAAACCTCGAATTCTGCTACAGAAGACGATGGAAATGCTTGGGAGAAAGCCAAGAGACGGAGGAAAAAACAGAATCCGTCCCAAAATCTTCCAGGAGCTACACAGAATCAACCACGGTCGAAAAAGAAAGCAGCAATCCGACCTGATGCGCTAATTATTCGCTTGACGGGGAAAGATACGTACTCGGAAATATTGGGACGAATAAAGTAGGACCAAGGTGTTTATGCGGCTAGCTCATGCGTGGAAAAAATCCGTAAAACAGCTTCCGGACACGTTCCCTTAATCCTTGCGAGAGGAAAGAAGGACGAAGGTGTTGAGTTAGAGAAGGCATTAGCTGGAGCCCTCCAAAACGAAGCTAAGGTGTTTAATAAGGGACCTCAACAGGAACTCGAAATCAAAGACCTCGATGACGTCGCGATCTGCTGACGCCGATGGTTCAGGACCTGAAGATTGATGTTTCCGTCATTTCCGAACCCTACAGGAATCTACATTCCCAAAACTGGGTGACCGATACTAGCAAAAAAGCTGCCATTTGGTCCTGCGGTGGTTTACCGTTTGAAGCATACGACGGTGTCGAACAGTCTGGATTTGTTGTGGCCAAGGTGAATGGTATCTATTTCTATAGCTGCTATGCACCACCAAGCCTTTGTTATGAAGACTTCACAGCATTCCTAGATAGACTCGTGATGGATGCGAAACAGCATTTCCCGGTGGCCATTGCGGGAGATTTCAATTCCTGGGCAGTCGAGTGGGGTAGCAAGCAGACGAATCAGCGAGGACGTGCTTTACTAGAAGCTTTCTCGACTTTAGATGTCGTCCTATTGAACCATGGAAATGAACCAACATTTCGCAGAGGACAAGCGAGCTCAATTATAGATCTCACCTTTGTCAGCAGTAGCCTGCTCAAAGGAAATTGTACATGGGAGGTATCTGAGATCTATACTGCCAGTGATCATAGAGCGGTACTTTGGGAGGTGTCTGTTGGCCGGAGGTCCGCACCCACATCAGAAAGAACAAACGGAGTCGGCTGGAATGTAAGAAGATTCGACGTTACCACCTTCCTTTTAGCACTGAAGACTGACCCCATAAACGGTAGCAATACCACAGAAAAAGTAGACGCAGTCATGCGGAGAGTCACCGACGCTTGCGATGCCACTATGTCCAGGAAATTTAGTGGAAACCGACGGCCACCGGAGTATTGGTGGAGCGATGAAATCGCGACCCTCCGCAAGGAATGTTTCGCAGCGAGAAGATCCTGGCAACGCGCAAGGAAGAAGTCCAATCCTGAAAGCCTGGAAGTGAAATTTAAAGCCGCCAAGCGTAAACTCACCAAGGCCATAAAGCTTCGCAAACGAGACTGTTGGAACGAGCTTTTGGAGGAAGTGGATAAGGATCCTTGGGGCAGACCGTACAAGGTGGTTATGGCGCGACTTAAGAGTCAACCGATGCCATCACCGACCTGCCCTGAGCTCCTGGAGAGGATTGTAGCTGTCTTATTTCCTCAACAAACGAATATTACTGGGACGTATGTGAAGAATGGTATCACCGACGTAATTCCACCGATTACAGCTGATGAACTATTGCAGGCCTGTAGTAGAGTGGGCAACAACAAGGCCCCTGGTCTCGATGGTGTGCCAAACATAGCACTGAAGGCCGCCATTAATGCAGCACCTGGAATCTTTCTCGATATGTACAATGCTTGCATTCAGGAAGGTATCTTCCCCAGCAGATGGAAGCAACAGAGACTCGTACTGCTTCCTAAGGGAAAAAAGCCTCCGGACGAACCGTCATCATATCGTCCACTCTGTATGCTGGATACTGCGGGCAAGATCCTGGAGCGCATTATACATCAGAGAATTGAGGCAGTGGTGGAACCCCTATTGGCCGAAGCCCAATACGGCTTCAGACGACGACGATCTACGTTGGATGCTATAGACCTGGTGGTGAAAACAGCGAAGAGAGCGATTGAGGGCGGACAATGGAAAGGAGGTACGAAACAATACTATTTGGTTGTTACTCTGGACGTCAAGAACGCTTTCAACTCGGTACGGTGGGATTCTATTTTGGCGGCATTATCGAAGCTATCTGTACCGGCATATCTCCAAAAGATGGTAGGTAACTACTTCACCGACAGAGTTCTCAAGTATAACACAGAAGTAGGCCCCAAAACATATAAGGTGATTGGGGGTGTACCACAAGGCTCAGTGTTGGGGCCCCTTCTGTGGAATATCGTGTACGACGAATTGCTGAAACTGGCACTGCCGACGGGGGCAAAGCTCGTGGCGTTTACAGATGACGTGGGTATAACCATCGTGGAAAAACATCTATTCATGCTTCAGCTCATTTTCGATAATGTTTTTAACAAGAATGTAACGGAAATGGATGGACTCTATTGGTCTACAACTTGCAGAGCATAAGACTGAGGCATTACTCATCACGAGCCGAAAGAAAAAACAAAATAAAAAAAAAAAATAACACACACACACACACACACACAGACATTCACTCAGAATTTTTCAGGGATCATTTTGGTACACTTAAGACATCAGTTACAGGCCGAAATGAAAAAGTTCGATTTCGGGGTGATTACAATAACTTCCCTATCGGGAAGTTAAAAATTGCAAATGGTTTGAAAATTGATCCAAACTTTTTTAAAATTTTTTCACAGTTTTTTAAAATTATTAGATTTTTTTTCCAATTTTGTTCTAACGTTTTCCGAGATTTTTGTAAATCTTTCCATTTTGTTTCAAATTTTTAGAAAAGTGCTCCAAATTTCTTCAAACTTATAGCAAAATTTTTTTCAATTTCAAACAAAAATTGCAAAAAATTTTCAATTTTGGTGCCATCTTTTCTCTAAGCTTTTGCTAATTTTTCCAAATTTTTTTAAAATAAGCCAAATTTTTTCTAAAATTTTTCCAAAAAATTTCAATATTTTTTCCATATTTTTGAGAAATTGTTTCAAAAATTTTCTAATTTGTTAAAAAAAATTTCCAATTCTTCTCAAATTTTTTTGAAACACTGCGGCGTATCTCGATATGTACATTGAACATGTGCGCATTGCCTTTGCGTCGATGGCAGAGCGGGGGCCATCGGTAAGCAGTGGAGTATATCTATATATTTTTGTTACGGAAAGCTGCTTGTGCCGAGAACAAATTTTGCCGAGTCCACCCGCGGCATTAGATGTTTCACATAAAAGAAAAATCCATTGATTTTTCAGAAAATTGTCGGCTAAATTCACGCAATTTCTTAATTAATTAATTAAAAATCACTCATTAACTCTCAAACGTTAAAACCAATGTACAATGATTTGCTAATGAACTACAAGCAGGTTTGAATGTCAATTTAGTTAAAAATTATTGTTTGTCGGCTAACTGTATACAAGTATACGTTACCTATAGACGGACTTCAACATCGCAAGCGGCGGCGGGGGGAGGGGGGGGGGATTGGAGGATAATTAACACAATCATATTGGTATCGTTTCCTTTTTCAATGGTGAACAATGGTACGTTATCTATAAACTTTCGGTATGTGTTGGTTTTGAAAAAACAAAATGTTGAAAAAAGGAACTACAGTTGGCGGGGGGAATTGATAAAAAAAAACAAAGCACTTGTATAGACTATTCAATGGTAAACAATTGTAAAATGTTATTAACGTTAAAAAAAAATGGTGTGTCATGAAGACACGCGATAGAAGTGAAACTGAATGATTGGATCGGCAAGGATTATTTAATTTTCGATGTTTAGAGGGAGAGGAATCATTTTAATCACGTGTCAAACACTTCTTGATAGTAAATATTAATTTATTCATAATAATTATACTTTTTTCAAGATACAATAATATTAGTATGAATATGATGAATTAAATCTCAATCACCTTCACCTTCATTCTCTGGTAGGGTCTTCATGAACGAAATGATAGGTTTGTGGTAACGAAAATAGGTAATGAAGACTCTTGACTCCAAATTTTCGATGTAACGTGAGAAAACTGCATCGATCGTGGTACCATGGCGTGTAGTCGATTCAATTGGTGAATTGTTCATTTCCAATGACAATTTCTGTTGCATGAACTGAATTAATGGCTTGGAATCCTCTGAAGCAAAATTAACAGCAAAATCTCCTCCTAGAATCATAGGCATTTTGTCCAGCTCTACTCCAACTTCTGCAGCCCCCACTGGAGTATACGGCAGCAAGTGAAGGTGAATAAACTCTATTATTTTCGCCATCTTCTGACTTGGTGAAATATAGAGTGCTATAAGCATAATCCGCTGTCCGCTTTCTGTGCGACATTCAGCTGCACACATTTTTCCAACAGATGACAACCCAATTGAAAGCGATTCTAGTTGTTTCAAGTTCAGGTCCATATTGGGTGTCATGATGTTCGTTCCATGAGCAGTATTGTAAAGTAGTGCGATACCCCCTGCTCTCACATTATGTCTTTTGAACTGTACGACACAATTAAAATTGGGAACATCAATTTCTTGATCGTTTTCCTTCCACGTCTCTGAAAGTATCAATATATTAGACCGTAGAATCACCGGATCATTGAAATCTCCGCTATGAGCTCCTACGCTTTGGCAATTCAGGGCTGTTATTGATAAGCCTGGTCAGTCAAAGTTATCAATGGATTTGTTGATAATCTTCTAAATTCTGATTGTAGCTTGTCCATTGATTGAGCTTCTTTCCGTCCATGATAAAATTTGTTCTTTCCATCCTTCGCAACGATGTACAATCCCTGTATACTTGTGACACGGGACAAGGCTACGTAAAGGAGTTGTTGTGAATGTGTCTTTTCGTATTCATAGCCGATTTGATTAAACGTACCACCTTGAGACTTGTGGATAGTAATAGCACACGCTGATACCAATGGCAGATCATTTCTTTTGACGAAAATCGTTTTATTCTTGTTCATCTATATCGTAGAAGTTCTTCGAGCAATGGGAACTGCCGTGTGGCTGATGTTGATTGCTTGGATGAACGCAGCAGCTTTTCTCCGGATCTTCTGCCCCGTCTTTGGTGAATCTGGAAATTCCAGCCACACACGAGTTACTGCCCCTGCCTCAGCAGGTTCGATATGAACTAGTTTACCAACTGCGCCGTTTGCTAAACCATCCGAGACATCCACATTGGTTGTTATTATATACGATTTATCTAACACCAGTATTATCTCGTAGGGCAGACCTCCAGTGTCTATTACCGTTTTTTTATGCAATTTTTGTCGTACAAATGATTGTTGCTCAGCATTATAGCAGCCGGTGAATACATCAGTAGCTATTGAGACTGTTTTATTCTCTGCAGAATTAAGAATTGTCAAATTGTATACGTTTACAGCATTACTTGTCAAATATAGCCGAATTCCATGTGGACAAAGACGATCTGCTTCCTCTCTTGTATAAAAACGAGATTCGATTAGGTGTATCTGTTCTTGATTCAATTCTTCGCCACTTCCAATTTTAGTTAATAAAGAGGAGAAATCAGCATTCGCTTGTCTCATGACTTTATCCAATTCATAGAACTTCAAGTCACGCCAAAGTGTTGGTGCTGGTATGCGTCGTTTTGTTGCTTGATAGATGGGTGTAGCTCGCACTGGAGGTAACTGACGCAAATCACCTATGAAAATGATATCCATTCCTCCAAAATTATCTTGGAAATTTCCTGTTATTTGTTTTAACCGTGCGTCAATTTGAGACAGCAATTCCGCTCCTACCATACTGACCTCATCGATGAGTATAACTTGGACGTATTCGAAGAGCATTCTGCACTGTTGAGCCACTTCAATTGATAATGGTAATAGTTTGGAAAGGGATATTTTCAATGCAGTGTGGATTGTCGTACCATCAATTGCTATTGCAGCCTTTCTTGTTGATGCACATGCGATGTAAGCATTGCAAAAACCATCATTATCTGTGAAGCGGTTGTAAATTTCCATGCAGAGTCTAATGAGGAATGTCTTCCCACATCGTGCTGGCCCAGTGAAGAAAACTTGGAGTGGTGATCGGTTTGATGAGAGGAGATTAGCAATCACATGCATCAGGAGTCCTTTCTGCCTCTGATTGGCCATTCTCATTAGTTCATAAAATTTTTCATTAGACATTAAATTATTCCTCTTCTTTGCGATAGCACCCAGTTTGTTAAGTGTTGCTAACCGCAGATCGTCGTTCATTATGTGGTCAGCGTTATACAATTTTGAAAAGGATTTGCTTCAGGAAAAAGGCGACCTACGTTGTCTCCTTCAGCATCATCATCTTGATTTAATTCATCTTCACGACACAACTCTCGGCATATCTCGATGGTTTTCTGGATATCTAAATTCGATGAGAATTCTTTATGTCGCTCCAAAATCAATATTTCGTTGTCGTCGTAAATCTGTATGAATTTAGTTTCTGCAAGAATTTCATTTTCATCGTCTCGGAATGGAATATACAAAGTCACCATTTCCCGTTTGTATTCATTGAAATCATCAGCCATGTCGTAGTTTCTGTACCGAATAATCCGAGGTTCTTTCCGTCGTGTCTAATTCCCCTGATTATTTAGTGTGTAATGAGCAACAAACTGGGCCAAATTGACATCTTCTAGCACTTAAGGTCTCTTTTTGTACTTGTCAAACCAATTTTCTTTCCATATGTTTGTTGCATCATCATCAGCATCCAATTCATTGAGTTCTTTCTGAGTTTTTCGAATTCTTTGTCTTTCGATGGGCCATATTGTTGAAATATAGGTAACAACTGAAGAAGACTTTGACATCGGTTCACGCAGAAGGTACCATGCAGCTTCCTGACTGGTAATTTCGACAGTATTTAGCATGTCAATGCTCATTTTCCTAGTAATTTCGACAAGATCGAACTCTGGATGTTCATCCATTATTTCAGTGATGTTTCGTTGGAGATTGCTAATTCCACGGTTCGTTTTATTGACGTATTCCACTACGTATGCAGCACATGAGTATTCTTCGGTGATAAATTGCACATCCATGTTTGATTTCAAAATATTGAAAATGAATGGGTTGAATGGATTATGCCACTTTCCATGGGTTGACGTTTAAGAAATACTCTGGGACGATTGATGCCAGCTCGAAGCACATTCATGTAGTAATCATCTGATAGTATTCCATTTCCCTGATAGAAACTATGAATATCAGCATAGTCATTGTTCTCTAAGTTTGTTCTTATCGTGATGTAATGTTGTTTATACGTGTGGAATCCTGGTTCTTCTTTCTGCATTGGTGTCAGTATAGTTGTGTATCTGCATGGCATGAATGGACATGAGAGGAGATTAGCAATCACATGCATCAGGAGTGCTTTCTGCCTCTGATTAGCCATTCTCATTAGTTCAGAAAATTGTTCATTAGACATTAAATTATCCCTCTTCTTTGATTGATTGATTGATTGATTCAGTTTTATTCACTGTACATTATATTGTACAAAATTACATCATGACCAAAAGGTCAAAAGTCAAGAAATCAGAAATCACAGAATGAATAAGCATATAATACTATAAGTAACACATTTAAAAACGAAATAATAGCAAAGATGCCGGGCACACATGATACCCAAAAAACTACAGCCATGCTCAAAACTTAGTGTGCCAGAAGTACAAATGTACAAAAAGTACTGGGCTCTCAAATGCAAGAGGCAGAATGAAATCAGGCATTGACAGATCAAGGGATAGGAAATAGGGGAGGGTCCGATCAGTTTGAAACCTTAAGAAGATGGAAAACACTCTCTACGCAGGAGGTAAGTTCTCAATGCAAGCTTGAAGGTGGGAAGGGAGGGAAGATCACGGATGGAGGATGGGAGAGCATTCCAGAAATAAGCAGCAGAGATATGAAACGAGCGGCGCAAGGTGTCAGTTCTGAATGGTCTGATACACAGCGGATTCACCTCACCCCTCACAGGACGCAAACTCTGATTAGCCACAAAGAAATCAGCCAGATAACTGGGCTCCCCAGAGCTCAGGATTCGATACGTGAGACAAGCAAGAAAATAATTCCTTCTCATCTCACATGTCATCCACCCCAATTGCTCCCGATAAGGCGTAATGTGCTCATTCCTCCTGGCCCCAAAGATGTATCTAATTCCCATGTTGATGAGACGCTGTATCTTCATGGAACGTTCCTCAGAGAATCCTCCATATACCAAACTGCAGTAATCAACCACAGGGTACAACAAAGCCTGAACTAGGTGCTTACGTAAACCGAAGGTGGTGCTAGCTCTGAAAAAGCAAAGGCGATACATCACCGAGTGCACTCTCTGCGAGACACTCGCTGTATGATCTCTCCACGACAATTTACTGTCTAGAACCACCCCAAGACTACGGACCGAGGTCTCAAGAGGGATCGAAACGCCACCAACACTAAGTGATAAATTAGGCAACGAGTAAATGCGGTCAACAAAACCCGAGGACCCAAAAATAATCGCCTTCGTCTTGGCAACGTTTAATTTCAGGCGATTTTGTGACGCCCACCCAGAAATACCATCACTCATCCTGGCCAATGCATCCCCAAGCTCCTCCCTGGAGAACCACAAATAGACTTGAAGGTCATCCGCATAGATCAAATGTAGGATACCATGTGGTAGATCCTTACAGATGTCATTAATAAACAACAAGAATAATAGTGGACCGAGGACAGACCCCTGTGGGACACCCCTATTCATGTTGCGAAAAGATGACCTGCCATTCGCTCCTCCCAGAGTCGCCTGAGAACGATCACCCAGATAGGATGCAATCCATCTAATGGCCGCAGATGAGAAACCATAACCAACGAGTTTCTCAAGGAGAAGCACATGGCATACAGAATCAAATGCCTTGCTGAAGTCAAATAGCAGAAGCATAGTCAACTGGCGTCGATCTATGCCGTAGCGAATATCATCCAGCAATTTAAGCAATGCCGTCTGCGCAGGGCCGAAAGCCAGTCTGAAGAGGATCCAATATGGAGCGGTCCGCAAGGAAATCAAGAATCTGCCAAGAAGCAAGCTTCTCTAAGACCTTAGAAAGGAAGCACAAAAGCGCTACCGGTCTACAATCATTAGCCGAAGAGGGATTCCTGACCTTACCAACCGCCACCACAATAGACCTCTTCCACTCGGCAGGATAGAGCGACATAGCAAAAGATCTGTTGAAAATCTCAACGAGAAAAGGTGCCAGGACAGGCAGACCCGCCATTACTACTGATTTGGGAATACCATCAGACCCCTTCGCCTCAGTTGAAAAATGCCTAATGGCATTCAACACCTCATTAGCAGTAACAGGTCTGAAGCAAAAACCCTCCTCAGAAGCACAATCCAGATTGTGGTCCAGGAATTCCCGAAAGGAGGGTTCACTGGGGTCAAAAGAGACCCCAGTGAAGTGTCCATTCAGGATCTCCGGATCCACCTCAATAGGATCCTTGACTGCAAACACAACTCCGAGGCGATAAAGCTCCTTCCAAATCAGAGACGGATCAGTAAGAGGTTCCAATCTCTGACGGAAAAAATCCTGCCGAGCACCCTCAACCGCCTCATGGGCACGATCACGAGCAATGCGATATTCAAGAAGCGCCCTTCTAGAATGGACACGTCTATACACCCTATAGAGGCGATCCCTCACAGTCAGGAGTTCACGAATCCTCTCTGTAAAACAACGTTTAGGCTTGGTTGATTTACGCAACGTCTTCAAAGGGACAGCCACGTCAATCGCCCGCGCAAGATGGTCACTCAAACAGAGTGCCATGTTTTCTAGCGAGGATCCATGAAACACCGACCAGTCGCAAGACATGACATATGTATTGAGCTTCTGTGAGTCTATCTCTGGATAATCACGATACCTGATATCATTATCGAGCGACGATTGAGGGAGCGTAGCCCTAATTGTAGCAGTGATGAGATCATGACCATCCACGAAGGACGCATCTGTTTTCCAAAAGGATAACAGAGTATCCTCCGAATCTATTAGACATAGATCAAACCACGTATCAGTCATTCCAGTGTGATACGTGGCACCATGAGGCACAAGCCGAAGACTGTTGTCTGAACAAATGGAGCGAATGAGAGCAGCATCAGCACTTGAGAAGGATAATTGATCAGCATTAAAATCACCAAGGATGATCTTAGAGCTGTAATCCTGAAAGTGCATTTGCAGAGTGGGTATGAAATCAGATCCAGCGAGGAACGGAGCGTGTGGCGGCCTGTATACCACCGCAACAAAGACAGGAAAGACCCCACGACAACCAATCTCACAGAAGAGATATTCTGGTAAACCAGGTCTCTCCGTCCATACATGAGTGGATGACGCAAGGACCCTGACCCTGAAGCAGTGATTAATGAACAAAGCAACCCATCCACCGCTCCTGTTGCGGTCTCGCCTGAAAAGTTTGAAACCTTCAAGCGAGACCACATCATCATCAACACAAGAACCGAGTTTAGTCTCTGACATGGCTATTACATGAAACGGGGGATGAGAGTCCAGAAACAACCTGACTCTCTCAATGTGAGCTCCAAGAGAATTCACATTTAGATGACAGACACGTAGACCTTCCGCCGCAAGTGAAGAAACCACAGTACTTATATCTAGAGTTGGATGCTGGGAAGGAGAGGAGCTGGTAGTCGAGTGGGGGGAGGATAGTTGCGGTGAAAAGGAAAGGGAAGTAGCAGGATGATCAGAAAATACCTGAGGACAAGAGCTTATTGAGAGCCCGCCAAGAAGTTTTTTAAGTCATCTAATGACTTGATGGGAATTGCAGTGTCCTCCTTCCCCCTCCTAACGAAGACTCCTCCTTCACGAATGAACGTAATAAAACCTTCTTTCTTAGCTGCATCCTTAACCGCACGTCTCAGCTTATACAGATCTGGTGGCAGGAATTCGTTGACATTGATCAGTGCTGGTGCTAACGGGAGTGTAACTCCTCAAGCAATGATCAGGTCAGCATTCAGGGAGGAAGTGTGCAGTTTCCCAAGCTGTACCTTAGCCCGGACTAGGTTATGCGCAAGTTCGCCTGACGTGAGGGTTACCACAATAGAAGTAAGTTTATCAGTGTTCTCACCAGCTCTGGATGAGGACACTCGATCTGTAGCCTCCTTTCTAGTGACAAGCTTGAGACGAAAAGGCCTAGCGTTTACTATGTTGTTCATTTCACGGGCTGGATTAAGAGATTTGAGTACAGCAAATGACAGACCTTTAGTGTCCGAATTCACAGGTTGAGGTAGCCCCGAGATGATTACATCAGGCACTAGTCTAGCTCTTTCAGCATTGATTATGGCAACAGAAGAAGCCAGTTCCGACATGGAAGCCTCAACTGAAACCATTCGGGCAGAAACAACTTCTGGAATGCCCGAAGCAGCCGCCAAATTGATGTTGTCCACGACTGAACGAAGTTCCCGATGCTCGGTTTCCAGCGTCGAAAAACGTTCCCCCAAAGATGTAACCTCAGAGGCTACCCCATCTAACTTTTGAACCAAAGCCGGAAGATTGTCCAGTACAGCGAGCTTATTAGTAACCGTATTCATAAATTCTGTCATCCTCCTCTCAGAGTTGACCTCATTAGTTGCAGCACGCTTATCCATGCCCTCCATCTTGGCGAGAATCATTGCAAGTAAGTCATTAGTCGAAGACGCGGAGGTATTTTGTGAGAGAATATTATTGCCTACTGATGGAAGTTGTGGAGAGGATGTATCGTCGAGCTGGATAGGCGTTGGAGTGATAGGACCAGTTTGAGTGAGAGCAGTACTGGTCATTGTTGTTGATGTTGTCATCTGGGGGACAGATGAAATGTCTGATTGAAGCCGCAACGAGTTGTTAGAGCCTAGAGGAGATGGCAACGGGCTGTTGGGGGGCACGCTCTCAGAACTAGATGACGCCAGGCGCGTTCTACCCGAAACCGGCGAGTTTACAACAACAACGCAGATTCTACACATCTTTACCGTTTTTGTCCCAGTGTAAATGGTGTTAAATTTGGTGCATTTTTCATGAAAATATTTTTTGCATGATGAACAGCGCAGCGGTTTCACAGTAGTCACTTTCGAGCAGGTACTGCACTGCGGCACTGTGCCTTTATCCCCCATGTTCCTCAGCAATACTCGAATTATGTGTAAAAGAATTTGATCAGCGATTCAAAATATAATTTTCAATCCCCTATAGCTATCGGTAATAGCTGTCGGTAAGTAAACCGTTACAAAGGCGCAGTTATCCACCTATTATCCTCCGCTCTCTACCTTATCAGTACAATAGACACAAGGGTACCCCACCTCGCCGGAAGATGTCACTTGGACGCAGCTGAGACCAGTCGATAAGATTGAGTCACCCAATTCGCCTCCAGCAAGTGCACTCACGTCGACAGGAGATGTCACCAGTGTTCAGAGCCCTCTCAAAAATGGCAGGTAAGAAGAGAGAGAAGGCCTCAGAGTAAGAAGGACAGCAGATACTAGCGTATAGGTTATGTGCAACAGCTCAAGTGTTTTTTAAAGCCAAAAAAAGCAGAGGAGCAGCCAACCCTACAGATTATTATCTCCAGATGTCAGTTGCAATCAGGCACGTGCAACAAACTGCAAAAAAAGCCGCCCAAGGGCGAGAAAGATGCAGAAAAATGTGTTTATGCGAGCAGGTGTCAAAAGCGTGTGTACTTACTTACTTTCATTTTTGACACTTATCTTTGCGATAGCACCCAGTTTGTTGAGTGTTGCTAACCGCAGATCGTCGTTCATTATGTGGTCAGCGTTATACAATTCTTGAAAAGGATTTACTTCAGGAAAAAGGCGACCTACGTTGTCTTCTTCAGCATCATCATCTTGATTTAATTCATCTTCACGACACAACTCTCGGCATATCTCGATGGTTTTCTGGATATCTAAATTCGATGAGAATTCTTTATGTCGCTCCAAAATCAATATTTCGTTGTCGTCGTAAATCTGTATGAATTTAGTTTCTGCAAGAATGTCATTTTCTTCGTCTCGGAATGGAATATACAAAGTCACCATTTCCCCTTTGTATTCATTGAAATCATCAGCCATGTCGTAGTTTCTGTACCGAATAATCCGAGGTTCTTTCCTTCGTGTCCAATTCCCCTGATTATACAGTGTGTAATGAGCAACACACTGGGCCAAATTGACGTCTTCTAGCTCTTCAGGTCTCTTTTCGTACTTGTCAAACCAATTTTCTTTCCATATGTTTGTTGCATCATCATCAGCATTCATTTCATTGAGTTCTTTCTGAGTTATTCGAATTCTTTGTCTTTCGATCGGCCATATTGTTGAAATATAGGTAACAACTGAAGAAGACTTGGACATCGGTTCACGCAGAAGGTACCATGCAGCTTCCTGACTGGTAATTTCGACAGTATTTAGGATGTCAACGCTCATTTTCCTAGTAATTTCGACAATATCGAACTCTGGATGTTCATCCATTATTTCAGTGATGTTACGTTGGAGATTGCTAATTCCACGGTTCGTTTTATTGACGTATTCCACTACGTATGCAGCACATGAGTATTCTTCGGTGATAAATTGCACATCCATGTTTGATTTCAAAATATTGAAAATGAATGGGTTGAATGGATTATGCCACTTTTCCATGGGTTTACGTTAAAGAAATACTCTCGGACGATTGATGCCAGCTCGAAGCACATTCATGTAGTAATCATCTGATAGTATTCCATTTCCCTGATGATTGAGAAACGATCAATATCAGCATAGTCATTGTTCTCTAAGTTTGTTCTTATCGTGTTGTAATGTTGTTTATACGTGTGGAATCCTGGTTCTTCTTTCTGCATTGGTGTCAGTATAGTTGTGTATCTGCATGGCATAAATGGAGCTTCAAATCTGCATTTTTGATGAGCGTTCGCAGCTATTTTTTTGTAACATGTGAACGTGTGCTTATGTGTCTGTAGTTTGATGTTCCCCGACGATTCTGAAGTGGCCACTGATATCAATGTATCAACTAGTTCAATAGCTTTTAGTCGGTCAGCACCTAGTGGATCCGCTGGAGCATTCTCAAGCCATAGCAGAATGTGTGCATGGGGGCTCCCACGATGCTGGAATTCAATTCTTTTAAAATAATGGACAACACGATATTTCCCGAAGGGAGACGACTTTTTGGACTGAAGTATGTTCATTATAACATTGATGAGCTTATTAAAATAGATGGCACATGTTACAGCATCTTCATTGATGAGTGTGCTCTTTTCAATATAATGGAGTTCCTGAACATGTTGTTCTGTAATTTCTGCTCCATTATTCTTCAATTTATAGAATAATTGTAATAATGAAGGCCAACCAACTTCATTAGCACTCATAGTTAGGAATAACGTGGGTTTTCCGAGTTGTCTGATCATTGCGAATAAGTCTCTCTTTCGTTCAGCCCAATACCAAGTCGAGTTAGGGATACAACGTAGAAAAGCCAAGTTGCTTTCTATACAATGATTTATATACTCCTCTGATTGAATTTGTTCACGTGTAATTTTTGTGTCTTTACCTACGTGTTTAAAAGCAATGGATAGACTGTCACGGACTCTAAACCTCATAATTTTCAGTGCCATATAGAGTAAATGATGAGGTGTAACCCCACGTCGATCAGATCTCCTTAGCTCACTGGTAGCCATCATGAATGGAGTCACATTGAGATCTTCACTAAAGCGCCGGAATTGTCCGAGATAGATAGTAGGGAAAGATAACTCTTCTGCATGCTCATCAAATAATAGACTGTGAGGGAAGTTCATTTCTCCAGGAGCAATCCTCAAATATTTATCGTCATTCCAGAGTAATGTGTGTTGCTGAGCGAACAGGCTCTCCTCCATGGGGATGTCTTCACTCAGTTCATCTATAGGTATCTGATGAACGACACAATCCTCATTAAAGAAAGATTCATCAACTTTGATGTCGTACAGTTGATACAATGGGCTCGGTACTAAGCATCTTAGCCATATTTTAATATTTCTCTTGTTTATTAAACCTGTCAAGTAGCTTGATCGATGAATTTTTGTTCTCTTGATATGAACGTAAACACAGTGATCGTCGTCAATGTTCCTGGGCAAGTGATTGACCATTGTATTGACATCCACTGGAACATTGATCACCTGCCCCAAAATTCCAAGTTGTCCATGCACATGACGCAATCTGCAAATTTGCATAAATGGAATTCTAGGAGAAATGAGTCTCTCGGACACTAAATCTAACTTCGGAAGATGTGCAGGGATCGGGGGATATACAAAGCCATTCAATTTCGACATGTTGGAATTTTGTGTCTCCTCAAAGCCTGGCGACAGCTGGTGCATGCCAGCTCATTATTACTTCTGAATTCTGGAAATTTTTGTTGAATACGAATTTCATTTTCAACGGATAGAGTCTTGAAGTCATTTTTAAACCATAATCTATCACATACACAACACGTAAAACCGAATGGATTATTTATAAAATCAGCGTGAAAGTTCTTATGTGCAGTTTTAAACTCATTAAAGTCTGAATATTGTAATCGATCACCACTATGTACATCACAATCAGGAGGAGGATGAGTCGAAGTCGTTGCTAATAGTTCATTCTCTGGATTATTTACACTATCGTCCACACTGTCACGTAAGAGGTTAGCACGTGTTTGCCTCCGTTCCCTGCTATCTCGTTCAATTTCAGTTCTACTTTTTTTCCGTTTTCTATTCTGATCAATTCCTTCACTCGCCCGTTTTTTCTCCCACCACATTTTTGTCCTTTCTGCACCCGACTTCGGCATATTTGCACAAAACTCTCGATTTAAGTAATGAAGACACGCACAAAAACAAAATACGTTGCTTATGATCACTGTGTTAGAAACCAACAGCTGTTTTCCGCGATCGCGACGCCGCTTGAACGCAGAGGATGACATGAAAGACAGAAAGTCTTCCGTCTCATTCTCGCACGATACACGAAGGCCTCTCACTCTCGCCCGATAGACGAGACGTAAGGTAGTCCGTCTCACTCTCGCTCGATTCCCGGAGGCCTCTCACTCTTACTTACTACGTTAGAGCGACCGTCACCAAAAAGGTTGCCGATCGAGATTTCAAAACCCTCCCATAAGAAGTTTCACTTCAAAAATTTGTTAACTATGGTCCAGTGCCATCGTTAATGATGGGATCTACAGTACCGTGGTCTATGCTGAAGGATGAGTGGTATTTTCTGTCGCCAAAAAAATTACGCTAATAAAAATATTAGGGCCAGTTTTCGGGCCAGGTAACACTGGTTAATCGTTCGTTGAAGTTAAATTGAAGAGTCTTGGGGCCAGTTCTTGATGAGTGAGCGCCATATTTAATTTTGACTCTATGGCTTCTGATTGATCGAAAATTTAATTCCGGCCAATCACAACGCTTAATTTTAACTTTAATAGAGATTAACCTAATGGAGGACTGGCCCTCAGTATCCCGGCCAGCTCTCGGTCAAGTTACCCGCGGTTAATCAGGAGTCGAAGTTAAGCGTTGTAATTGGCCGGAGTTAGATTTTCAACCAATCGGAAGCTTTAACGTCCGTAAGTTAAATGTGGCGCTCACTAACCAAAAGCTGACTCTTGATTGGCTGGAATCAAATTTCCGACCAATCAAAAACCTTAACCCGAAAATTAAATCTGGCGCTTATTAATTAAAAAGTTAGTGTTGGGCTAGTAGTAGAAAAAAAGGTAGTAGGAAAAAAAACTGAGGCGTTATGGGACACCTGGTAGATGCGAAACATGGAAACACTAATTTTGATCTAAATTGATCCAAAATTTTTCACGATTTCTCGAGAGTTATTGGAAATTTTCAAATACTCAGTTTCTTTAAATGTTTGGAAACTTTCTCGAAATATTCACAAAAGGTTCTTAGTTTTTAAAAATTATTAGATTTTTTTTTCAATTTTGTTCTAACTTTTCCAAGATTTTTGTAACTCTTTCCATTTTTTTTCAAATTTTTAGAAAAGTGCTCCAAATTTCTTCAAACTTATAGCAAATTTTTTTTCAATTTCCAACAAAAAGTGCAAATTTTTCCAAAATTCTTCTGAATTCTTGCAAAAATTTTCTAATTTTCTAAAAAAATTTCCAATTCTTCTCAAATTTTTTTGAAACGCTGCGGCGTATCTCGATACGTACATTCAGCTTGTGCGCATCGCCTTTACGTCGATGGCAGAGAGGGGGCTTTCGGTGAGCAGTGGAGTATATCTATATATTTTTGTCACGGGAAGTTGCCTGTGCCGAAAACAAATTTTTCCGAGCCCACCCACGGCATTAGATGTTTCACATAAAAAAAAAATCGATCTTTCTTGGATCGACTCGATCCGATCCGGAAGATCGATCTTTTTCCGAAAATCAAATGCCCCTAATTTTGAGTGAGATGTTTGATTGTGTATGTGTGTGTGAGCAAAATTTTGTCGACCGATTTCTGCTAGACAAATTATGCGATTTTGGTTTTTTGATACTCATTGGATCGGTTTCCGCCTAACTTAGCCCCGATTAGATTTTGAACATAATCGACTCAGCGGTTTTATAGTTATTAACAAATGAATTGTTTGTATCGCTGCGTCGTGAGAACGATTCAAGATACGAAAAAAATTATTCGATCAAATTTGTTCCACACACAAAAATACATATTTAATGTTGTAACTTGTTTGGGTGCCACCAATAGTTTATTGTTATTAACAAATTCAATTCTTTATATCGCTGTATCGCAAGAACGGTTGGAGATATGCAACAATGTGTTAAATGAAAGTCGTTCCTCACGTAAAAATACACATTCGATATTTTGGACTTTTTTGGCTAACACCCATAGTCAATTGTTATTAACAAAATGGATTGTTCATATCGCGGGATCCTAAAAACGGTAGGCATACAGAACAAAGTGTCCAATGAAAGTCGTTCCACACATAAAAATGCACATTTGGTGTTGTATGACTTTTTTTGTCAACGCCCATAGTTAATTGTTCTTAACAAAATCGATTGTTTATATCGCTCGATCGTGAGAATAATTCGAGATGCGGAATAAAGTGTCCAATGAAAGTCGTTCCACACGTAAACATACACATTCGATGCTTTATGACTTTTTTGGCTAACACTCATAGTTAATTGTTATCCACAAAATCGATTATTTATATTGCTCGATTGTGAGAATAATTCGAGATACGGTTAAAGTGTCCAATGAAAGTCATTCCACACATGAAAATACACATTGGATGTTTTATGACTTTTTTGCGAATACCCATAGTTAATTGTTATTAACAAATTGAATGGTTTATGTCGCTCTATGACGACAATAATTAGAGGATAAAAGGATGTATTTTTCAAAAATCTCTTTATGTTTTGAGAATCATAAAATTTCACATATTTGATAAGTTTGAAAAGTTTAAAACGTTCACAATTTGAGACACAAACCGAAATTTTGTATATAACATATACGGGGGAACGATCGGGAAGTTATTGGTTCGACCCGTAGAGGGTCAAACCCAAATCCCGTTTATTTGATGTGACCTACATCCCATTCACAATTAAATACTCCCTCTTTCAATAGATTCATAAGGTTGGTCAGTAGATTTCGAACATGGCCAAAGGGTCTAAGAGTAGCTGCGCTCAAAGCAATTGCTCTTCTTCCATACGTCTACGTAGAACATCGGTAGGTTCATTAATACAATATCGATATACTAACGATCGGATATCGATGTAGTTTGTGTAGCAACACAAACTAACCTCTCTAGACGTAGGCGTTAACAAATTTAGACCGCCCGACAATCAAACCCTAGCGGAACTTGGCGAGAGCTCCGCCTGTCGATTTTTTCCATGTTGCGAGAGAAAGTTCAGACGTAGTCTAGAGATGGCGCTCTGTACTCTCCTCTGGACTTCCTCTAGACATTTAGGCATAGTCCAGAGCCCAAGCGGGCTCTGTACTACCCTCGTGATTGCCTCTAGACATATAGACATGGTGTAGAGACCAAGCGGGCTCTGTACTATCCTCTGGACTCCCTATAGACTCTCAGGCATAGTCCAGAGCTCAAACGGAGCCTTATAGGTATACTCGAGAGCCCAAGAGGGCTCTGCACTTTCCTCTAGAGTCCCTCTAAACATTTAGGCATAGTCCAGAGCCCAAACGGAGACTTATAGGTATACTCGAGAGCCCAACAGGGCTCTGTACTATCCTCTAGACTCCCTCTAGACTTTTAGGCATAGTCTAGAGCCCGAGCGGCCTCTACACTATCCTCTGGACTCCCTATAGACATTTAGGCCTACTTCAGAGCCGGAGCGAGCTCTCTATTATTCTCTTGACCTCCCCTAGACATTTAAGCATAGTCATTAGACCGACACAGTTTTTTTTTTTTTTTTTTCGTCAAACTAGGCTTAAACTGATGTACTACGTCCACAAAGAAACCGTGCAAAAGAAATACCTGATCAGATTTTGATATAAGGCACGCCAAATTTTTGAAATTTGCATTAAAAAAAACACGGAAATTTTGGGTTTTTGAGTGTGCCTTGTGCCCATCCTTTGCATGTGATGGAAATCAGTTTGATTTGTCCAGAAACTTTGTTTATGGGTTAGACATGAATATATGATATCAATTAATCTTTTCCCGAGCACATAAATAAACTTTCGTACGATGTGATTGGTTTTTGTTTAATAAAAATTTCGCAAAAATTAGCGGTTTATGACGTATATCTCAAAAACTATAAATGTTAGTGGTTAATATTATAGGACAATATTTGTAGCATTTGTAATTCTCTACAAAATCGATTTTTATAATAATTACTGTTAATGTCCTCATTCTTATGATATTTACGAAAGAAATCGTACATTTATTAATCATCCCGAAATCGAACTTATTCGTTTCGGCCTCCAACTAGGGTTTTAAGTATACCAAAATGACCCCCACCGAATTCTGAACAAATGTATGTGTGGGTGTGTGTGTGGGTATGTGTGTGTGTATGTGTGTGCACAAAAGTTCGATCCTAGGTTTCTCGCGAACGAATGAAGCTATTGAGGTTTTCAAGGTCGCAATCGAAACATCTCCATGCAGAATCGAGGGGATTAGATTTTGGATCAAATAGATGCACTATATAGATTGTTATTAACAATTTCAATGGTTTATAACGTTCTACTGACTAAACTATCAAAATTAGCGAAAAATTTCTGAAAGAAAAGTTATTCCTAATGCAACAGTACACATTTTATGTACTATAACATTTTTTCCTAATTTGCATAATTAAGGAGGTATGGGCGTTTGAAAAATTATGTATCTAATAAGTGAAAGAATGAAGCCATGCCGGCCATTAGGATCTGAATCGGAGTGTTCTAATGTAACTCGGAGAGGATTAGATTTTTAATGCAATTGACCGTATATATATATTGTTATAAACAATTCCAATTGTTTATAACGATCTATGGCGAAAATCGTATCAGCTAGCGGAATCATTACTCAACAATAGTTGTCCCGCATGTAAAAATACATATTGTATGTTGAATGACTTTTTCCCGTAATTCGCATATTTAAGGAGGTATGGCGGTTTAACCAATTTCGTACATCATACGAGAAGAAAGAACGTAGCTGTTCATAACTTCTCAATGAAGCAATGACAAAACCGAATCATGATGTGCTTTTTTCGAATGGTGCTGGTAAGCTTGTGTATAAAACTAGTGTAATCCAATTTTTCAATTGCTAGAATTGAACTCGGATTTTTGATATCGTCGTTGCGTTTGCTCATCACCATGGTGGTGTTCTCATGCTGTGCTTAAATACCAAATCGGGAAGTTTTGTTTGTGCCCTGCATGGGGCACACACATTTGTACACCACTAGTATTTTTGTCGAATCAGCGGAGCTAGTCTCGCCGCGTTTGGCGATTTACTCACCGTGTTTTTATCAGCAGAGGGTCGAAGTCACTCACCACTCTGACCGAGTGACTTTGACTCACCGGTGACATAAAAACGGTGCATCGATCGCCATGCGCGGCGACAATGATTTTAAATTCGAGGATTTTGTCGTGAAGATTTTGGATTCGAGGATTTCGTGGGGTAACCCATAATCAAATATGGTCTTGGACACATCGAAACAAATATCCTAAGAGTAATAAGAGCAGTTTCACAAACGTCAATTTTATTCAATAAACACTGTGAGAAATTACAAGATATTTGATTATGGGTCACCTCACGAAATCCTCGAATCCAAAATCTTCATGACAAAATCATCGAATTCAAAATCATTCTCGCCGCGCATCGCGATCGACTCACCGTTTTTATGTCACCGGTGAATCAGAGTCACTCGCTCAGAGTGGTGAGTGACTTCGACTCTCTGCTGACAAGAACACGGTGAGTAAATCGCCAAACGCGGCGAGACTAGCTCCCCTGAGTCGACAAAAATTGGCGTGTAGTTCCTGACGCGCCAGAGAAGTGAAACTTCAGAAGAGGAGTATGAATTTTGTCTTAACCATTTGGAATAATGCTTTGGGTAGAATGATAAAACATTTGTAGGACAGGAGGAGATTAGAACATTTGATTTTGACTTATAATTGTAGAAAAACCTCCGCGCCTTCCCGTTGTCAACCCCCGGCATTCGCCCCTCTACCACACTCAACCCCCCCCCCCCCCGCATTCGACCCGCGCCCGCAATCGGCATCCTTCAGCACCCTTTGGAATACTTCGGCCATCTTCGGCACCTTCCGGAATGCCTCGGTAATCTTCAGCAATCTTCGGCATCCTTCGGAATAATTCGGCACCCTTCGGAATCTTTCGGAATCCTTCAACCCACGCCCCCCCCCCCCCCGCGACACACGTCACCACCCACCCTCGACCCTCACCACCCCCTCACTCTCGACCCTCACCCCCACCCCCCGTAAGTGTCCGGACAGCGTAACACCTTCATATAGTCTCATGAGAACTTTCACGTCCAAAGAAATAAATGTACGATTTCTTTCGTAAATATCATAAGAATGAGGACATTAAAAGTAATTATTGTAGGAATCGATTTTGTAGAGAATTACAAAAGCTACAAATATTATCCTATAATATTAACCACTAACATTTATAATTTTTGAGATATACGTCATAAACCGCTAATTTTTGGGAAATTTTTATTAAACAAAAACCAATCACAGAAAAAATTAATTAATGTCATATATTCAAGTCTGACCTATTGTGACGGAATCCGCGCGAGAATTCCGTCGTTAAAACCCGACCGCCATTTGAACGGCGAAAGTACGGCTCCCTAATGAACTCTGGGAGTCAATAGGGAGCTGCCACCTGCCGGACAAATGCGGCGCGTCCGGTGATCAGCCGCGTGGACATTTCAGTTGTCCACAGGTCCCCACACGGATCACATCTCCGCTCCTCGTACCATAGGTAAGTCCCTTTGTCCGTACTAACCGGCGTGAAAAAGTTGACCCTCGTGGCCTCAAGACCACGCCTGTATACTCGGGAGCAATAATTTGTTGGTTTCGGGATAATTCCGAGTAATTATCCCAGTATAAAATTAGTACCGTTTCGGGATAATTCCGGATGGTTATCCCAGCGTAAAATTAATAGAGTTTCGGGATAATTCCGAGTAATTATCCCAGTATAAAATTAATAAAGTTTCGGGATAATTCCGGATGATTATCCCAGCGTAAAATTAATAGAGTTTCGGGATAATTCCGAGTAATTGTCCCAGTATAAAATCAATAGAGTTTCGGGATAATTCTCGATAATTATCTCAGAGTAAAATTAGTAGAGTTTCGGGATAATTCCGGATAATTATCCCAGAGTAAAATTAATAGAGTTTCGGGATAATTCCGGATAATTTTCCCAGAGTCAAAGCATAAGAGTTCGGGGATAATTGCGAGTAATTATCACTTTTTCACGCGTATATTCCAATGGATCGAAAATTCGAGCGACATTAGGACGGCATTGTGAGACAATGACGTCACTCTCAAGACAATGCCGATTGTCCCGAGTGTTGTTGGATGATGTCACCTACGGCGACAAACATCCAACAATTCAATCGCGAATTTTGGTGAAATTTCACGGAAGATTCGGGAATTATATATTCTCCTCTTTCGTAGTTATATAATAAAACCTAATTCGGAATAATTATCCCGGCATAATAAAATAGAATTTCGGGGATGATTCCGATGTAATTATCCCTGCGTAATAACATAGACTTTAGGGAATAATTCGAAATAATTATCCCTGCGTAATAAAATCGAATTTCGGGGATAATTCCGAAGTAATTATCCCTGCGTGTAATAAAATAGAGTTTCGGGGATAATTCCGAAATAATTATCGCAGCATAAAATAATGGGTTTTGGGGGATATTTTGGAAATACTTTCCCCGTCATTTTTATATAATTTTGGGGATATTTTGGGAATATTTTCCCTGGCATTTTATATTATTGGACTTTGAGGATAAGTCGGAGATAATTTCACCGTCCTTGGTCAATATTATTTTGGGATTTCGGGATAGATTCGGGGATAACTCACAAAGGTTATCCCTGGTTCGAGTGTTCCATTTCGGGATAAGTTCGGGGATTCATTTCCTGCCTACCACGCGCGATCCTAGCCCTATCTCGGAGGTTAATTTTGGCGTTACGGATACGATTACGGGTAATTGAAATAAAATTTCAGTAATTAAATCTCCGCTTTCTGTTTGGATGCCCGTGATGTAAGGAAAACCCTCGGAGGCTAACCCTCTAGTTCCGACGTGATCCCGAATGGAGTTCGGAAATCTCGGAGGTTAATTCTCCGTTTCGGGGCTATTGCGCGGGATTCTTGGAAAATCAGAAATTAGGTCTCGGTTCCGATGTCGGGATGCGTGTCTGTGAGAACGCTCGGAAATTATTCCCTGTTTTCGAACACCCGTTTGCGTACGAGTTAGGGAATAATTCCGCTGTCGGTTTGTGGGTTTCGTCAGTACCTGTATCGCGACTTTAACTCATACGTCATAACCCTCGTCCGTTTCGGATGTATTGAATATCTCCCGTGAGTGGGTTAACTCTCGCCTCTACTGGAGGTGTAATTAGTTCCTCTCTCAAAAATTTGGCGGGAGCTTATAAAAAAATCTGATTAGGTTTTTCTTTTGCACGGTTTCTTTGTAGACGTAGTGCATCAGTTTAAGCCTGGTTTGACGAAAAAAAAAACAAAACTGAGTCGGTCTCATAGTCATACTAAACAAACACACGCCAACACACACACACAGAAAAATTTCTGCTTTGGCTCGGGTTCTGGACTATGTTTATATGTCCAGAGGGAGTCCAGAGGATAGTACAGAGCCCTCTTGGGCTCTCGAGGATACCTATAAGGCTCCGTTTGGGCTCTGGACTATGCCTAAATGTCTAGAGGGAGTCTAGAGGATAGTACAGAGCCCTCTTGAGCTCTCAAGTATACCTATAAGTCTCCGTTTGGGCTCTGGACTATGCCTAAATATCTATAGGGAGTCCAGAGCATAGTACAGAGCCCGCTCGGGCTCTAGACTATGCCTAAATGTCTAGAGGGAGTCCAGAAGATAGTACAGAGGCCGCCTGGGCTCTGGACTATGCCTAAATGTCTACAGGGAGTCAAGAGGATAGTACAGAGGCCCCTTGGGCTCTGGACTATGTCTATATGTCTAGAGTCAGTCAAGAGAATAGTACAGAGGCCGCTTGGGCTCTAGACTATGTCTATATCTCTAGAGGGAGTCCAGAGGATACAGAGCCCGCTCGGTTTCTAGACTATACCTAAATGTCTCGATGGAGTCCAGAGGATAGTACAGAGCGCCATCTGTGGACTAGCTCTAGACTTTCTCTAGCAAAATGGAAAAAATCAAGTCTAGACAACCTCTGGCTAACCTATCGCCAAGTTCCGTTAGGGAATCAAAAGAAGTTTCAGATTATTTGTTTTACGTGAATCTCTCGATAATCAAACAAAAAACAGTTCCAGCTCATTTGTTTACATGATCACCAAGTGTTAAATCAGACTGGATATCTTTCTACACTAAGGATTTTTCTCTAATAAAAACGTAAGTATATTTTAGGTGATTATCTGTCGCTCTGTGAGTTCGCAAGAAAAATTTCAATTGTGTATAGGGGAGAAGGTAAAATGGACCGTGTGAATGAAATGGACCCCTGTTTTCTTTGGCAAAATGAACCCTCTCTTCTTTAAGTCTATTTTTTCTCTGTTTATTGGATCGTTGTAGGTGAATGCCGAGTACATGAAAGTACGTTCTAATGCGATATGTTTTATATGAAAAATGTGAAGGGAGAAGAACATCTGAAAAACTTCAACTTTTGTATGAAACTTGCTTTCTGCTATGTTTAGTTCAGGATACATCAGGATAGAAACATCTGTGAATATTACAGCCCTGACGATTCAGGATCCACGATATTGAGTGTATGTTGCGTGTATGTCTATTTTCTGTTAAAAATAGGTAAAAAATAACCTTTTAGTACTTACTAAATATTTGAAAATGAACTATTAGAATAATTCATAGCCATTAGTCACTCATTTACCATTACAAGGTTTCGTTTATCCCACAGTGAATGGTAGCGTGGATGTTGCGTGGAAGCTGAATCGCCGGGGAGGGTACAAAGACGATTTAGTTAAATCGTCTTTGAATGAAGTTGTCTTGGATTGGAAATACATATCCCCATTACCAAAGGTCATTCAAGTCCGAAAAAATAGGTTATCCGAATAGTTCTATATTAATTTAGAAATTTCTTAGATTTTTCGTAGTATTGAAAAAATAGGTGAATCGACTGACAGAGAATGCCCATATGCGAAACACGCAACGGCAATTTTTTCAAAATTTCCAAAGCAATTTTAATGAGAAACTCAAGTTTTGTAATATGACGGGTTAAACTGCCAGGCTGCAGCAATTATTATTATATGATATCGTTTTTATATTTTTGTTACTTATATGGGTATTCCAAAAAAAGATCAAAATCATCTCATGGGGAGGATCATTTTAGTCAAACCAGCCTCAACTTTTTTTAACTGATGGATATGTGACAGATTTTGGTTTGTAATTTTGGGGTCATGACTGACGTTTTTGATGATCAGAAACAGTAAATAACAAATTTTTTCTTTCAGAGTTCATTTTACCTCCCCATTTTATTTCCCCTAACTATTGATGGACGAGATGGCAGTTCCAAATTGACATAATTGCGGACTCATTTGTATTTTCAGGTAGAGACTCCTAATCAGTAACCAAGTACGGAGTGCATTAGCGACCTGGATGAGGGGTGGAGCCTTCTTTGGAGTAAAAAGGCTCCGTTTTGTCTGTGGTGTTCTATCCGTTGCTAGGTAGCGGATTGCCGCAGAACATCTTCCAAAGCCACATATAATACCGAGAATTTTTCCACGTTACCGAGCAAAATTGGCCTGATTCATCGAACCAAATTTACCTCATTTACAAAATACAATTTACTTGATCTACCGAAGAAAATTTACCTACTTAGCCTAAGACAATCTACCGCATTTTGTAAATAAATTTAGCTCATTTACCGAAGAAATTTCACCCCATTTACCGAAGAAATTTCACCCCATTTACCGAAGGAAATTTGCCTAATTGACAAAAAAAATATACATAACTTATCGGACAAAATTTACCTAATCAATGCAACAATTACCTATATCAGTGATCGAAGGAAAACTAGGCGTCAATTATAAATTCCGCAGAAATCATTGAACTTTTCATCCGAGATATGAGACGATGTACATGGCAACGTGTTTCGGAAACTAAGCGTACAATAAAATCTATTAATTATAAAATACTTGGATCATCATAGGAATAAATTGATTCATAAATTCATTCAATATTATTAAATACACGATTTTTATTTCTCTGAATTCATGTCACGAACCGAGTGTTGTTAAAATGGAACCTTCTGTCGTGGGAACGTCAGACGGAGTCACTTACATTGGAGGGCAGGGAGATCACGGATGTCAGACTGATTTCCATAGCAACGAACCTACAAGGTCTTCATTCGGACGGATGGAATCATCGTTTTGCGAAAATTCAAGTTCAAGTGTCATATATGATGCATTCAATGTTCTTTATGAACTACGATGAATATGTTTCAACAAAGAACAATGCAAATTTCCACAAAATTTTGTAAGGTTGTCATATATTCTATCGGATTCCCGTGTGAGTATGTAAAGCATTCTATTGAGTCCAATGCCACTTTTCGCAGGTATATAATATTATATATAACTAGCTGATCCGGCAAATGTTGTTTTGCCATATAAAATTTAAAAAATGTCTAAAAATTAAAGCAAAATGTTAAGGGTGGACAACCCTTATCAATAAGGGGTATAAAAAATAGATGTTGGCCGAGTCTCAGGCCTACTCAATATGCTCACCAAATTTCATGAGAATCGCTCAAGCTGTTTCGGAGGAGTGCGGGAACGAACATTGTGACACGAGAATTTTATATATATGATTGTCAAGGTAGTTTCTAAGCCTCTTCACTCGCGTTCTATATATGTTTTTTTGTATCTATTGCAAAGAGCAACCTTTCGCACCTCTACTCAAATTTTTTGGGAATTTTTTGCTTACTAATTACAAAGATATCAGCACACAAACATTGTGTCGCTACCCCCCAATTCTTGTACCCTACTTGCCCTCCCCCAATTCTTGTGCCCCCCAACTTTTGTGCCCCACTCGCTGCCCCGCAATTGTTGTGCCCCACTTGCTACCCTCCAATTCTTGAACCCACTAGCTGCCCCTCAATTTTCGTGCCCCACTCGCTGCCCCCCAATTTTTGTGTCTCACTGCCTGCCCCCCAACTTTTGTGCCCCAGTCGGTGCCCTACTCACTATCCAACAATATTTGTGCTCCACTAGCTGCCCCCCCCCCCAAATTTTGTTCCGCATGTGCTGCGCCCCAATTTTCGTGCCCCATTCTCTGCCCCCAATTTTTGTGTGAGTTGTAGGATGCGAAGTTTGACGTAACAATGAGGTTGCAGTATTGTAATTTTCTAAACTATCAAGCGTTTTTCTACGTAGTTCACGCTGGGATTTTTCAACAAATATTCCATCGAAATCTTCCCGCGTGTTGCGCCATTGTTGAGGTTATGTATTCATAACCCATACGGAACAAGATATAAAAAGAAAATATATAAATGGGCCAAATTCCGATATCCTACAAAAAGGATATAAGAGATATATAAAAATACTGTTTTATATAAAAAATGTGCCAATTGAGTATATAGTGCATATAAATCTACTTATATCTTCAGAATATATATATTTTTCCATGTGCGCGGTGTCGCTTGTACGGCGAGGGAAAAATGAAATCAGCCTGAGGTACAGAGTGGGGGACGGGATCGACAAGGATTAGGAGAAATTTGCTTGTACGAAGACTGGATTGTACTTATATAAATACATATATCAAGGACACGATGCTGTTTCCGTTTGTGTCAGCAATATTCAAAGTACTGATGAACTCCACCACGATGAAATTCGAAATTTCTTAGATACACGATATGTTTCTCCAATTGAAGCATGTGACACAAATCTACGGTAGACCTATCCAGCATAAGAGTCATTCCGTTACACGGTTACCGGTTCATCTTCCTAATCAGCAAACCGTTGTGACTAATGATGCTGAAAATAAAGACGGTATGAGACCTGCGTTGGAAAAAACGAGCATGTTAGTTGACAATTTCGCCTCGAAGGCTCGCGATCCAGAAGCAAACAATTACTCACATGGAGATGTTCCTTCTCATTACGTTTTCAAAAAACAGTCCAATTCAAATAACTATAAGTGGGAGATGCGTAAATCCCATTTCAATGTTATTGGACGTATGTATTCAGTGAGTCCTACTCAAACTCAACTATTTCATCTTCAATTACTTCTTATAACAATTAAAGGTGCTACTAGCTTTGAAGATTTGAGAACAGCCAATGGAAACTTATATGATACATTCCAAGCTACGTGCTTAGCATTAGGACTTATCGAAGATGATCAAGAATGGGATCGTGCATGGACAGAAGGAGAAGTTTGGATGATACCGCGACAGCTTAGACATCTATTTGTACGCATATTGATATATGGACATACAAATCATCCAGAACAATTATGGGAGAAATTCAGAGATGCTCTTTCTGAAGACCTCCAGCAGAAATACAATGAATCAGAGTCTCATAACAGAGCATACAATAATATTAATGCACTGCTTATGAATGAGAGATCAAGTATAAGCGCCTTTTCAACAACGCCGTAACTGAGTGAATGTCAAAGCAATATTGATGATGATATGGATGCTATTGTTCCAATCGAAACTCATATAAGTATTGGTCAGAAGCAGTACGGTCAGCTGAATGTGAAACAAAAGATATTGTCGACCAAATTCTCAACATTGATTCATCATCTGATGAGCTAGCATCTCGCTGTTTCTATATTGATGGTCCGGGTGGCTCGGAAAAACGTTCGCTTATACAACCTTATACCATTTGTTAAAACCCCGAGGAAAGCCTGTTTGCACAATGGCTTTCACAGGATTTGCAGCAATCTTGGTACCAGAAGGAAAAACGCTCCACAAAGCTTTCGACATACCTGTGCCACTGTTTCCAGATTCTGTTTCTAATATTAAAAGCCAGTCGAAAGACCCTCAATATTTGAGAACAGTTGATGTCTTCATCTGTGATGCAGCACCTATCGCTCCTAGATCACCGATGGAATTGATTGATCGAACATTACGTGATTTAATGGATAATGACTTGCCATTCGGTGGAAAAATCATGCTATAGGGGGGGATTGCCGAAAATTACGACCTGTTACTCCGAATGCTCCAAGGTGTGAGTTGGTCAATTCATCGCTCAAATTCAGTCCATTATGGAGACATTTCACTATATTTTCATTGTCGGAAAATATGCGAGCATTACCTACGGAATCAGAATTTGCAAAGTTTCTCTTATCTCTGGGTGATGGAGAATTGAATGATACTGACAGTAATTTGTCGGTCCCTGAGCAATGCATAGCTTCAAAGATTGACGACATAGTGGAGATTGACGTTGATGAAATCAATTGTAAAGCTTTGGAACTCTTAGATGGAAAAACTGTACGTATGTTTGCAGGTATCGATAGCGTAGAAATTGTGACAATAGCGATATCAATGATGCAATTTTACCCGAATATCTGCATACGCTTAATCCACCAAAATTTTCCCCCATATGAGTTACGATTGAGGAACGATGCCATTGTTATTCTACTGCGCAATCTGAGCATTAATGAAGGTTTATGTAACGGAACAAGATTACAAATTATGGAACTTTCAAATAACCTTCTACGATGTCGAATGTTGACTGGAGACAAAGCTGGAAATATTGTCTTCATCAATCGAGTGACATTGTATTGTGAAAATGTGTTTCCATTCACTTTCAAAAGACCACAATTTCCCGTCAAATTGGCATTTACAATGACAATAAATAAAAGTTCAAGGGCAAACTTTTCAAAAAATCGGAGTAAACCTTCGTAATGATGTCTTCGGTCATGGACAATTGTACGTCGCTCTTTCAAGAGTTCGTTCATGGGAATCCTTACAGATTGTTTTGGGCGATAAGAGACAATCTAATTCTGTGAAAAATTATGGGTATACCGAATTGTATGCCTAAGGATAGCCAGGACGTAATCATTTATGTCATGTTTTCTAGATTCATATTATGTGCTGACTATGGCCGTTCCTTCAAATTCTCTCTATAACTAATAGATTCTTCAATTTGTTCTATGCGAATAATCATCAGTTCCAATTTTTGCCATGATCGAAACCAACAGGAAAGGCGCGTGCGTAGTACGCGCGAACGATCTCGTATGTTAAATTTTGTAAGTGAAGATTTTCAAAAAAAATTGATACATACAGACACTATGCTTAAACTTTGTGTTTTGACGTTTCAAACCATTATATATCGTTTACAAACATAATTAGCGAAATTGAAAATTGACCGATTGCAATACTTCCATTCGGAAGCAAAAAAGGGTGTAATGAAAGTCGTTCCGCACATCAAAATAGACATTTGATGCTTCATGTTTTTTTCCGCCAACACTCACAGTTAATTGCTATTAACAAAATGAATTGTCTAAATCGCTGAATCCTGAGAAGGATTAGAGATACGGAACAAAGTGTCCAATGAAAGTCGTTCCGCACATAAAAATACACATTCGATGTTCTAGACTTTTTTTGCCAACAATTTAAATATATCTTATGAAATTGTGGGATTAAGGTTGTCAATAAATTGCTCGTGAATTAATAATAATAATTGAATTTTACTGACCAAATTGGTATCGAATACTTGGGGAATAATTATGGGGCACGTGTAGCTGGGTTCGTTGCGTACCGCCTTCGGGGACGAAAGAACAGTGGTCATTCCTCAGTGGCGTGATGTGACGTCACGCTCACTGACCAATGGGCAGAGGTGTACTAGTGACACATCTGATGTGTGTCACCACAAAATATTGTAGATACGGAAAAACATGTCCAACAATTTCACCTGATCTGCACGTTTCATGACCCTTAGAAATCTTTCTGGCCATTTTTAGCGCGATGTTTGTCTGTGTGTGTGTGTGTGTGTGTGTGTATGTGAGCAAAGTTTTGTCGAACGATGTATTTTCAACAAATTATCCGATTTGGGTTTTCTTATACTCATCCGATAGGTTTCTGTCTAACCTAAACCTGATTAGGATTTTAAACTAAATCGACGCAGCGGTTTTTTAGTTATTAACAAATTGAATAGTATATATCGTTGCATCGTGAGAACGGTCAAAAATACGAAACATATTATTGAATGAAAGTTGTTCCACACACAAAAATACATATTTCATGTTGTATAACTTTTTTACTAACACCGATAGTTAATAGTTATTAACAAATTCAGTTGTTTGGACCGCTCCATCGCAAGAACGCTTCGAGATACGAAACAAAGAGTCTAATGGAAGTCGTTCCATACGTATAAATACACATTTGACGTTGAATGACTTTTTTACCGACACCCATAGTTGATTGTTAATGACAAATCGTATTGTTTATCTAACTACTACATACCCTGGCGATTGGATTACCAGATAGTTACCGGGCTGTTTCTGGCTATTTCTGGCTAATTGTTTTTTGGCTAAATACACATCAATTAGTCGATTTTGGGGTAATAATAATTTATGATTTTTTCCTATGAAATGCAACATGAATATCATTAACAATCTGTTTCCGAAGAGTAATTCGAAATGGGTAGAATCAATGAAATTATTACATCATGGCTGCCTAAGTTTTGGCATATCTACATGACCGACCGCTGCCATATTATCAAGGATTACGATGTGCAAATCGCGGCAGATGGAGCGTGTGACGGCTTCCTCAGTCGCAGGTGAGGATCCGAGCATGTTTACAGCAGTCGTTGGTCGACGACCGACCAGAACAGTCGGGAAGGGGTGTGGCTTAATGTCTTTTTTCGCGGTGCTTTAAATAAGTCCCAACCCCCTACGATTTTCAACATGGAAAACGGCGTGAATAAAAAAATATAATTCACAAGTATATCTAGATCGACTTGGAATCCGATTGTGAGTCGGTCTGTACCTATAAAAGACTACCCTTTTTTCCACCCCCTACTAGACATATACAACATGGCGGCCACACCGACAAAAAAAAGTATCTACAAATTTATCTTGATCGACTCACAATCAAATTTTGAGTCGATCTGTGCCTATAGAAAACTAGCCGTTTTTTCCACCCCCTACTCGAAATATCCAACATGGCGGCCGCACCGACAAAAAAAAAGTCTCTACACGTATATCTAGATCGACTCAAAATCGAATTCTGAGTCGATCTGTACCCTTAAAAAACTACCTTTTTTCAACCCCCTACGAGACATTTCCAAGATGGCGCCCGCACCGATTGGAAAAAAACGTCTCTACAAATTTATCTAGATCGACTCACAATCAAATTTTGAGTCGATCTGTACCTATAGAAAACTACCCCTTTTTTCCACCCCCTACTCGAAATATCCAACATGGCGGCCGCACCGACAAAAAAAAGTCTCTACACGTATATCTAGATCGACTCAAAATCGAATCCTGAGTCGATCTGTACCCATAAAAAACAACCCTTTTTTTCCACCCCCTATTCGAAATATCCAACATGGCGGCCGCACCGACAAAAAAAAAGTCTCTACACGTATATCTAGATCGACTCAAAATCTAATTCTGAGTCGATCTGTACCCTTAAAAAACAACCCTTTTTTCAACCCCCTACTAGACATTGCCAAGATGGCGCCCGCACCGATTGGAAAAAAACGTCTCTACAACTTTATCTAGATCGACTCACAATCAAATTTTCAGTCATCTGTACCTATAGAAAACTGCGCCTGCTTTCAACCCTCTAGTGGGAATCGACAATGAATGACGATCGCTGAACCTTTTCAACAATTTTTTTATTAATAATCAGCAATAGTTAAATGATGAACATAACAATCATACTGCCCGTCGGCTTTCTGAGAAACATGCTGAAACCCATGCCGTCACACTTTTGGGCGTCAATGAGTTGAGGAAATAATCCATCCGCTCCTGGTGAGTCATTCCGTCCGTATCCAGAATGTCGTCTGTTGATGAGCGGTTCCTCGCCATCATCTTTCGATTTTCTCCATCCCTCATAATACGAATAGCATACTTCCCCGAGAATGCTTTGTCCGTTTTACGGATGGCCAATTTACATGCTCCTGAAAATGAACAATTAGATGTGAAACGAGAATGCGAGTGCGCGCGCGAGAGAGAGAAAGATAGAAAGACCTGCTACGTCCGGCACGAAATTGGCAGAATGCGTTCCTTTACCGTGGCGTACATAGCGGAAGTACCGCTTTCCGCTCTTCAGGTTCGTGTCCAGTCCTAGCGCTATCGCCTTGACCACGGCTTGCAAAGTTTGGGCTGAGCAAGCCTTCACATATTCCTTCCGCCGCACTTTATAACTCCTTTTCTTAGTAGCTAGAATCACCTGCAATCATGAACTACTTCCGTTGACGACGGCACGCTCGTTTAGCGGCGGGCCATTCGCTCCCGAGATTGCGATGTGATTTCAATAGGAAACTATTCACTTACCAATTCCTCATCTGCTTCGTGTACTTGCGCTGGGACTCGCGGATGCTCCCTCTCCATCTAAAGCTAATTTAGAGCTAATTTAATATGCTGAAAAAAAATTTCCTGCTGACGGGGTTTTTGAAGAAAAATGAGTTGAGGCTAGCTTCCGTGTAAGCTAGCAGAACAATGGCCAAAAAATGAGCAGATTTTTTTTTCTCCCGGGGGCTTTTAAAGCTAATTTAGAGCTAATTTAATATGTTGAAAAAAAATTTCCCGCTGACGGGGTTTTGGACGAAAAATGGGTTGAGGTTAGCTTCCATGTAAGCAAGCAAAATAATGAATAAAAAATTAACGGAACTTTCTTTTTTCTACTTATTTTCTTAATCTAATTCAGAGCTAATTTTATATGCTCTCAAATTTTCATACTTTTATAACTCCCACGGAAGCATAACTCACATGCAAGCTAGCCTCAACTCATTTTTCGTCCAAAACCCCGTCAGCAGGAAATTTTTTTTCAGCATATCAAATTAGCTCTAAATTAGCTTTAAAACCTGAGCAGGAGAAAAAAAAATTCTGCTCATTTTTTAGCCATTGTTCTGCTAGCTTACATGCAAGCTAGCCTCAACTCATTTTTCTTCAAAAACCCCGTCAGCAGGAAATTTTTTTTCGACATATTAAATTAGCTCTAAATGAGCTGAAAATTATTTTATAAAGTTTCGGCTAGCTTACGGATAAGCTAGCATTGACGTGTTTTCCTCATGAACCACTACAGCAAAAAAATCAAATGACGTATTTAAGATTAGCTTGAAATGAGCTGCATATTATTCAATTTTGGAATTTCGGTTTTCATAATTATTTCATAGATTTCCGGCTAGCTTACAGATAAGCTAGCATTGACGCGATATTCCCACGAACGGCTACAGTAAAAAAATCAAATGACGTGTATAAAATTAGCTGCATATTATCCAATTTTAAAATTTCGATTCTGCTGGTTTTTCCTGCTAGGTATACATACGTGAATTTTTAGTTTATTTTTTAAGAATTAAAACATTGGGTTACTGCTAACTTTTTTTGGAGAGTTAGCAGCAACATGTGAGAAAAAATGAACAGAATACATTTTTTTGTCACATCTTTTAGAGCTAATTTTTGAGCGACAACCAAAATTCTGAATTTTTTGTTAACAATTAAAAAATTGAGTTACTGCTAGGTTTTTTGAAAGAGTTAGCAGTAACATGTGAGAAAAAATGAACAAAAAATATTTTTGCTTGTCACATCTTTTAGAGCTCATTTAGAGGTAATTTTTGAGCGACGACCGAAATTCTGAGTTTTTTTTTTTAACAATTAAAGAATTGAGTTGCTAGCTAGCTAACAATGAAAAACTTAACACAATACATTTTTTCCCCAACATTAATAATTTTCTCTTTCATTGTTGTTGGAACAATTATTTTACCTGCTATAAACCATGGGAGGTGAACTGATGAGGTAATTAGTAAATTGGCGATATGAGAATTAGATGAGCTTAAAATTTTTCAGGAGGTGACAATGGTTAGTAATTTTTTTTATAGGTATTCTGGCTAGCTCACATCTAAGTTAGCACTAACGCATTTTTTCCATTAATGACTCGCCGCAGGAAAACCAAATGACGCATACAAAATTAGCACTAAAAGAGCTGCAAATTATTTTATAAAGTTCGGGCTAGCTTTCGGATAAGCTAGCGTTGGCGCAGTTTCTTCATGATCAACTCCAAAAACTAAATGACGCATATAAAATTAGCTTGAAATGACCTGCATATTATTAAATTTTGAAACATCGATTTCGAAAATTATTTCATAAAGTTCCGGCTAGATATACTAGCATATCCTAGCTTACAGATATACTAGCATTGACGCGTTTTCCTTGCGAACAACTACAGCAAAAGAATCAAATGACGCATATGAAATTAGCTTGAAATGAGCTGCATATTATGCAATTTTGAAATTTCAGTTTTGAAAATTATTTTTTAGATTTCCGGCTAGCTTACAGATAAGCTAGCATTAACGCGATTTTCCCACGAACGGCTACAGTAAAATAATCGAATGACTTCGAAAATTATTTCATAAAGTTCCGGCTAGATATACTTGCATAACCTAGCTTACAGATATACTAGCATTGACGCGTTTTCCTTGTGAACAACTACAGCAAAAAAATCAAATGACACATATAAAATTAGCTTGAAATGAGCTGCATATTATGCAATTTTGAAATTTCAGTTTTGAAAATTATTTTTTAGATTTCCGGCTAGCTTACAGATAAGCTAGCATTGACGCGATTTTCTCACGAACGGCTACAGTAAAAAAATAGAATGACTTGTATAAAATTAGCTGCATATTATGCAATTTTCAAAGTTCGATTCTGCTGGTTTTTCCTGCTAGGTATACATACGTTGCTTTGATAGCAGAAAAATGACCAAAAAATGAGCAGAATTTTGTTTTCTCCTGCTCAGGTTTTAAAGCTAATTTAGAGCTAATTTAATATGTTGAAAAAAAAATTCCCGGTGACGGGGCTTGGGAAGAAAAATGACTTGAGGCTAGCTTCCGTGCAAGCTAGCAGAACGATGACCAAAGAATAAGCAGAATTTTTTTTTCTCCTGCTTAGGTTTTAAAGCTAATTCAGAGCTAACTTAATATGTTGAAAAACAAATTCCCGCTGACGGGGTTTGTGAAGAAAAGTGATTTGACGCTAGGACCCATGTAAGCAAGCAAAATAATGAATAAAATGAGTGTACGGTCCTCAGGGGCACCCGGGGCAGGGTTAGCACTGCCGGAAAACCATTTATTTATGTAAAATAAATGAAATAGTGCGAAATTATAGTTTATTATCATTTGTTGTTAATTTTCAGAGGGGTACAACCCCCTATCGTCGAAATTAGACAAAAAAAATATTTTTTCTTAGTTATTTTTTAGATGGGGGTGGCAAGCTAAGAGGGGGTTGAAAATTTGTCTAGAGGTCGGTGTGGGGGTAGACAACAATAAAATATTACCCTACTTGGCATGGGCGGCCAGTTTCGGACTTGAAAAAATTCCGAAAATATTGAATTCCAAGAATTTTTAATTTTGGTAGATAAAAATGCGTCTGCTAAGGGGTGGCAAGCTAAAAGAGGGTTGAAATTTTTTATTGTTGTCTACCCCCAATCCCACCTCGAGAAAAATTTTCAACCGCCTCTTTGCTTGCCGCCCCCTAAGGGACGAATTTTTATGTAAAAAATACAAAACGTCGAAGGAGCTGGGTTAAATAGACGTGTACAAACAGAACTTGGAGGATCTTTGATGCAATACGAAGTACTGGTGATAGAAATCGCCAAAGCTCTCAGATACAAGACTTCATATAAATTAATGACTGAGTCACTGAAAAATGCGAATATGATCTTCAATAATACAGAATTTCCGTCGGAGATGGAGGGGTTTTGGAGATTAGTTAATCGCAGAGATAACAAATTCAAACGAACAGTTATGTGTACAGTTTGTTGGGATCAGTTGGGAAATGGGAAGACACCAAACAGGGTTTGCAGATGCAGACGGACTGCTCCACAGCAAAAAAACTGCGAAGTAGGCCATTTCCTTTATCTGGATCAGCAGTCTCAGCTCCGAGGACTTCTTCGAAGGAGGAACATGGCAGTAGATCTGCAATACCCCTGGACAAGAGTGAAACGTCGGCCAGACGGAATTGAGGATGTATACGATGGCAGCATCTACCAGAGGCACTCACAGGTTGGGGGATTTCTGGTCAGAGGCAGTAATAATTACTCCTTAGCCATTCGGACCGATGGGGTGGATCCCGCTGCGTCGTCTACGGTAACAATTTGGCCAGTGTTTGTTCAAGTATTGGAACTTTCCCCTCGCGCTCCACAGAGGCATTCTATACTTGCTGCTCTCTATGTTGGTCCCCGTAAACCACACATGGCCAGATTTTTGAAACCTTCGCTATGGAGTTGCGAAGCTTATACCTCAACGGAATTAACTGGCGACCGAATAATGCTGAAGAAGTGATAAGCAAATACATAACTCTGATTGTGTCAGCCGATTCAGACGCCAGATACGCGATCTTTGGTATGACTCGTTTGAACGGTTATTTCGGGTGCACACTATGCTACCACCGAGGTGAAAGAGTAGGAGATCAAAATCAATTTCACATATACCCCCACCGTGATGGTATCGCAGATCGCACTGACGCTGATATCAGGCGCGATGCTAATCAGGCGAACGAAGATGAAGAACCTGTGAATTGTGTTCGTACTACTTCCGCATTATGTATTGTTCCTGGTCTTGATCTTCGAACCTGTCAACAGATAGAGCCCCTTCACTGCTTATGGGAAGGTAATTTATTCCGATTGTACGGCATCTTCACAAACCCTGCAACACCTCACCATGTACCCCCGCGAGAAATAGCAATAATCAGCAGTCGCATTGAAGCGATTAAATCACCCACGAAATTGGCAAGACAAACGCGATCTTTAGAAAGATTCGAGAAATTCAAAGGGACTGAGTATAGAAATCTTGCGTGGTTTTATTGGCTTCCATGTGCTGCAGAATTCATGACAGAAGGTGAAATTGAATATTTCGCTCTTTTTGCTGATGCAACGTACATACTCAACAAAGATTGTATTCTTCCGGAAGAATTAGTTAATGTTAGAAATTCGATCGATGAATTCCTTCGTCGATCGCGAGATCAGTATCCAATACACTTGCAAACGTGCAATGTACACTTACTGAATCATCTTTTAAGATATGTCATGGAATTGGGCCCTCTGTGGGTCGCGTCCGGATTTTGGTTCGAATCGTTAAATCGGAGAATAAAAAATTACGTGACGAGTCCCACCGATCGTGCCTCGCAAATTGCGTGTCGCATGCTACTGTCCCAAATGGTAGAAAGATGTTTGGAGTGGCCATTAGCGGATAACGTATTGAATCGTCTACGAGACTACTTGCACAAAGCACGCTGGGTCGAACTGCCTAACTGAGCTACAGGTAGATTTGTACAGCAAGGCAGAGGACGACAAAGAGTACTTGAACCTGAAGAAATTATTGCACTCGAGAATGCTGGACATGGAGATGTTGGCGCGGAAGCGTTAGTTACGGAACTCGTAAAAGTGTGCATCGCTGGAGTTGTCTATCAGCCTCAAAATGACAAACCCGTTCAATACGACAATTCAGTTGTTCACGTCTCTAGTCATCAACAAAATAATATTGAATTTCTTCGGATCAAGACAATAATATCATGGCAATGTGGTGGAGTTGAAATGATCGAAATTATTGGGTCCAGATTTGCTACGATAGGAGCAGCCTTCCACACTAGTTACATGAGGATAGTTGAGGAAATACCAGGTTTAATTTATCTCCCTTCTCTGAGTCAAATTGTGAGCCAAGCTGTCCTGGTGGAAGTTTCAGGAAGAACTTTCATCGCTTCTCTACCGAATCGATGGGATGCTGATTCAGTTGTTCATGGTACTTATTCCGTGAATCAAAAAGAGTGAATCAATAGAAAAACAGAAAAATTACTCGAAAACAGTACTTATGTATAAGGTTGAATCAAGCGTCCGAATATATACTTGTAGAACCTACGTTTTTCATGGCGTTCCCCATCTTCTAAATAGCTAGTAGGGGGTGGAAACAAGGGTAGTTTTTTATGGGTACAGATCGACTCAGAATTCGATTTTGAGTCGATCTAGATATACGTGTAGAGACTTTTTTTTGTCGGTGCGGCCGCCATGTTGGATATTTCTAGTAGGGGGTTGAAAAAAGGGTAGTTTTTTAAGGGTACGGATCGACACAGAATTCGATTTTGAGTCGATCTAGATATACGTGTAGAGACTTTTTTTTATCGGTGCGGCCGCCATGTTGGATATTTCGAGTAGAGGGTGGAAAAAAGGGTAGTTTTTATGGGTACAGATCGACTCAAAATTTGATTGTGAGTCGATCTAGATAAATTTGTAGAGACGTTTTTTTCCAATCGGCGCGGGCACCATCTTGGAAATGCCTACTAGGGGGTTGAAAAAAGGGTAGTTTTTCAAGGGTACAGATCGACTCAGAATTCGATTTTGAGTCGATCTAGATATACGTGTAGAGACTTTTTTTTTGTCGGTGCGGCCGCCATGTTGGATATTTCGAGTAGGGGGTGGAAAAAAAGCTAGTTTTTTATGGGTACAGATCGACTCAGAATTCGATTTTGAATCGATCTAGATATACGTGTAGAGACTTTTTTTTTGTCAGTGCGGCCGCCATGTTGGAGATTTCGAGTAGGGGCTGGAAAAAAAGGGTAGTTTTTTATAGGTACAGATCGACTCAGAATTCGATTTTGAGTCGATCTAGGTATGCGTGTAGAGACTTTTTTTTTGTCGGTGCGGCCGCCATGTTGGATATTTCGAGTAGGGGGTGGAAAAAAGGGTAGTTTTTTAAGGGTACAGATCGACTCAGAATTCGATTTTGAGTCGATGTAGATATATGTGTAGAGACTTCTGTTTGTCGGTGTGGCCGCCATGTTGGATATTTCTAGTAGGGGGTGGAAAAAAGGGTAGTTTTTTATAGGTACAGACCGACTCAGAATTTGATTGTGCGTCGATCTAGATAAATTTGTAGAGACGTTTTTTTCCAATCGGCGCGGGCGCCATCTTGGCAATTTCTAGTAGGGGGTTGAAAAAAGTGTTGCTTTTTAAGGGTACAGACCGACTCAGTATTCGATTTTGAGTCGATCTAGATATACGTGTAGAGACTTTTTTTTTGTCGGTGCGGCCGCCATGTTGGATATTTCGAGTAGGGGGTGGAAAAAACGGCTAGTTTTCTATAGGTACAGATCGACTCAAAATTTGATTGTGAGTCGATCTAGATGAATTTGTAGAGACGTTTTTTTCCAATCGGTGCGGGCGCCATCTTGGAAATGTCTAGTAGGGGGTTGAAAAAAGGTAGTTTTTTAAGGGTACAGATCGACTCAGAATTCGATTTTGAGTCGATCTAGATATACGTGTAGAGACTTTTTTTTTGTCGGTGCGGCCGCCATGTTGGATATTTCGAGTAGGGGGTGGAAAAAACGGGTAGTTTTCTATAGGCACAGATCGACTCAAAATTTGATTGTGAGTCGATCAAGATAAATTTGTAGAGACTTTTTTTTGTCGGTGTGGCCGCCATGTTGTATATGTCTAGTAGGGGGTGGAAAAAAGGGTAGTTTTTATAGGTACAGACCGACTCAGAATCGAATTCCAAGTCGATCTAGATATACTTGTGAATTATATTTTTTTATTCACGCCGTTTTCCATGTTGAAAATCGTAGGGGGTTGGGACTTATTTAAAGCACCGCGAAAAAAGACATTAAGCCACATGCCCTCCAGACTGTTCTGGTCGGTCGTCGACCAACGACTGCTGTAAAAATGCTCGCATCCTCACTTGCAACTGAGGAAGCCGTCATACGCGCCATCTGCCGCGATTTGCACACCGTAACCCTTGATAATATGGCAGCGGTCGGTCATGTAGATATGCCAAAACAGCGGCAGCCATGATGTAGTAATTTCATTGATTCTACCCATTTCTAAGTATTCTTCGGAAACAGTTTTTTGATGATATTCATGTTGCATTTCATAGGAAAAAATCATAAATTATTATTACCCCAATTATGATAACCCAAAAATCGATTAATTGCTGTGTATTGAGCCAAAAACCAATAGCCAGACATAGCCAGAAACAGCCAGGTAACAACCTGGCTCTAGTGCGGCTGCTCAATTGTCAGGGCAACAGCGGTTATATTATATTCAGAGAACAAAGAAACGAGCGAAGTCTTCAAATGAAGCAAATAAAAAATTGCTAAGAACATTTGAACAATCAATTCGGTGAAGTAGAACCAGAAAAAGCGAATATTGATCTCAAATGTGTTATATTACACAAGGTAAAAACCGTATGTGAGCAAAACCGAGTCCAACAGAAAAGACTTGAGAGACGACATCACAATGAAATTGTAGCGCGTAATAAGGATGATTATATACATGGAAAATCAGAAGGATAACAGACGTGGAAAATCAGAACGTTCTTTGTTATGTGAGACGCGGTCTTTGGATATAGTATTACATCATCTTGGAAGTTTAAGTGGCGAGTACAGGTTTTGCGGGGCATTATTCTTCAAATTTGAAAGAGGAATAGTGCGCCATAATTATTGTCATGATGGCAAAATTAATCTAGACCCACCTCCAGCTTTTCCGAACAAATTGCGTAGATCATTTATGGCAAATAGGAAGCCAGGTCACAAATTCCGTAAGTTCCTTCGCTTTTATGATAATCCTTTTTCTATGGCTTCATTTTGTCCACAAGAGGTAGTCACCATGGGGTGGGCTCTATGAAAGTTAGAGGTGAGGTGAAGGCGATGGTGTCCACCGGTCTTTACGCGCGTAAGGGAGAAGAGCCTCGCAATACGCAAATCTATTTATGCGAACAGAATGAGGCGTTGAAATTCCGAAAATTTGAATCGTCAAGTAGAAATATAATGAGAATGATTGGAAAGATAATGGAGGATATTAATTATATCAAATGCTACAAAGGGTTATTTGAGGTAAATAGAAAATTAGGAAGTTCCATTTGTTTTCGGCAATCATCTTCAAGTAAGGAAAGTGGAAATAGTGGAAATAAAAAGCAATATGAGCTACCGTATGGTATTGGCGCTAAAACAGAAGTCTACCATCTTGAAAACTGGTAAAGAAGGAAGGATACCACAAGATGTTGAATTTCAAGGTCACCCCCGAAATACATTACAATGCCGAAAACTGCATAAGTTATCCGTACATGCCGAACCATTATTGTTTCCATTGTCATTTCCTCTGGGGCAAGATGGGACCTCTGGCTATTCCATCTATATGAAGAATTATATAAGCGCGAATCAACGTCGAGTTACTGTTGTGCAATATTTTGGATGCCAATTAAGAATTTGACTGATCATCATTTCAATCCATTTACTATGGGAGGTAAATTGATTCAACAATACATTCTGTATGGGTACATTGTCAATGAGTGGATCCGTTTAAACTATTTTCGGTTAAATTCTAATCATTTTCGTAGAGAAACTTTACAAGGTTCGACAGATCCTATAGAACAAAGCACAATGAATTCATCAGACAAAGTTCGGTTAGGCCATGCAATTATACTTCCATCATCTTTTGATGGTGGATCAAAAGCAAAGCATCAGCACTTTGAAGATGCTATGGCGGTATCTGGAGAAGCCGGACAACCGGTCTTATTCATCACTTTCACTGCAAACCCGAATTGCATTGAAATTTAGGAGTATTTGAAAAGTTTACCTAAAGGGTTTACTACATCTGATATTCCGCATATCGTTCGCTGAATTTTTTTCCTAAAGTTAACGGCATTCATTAACGAAATTAAGTCTGGTGAAGTGCTCAGAAACGTCCTGGGGTAAACACACACTATTGAATTTCAAAAACGAGGTTTACCACATGCACGTGTTGTTTTCCTATGAGCTAAAAAGGACAAGATGTCAACACCAGAACAGATTGACAAGTTTATTTCTGCAGAAATTCCCAATGAGGTAGAAAATTTAAGACTGTATGATCTTGTTATGAAACATATTTTGCATGGCCCTCATTGTGATGAAACTTTACGTTGGAATGCGAAAAAATTAAAAATGTTCAAAAAAGTTTCCTACAGGGTTCAAAACTGAAAGCAAGATTGATACTGATGGATTTCCAATATATAAACGCTTTGATAATCGGCAAAAATGCCATGCATATCCTAGGAAAGTCAACAACAACTCATTCCCGTCGATAACTTCATGGTGGTTCCATATAATCCATATTTATTATTGAAGTGTGGATGCCATATCAACGTAGAGTATTGTGATTGAACCTGTCACGTTATCTCGTACGTCACTTAACCTCACACGTTTATTCAAACCCTAATCTAGGCATTCTATCTAGGAAAATTTGCAGGATTTTCCTCTTCTTTCATATGTTACGGAAATGGAAAGAGTTGGTAGAGAGTTACCGGCAGAACAGAAGGAGAGTTCCAGGGATTCGAATGTAAATTTGATCTACCATCATATGAAATTCTTGAGGAAAAAGGGGGAGGTTAGTTCAGTTTCGCGCCTAACCAAGTTTTTGAATGAAAATGCTGAGATTATCATGACGAGGGCGCACAAAGGTAAAATCACTGTAGCAGTAGATACAAATGATTATTTTGCTGTAGGTGAGTTGATGTTGAGCGAAGCTAAAACTTATTTGCCCTCGCTCCTAGTCATAACTCTCTGGTAACCGAGAAAATCAACAATAATTTAGTTCTGTCTTGGCACAGAAACATATGGATTGGTGATGATTTGAGGGACAGGTTAAGTGCCAGATTCACAAACCGGTTTTGTGTTATCGGAATTGTCTCTTTAATAGGGGGTCCTTTGCATGTTCTCGGACGTTTTGTGCACAACCTACTTTATCTTCTCCTGGAGAGTAAATCAAGTTTAGTAAAAAACAGCTATGATCTTATTGAGAAATTAAAAGATAAGAAAATTCGAGAGAATTACATCCTAGTTTCCCTGTAGCGTTGTTGTTCACCAATGTATCACTTGAGCTGGTAGCTGATGCAGTTGTCAAAACAAAGCATTAATTGAGAGTAAGATTCCACACACGGAAATAATTAAAGCCATCGACATTGCGATGAACAACACGTTTTTCCTTTTCAATGGGAAATTTTATAAGCAGATCTACGGATTGCCGATGGGGTCACCTTTGGCTCTTACATGTGCTAATTTGGTAATGTGCGAATTGGAAGAGGAATGCTTGAAGAAGTTTCAGTTTTACATTCCCTTTTATTACAGGTATGTAGATGACTTCGTCACTGCACTTTCTGTTCATAGATTGGAGTATGTCATTAAGGCTTGCAATAGTTACAATAAGAGGTTGAATTTCACGTGTGAATGTGAAACAGCAAGGAGACTACCTTTCTCAGATGTTTTACTCATACGGGAGAAAAACAGCCTGAAATTTGATGACTATGAAAAACCAACAAATTCTTCCAAAATGCTGAATTTCAATTCGCATCATTACTTTTCACACAAAATGGGGGCGATTGAGGGCTTTCTATGTAATATTGTGAGGACCTCAATTCTGGACACCCTTGAAACCAGCATAAGGTTGCTGAAAAACTAGCTTCTTTACAATGATTACCCTTTATCTATCATCAACAAAGCGATAGAGAATTTTTTTAGAAAGCGCAGAAATGTGTAGAAACAAGAAATTGAAAAGCCGGTGGTATGGTGAAGTCAGTATTTGTTTTGAGTCGGTGTCGTGCGGACGCATGTCTACCGCTCCCTACGAATTACGAATTTCAAACGTACCGTGCTTCTAGTACATTGAAAGTATAAATCGAGTAAAAGTTTTGGCACAAAAGTGTCAAATCTAATAAACCTCAAAATTCCCTTGCCTCCCAAAAGGAAAGCCATAACGAGTCCTCCGATGGAAGACCCAAAAAAAAAGTTATGAAACGGTCAAACGGCGCGAGTCTGAACCGGCCCGCCCCAACAATCCTCCGAACTCTTCTGATGGGCCTCAAGAGGCTCAAAAAAAACCTCAGTGCCTGCAATTGTTATTGAAAATGACAAATTGGAGACCAAAAAATTAATTAATTTCCTGCAAGTCAACGCCTCGGATAAAAACTGCAGGATGAAGTTTAATGGAAGTACCACGATCGTCCACCTACAAACGACCGAGGACTACAACAAAATCGCCAGTATCCTGAAAAGGCAAAACCTTAATTTTTTCACCTACGGCCTTAAAAGTGAGCGACCGAAGTAATTTATTTTGAAAGGGCTTCCCAGCAGTTTCTCGGAAGCCGAATTATCAAATCACGGCATCAACGTACTTTCCGTTCGCCAATTCCTGAAAGTAAATAAAGACGGAGATACTAAAGAAAACAGGCCTCTACCGATCTTCGCAATCACCGCTCGATAGTACTCTAACAATTATTGTTGGAGACTTGAATGCGAAGGACACAGCTTGGGCCGAACGAATCAGGTGTTCTCTCAAATTTTTTGACGGAACAAAAAATCAATCTGCTCTTTCCAGACGTTCCTATACACTACCCTCATAATTCCAACACTCCTAGTACTATTGACCTTTTATTAAGTAACAACATCTCTATCATTAATAATTTCACCACACTTTCCGAATCCCCCTCAGATCACCTACCACTGTTTTTCTGCCTGTTTGGAAAACCAACCTCACCAGACTCATCTAAAATATTAAACTACGCGAAAACCGACTGGAGAAACTTCAAGGACATCTTAAATGATGAGATTTCTACACCAAACCCGACTTGTAACAACACTGAAGCAATAGATAAACACATAACAAATTTTACCCAAATTATTCAAACAACCCTGATTCCTCCATTCCCACCCGCTCATCCAAATCCATCCATAACCCTCTCCCACCCGAAATAGCCTCCTTAATAAAACTCAAAAATTATATTAGGTCAAGATGGCAAAGAACGCGGAATCGCTACCTTCAATCCGAAGTCAATCAGCTGATCCAAAAAATCAGACTTAAATTAACGGAATGGAAACAATCATCTTGGGACAACACACTTAGAAACATAAACTTGAACGATCACTCTATTTGGCGCATAGCAAAATATTTTGATAACACCGGCAAAAGCAAAATTCCCACACTCAAATCCAATAACACAATCCACACAGAAGACCTTGATAAGGCAAACACACTTTGTACGCACTACGCGAATATACACGAATTATCGGCCTCTCGAAGCAATAAATCATTCGAACAACAAGTCACAGGCCATGTGAAAAAACTATTCTCAAACCCCAAATTGAAACTCCCACTAAATTCCTCACAAATCCCCGTGAAATCATTTCTGCCATCAAATTACTAAAAAACAAATCAGCCCCGGATGTGGATAATATTCCCAATATAGCACTAAATTGATTCTCAAGCCTGTTAAGCCCCCTTCGCATCCGGTGAGCTACAGGCCTATTAGCCTCCTACCGGTAGTGGCTAAACTTTTTGAGCGAATAATTTTAGCTCGTCTCAAAAAACCCATAGAAGAGTGACAACTAATGCCTACGAATCAATTTGGATTTTGATCAGAGCCCTCGACCTGCCACCAGCTGGTTAGAATTACGAAGGATATAAAATTCGCGAAAGACCGGAAAGAAGATACCGTTCTTCTGCTCCTGGACAGCGAGCAGGCCTTTGATTCTGGTTGGCCCACAGGCCTTATATATAAACTCGACAGCCTAAATGTACCTAAATATTTATGTAAAATTTTACTATCATATCTTTCGAATAGATATATTCGAGTTCGAGTCGAAACTACGCTTTCGGATAAAATTGAAATAATCCCCCCCCCCCCCCTGTACTCAGCTAGCAAATCGATAAATAAAGCTGTTAGAAGAGTCAAAAACGCACCTGCTCTTACAATCAATGAGCTCATGAAATGGAAAATTCAAGTGAATACTGCCAAAAAAGAAGCAATCATATTTACTAGCTCCAAGGTCAATCGCACCTTGACTATTCGTAGCGATAAAATCATTCCTGTGAACTCTGTTAAATACTTAGGTTTACATATTGATTCCAAACTCCTATGGAAAAAACACATAGACGAAATTAAGTGGAAAACAACAATTATTCTAGTAAGATTATATAATCTGCTAAAATCTCCTGTGCTTAGCCAATCCCTAAAACTCACTTTATAGAAAGGGTTGATCAGACCTTATGGTTGTCCGGCCTGGCACAATGCAGCGAAAATCCACTTGAATCATCTTCAAGTTATCCAAAATAAATTTCTACGCATAATAAGCAATTCTCTTCTTAAAAGAAGAACTACTATTTTGGAGATACAGGATACGCTCGGCATGGCAACCATAGGTGAATTCATCGATAGAATACATGAGACATTTGAATTTAAGCTACAATCCCATCCGAATCCCCAGCTCCAAAACATCAATATTGACAAGAAATCCAATTGGTCCCGCTGACCACCTGTTTGTCCCACCTTCCCGTATATGCCGCTTTCCCCCTCCCCTCATACACCCATTACTTATAAGGTTTTTTAGAAGTTATTTTTCCTTATATTGAGTCACCCTGTAATAAACGGGATGTGGGCCTGACCCTCTACGGGCCGAACCTATAACTTCCCGATATATGTGTGTGTCTGTGTTTTAGCGTGGTTTCATATCGTTGAGTATATCGAATTAATTAAGCGCTACCGTCTTAATAATACGTGTTACGAAAAAAATTATGAAAGACAAAATGTTTGTTTTTAGATGAAGAACAACTTTCATTCATAACTTTTAGCTATAACTCTTACCGTTCATGTAATAGAGCGTTATAAACAATTAAAATCGTGCTTTTTTGTTAATTACTAAAAAACTACCTGGGCGATTTTTACAAAAACTGCTTTCAGAACACCGCCTCGGTGAGACGCAATTGATGAAAAAAAAAAACAAAATTAAAATCGGTCGAGCCTTTTACGAGAAAGCGTTGACCACAGATTTACTCGCGTACGCACACACACACACATACACACACATTGGGAGACACGAGGGGGCTTTGGTGTAGTGGGTAGAGTGTCTGCCTACTATTCTAAAGGTCCCGCGTTCGATTCCCGCTCACTGCAAATATTTTTTCTGAAAAATATTTTCTCACGGACTCCGACCGATGGCAGGAACATTCCGTGTGTGCTATCGGCGGTATCCATGAAGTGAGACCGTGAGCCGGGACCGAACGCGACCCGTGGGGGGGGGGGGGGGGGGGGGGGGGGGGGGGGGGGGGGGGGAGGGAGGGTTCCATCGTAGACGCCCGCCATCGTATCACAGGGGTTTCCGGAGGTTTACCCTGTGATTAGAAATACGATGAGCTGAAATGGCGAAGTCGGCCCCAGCCGCAATGGGTGGGTACTCTGATCCGTAGTATTGCCCATGAAGTAATGCCTACCAGCGGTTACGTGGGTGAATACGAATAGAGAAAGAGTGAAAAAAAAAAAACACATACAGACACATACCGACACCTCTCTGAAATCACTTCAGGATGATGCAAAACGTCGAGAAATGTGAAAATTTCATGGATCTGGCACTGTTCATTTTCGGGGTCATTACAATAACTTCCCTAGATCGGGAAGTTAATAAAGTTAGCGCTGTTCCGAATTTCTCAATCGAGGTGTCCCCACGCGCATTTATTCATGTACATTTTTTGCCCGATAGGGGGAGCTATGGAAATGACTCGATTTACGAAAATCGATTTTAGACCATTTTTCGCAAGATGTATGTGTGGGTCTGTCACTATGTATGTATGTAGTCAAATTCTATCACCCGTGATTCCTCACCATCTAATTATGGGATCGAGATGCTGTATGGCGCAATCGAAGCGACTTGGTGATCTTCAAAGCGAATTATATTTCGGATGGAAAGGGTCCAGTACATATATTGTTATCAACAATTCCAATTGTTTATAATGGGCTACTGCATAAACTATTAGAGCTAGAGCAAAATTCATATTAGAGAAGTTGGTCCCCATATAAAAATACGTATGTTAGGAAGGATGACTTTTTTTGAGAATTTGCATCATTAGCGAGGTATGGCCGTCTCAACAATTATGTATGTAATAAGTGAATGGATGAACCCAGCGCTGTCATGACGGTCCCAATCGAAGCATTTCCATGCCAAATCGAACGGATTACATTTTGGACGGCATTCGTGCAGTGTATGCAATGTTATTCACAATTGCTATTCTTTATACTGTTTCACTGCGTAAAATATTAAAATTATCGGGAAACTTCTGAAAAGAGAATTATTCCTTATATGAAAATACACCTTTTATGTACAAGAACTTTTTCCCATAATTAAGGAGGTATGGTTGTCTGAGCAATTTGAAATACGGGTACAATGCATATCACCTGGGTTGTTCCTTATACGAAAATGCACATTCGGTATGACTTGTTTCAATATAGGTTAGAATATATCGCGAGTTGAACTAGAATATAGTTGGCGAATGAATATGCCGACGATTGCGGTAAGGATATCAAAGAGCGGGATAATTAAGAAAGTACAGAGGTAGAGGGGATAACTAGGTGGACGAATTCCAGTTGAATGTTTTTATGGAGCTTAAAAATTAAACTAAATGGATCGCGTGCAGTAATTATTAGTCGCATGTTCAATTATTGACATCACTGTTCGGTTTGCTCATCACCATGGTTGCGTTCTTCCGCGGTGCTGAAATAGCAAATCGGGAAGTTTTGTTTGTGCTCCGTACGGGGCACACACATTTGCACACCACTACTTTGGAATAACAAATTTGGATTTCGGGAGCACTGCAAGAACTTCCCAGAAATGGGGATTAATTAAAAAAAAAAAACTTTCAAACAATTCAAAACATTCAGGGAACAATTTTACGACGATATGAGACTCAAAATATGGTGGCCATATTGGAAAAATTGTGACTACACCACCGCGAAAATGCCGAATTTTCGATATATATATCAAAGTTCTTAAAATCTCGAGAGGCCCCATCAGTTTTTCGTGTGCTGCACAGCAAAAAGCCGGGTGCTCACATTAACTTCCGATGAGCTGAAAAAAGTAAGGTGCAGCATACGAAAATTTGGAATGAGTCAGTCGAAGTTCTGATGTCGGACTTTAATGTGTGTTCAATGTTCTCTATATTATTGGGCACCACACATTTCGTTCCCTGCGTTAGTGGGAAGGTACTGTAATTGCTGACAGAATTTTCTCTGCGTGTGCTCACACCACTAGTTTTAAAAAAATCATTCCTCTCCCGTGGTATCTTCTTTCCATGTGATTCTCGGAATCAGCTTTTCTCACTGTTGTAAACTTGAATCACAACGAAATAATACATAGGCGTCCGAATTCGAATGGAATTGATTACTCTGGCGATTTGTGTTACACGATATTGCATGAATGTTCATTTTCTGGTAAGAATAGGCCAAAAAGATGTCATTCTAGAACTCAAAACACATTTGGAAGCCAACCATTTGAGTAATTTTGAGCCGTTAGTGATTTATTTGTCATCAATTACTAGGATTCGTTTAGTTTATAATGTCCGGTAGTGTGGATGTTGCAGGAATCCTCAATCACCAGAGTATTCAACTATCAGTTCCAGATAACTTATACAAATCAAGTGTATATTCAGTCCGTGTATCTTGTATAATATTATGGCAGCTATAAGTAATGTTCATCTATTTTTATTACTAAATTTAGGTGGTTCGGTCGGTAACGTCAACTGGGATGGACGCATGTGTCCCGCTCGTATTGAATTACAGTGAAATGCCACAGTAAACTAACGCTTTCTACTACCCAAACATTGTTTAAAATAACCAGAATTAGATGAAGATAAGTCGAGAATAATATTTAAAAGGCCAGATAGTGGAAAATCATCTAGAATCCGAGTAGTAAAAATCGAGGACAAAGTGAGGTTAGAATGGAGACCAAAGCGACAACGAGAAACACAATTACTTCACCAATGGGGGGCTACCCCTCAATGGAGAACCTCATCGTACTCGAGGACTCGGATACTAACGACACGAGCCAAGTGATAGAGAGATCAGACGGAGAGACACCACTTGCCGCAGGTAAAAAGAAAAGAGGAAGACCCATGGGCAGCAAAAATAAAAATAAAATCCAAAAAAAAACCACGAGCAAGGTAAAAGGAATTTGAGACAGACCAGGTCGCGACTAGCCTCTGCGCAAAAAACTAACACTCCGCGAATTGACGTGTTCATGGCAGGGAAGGGAGGAGCAAGCTACGAGATTTTTAACCAACCAAAGGGCAAAGTGCAACATTCCCCTGTAAACGCGCCTAGTACCAGGCTAGCTCTACTTCGCCGAGGACGGACAGAGAAGACCGACGAGGAGGATCGAGATCCAGTAGGTGACAACAAGCACAAATCGGAGGAGAGTCAAGAAGAAAGAGAGGCAAATGATGAAGAATCACTGGATGAGAACGATCTAGATACACTCAACTTGCTAATAGAACTCCAAAATGATCCATCCCAACCCAATACACTGCATCCCACCTTGATTCGCCCAGAGCAAGGCACCACCTCAAACACGGTAGTGGAATCGGGGCAAGGAAATAGCCGCTCTCAGGCAATTCTTGAAGAGAATCGGAGGTCAAGGGATGATAGCAATGGTCTTACGACGCCCAAGGAGCCTAGCTCCACGCAGCAGGAACGTCATGACACTTGTTCGCCTGTACCACACGAGATGCTGCAAGGCAAGGCTAGTGCTAGTCACGTAGAAGTGGACTATCGGGAGTCTGATGGCACCACGGGGAAACGGGAGGTGAGTACCCAAACCCCCTCGACGCCAGATCGCACTAGGTGGCGAGAGGTAGGCACACAAATCTATGCACCATCAGCTCCACTATTGGAGGAAGTCTTACGAGAGATACTTGTCGGGGTAGAGAAAAGACTCCATGACAAGCTAGCCCTCGAGCTCTGCTACGTGAGAAAGTGTTTGTTTGAGTCCAGGAAGGCACAAGCAGAAATGGTGACAGCCAAAGAAAGGGCCCTCAGCGAGATAGAAACTACCAGGGAAAGGATGAAAGAGAAAGAACAACAGTGGAGCAACGAACTTGAAATAAAGGAAAACAAGTGGTTGGCGGAAAAATAAAGAGTTGACACCCTACAACGAGAACTGCAAAAGGCCAAGAGAGATTTACAAGAGGCGAAGAAATTACTAACCCTGGATAGCATAAACAATAACTACAGTCCTCACCAAAACATACCTCAAAACAACGAAAACGGAAACCAGAGCAACTACAACAACAACAACAAAAGAGAACCCAAGAGGACACGTTGGGATAACCTCCCCCCTCCCTTGGATGGGAGACAAGAATGGAGAAGATCTGCTCAAAAGAGAGAACACACGATACAACAACAAAGGAGGAACGATCAACACCCAGGAGACAGAGGCGAGGTTTACCGATAACCTCAACCAAAGACACACGAGACACCTCAGGCAGGAGCTACACCAGAACGAAAGGAAGCGCGGGAAAATGGAGGGGACAGAGACCTGAACGCTCCTGGAGAAGAGGACTACTGCTTCCCCAACAACTCACAACCCAATTCCGGGTATTTTCACTCAGAGAACCGAGAAGCCCCACATTATGAAGAGACAACACACCAGAGGAGAAATGAGGGCAGATCGGGGAGGCTGAACTACGGGTCGAGAAACGAGCAGCAAAGGATGGCAGCACACTGTCAACCACCACCACCGTACCCAGAGATGCAATATGAACGGGAGCTCCTGATCAGACGAAAGAGTAGAAGAAATATCCGCATCAAACGACTTAATGTAACAGGCAACGCCCACCAGGAAATCGACCGGCTGCTGAGAGAACGATTGGCAATAGATCCCAAGATCACCAAAGTTTTCAGAACGAGACAGGCTTACATAGCCACTCTGGAGTCAATCGACATCAAGAAGGTAGTGATGGCGAGAAAACATACGCTAAAAGGCAGTGACGTGTGGATAGAGGATGACTGGACTGCCAGAGAGACACAGGTGCAGGACTGGATCGGTGCTGAGGTAAGGAGAATGGGAGACGGAGTGGCCAGGAAGGGATACATGAAAATGTGGATAAATAACGAGATGTTCAGCTGGAATGACCTGAAAGGACAAATGGAAAAGCAGCCCTTTCATGAACGGTGGGGAGGATACTATTAAAGTCGTAATGTGGAATATTGCTGGTGCCAACAACTTATGGAAATCAGTGGACTTCATCAGCAAATTCGAGGTGATACTAATCCAGGAAACGTGGGTGGAGGAGAAGTGGCAGGGCCCAATGCTGAAAAGACTGAAGAGGCAATATACAGACCATGACTGGACCGTGAAACGAGCAATAAGAACACACAAAATGGGACGTGGGAGCGGAGGACAGCTTGTCGGATTAAGGAACAATATAAGTGCTGAGTGGCAAGTGAGGGAATGGAAGAGAGGCTTCGTGCTAACGAAAATATCAAAAAAGGAAAAGGCATCGATAATAGTGATTTATGATAATGTCGGCTTTGCCAAAGTCAGAGACGACCTTAGAGATCTTACACTGGAGGAGAGTGCAGAGGGTGCATCAGTAATCGTGACAGGAGACCTGAATGCCCAAATAGGACTGGAGCAGGGTATCTCCGAATGGGAGGAGGAACCGATCGCTGACAGGACATCGCAAGATTTGGTACTGAATACGGAGGGGAGAAAACTGCTGAGGTTCTGTGAAGAGCTAGGACTTATAATACAGAACGGCAGGGCGAAAGGAGACGAAGAGGGAGTACTGACGCACGTGAAAGGAGGTTTCTCTGTGCTGGACTATGTGCTCACCCTGGAAAACCGAGAGGAGCCCAGAGTGGACTGGGTCAAAGTAATTCCCCGAACAAAGTCCGACCACCTTCCGGTGACTTTCGGTTTAACAACCAAGGAGCAGAAGTTGGAGGACCCCAAGGAACGAGAAAAGGACAGGACAGCAGTCAGAGTAATGAGGTGCAGCTCAGAAAAACAAGAGACCTACCAGCAAGAAATCCTGGCAATGATGAAGTCGAGGTTAACCCAAGTGGGAGGAGACATCGGATGGGTGGACATCATGGAAGGAATCCGAGAAGCAGCAGGAAAAGCTGGAATGATCAGGAAACCAAGGATAGGCTCGGGTGAACCCAGATGGTTTGATAAAAACTGCCAGAGACAAAGGAAGGCAGTGTGGAACAGCCTGAAAAAGATGCTGAAAATAAGATCCCAAAGAAATAAAAGAGTGCTGAATGCGGAGAGGAAGAAGCTGAAGCAGCTCGTGGAAATGACGAGACAGGGATAGATCATGAAGAGGTTACAGGACGTGGCAGAAAGCACGAACATAGCTGAGTGGTGGATAGCTGTCAACAAATTTAGGCCCAGAAAACAAAGGAAAGGGCAGGATATAACGAAAAAGCAATGGCAGGAATATTTCGCAGGACTGCTGGGGGAAGCACCTGAAGAATCATCCGAAGAAAGACCAGGACACGACGTACCACCACCGGAGGATGCGAAAAGACATCCACTGAACCAAATGGATGAGGAAGTGGAAGAACTGCTGAACCGCGACTTCACTATGCAAGAACTGAAATTTACACTAAACAACATGAAAAACAAGAAAGCAGCTGGTGAAGCCGAAATAGCAGCCGAGTTTCTTAAGACCTTCCCCGGTGAGATTCTGACGGGAGTTCGGGAGGCCATCAACCGAATCTGGCGGGAATCTGTGATTCCAGAGGGCTGGGAAGTGGCGAGGATCGTTCCAATCTTCAAGTCAGGTGACGAAAATGTTCCAAAGAATTATCGTGGGATTTCACTCTTGGACTCAGGACATAAGATCCTGGCTAACCTCATAACCAACAGACTAACCACGTGGATCGAGAGAAAAGGACTACTGAAGGAGAGCCAGGCAGGTTTCCGACCGGGAAGAGGGACAAGAGAGCATATCTACAGCCTCAATGCGCTCATCAACAACCGACTAAAAGTGCAGGGTGGCAGATTATATGCGGCATTCGTGGACTTTAAAGCAGCTTTTGACAAGGTGGACAGGGGACTGCTGCTTCGAAAACTCTGGAATAGTAAGGTTCGAGGGCGCATGTTCAGAATGATCCAGGAGATCTACAGGTTCACCACCTGCGAAGTTGTAGCTGAAGGAGGAGTTTCCGACCGATTCCAGGTGTACTCGGGTGTCAGACAAGGATGTCCACTAAGTCCCATACTATTTAACATCATGCTGGATGACATTGACGACATATGGACCAGCAGCCACGTAGGAGGCTCATGGATTGGATCCACGAGAATATACTGCCTAAAATATGCGGATGATATGGCTATCGTGGCAGAACACCCAGAGGACATGCAGAAAATGATGAAAGCGCTGGAGAAGTATGCTGAGAAGAACCGAATGGTAGTCAGTGAAACCAAGACGAAAACTATGGTATTCAAAAATGGTGGGAAGAAACTAGAGCAGGAAACTTGGAAATATAAAGGACAGGTATTGGAAACAGTGAATGAGTTCAAGTATCTTGGCTACTGGTTCTCAACCAAGGGTGGACCAGCGAGACATCTACGAAACATGGCGGGAAAAGCGCAACAGGCAGCAAATGCAGCGTGGGGAATTATGAAAAGAGCCAAGATCAACACACTCTGGAGAAGGCTCTACCTGATGGATTCAATTGTTAAATCAGCAACCCTATACGGAGTAGAAATCTGGGGATGGAGTGAGAGAACGGAAATCGAAAGATGGCAGTCACGTTTCGTGAAAATGGCAATGGGGGTGGCGAGGAACACCCCAGCCTACATTTGGAAATTGGAAGCTGGGCGCTACTCAACAAAAGGCATGGCTACACGGAAAGAAAAAAAACATAATTATTAGACCCCTGGTGACTAATCTGAGGACGAAATTTCCGTGAGTCCAAAAATTCATCCCAGTGAGTATAAAAACTATCCCGAAACAACAGAAAAAGTCGGCCCAATGCGACTAAATTTTAGACTATAGGAGTGTAATTTTTCGACTCACGGAAATTTCGTCCTCAGATTAGTCACCAGGGGTCTAATAATTATGTTCTTTTTCTTTCCGTGTAGGATGAGGGCTTGCAGATATGTAGTTGACATACTAAACATGCAGGATGACAGATGGCCCGAGATCTGCCTAAGAGAAGAGGTGCGAGGGATTTTGAACCGCAATCCGTCGAAATGGGGAAAAGAGATGAAAGCGGCGCTGGAAGAAATGGAGACCATTGACGTGGTCCAAGATATCTGGAACAGGAAAGATGCGGGAGACATTGATATGACCCTAACCAATGGTCTGGGGGCCCTCAAAGATAAAGAACGGGAAGAAGACTGGAGGAGGATCATGTCATCCACTTTCAACACGAGATACCAGGAATGGGGAGAGAGAAACCAGGAGGGAGGTGCTCGTTACTGGGGCCTCAGAAACTGCGGCACTTGGGTAAAGGAAATTTGGGCCAGGCTGCGTTGCGGCAATGTGGGCAGGGCTGGGAAGAAGGGGTTCCAGGACTGGTCATGTAGAGTGTGTCATGCAGAGGAGGAGATACTAGAGCACGTCTGGATGTGCCAAACAGCACGTCCAAAAATAAATGCTCAGTGGGTGGAGGCAGTGGACACATGGATGGAGGGACTGGAGACTGTGGGGCTACCCCAGAGACTGATAGAGACATTGAAGGACAAACCAAAGAATGAGCTATGTGCTTATATCGCAGCTTTCGAAAAGTTGATTCAGGAAGGAAATAGTCAGTGTTAGAACCAAAACGAAAGAACTGAAGTGTATATAGACAGTGCGATAGAAATGTAATAGTGAGATTACAAAAAACGGACAAAATTTCGACACCCGCTCGTATTATAGCTTTACCAAAACTTTTTTGTAAGTCTAAGAGTAGGGAGAATCACCAGAGATTGGTCTGATGTATAATCGTGATGTTTAGTGCTGTTATGACTTAGGTTATAAGAAAGTACAATATAACTATATTGGAAAATGGATGTGTAAAAGGCCTAAAGGCCATACCTCTTGCAACTTATAATAAATAAATAATACTAAATTTAGGTCACGAGAGAATGGTGTCATGGAATTTCATTGTGCGAAAGTGACACAGATGTGTAAAATAATACATGGACTTTTTCATGAGTGCCGCAATTTATTCCGTCGAGGACTGAACTAATATTACGAATACTGAGAGTACGCGTGACGCATTTTTATCTATACCATTTGAAGATAATACATTTTTAGTAAATATTTACGAAACTCGACGAGAACAATTCAGTACTTGCCTGTTGTGTTTTTAATTATAATTCTCTTCTATTTAAGAAGGCAAAGCCCCTCCTGAAATCGATGTCATACAGAATCGGCGGAGTGACTTGATTGTGAAAATAAATACTGTGGTAGCATGGTGTGGGATGTAATGGAAATATCTCACATTTCTCCTCGCATTGCTTTCGAGGTTTCCTTGCGTGAGTGACCCTCAACATTGGTCCTACCTGAACCTTGACATGAAAGTCTAATCGATAACATTTTTTAGAAGACCGAGGAAGAATCCAAGCGCAGAAAATAATGGCTCATTGTAGGTGATGGATGAAGCATGCAAAAACAGTCTCTTAACGGAGCTAGAAATCGCCGTTGCAAACGGCATTCATGAAATGGACTGTATTCTAGTATTGCAGAAGTGACTATACCAATGTTTGATGATCTCACGATTTTTACCTAGCTCTTATCTAAGAATAGTTTTCTTCAACGCCGCCTGGATAAATAAGCCATTTTACGATCAATGTCAGGGTGGTCTGTACCCCAAAATTGGTACGATTCCACTTTTCCAAGTGTCGGAACACGTCCATGTATATGGCCCAGTCCAGGCCAATTATACCACTTTGCAATCTGACTTTGGTCAATTTACTTCATATATTTTCTCTCGATGCTAGATGAGGAAAAACGCATCCTAATGTTTTTTTAACTTCCCGATCTTAGGAAAGTTATTGTTATGGGTCTGAAAATCAAGATTGGAAATTTCACTTGATTTCCATGTTTCATGGCCCCTAGAAACGTTTCTAACCATTTCGAGCGAGATGTTTGTCTGTGTGTGTGTTTTTTTCCACTCTTTCTCCATTCGTATTCACCCACGTAACCGCTGGTAGGCATTACTTCATGGGCAATACTACGGATCAGAGTACCCACCCATTGCGGCTGGGGCCGACTTCGCCATTTCAGCTCATCGTATTTCTAATCACAGGGTAAACCTCCAGAAACCCCTGCGATACTATGGCGGGCGTCTACGATGGAACCCTCCGACGGTCGCGTTCGGTCCCGGCTCACGGTCTCACTTCATGGATACCGCCGATAGCACACACGGAATGTTCCTGCCATCGGTCGGAGTCCGTGAGAAAATATTTTTCAGAAAAAATATTTGCAGTGAGCCGGAATCGAACGCGGGACCTTTAGAATAGTAGGCAGACGCTCTACCCACGACACCAAAGCCCCGTCACTTGTCTGTGTGTGTGTGTGTGTGCGTATGTGATTTTGTCGAACGATTCCTCCCAGACAAATTATGCGATTTGGGTTTTTTTATACTCATTGGATAGGTTTCCGCCTAACTTAGCCCTGATTATATTTTGAACATAATCGACCCAGCGATTTTATAGTTATTAACAAATGAATTGTTTAGAGCCCTGCGTCGTGAGAATGATTGAAGATACGAAAACATTATTCAATCAAATTTGTTCCACACACAAAAATACATATTTAATGTTATATAACTTTTTGGCTACTACCGATAGTTTATTGTTATTAACAAAATTTAATTGTTTGGATCGCTATATCGCAAGAACGGTTAGAGATATGCGACAATGTGTTAAATGAAAGTACTTCCACACATAACAATACACATTGATGTTTTATAACTTTTTTTGCCAACACCCATAGTTAATTGTTATTAACGAATTGAATGGTTTATGTCGCTCTATCACGACAATAATTAGAGATACGAAATGAGTTGTTGAATGAAAGTTGTTCCACACGTAAAAGTACACACTTGATTGGTTATGCCTTTTTATGCTAACATCCATAGTTTTTCACAAATTGAATTGTTTATCTAATTCTATTGCAAGGAAGGATATATTTTTCAAAAATCTCTTTGTATTTTAAGCATGATAACATTTCACATAGTTAGTAATTTTAAAAAGTTTAAAACGTTCACAATTTGAGACACAAACCGAAATTTTGTATATAACATATACGGGAGAACGATCGGGAAGTTATTCGTTCGATCCGTAGAGGGTCAAACCCAAATCCCGTTTATTTCTTTATATTTATACTGAGGAAGTGAATAAAGTTAGTGAGGAAAGTTAATGAAATAGTGTAAAATATGGAAGAAAATAATTCAAGTGATGATGAACAAAAATCAGAAAGTGGATGCAGTTACCAGGTAGGTTATGTACTAATTTCAGCATCACTAATTTCTGGCTGTTTGAAAAAAAAGTGTGCAATAAAAAAGTTTATAATTAATTGTACAATTGTGTAATTAATTAAAATGTACTGTGTAGGTTTCACTTCGGTCGATAAAAAAGTTCGGAAACAGAATAAAATAAATTAAAAGTATTTAATAACGATGATAATATTTAGAAAATTGATAATGTTAATGTGGGGGCTTCCGTTTCCAATGTGAAAAGTGTCGAGTGCGTGAGTTTAGGAAGGTGAGATTTTTTTGGATTTTTCATGCAGAAAAATCACGGAAAAGGCGAAGCGAGGTCAGGGAGTGGGTGGTTTTTTCTGAAGAGAGTAAGAGTAAATATAGCGTAGAGAAGTGCATGAGGAAAGGGTGGAGAGTGAAATAAGAGGTACGAGAAGAGTGAGCTTAGAAAGATAAGAGGGAGTATGGTGTGTAGGTGAGGAATGTGAGGGTGTGAGTGTAAGTGAGTGAGTACGTGTATGGGGTGTATAGGGGGTATATGGGGTGTACGTGTATGCGTGTTGAGTAAAAGGCGACATCGGAAGTAGGTGGGAAAAAAGGGAAATTCCAAGCAAGGTTGGGTAGGGTAAGGTTGAGTGGGTAGGAATATGTGAGGGTTATAGGAGAGTGGAGATGGCAGATGGGACGGATGAAAGTTCGGGAGGGAGTCGGGGGGGGGGGGGGGGGGTTGAGTGTGTGGCTAGGAGAGGGAGAAAAACAAATGTGGAAAGGTTGAATTTGGATGCGGCGAGGTGGTCGTCGATGTCAAATCTTACCGCGTGGAGAGCAGGTGGCTCAGGAAGCGTGGGAGAGTCAGGAGGGGAGGAGAAAAAGAAAAGGGAAAGGGAGTGGATAGAAGGGGGTGAGGATGACGAGGAGGGGAAAGGGGGAGGGCGGTCTGAGAGTGGAAAAAGGTCAAGAGAATTCCGGAGAGAATGAGGAAGAAGGAGGTAGAAAAAGAAAGGCGTGAAATAGGTATAGATGAGGTGGCATCGATGATCATTTCGCTAAAAAAGGCGGTGATGGGATCTTTGAGCAAGATGCAAGAGCAAAGAGAGGAAATTAAAGATGGGATAAGGGGAATGAATGAGGAGATGAGTAAATGGCGAGGAGAATGGAAGGAGGAGAAAAAGAGGATATGGCAGAAGATAGGGGAGATCGGTGAGAGTGACAGGATGAAGGAAGAAGAGAGGAGAGAGGAAGTAAACGAGATTGAAGAGAGGTTAGGAAGGTTGGAGGTACTATTGGATGGGAAGGTGGGTGGAGATGAAGGGGACTCCCAAAGGCAGGAGGATGCTGTGGAACGGAGAAAGAGAGTGGGGGTGTTGGAGGATAAACAGGAGATGGATGAGAGAGATAAGAGGAAGAGGAACGTGATAATAAGGGGGACGTCTGTGGTGAGTATGAGTGGTAGAGAAGAGGTGCGGGTGCTGTTGAGCTCGTTAGGGGTGAAGGGAGTGATTGAAGGCACAAGAGTATTAAGGAATGGGGATGGAAGGAATGAGAGGAAGTTAATGTGGGTGAGACTGAAAAATATGGATGCGAAGAGGGAAGTGATGGTAGAAAAGAAAAAGCTGAAGGGGAGAAAAGAAAGAATTGAAAACGACCTGACATGGAGGGAGAGGAGGATAAAATGGGCAATAGAAAGGAAGGTGAGGGATGGGAGAGCAAAAGGAAAAGTGGTAAGGTATACAGGGGAGAGAGTATGGACGTGGTGCGAATTGAAAGGGTGCTTGGTCAATGAAGGACGGAAAGTGGGGAGGGAAGGGGATAGAGGAGGGAGAATAACAGATGAGAATGGGGGAGTGAGAAAGGAATCGATAGAGGCAGGGGGCAGAAGAGGAATGGGGTAGAGCAGGAGGATGAAGGTTTGGCGAGAGGAGGCGAGGGTTGGGGGGTTAGAGGGGCGCGTGAGCGGGAATCGAAGGGGAAGTTTGTGTAAAAGAACACGAGGAGCACGGAAACGGAGGCCCCCCCTGATTCCCTGACTCATTATTATTACAGAGTAAAGTGGAGGTTAAGCTTAGGTTAAGGTTGCCCTTCGTAAATGTTTGTACAGGGAACGGAAGCCCTAAAAGTCCGTAAAAGGAAATAAATATATTAATGATAATGTTAATGTTGATAGTGAAGGGAATAAATGTAAATAAATATTGATTAAAGTCTATACTTTCATGGATCTCAGTTCATTTACCCTCAGTTCATTATATTCCAAGATAATTATTCTGAAGGAGTAAACTCCAGTCGCGCGTCGGAGCTGACACACTTTGTTTTGTCCGCTTTTCCATATTTGTCATAATTCATAATTATCTGCTTGATAAATGGGATTGAAACATTTAATTGACGTCTTGGAAACTCTAGGAATGGCAAACAGAAATTACAAATTGGGAAGTTTTGTTTGTGTTCCCAGCGGGGACACACACCCTTTTAGCCCACTAGTTCCAATTGTAATTATTTTACCTACCCATGTATTGTCGAGCAAAATAAAACTGTAATAATTGGAGTGTCAAACGATGGATCATGGTTGCCCCTGATAGCTTTGCTCAGTAATATCTTTTAGATGATCAAAGTGAAAGGAATAAACGGGATGTGGCCATGACCCTCTACGGGTCGAACCAATAACTTCCCGATCGTTCCGCCGCATATGTTATATCAACAATTTCCGTCCATGTCTCAAATCAAATTAAATATTAAATATTTTAAAAAATTACAATTCTTAATATGAAGTAGTTAGATAAACAATGCAATTTGTTAAGAACAATTAACTATGGGTGTTGGCAAAAAAGTCATGGAACGTCAAATGTGTATTTTTAGGTGTGACACGACTTGCATTACACCCTTTGTTTCGTATCTCGAACCATATGAATATTCTTGCGATCTAAACAATTGAATTTGCTATTAACTATTAACTATCGGTGTTAGCAAAAAAGGTTATACATAATGAAATATGTATTTTTGTGTGTGGAACAACTTTCATTGACTAATTTGTTTCGTATCTTCAGCGGTTCTCACGCCGCTGCGATATAAACAATCTTTTTGTTACTAACAACTAACTACGGATGTTATGAAAAAAAGTCATAAAAGGTCAAATGTGGATTTCGTAACGGGAAACAACTTTCATTAAACACTTTTTTTTGTATCTCAAACCGTTCTTGCGATAGAGCGATATAAACAATCGAATTTGTTGATAAGAATTGAACGAATCGGTTTTTGGAAAAATCCCTCCTTTCAGACCTGGAGACCACTGAAACGCATCAATTAAAAAAAAAAAAGGAAATCCCTCCGGAAACGTTAAACAAAGTTTCGGTGTACACACATACACACACACACATACAGAACCAGAATCGTGTCGGGGCTTTGGCGTAGTGGTAGAGTATCTGCCTACTACTCCGAAGGTCCTAGGTGCGCGCCCGGCCGCCGGAGAATATTTTTTCAAAATATTTTCTCATGGATTCCGACCGATGCAGGAACTTCCGTGTGTGCTATCGGCGGTACCCATAAAATGAGACCGCCCGGCCGAGCGGGAACCTAACCCGACGCAGGGGGGGGGGCGGGTTCCATCATAGGCGCCGGCCATCGTAGCACAGGGGTTTCTGGAGGTTTACCCTGTGTTTAGAAATACGATGGCCTAAAAATGGCGAAAGTCGGCCCCAGCCGCATGGGTGGGTGTCCGGTACGCCCCCTGAAGGAATGCTTACACGGCCGCTACCGGGGGCGTACAAATGAGAGCGACGGAGGAAAAAAAAAACATACAGAACCCGTTCGGAAATCACTTCAGGATGATGCAAAACGTCGAGAAACGTGAAAATTTCATCGATCTGGCACTTTTCATTTTCGGGGTGATTACAATAACTTCTCTAGATCGGGAAGTTAAAAAGGTCATTGTATGGGGTTGCATACCCCACGTTTTCTACTCCCCACGACAAGTATTAAGAACAATGTAATTTGTTCATAACAGTTGATATGAAGGAAAATAATTGAATGTTAATAACCATTTTGAAATATCGTTTTTCCGCGACAGAATTTAAGAGATTCGGCATCAAAGACCCAACGAATTTCACATCATCATATGAATTTGGTAATGTACATCACAGTCCTTGGCAGTGAATACCTAAAAACGGTTTTTTGACGATAACAAATAATCTATCAGGAATATCATCTTGTAATCTGGCTCAAAAATTTTGTGTCTAAATACCCTATTTTTGTCAATTTTTCAGATTTTTACATTTAGGCAAATGGAAATTAAGTTTAAAAAATTATTTAAAAACGGTAGTTAATAAAGAAGCTAGTGGGTGGGATGTATTTGTGCCGCAGTGAGGACACAATGCAAACGTCCCGATTTCGTACCTCGAGTTTTCGAGATCATGTTGGTTTCAAAAATTTACGAGTCTTCTACCTTGAGTATTTACTGAATTTTTTTTTCATTTTTCCATATGTCGCCGCCTTTTGTAATTTTTTTCATAATCAAGAGATAACTCCTTCTTTCACGTGAAGGCCATTATATGTTAGTCTCGTTCTCGGGATTACGTAGTATTAATTACTAGTAGTACCGCCGCTTATGCAAGGTTGAGTCACAACTTTTGAGAGCTATTTTAAAAAATTGCGCCAAGAGGGCCTCGTGGCGCTCCCGTCGATGACGCATATTCATAACATTTTTTGTGCTCGGAAGAGACACATGTCAGAGAGTACTTATCGAACTTTTCAAAAAAAAATTTTACATCAAATCACCTTTTCTTCTAGGGGAAAATGGGAAAGGATAAAAAACAAAAAAAAAAGAAATATTGTGAGGCAGAAATTCTCAGAAAAATGAGGAAGTTACAAGACAAATTGTCTCACAAGCGTGATATAACCTCAAAAGGTATAGTGTTTTCATGACCAAATTTTGTTTTTCCTTTTTTGTTTCTTTTCATGGACAAATTGTGCTTGTTTAAAACTCAACCTAAATTTTCATGAGTAACGGCTAAAATTTGAGAACCAACGACCCATGGTCATCGGCCGCATTCGGAGATCCTCGAGATTTTTCGGACCTCGGGGCCAGTTCGAAACGCGAATAGCGTTATACTCCTAGTTCAAGTTCAGCAACGTGCCTTGACACAACCCATCGTTTTTGCCGCACTTTTCCCAACGTATCAACCCAATAGTCACTTTAATCAGAATAATCAACTACTTACCCGTACATCAACTAAGATAGGTGTACATTCATAGTACATTCATCTATTGAGCTGATTTATTGTAACCCACGGGTTTAGTAGATGAAAAGGCTTTAAGTGAAATATTCAACTAAAGTGATATTGAGTTAATATAGACAATCACCAAATAATTCAGTGAACAATAGCGACTCAACTCAGTTCGCTTTAGTACATCAACAGTGTGTGTTTATTAAGACAAATTAACCATCGGTGTAAATATTGTAGAATTTCTCTTGACTTTGTGGTTCAAGCCATAAATAAATTGTTGGTCGGTTTGTTAAAGACAGTGTCAAGTTTTTCACTTCACATACTGTGTTCGACCAATTCTTCCCCCGCTAATCGAGCAAAAAAAAGTTTCTAAATCAAACAGTACTCGTCATGAGAGTCATGTTTGCGCTGTTATGGCTGGTGAATTTTGCACGAAGGAGGGAATAACTACCAGTGCATTGATATACCGTTACGCAATGTTTTTTTTTCAGGTGACGGTAATCAAAATAATCCGTCAAACGATCAATTTATACCTCCCTCACATAACGTTCCTGAGTACGTTAAGAGGCCATGGTACTTCTGCCGCTCGCGTCGCGCGCGAGTTCAATTTTCAATCCAATTACTTTTTAGGGTGTCCTCACTTTACACCCACAAAAAAAAAGTTGTGAGTGCGAAATGCAATAATCTAGTCACTCTGAATTTGCTTTTTGTAAAATAATGAAAAAAAAAAAAGTAGATTTGCCTACCGGTAGAAATCTGCACTCGGAAAAAAATTAATAGATATTGTTTTCTCACATCTATTCGCCAAACGCAAATTCAGAGTGTCTGCGGGAGGGAAAAATGGAACTGATTAATTATCAAAAATCAGTCTTTATCATTGACACCCTCGAAAGTTTTTGGATGGAAAAAAATGCCGGTACGGATGGTAATAGCCAATTTGCCCCCCCCCCCCCCCATTGCGCCGCATACCAAAGAGATAGACCCTGTAGGGACCGTGCGTCTAAAATTTCACGCCAACTAGTGGACATTATCTTAACTAGTTGAAATAATTGATTAACCTTTAACATTTGATCTATTCTTTATTAATTATTAATAAAATCCATTGAGACTATTTGCATTCTTGGCATGTTAACTTCGCAAAAAATCTGTTGCTTCCATGGCTGTAATAATACATCACGTCAGAAACATGGAATTGATGTGAAAGTGACATTTTATAAATTCCCCGAGATCAAAACGTAAACATTGGATAAAATCAGTAAAAATGATGTGTAAGTACAATATTAATTAAAAAAAATTGATTACATAATAAAAATTAATTTTTAGTTTCAACTCGATGCATGAAAAAAAATCATTTCGATTCCTGTGTTCTAAATATTTATGGGATGTATTTCATAAGAAAAACTTAACCTAAATTTTTTTGTTTGAGTTTCAGAACAGAACCAAAATATTGGCTACGAAATGCAAATACGAGAATTTGTAGTTCTCATTTCTGCAATAAAATAAAATAAAAAAAATGAACGAGCCACATAGTCCATAGATAGCCTGAAAACTTACAGGATTTTTCATCAGTGAATTTACTGATAATTGATGTTGACATTTGATAGGTCGGTCCAGTTAACCCCCAACATTTTTTAACTTCCCGATTTTTCGGGAAGTTATTGTAATGGCCCCTAAATCGAGTTTGTTTATTTCAATTCGTAACTAGGGTTTTAAGTATACCAAAATGCTTCCCATCGAATTCCGATCAAATGTCTGTGTGTGTATGTATGTATGTGTACAAAATTTTGCGCAACGATTTCTCATGAACGAATGAAGTTATGGAAGTTCTCAAGGTCGCGTTCGAAGCGTTTCTATATAACTTAGAACTGGTTAGATTTTGGCTGAAATTGGTGGAGTATATATGGGGCATTCCACGTCAAATCGTCGGACTGGGAACTCGATGGTCTCGGATTTGCCTAAAACTGCACATATCTATTCCTCAGCACAAAAAAGCACGTATTTTTTCGTTTTTTTTAATAAAAATTTTAACAACAATTATATGAACAAATAGAGATATCTCAAATACGCCATTTTTGATTTGCTTGAAATTTGAAACATATATTCTGTATTGATTCACGATCATTTTGAAGAAAAGTTGTTATAGGATCTCGTCAGGGGAATTATTTATGAATTTTTGAAGTTGAAGCCATCAGAGAGGATTATTGGTGACAATTGACAACTAATAATTTTTAAAGTTATTTTGGTGGTTTTTAATAATGTGAACAGAAAAAGGTTACTGTTTTTTTTATATTACCACTATTTTTGTACGCCAATACGAGGAATAGGAACTGATTATTAGTATCTTTGCGGTAATATAAAAAAACCCGTCATTTTTACGCAAAAAGCATGTTAACATTTTTTGTGCAGAATTTTCCGTACAACATTTTTGTCTATTATATTTTTTTTCATAGTATTGATAATATTCGAGTTATGATCATTTGTTTATAAAAATTACTAAAACCTTACTTTGGTTTATTTAATTAACATCTTTTCCGGGGTCATTTATACGCAGATTTAACTTTTTTCTGTTCACACTATTGAAAACCACCATAATAACTTGAAAAATTATCAGTGGTCAATTGTCAAAAATAATACTCTCTGATGACTTCAACTTCAAAAATTCATAAAAAATTCCCCTGACGAGATCCTATAACGACTTTTTTTCAAAATGATCGTAAATCAATACAGAATATATGTTTCAAATTTCAAGCAAATCAAAAATGGCGTATTTGAGATGTCTCTATTTGTTTATATAATTGTTGTTAAAATTTTTGTAAAAAAAAACGAAAAAATACGTGTTTTTTTTGTGCTGAAGAACAGATATGCGCATTTTTAGGCAAATCCGAGACCATCGGGTTCCCAGTCCGACGATTTCACGTGGAATGCCCCATATATAGTTTGTAACAATTTCAATTGTTTATAATGTTCTATTGCATAAATTATTAGAGTTAGCGTAAAATTTATATCAGAAAAGTTGTTCCCCATATAAAAATACGTATTTTATGTGGAATGGCTTTTTTCGATAATTGGCATAATTAAGGAGGTATGACCGTCTCAACAATTATGTATATAATGAGTCAATAAATGAACCCAGAGCTGTCGTGGAGGTCTCAATCGAAGCGTTTCCGTGCAAAATCGAGCCTATTACACTCTGGATGGAATTCGTGCACTATATGCAATGTTATTAACAATTGCAATTGTTTATACTGTTCCACGGGGTTAAATATTAACGTTATCGGGAAACTTCTCAAACTAGAATTATTCCTTATATGGAAATACACTTTTTATGTGCAATTACATTTTTCCGTAATTTGCATAATTAAGGAGGTATGGTCGTCTGAGCAATTTGAAAAATGCACCCGCAGTATGACTATTTTCAATATAGGTTAGAACATATCGCGAGTCGAATTAGAGTATACTTGGCGAATGAAGATGTCGACAATTACGGAAAGGATGTCAAAGAGCGAGATAATTAAGAAAGTACAGAGGTAGACAGTGTAATTAGGCGGACGAATTCCAGTTGAATATTTTTATGGGGCTTATAAATCAAACTAAAACGATCGCGTGTAATAATTATTAGTCTCAAGTTCAATTATCACTGTACAGTTCGCACATCACCATGGTTGCCTGCTTATGCTGCTCTGAAATACCAAATCGGGAAGTTTTTTGTTCGTGCCCCGTATGGGGCACACACATTTGCACACCACTAGTTCAATATAGGTTAGAACTTATCGCGAGTTGAACTAGAATATATATGGCAAATGGATATGTTGATAATTGCGGGAATGATGTCAAAGACCGGGATTATGAAGAAAGTACAGAGGTAGGAAGGGTAACTATGCAGATGAATTCCAGTTGAATATTAGTATGGGGCTTAAAAATCAAACTGAATCGATCGCGAGCAGTAATTATTAGATGCCAGTTTAATTGTTGGGTTTGTTCATCACCATGGTTGCGTTCTTATGTTGTGCTGAAATATCAAATCAGGAAGTTTTGCTTGTGCCACGTAGGGGGCACACACATTTGCAAACCACTAGTTTTTTTAATATTCGTCTCGATGCCATCTATCTCCTTCAATCAGAAAACATATACCCGTTCCCGCTAAAATTTGGAGTTATTGAGGCATCTTAAGCTGGCAAGTCCAAAGTAGCGAAACCAAATTTGGTCAATTGCATTGCCATCTCTTAGTTCTTCGTGATTTTTTTCGAAAATTTCAAATTTGTCTTATCATTTTTTTTTGTTTTTTAGGGCTTTGCCAAGATTTTAACAAGCTGGCAAAGTCACCAGAAAAAAGCTTATATTATTGTTTTTAGATACATTTAGGGGTTTTGCAAAGTCGGGTATGCCATGCTGCAGTTTGCAATACTCACAGATATTGGAAAAAAATTAATTAGCAATTTATATGTTATGAACCTTAATTAATCTCTTAAGTATATCATAAGCATTCAAAAATACGAAATCAACGTAATTCGACCTCCCCGACTGTAGAAAAGTCCCAGACCCCATCCAAAATGTAATTAACAAGATTTAATTAATTAAATCACCACATCTCAAATATAGTTAACACCAGGTAATTAGTTAATCAATTGACCCCACCTAATTCATTAACTAATTGAGTCATGCTAGTTATTTTTGAGATGGGTTTTGGGACCTGCTTACAGTGCATGCCAGGAAAAGAGGTAAACGGACAATATATATTTAAGACCTTGAATGATATTCATTTACTCTATATGTTTTGTTTCGGGAACATGAAAACGAATCGTAGGAAAGCTAATTTTATAAGCTGAAGAAATTTGTCACTATTCAAAATGTTTAGGATCGGACCAACGTGTATGGGCTCGTTAACCCGAGCTCTCCTGCCGTATCAACCCTCAAACAGGTGCGTAGTTTTTCTCATATCACATCACGGATGATTTGACCATACGGCCAATGAGTTACTGTTGTAATTCCACTGTGGAAATTGTCGTCTGATGACACTTCCATTTAAAAGACGTGTTGAGCAGTATAATCAATACTATTAATGAATTGTTGTAACCCTTCCTCGACACACCTTATTTACCAATTAAATACGACACTACGGGTCGATGTGACCTCAGACGAACTTCGACCACTCGCCATTGAGACATGAACGCACTGATCGCTCTGGAAAAATTCTAACGTAAACTTTGGACGTACTTAAATGATATCCGATGATAAGAAAAAACAAGAACGAAAAAATTATTCACATGCTTAAAACAGAATGGGTGAATTTTTTCATTTATTTACAAAATCAAGTTGGACCAAAAATCTGTATTTTGTCACATCTTCGATATCAGGTAAAATTTGAAAGTGAGGTTCTTGAAACATAGCTAAATATGGGAGAAAATTATATTATAGGGCTCGTCGAAAAGTCTATTTATTTTGCGACGTGAGGGCGCGACATCGTGCGGAAATCACCCACAGCTATAGTTCGATCTCCCGAATTCTGACCAAAGGGCCATAGAACCGTTATTTGAATTTTCCAGAGGGATATCAGCGTTCAAACTGAACCAACGGGTCACGTTGACCCGCAGGGCCGAGGATGGGTTAAGCATGGAAGTGCATTGGCTATAAAGGAGGTTAGTGCACTATACATGCTGAAATCTTAAAATAGTATGTCTTGTGAATATAGTTTTCACGATCTCTATACACGCTACTTGCTTTATCTTTGTAGAATTTATAAGTCACGAAATATGTGTTGCATGTATTACCTAGTGTTGCAACTATCCTTTAATTGCATGTAATTGAATAGTGTAGATGCTACAAATGTTTAGTTAAACTGAGACCTATCACTTTTCCTGATACAAATCAGACAGGTGACAGGTTCATTCAATGACAGCTCACGGTTGTATATCGATACTCAACAGTATCAGAATTTTACCTAGGCACTGTCAGAGGGATGAAAATGGAACGCATCCGTTTATACCATACGCTAATGTATGTTTTGCAATTGCTGAATATTTTGTAATTTTATCCCTAACGAAACCTGTCGATAGAGGTGTAACAGCCGAAAATTTTCACTGATCGATTGTTAGTCGAGAGTCCCAAGAATGCTTTCGCCCAGAATGATCAAGTCATAGCTTGGCCCCCATTTTTGAAACTCTCAATGATCTGTCGACTAACTCTCGATTTTTGGGGATGTTCGATTTTCAGAAATCGACGAACTATCGACGCTCCGTCGAATGGTTCCGTTCGTGATAAATCATACTTTTGCCGTCTTCTGCACGGAAAAGAAAAAAATAGTGGAAAACATAAATAAAAAAAAATGAGTCCAGTCGACCAATAACCGACTCTGTATTTGGTCCATCGTGAATCGATCATTCCGAAAGAACGACCAATCTGTCTTTACCGGCTGGTCTTCGACATTATCTGTCCAAAGAAGACGTAGAAAGAATGTCAGTTTCTGCCGAAAGGCGACATTTTTTGTAATTCTATGATCTAACACAAAATTGTATATTTCGTCAGGAAATCATGCAATGTTTATGGAAGTCAAACATATTACGTCATAGTCGGTACGAATTTCCAAAAAATGTCGAAATTTGACATTTTATGTCATCCATGGGCTTACCAAATAGTATCTATTTTGTCGGGAAATTACATGAAAAAATTTGTCAAAATCGGTTATATGTCATAATCGGTACGAATTTGCAAGAAATGTCGAAATTTGACATTTTATATCATTCCATGGGCTTACAGAATATTATGTATGTAGATTTATATAGATATAAAAATTATCTATTTTGTCCGGCAATGACATGAAAAAAATCGTCAAAATCGGTTGTATGTCATAATTGGTACGAATTAAAAAAAAAATGTCGAAATTTGACATTTTATGTCATTCCATGGACTTACAAAATAATATCTATTTTGTCGGGCAATGACATGAAAAAATTCCTAAAAGTCGGTCATATGTCATAATCGGTACGAATTTTAAAAAAATGCCGAAATTTGACATTCTATGTCATTCCATGGGCTTACCAAATAGTATCTATTTTGTCGGGAAATGACATGAAAAAATTCGTCAAAATCGGTTATATGTCATAATCGGTCATATGTCATTTGGTACGAATTAAAAAAAAATGCCGAAATTTGACATTTTATGTCATTCCATGGACTTACAAAATAATATCTATTTTGTCGGGCAATGACATGAAAAAATTCCTAAAAGTCGGTCATATGTCATAATCGGTACGAATTTTAAAAAAATGCCGAAATTTGACATTCTATGTCATTGCATGGGCTTACCAAATAGTATCTATTTTGTCGGGAAATGACATGAAAAAATTCGTCAAAATCGGTTATATGTCATAATCGGTCATATGTCATTTGGTACGAATTAAAAAAAAATGCCGAAATTTGACATTTTATGTCATTCCATGGACTTACAAAATAATATCTATTTTGTCGGGCAATGACATGAAAAAATTCCTAAAAGTCGGTCATATGTCATAATCGGTACGAATTTTTAAAAAATGCCGAAATTTGACATTCTATGTCATTCCATGGGCTTACCAAATAGTATGTATTTTGTCGGGAAATGACGTGAAAAAATTCGTCAAAATCGGTTATATGTCCTAATCGGTCATATGTCATTTAGTACGAATTAAAAAAAAATGCCGAAATTTGACATTTTATGTCATTCCATGGACTTACAAAATAATATCTATTTTGTCGGGCAATGACATGAAAAAATTCGTCAAAATCGGTCATATGTGATAATCGGTACGATTTTAAAAAAGAAGCCGAAATTTGACATTATATGTCATTCCATGGGCTTACCAAATAGTATTTATTTTGTTCGGAAATGACATGAAAAAATTCGTCAAAATCGGTTATATGTCATAATCGGTACGAATTTGCAAGAAATGTCGAAATTTGACATTTTATGTCATTCCATGGACTTACAAAATAATATCTATTTTATCGGGCTATGACATGAAAAAATTCCTAAAAATCGGTCATATGTCATAATCGGTAGGAATTTAAAAAAAATGCCGAAATTTGACATTCTATGTCATTCCATGGGCTTACCAAATAGTATGTATTTTGTCGGGAAATGACGTGAAAAAATTCGTCAAAATCGGTTATATGTCCTAATCGGTCATATGTCATTTAGTACGAATTAAAAAAAAATGCCGAAATTTGACATTTTATGTCATTCCATGGACTTACAAAATAATATCTATTTTGTCGGGCAATGACATGAAAAAATTCGTCAAAATCGGTCATATGTGATAATCGGTACGATTTTAAAAAAGAAGCCGAAATTTGACATTATATGTCATTCCATGGGCTTACCAAATAGTATTTATTTTGTTCGGAAATGACATGAAAAAATTCGTCAAAATCGGTTATATGTCATAATCGGTACGAATTTGCAAGAAATGTCGAAATTTGACATTTTATGTCATTCCATGGACTTACAAAATAATATCTATTTTATCGGGCTATGACATGAAAAAATTCCTAAAAATCGGTCATATGTCATAATCGGTAGGAATTTAAAAAAAATGCCGAAATTGGACATTCTATGTCATTCCATGGGCTTACCAAATAGTATCTATTTTGGCGTGAAATGACATGAAAAAATTCGTCAAAATCGGTTATATGTCATAATCGGTACGGATTTGCAAGAAATGTCGAAATTTGACATTTTATGTCATTCCATGGGCTTACAAAATATTATCTCTTTTGTCCGGCAATAACACGAAAAATATCGTCAAAAACGGTCATATGTCATTTGGTACGAATTAAAAAAAAATGCCGAAATTTGACATTTTATGTCATTCCATAGGCTTACCAAATAGTATCTATTTTGTCGGGAAATTACATGAAAAATTCGTCAAAACCGGTACGAATTTGCAAGAAATGCCGAAATCTGACATTTTATGTCGCTCCATGGGCTTACAAAATATCATATATTGTCGGAAAATGACATAAAAGATTCGACAAAATCAGACTGTATCATAATCTGTCGAAGGTCGATGAACTTATCATTTCATGTCATTATTCGTCATTTAATGACATGTTTCGACATAATCTGTGGGCCGAATTTCCACGAAGGCATCTTCTCCCTTCTACCACAACATATTTTTTGCTCATGCAAATGTACCTTGCCTACCTGAAAAACACAAGTTTAAGCGAATTTCGATTAGCCTTGATGGAAAAGGAATAAAAAATTGATTTTTGTAATCAAAAACTCACTAGATACCGATCCTAGGATAGTCTAGTATTTTGTCCTGAAAGGCATGTATGAAAAAAATAGACCCGTATTTTTTGTTTTTCAAATGGCATGCGCCACTCGTATGTTAGAATTTTTTAAAGATTTTTTGTTTAATATGGATTATCTCGAGAAGTATCGATAGTAACGGTCGATGGAAGAAAGTTTTCTTCAATGGGCATATGCATGCCTCCTTTACCGACCCAAATTTTACCGGCTGGTCAATAATGAGTCGACTCTCGACTCATAGATGGCGTTTTCAGTGGCGCCATCTCGGGGAACTAAAGAGTGCTAGAGGGGATTTAGAAGTACCATGGCCTCTTAAGGAGGATGGCAATAATTTTGGAATTATTGATACTCCCAACTCTTCCTCACATTCCGTAATCTCAGAGGTAATCGAGTGGAAATATTTACCAAAATTATGAAGTCAACCATCAGCTATCTGAGAAAACAAGGATTTTTATCCACAGTTTATTTAGATGATATCCTATGCATAGGATCAACATATGATGATTGTCTAAATATTGTGCGTAAAACTAGAGATCTTCTTGTATCTCTAGGTTTTTTAATCAACAATGAAAAAAGTATGGCTGAACCTCAAAGGAGATGGAAATTCTTGGGAATGATCATTGACTCAAAAAAGATGACAGTTAATTTACCACAACAAAAAAGGGTCCAATTAGTCGAAACAATTGAACGGTTTTTAACAAAAGATTCCTGGAGAATTAGGGAAATTGCTAGCTTGATAGGTCTAATAATAGCAGCTTGCCCGGCAGTTCCTTACGGTATATTGTACACCAAAATTTTGGAGAGAGAAAAATTCCTAGCATTACTTCTAAATGATCAAAATTTTGAAGAAAAATGACACTATCAAGCAGCGCTCGAACAGTTTTGTTGTGGTAGCTAAATGCAGTTCCTTCTGCTTTTTTCAAAATCCGACAATTCACTTCTGAGAAAGAAATATTTTCGGATGCTTCGCTCACTGGCTGGGGAGCTAGCTGGGAAGGTAATCACACAAATGGACTTTGAACTGAAGCACAAAGAAAATTACATATAAATCATTTGGAACTCATCCCAGGTCTTCGATGTTTCGCCTCAGATTCTTCTGATTGTGAAATACTTATTAGAGTAGAAAATACGAACCGCTCTTGTATCCATTCGTCGCATGGGTGGTATTCAATACCCTGAGTTGAGTCGTTTAGCACGAAATATTTGACAATGGTGTGAGGAGAAAAGAATCTGGCTAGATGCAGAATACATTCCGTCCAAGGAAAATGTAGATGCAGATAGAGGATCACGGAAAACGAGCTTAGATATGGAGAGGGAATTATCAGATCATGCTTTTTCCAAAATTGCTAAACGTTGGGACACCCCAGATATCGATCTTTTTGCTTCATCTATCAATGCAAAAGTCAACAAGTTCTGTTCATTTCGACGTGATCCAGAATCGTGGAAAGTAGACGCATTTACTGTCGATTGGAAAAATGTTCATTTTTACGCTTTTCCACCATTCTCCATGATTCTTGAAACTTTAAGAAAAATTCACGAGGAAAAAGCTTCGGGAATCGTGGTTCTACCTTATTGGCCTTCCCAACCATGGTTTCCAATGTTCATGAAAATGTTATGTGGTACTCCAATCATTTTCAATCCCTCTAGTGACTTATTATGGTCCCCTTGCAGGTTAATAACTCACCCATTGGCTCATCAGCTTTTCGTGGTTACTGGGAAATTATGCGGTTAGTATATAAGGAACGAAATCTATCGGAAGCTACCGCTCACATCTTGATTTCTTCTTTAGCTGAATCAACAATCCGTCAATACAATTCTGGACTCAAAAATTGGTGGAACTTCTGCGCTAACTCAAATCTAGATCCTCTAGTTTTCAATACAAATATTATTCTACAATTTTTCACCACTCGTTTTGACGCTGGGACGTCATACGGCACTTTGAATACTGAAAGGGCAGCAATTTCGCTAGTCGCTGGAGGTTCCTTTGCGGATGATCCCCTAATTTCTCGTTTTTTCAAGGGAATATTCAGACTAAGGCCAACAAATTCCAAGTATAAATCTATTTGGGACGTTGAAATAGTTCTAAAATGGGCAGAAGCAATGGATCCGTTGTCCTCGCTTGATTTAAAGCAAATAACATATAAATTAGTCATTCTATTAGCCCTGGCAACAGCACACAGAGTTCAAACTTTGTCTCTTATCAATGTTGAAAATATTCAGATTATGAATTTCGGAGTTCAAATTTACATCAGGGTAAATTTATTTTTGCTCTTAACTTTAAAGAAATCTCACGAAGCTGCTGAGGCCGAAACGATCAGTAGATGGCTTAAAGCCACGTCGGCTGCTCGTCAAAAAGGTCTTGATATAAGTGTTATACATAAACCTGCGACTTGGTCAGATAAATCCAAAGTTTTTGGAAAGTTCTATGATAGGCCAATTGAAGAGGTTAGAATGTTCGCCTCTACAGTTTTAGGTAATCGTAAGAATGTTTAATAAAATTCTGTACGTTGTTTAATATTTAAAAAGTTCGAATAAATAATATAAAAAAAAAAAAAAGAAAATACTTAGCTCTGAACTTCTACTCGTAATTAATACTACGTAATCCCGAGAACGACACTAACATATAATTGAAAATCAAACGAACTTACCTGCAAGTGACGTTCGATTGTAATTATATGTATGTCTCGTTCGAAGTGATTACAGCCCACCCGAGATAAATATTTTTTCTTTCATTAGCTCTAAAATTATGAACATGCGTCATCGACAGGAGCGCCACGAGGCCCTCTTGGCGCAATTTTTTAAAATAGCTCTCAAAACTTGTGACTCAACCTTGCATAAGCGGCGGTACTACTCGTAATTAATACTACGTAATCCCAAGAACGAGACTAACATATAATTACAATCGAACGTCACTTACAGGTAAGTTCGTTTGATTTTCAATTCACTTCTCATTAAAGCCTTTGAGTCTCATTGGAGGATTTTAAACCCACGAATATACAACTACGTTGAAGAATCTCAATAAGTCCGTATCTGCGGCTTCACTCGACTTCAAGTTCCTGTCTGCATTGATACACAAAAATGATATACAAGTATTATATTCTGAGTCGGTCCATATATACTTGTAGAGACCCATTTTTGCGATCGCCGCCGCCATCTAATCTCCATTCATGCACTCATCACATGAATGGGGATCTTTGCATGAGGAACAACTTATGTCGACAAATTTTGTCCCTAACTTCAACCGTTTACGAGACATAGCGTTATGAACAATTGAAATTGTTGATCGCAATATATATTTTGAACCAATATCCATCGAAAACTAATCAGGGCTGAGTTACATGAAGACGCGTCGATTCAGACCTTGATGGCTTCGCTTGGTCTATACATTCGTGAGAAGACGTTGACCAAAATTTAGGGCACATTCATACAAACATATACACTCACACACACAGCCATTGACTCAGATTTTTGCGGGGATCATTTTGGTTCCCTTAAGACAGCAGTTACAGGCCGAAATGAACAAAGGGGATGTGAGTATGACCCTCTACGGGGCGAACGAATAACTTCCCGATCGTTGCGCTGTATGTGTTATATCCACAATTTCGGTTCATGTCTCAAATTATGGACTTTTTCATGTTTTCAACATTTCTTAATATTAAAAAATTTTATAATTCTCAACATGTAGGAATTAGATAAGCAATACAATTTGGTAATAACAATTAACTATCGGTGTTAGCAAAACTACTGGCATGTGAATGTGTGTGCCCCCCACGGGGCACAAACAAAACTTCCCGATTTGGTATTTCAGCACAGCGTAATAAATTTATTCTCCTCCAATATAACCCGGTTAATCAGTAGTGTCATAGTGAAAACTCACAGATTTGAGAATTCTAAACTGAGTCATTAATGAAGCAGATAATGATGAATATTTGAGTAGATGCTTGGTGAGCATGAGGATGAGACTCATGGACATTACTTGAGTGGGAAGGTGACGCCAATAGGAGTACGGCCGCAATGAAGACGATAACTTTAATATTTTACCCAGTGGAACAGTATAAACAATTGCAATTGTTAATAACATTACACATCCTCCACGAATGTCATCCGGAATGTAATCCGGTCTAAGTTACACGAAACCCTTCCGGTTGAGTCATCAACAACTTCGATCGAATGATTCGTTCACAAGAAATCGTTGACCAACAATTTTGACCATAAGCACACATCGTCACACACGCACACACACACACAGACACATACGGACCTTTCGTTTTAAATAGTCTAGAATGGTCAGAAATACCATGAAACGTGGAGATCTGATGGAAAATCGATTTTTCATTTTCGGGGGCAAAACAATAACTTCCCCTAACGGGAAGTTAAAAACGAAATCGATGCTGTGATTCCACCAGAAACGTTAAACGAATTCGTTTATTTACATACATACACAGACATATGAACACTATTCTGAAATCCCTTCAGGATGATGCAAAACGTCGGGAAACGTGAAAATTTCATAAATCTGGCACTTTTCACTGTCGAGGTTATTACAATAACTTTCCTAGATCGGAAAGTTAAAAAGTTCCATTTCGAGGTGATTACAATAACTTCCCTATCGGGAAGTTAAAAATCTAAAAAAAACTAGTGGTGTGCAAATGTGTGTGCCCCATACGGGGCATAAATAAAACTTCCCGATTTGGTATTTCAGCACAGCATAAGCATGCAACCATGGTGATGAGCAACCTCAACAGTGATATCAATAATTGAACTTGTGACTAATAATTACTGCACGCGATCGATTTCATTTGATTTTTAAGCCGCATAAAAATATTCAACTGGAATTCGTCCGCCTAGTTACCCTCTCTACCTCTGTACGTTCCTAATTATCCCGCTCTTTGACATCCTTGCCGCAATTGCCGACATATTCATTCAAAATAGTATATTATGTCATAAGGCCTGTAAAGTATTTTTATGACAAATATGATCATATTTCTGGGCCGAAGGCCCAGATTATGGTCATATTTGTTAGAAAAATGCTTTAAAGGCCATATGACATACTATGCTTTTTGTCACGAGGCTTCCTAGCCGACTTCTTTGCGAGGCCTAGGTCTGATAAGTGCCACTTATCGGCCGAGGCCTCGCAAAGAACGAGGTTAGGCGGGCCGAGTGACAAAAAGTATATTATAGTTCAACTCGCGATATGTTTTAACCTATATTGAAAAAAGTCATACTGAACGTGGATTTTTGTATAAGGAATGACCCTGGTGATATGCATCGTTCCCGTATTTCAAATTGCTCGGACGAACATACCTCCTTAATTATGCAAATTATAAAAGAGCTAAATTTCACGTAAAAGATGTATTTTCATATAAGAGATAGTTTTCTTCAGATAACTTTAATATTTTACCCAGTAGAATCGTATAAACAATTGCAATTGTTAATAACATTGCATGTACTGTACGAACGCCATCCAAAATGTAATCCGCTCCATTCTGAACGGAAAGGTTTCGATTGAGAACTTCATGACCGCGCTAGGTTCATTCATTTACGTATTACATACATAATTGTTGAGACGGCCATACCCCCTTAATTATGCAAATTTGCGCGAAAAATCATTCTACATAAATTACGCATTGTTATATGGGGAACAACTTTTCTTATATAAATTTTGTGCTAACTCTAATAGTTTATGCAATAGAACGTGATAAACAATTAAAATTGTTAATAACAATATACATACTGCACCAATTTCACCCAAAATCCAATCCCCTCTAAGTTGCATGAAGACGCTTCGATTCCAATATGGACGGTCTCGATAGCTTCATTCGTTCGTGAGAAACCTAGGATCAAAATTTCGGAAACACACATACATACAGGCATACACACACACATAGACATCGATTCAAAATTTGTTGGGCATCATTTTGGTATACTTAAACCCCCAGTCACAGGATGAAAGGAAAAATATCGATTTCGGGGTCATTACAATAACTTCCCGAATAATCGGGAAGGTAATTAGGATCCTTTTTGCATTATCTATCATCTTGAACGAAGTATGTGAACTGAATTAGCCAAGGTCAGGTTTCAAAGTGGTAAATGTGGCCTAGAATGCCCCACATATGGAGTGCTCCAAAATATTGCTGTTAGACAGGTATCGAATGAACATATATTTGTAATGTAAATCTCAAACAATCTCACGACGTTGAAATCCGTAACATGACTTTCACGTTGATAGTTCAAAATGACGAAGTAATAGTTATTTTCATAGCAACTGCAGAATGGAGTTGTTTTCAGACAAGGTTGAAACGATCAGTCTCCTCTGGGAGCGCTTCAGTTGTGTCCCTGTCACGAACATAATTTTTAGAAATTCTTAAATAGAGTATCCGGTGTTCCCACACTTGGAAACGTGGAAGCGTGCCAAAGCTATGTATATATCTGTATGCGTGTATGTGTATGTATATAAATAGCATATTTCAAATAACTGTGATTTCCACCAAAAAATTGGAGTAACACAATGAAAATTGCAAAATATCCCGGCTCGCCGATTTTTAAATGAGCAATTACCACAATTATGCATTAAATATCTCAATAACATTATCTCAAAATTTTTCGAGTGTTCTCAATTCTGGTATACAGGAGTGGATGGGCATCTAATAAAGTTTCTAGTTCAATAATTAGTGGAGAACTTCGAGTCTGAATTTTATTTCCTATTTTGTGAAATTCCATGGTTTTGATTGAAAGATGTTATAACTTAAAAAGAAGTTAAAAAACAGAAGAAAAGTTAAAAAGAAGATAGTTAAAACTGAAGAAGAAAACTATCCGTTTTGGGGTAAATTTTCTCCGTATTGCGGAAGAAATATTAGTTTTTAGCTCCCGTATTATAGTACCACATGAAAATCGAAAATGGAATTTCGCGTGTATTGTTATGTGATCGAAAATTAGTATTCAGTATTTGTTCCCCTTTAGAAATCGAATAAATCCTTCTGACTAAAACTATCAATATATGACTGTGATTTTTTACTTCCCGATTTCGGGAAGTTATTGTAAGGACCCAGATGAAGAAGTATCGCAGAAATCCAAAAATTTCACTTTTCCCGACGTTTCACAGCGTTCTGACAAATTTTAGATGAGGGTTCTGCGTATGTGTGTCTTCGCATGTAAGTTTCTCATTTGACACAAAATTACCTCTGACTGATGTCCAGGGCGGAGAGGAATGTCAATGTTGAAAACTCATTCCTTCAATTGTTATCAACAATTTTAATGATTTAAAACGCTCTATCGCGAGAACCGTTACAGATAGGGGCAAAAGTGTTTAATACATGTGATTCCTCATACAAAAAAACACATACAATTCTGAAGGACTTTTTTTCATACCGTACATAGATGAGGACATATCACTGGTTAACGATTTTATTTGTTTATATCGCTTTATTACATGAAAAGTAAGAATTAGATGGAAAAGTTCTAAATAAAAGTTGTTCCCCATATAGAAACATACATTTTTGATTGGATAATTTTTTTTGTAATACTCATAATGAAGGCGATAGTGTTTAATTTATCCCACATTTTCAATACACTTACACCTACACACAGACTAACACATCGAGAAGTTCATGATGCGACTGGTCGAGGGTCACACGAACATTCCGTTTATTTACAGTTTGATTCGATATAAGGAAAAATGATTTCTAAAAAACTTTATAATTAATGGGATAACTGGTTGTTTAATGAGACCAATTTGATTTCTTGTGAATATTGATGTTTGGGAGGAGAGGATTAGGATGCGATTGCAGCTTGATTTTGAATGTATTATTGATTTTATCAATAAATTCGCCCATGGTGAACGTGTGGCCTAATGTGTTGTGCATTTCCAAAATCGAAGTTCTTCTTCTCAAATTACCTATTATTCGTAAAAATTTATTTTCGATATCTTGAAGTTGATTCAACTGCATTTTCGCTGCATAGTGCCAGGCAGGATAACCATAAATGATAATAGGTCTGATTAACCCTTTGTATAAATGAAATTTCAACGGTTGACTGAGCGCAAGTGATTTAAGTGAATCACATAATCTTAGTAGTATAATTAACGTCTCGATCTAGGGAAGTCATTGTAATGACCCCGACAATGAAAAGTTTTCCATCATCGTGAAGAGATTTCAGAGAGGTTTTTTTTTTTTCTACTCTTTCTTTATTCGTATTCACCCACGTAACCGCTGGTAGGCATTACCTCATGGGCAATACTACGGATCAGAGTACCCACCCATTGCGGCTGGGGCCGACTTCGCCATTTCAGCTCATCGTATTTCTAATCACAGGGTAAACCTCCAGAAACCCCTGTGATACGATGGCGGGCGTCTACGATGGAACCCTCCCCCCCCCCCGCGCGACGGGTCGCGTTCGGTCCCGGCTCACGGTCTCACTTCATGGATACCGCCGATAGCACACACGGAATGTTCCTGCCATCGGTCGGAGTCCGTGAGAAAATATTTTTCAGAAAAAATATTTGCAGTGAGCGGGAATCGAACGCGGGACCTTTAGAATAGTAGGCAGACAATTCCCGTGCCATCTTTTTTTTCCATAATACCAAATTTTTTCCAGTTTTTGCGGACATCCGCACAGGTATCCTTTAAAGTTGGGGTAAAAAGAATGGTTTCACATTTACTCGGATTTATTTTTAGTTTCCAATTCAAGTAATATACGTTGACTTTATTGAATATGTCTTGGAGTTCATTTTGGACCTTTGTGACTTTTTTATTTGTTATATATATTAGAAGGTCGTCTGCGAAGGCGAGTGCTTGTTTGTTTGGGTCAGAGTTAAGGCCGAATAACTCCAGGAGTTCACATGTGTAAAGATTAAACAAAATTGGTGAATTCACCGTACCTTGTTGTAGTCCATTGTCGACTGAGAAACTTTTGTGGGAGCTGTCTTGTCCGTTTGTGACAATTAAATTTTTCCCGTGTATCATGCTATAAATTATTTTTATTAAATGAAGAGGAAAATTTTTCTTAATTAGTTTGTATATTAAGCCATCCAACCACACGGTATCGAATGCCTTTTCTAAATCTGTGAAACAAGCGCCGACGCACTCTTTTTTATTTAGAGCCCAGCATATGTCAGAGGAGAATTTATTGGCTGCATGGAGAGTTGAATGTTTTCGTCTGAAACCAAATTGGTAGTCTGGCATAATTTTTTCATTACAGAAATCGACTATTGCTTTGTTAATGATTATTTCAAAGATTTTACTTAAATTAGGCAATAGGGAAATCGGTCGGTAATTGGAGGGGTCTTGGGAGTTTTTACCTTTCTTCTTAAGGGCTATAAGTTTGGCGAGTTTCCAGCACGATGGAAAATATTTGTTATTGAGGGCGTTGTTAAAAATAATGACTAGTTGCGAGATTAGAGTCGGGGATATGTGTTTAAGGACAATGTGGGGAATTTTGTCAAAACTTGATGATTTTTTGTTAGGCAGGGTTTTGAGTATCCCAGCTAATTCTAATTGTTATGTAAAATATTTATTTTTAGGGATCGTGGATGGGAATGATGCAGGGTTGTGTTCATCAAATGTCGTGACCAAAATTTTGTTATTTACTTCGTAGTTAATTTCATCTTTGAATTTTTCTATTTTGAGATTTATTATGTTATTGAGTGCTGGGTTCCCCATATGGAGGTTTTGGACGTTGGCCGCTGCAAAGTGGGCTGCAATGATATCGAGTTTGTGGGTGGGATCGAGGATTATTGTGTTTCCGTTGTTGTCTAGGGGTCTTTGGTTTTGTGGGATGTTCGCTGCGTTGAGAAGGCTTGTTTTGTCGGGTGTGATAATTAAAGTATCGATATCGCTCGCTTGTTTAGGTCTGAAGATTTTGTTTATTGAGGGGAACATTTTTGCTGGATCATTCCTGGGGATGTTTTTGACTTTTTTCTCCCAGTATTTCGATACTGATTTTGCAAATTCGATTTTAAGTCTTTCATTGATATTTGCGATAGCCATTTTAAGGAGTTTTATTTCGTTGGAAAACCATTTCTTGTTATGTTTTTTGTAGATATTATTTATTTGTGTTATAAGGAAACTTTTGTTTTTTTGGAGTTGGAGAATTTTTTTGTTATAGTAGTCTTTAATGCGATTTTTTTGTTTGATTGTAGGTACCGTATTTTTAATAGCGTCTGTTATTATATCATTGACTTCAGCTATGTACTTATCAATTTCTTTGTTGGTCAGGTTTTTGGTTGGATCAATTTCAAGTTTGCAGTTTGATGTTATGTGTTTGGCAAAGTCTTCCCAATCAGTGGCACTATAGTTAATACGGTTTTCGAGTTCGAGTGATTCTAGGGATAGTTCGTTATTGCGGGCTACGTTAAATTGAATGCCTCTGTGGTCACTATCATAGTCGATTGTTACTAGTCTGCCGTCGTCTGCGGTGTTCGTGACTGTTAGTCTTGCGTCCATGAGACTAACGTCAAGGAAAGACCCTTCTCTCGGCATTGAGGGCTCATGCGAACTGTTAAATTTTAATTTGTATTCAATTTCGTTGACTGTGATCCATTTATTTAGTGCTTTACCACGGTGGTTGGGACTAGGGTTACCCCAATTTTCGTGTCGAGCATTTAGGTCTCCAGCTAGGATATAGTATATATTATTTTCGTTGAGTTTTAATTCTATGAATAAAGTTTGTATGTATGTATATGTTTATTGATCCCCTAAGGGTTACAATGACTTCCGCCCCCTCTCTCATCTTAACACATCAATCCTGAACATACGGAATTTTAGGGCTTCCGTCCCCTTTACAAAACTCTTACAAAGGGCAACCTTAACCTAACCTTAACCTAAACTTAACCTTCACTTTACCTTCTAATACATTCCTCTTACCCAACTAAATCAACCATAATCAAGCCAGAGCAATGAGTCAGGGAAACAGGGGGTCCTCCGTTTCCGTGCTTCTCGTGTTCAATTTGCACAATCGTCCCCTTCGAGTCCCACCCACACGCCCCTCTAACCCCCTAACCCTCGCCTCCTCTCCTCAACCCTCCAGCCTCCTATTCTACCCTATTCCTCTTCTGCCCCCTACCTCTATCAGTTCCTTTCTCACTCAGCCATTCTCACCTGCTATTCTCCCTCCTCTCTCCCCTTCCATCCCCACTTTCCGTCCTTCCTTAACTAAGCACCCTTTTAATTCGCACCATGTCCATACTTCCTCCTCAATCCATACACTCTCCCTTGTATATCTTACCCCTTTACCTTTAGCTCTCCCTTCCCTCGCTTTCCTTTCTATCGCCCACTTACTTCTTCTCTCCCTCCATGTCAGGTCGTTTTCAATCCTTTCTCTTCTCCCCTTCAGCTTTCTCTTTTCTACCATCACTTCCCTCTTCGCATCCATATCTTTCAAACTCACCCACACTAACCTCCTCTCATTCCTTCCATCCCCACTCCCTAATACTCTTGTGTCCTCAACCACTCCCTCCACCCCTAACGAGCTCAACAGCCCCTGCGCCTCTTCCCTACCACTCATACTCATCACAGACATACCCCTTATTATCACGTTCCTCTTCCTCTTGTCTCTCTCCTCCTTCTCCTGTTTATCCTCCAACACCCCCACTCTCTTTCTCCATTCCACCGCAACCTCCTGCCTTTGAGAGCCCTCTTCTTCTCCACCCACCTTCTCATCCAAACGTACCTCCAACCTTCCTACCCTCTCTCCAAACTCTTTCACTTCCTCTCTCCTCTCTTCTTCCATCATCCTGTCATTCTCACCCTTCTCTCCTAACTTCTTCCATATGCTCTTCTTCTCCTCCTTCCATACTTTCCCCCATTTACTCAACTCCTCACTCATTCCCCTTAAACCATCTTTAATTTCCTCTCTTACCTCTTGCATCTCTCTCAAACATCCCATCTACTCCTTTTTTAGCGAACTGATCATCGATACCACCACTTCTAGGCCTATTTCACCCCTTTCTTTTTCTATCTCATCTCCTCCAACCTTCTCACCCAAACTCACCTCCAACCTTTCTCTCCTCTCTTCAATCACCTTTACTTCCTCTCTCTTATCATCTTCCTTCATTCTGTCCTTATCACCTATCTCCCCTATCTTTGCCCGCATCCTCTCATTCTCCTGAATATATAGAACGATCTGAAACGTAAAAATACAAAATTTGAGCCCGCCGTTTGTCTGTGAACGGGTCATTTTTGGCACCTCGATTCACTAATTTGACCACTTACACGGGTAAAATTATGTTATAAAATCTCGAATTTTCTCGAATAATTGGTATTAAGCCCCTCCTACACTGTTCCAAATTTCAACTCGATCATAGCATAAATTTGGGAGAAAATGAACATGGAAATATGAAATGATGACACTTATGGTAAATACGTAGTTGCTGTATTTCGGCTTACCTGTATGAAATAACCTATGTTTGATAAAGATCAACGCTCAACCTTGTGAAGTTGAGTACTGAATGGAAAACAACAATTGAAGAAATAGGACTTCAATTGTAATGAGGAACCTTTTTCAAATGAGTTGTACATGTCCCTATATCGGGAGGGCATGATATTGATTCAATATAAATCAATGAGCATCCGAGTTATTGCATATAGTGTTAAAATAAACCGTTCCCAGATTCTTCTTCGTCACGAAGAAGTTTTTAATGGCGGTTCCAGTCACTGGGTCAATTAGAGTGCAATGCATGATTTGTTCCAATCAGTGATATTCAGTGTTTCATCATAAACAGAGATATGAAATGTTTCTCATAAATCGGCTATGACAAAGCCGGTACCATTCAGTATTTGTTTTGAGTCGGTGTCGTGCGGACGCATGTCTATCGCTCCCTACGAATTACAAATTTCAAACGTACCGTGCTCCTAGTACATTGAAATTTTAAATCGAGTAAAAGTTTTGGCACAAAAGTGTCAAATCTAAAAAACCTCAAAATTCCCTTGGCTCCCAAAAGGAAAGCCAAAACGAGTCCTCCGATGGAAGACCCAAAAAAAAACAAAAAAAACCGTTATGAAACGGTCAAACAGCGCGAGCTCTGAACCAGCCCGCCCCAACAATCCTCCGAACTCTTCTGATGGGCCTCAAGACGCTCAAAAAAAAACCTCAGTGCCTCCAATCATCGTTGAAAACGACAAATTGGAGACCAAAAAGTTAATAAATTTCCTGCAAGTCAATGCCTCGGATAAAAACTTCAGGATGAAGTTTAATGGAAGTACCACGATCGTCCACCTACAAACGACCGAGGATTACAACAAAATCGCAAGTGTCCTGAAAAGGCAAAACCTTAATTTTTTCACCTACGGCCTTAAAAGTGAGCGACCGAAGTAATTTATTTTGAAAGGGCTTCCCAGCAGTTTCTCGGAAGCCGAAATTCAAGCCGAATTATTAAATCAAGGCATTAACGTACTTTCCGTTCGCCAGTTCGTGAAAGTAAATAAAGACGGAAATATTAAAGAAAACAGGCCTCTCCCGATCTTCGCAATCACGCTTGGCCCTGAAGTAACCTTGAGCAGCTTTGCTGCTATTAAAACTATTTTCTATCACATATACAAGATAGAAAAATTTGTGAAATCCGAGCAACCGACCCAGTGTTTCAGGTGCCAACGGTTCGGCCATGCAAGCCAACACTGCAACCTGAACCCCAGATGTGTAAAGTGTGCGTCAAATCATGACGTCAAAGCCTGCACTTCGAAAACTCTCAAGTGCGCGAACTGCGGACTAGCCCACACGGCCAGCTATAGAGAGTGTTCCATGCGCCTAAAATTCATGGAAACTCAGAAAAAACGAGCTCAATCGGCCAGGCCCAGCATAGCGCCATTGGAATTGCCCACTACACCTCACTCGGCCACGATCCAGAATCTGGAAAGGAACATCCACTCCCTCCAGTCTCCTGCAGTCCCAGTGCCAACTCCGAGTTCTACTGCCAACACGTCCAGGCCCACCTACGCTTCCTTCTTCCCGACGGTGGAAACCTCGAGAAGCAATCTTATCGCACCCACTGCTGAACCTAGGACCATCCCAATGGAAGCACATGTTCCCGAATCTCATTTAAGTAGAACTATAAGCTATGTAATTACAGCAAAGCAAGTCCTGGACGAGCTAACAACCCTTAGAATTCCCGAAATCCTTTCAGAGCTAAAAGAGATGAGCTCTAAACTCCAAACAGCCCTTACACCAATTGATAGGATCACAATCATCGCATCCTATGTCCACCTGTTCTTACCCTCGTCAAACACACCTACGATTCCCCAGCAAACATAACCAACATATTAGCAATTAATATTTTTGCGCTCAAGCTTAATCTGGACGAGTTATTACATATCGTCCACAGAAATAACATCAAAATTTGTCTGATTTCAGAGACTAAGTTAAGCAGCAAAACGAAGAAAATTAACTTTCCAGACTTCTCGCTGATCAGGGAAGACAGAACGGCCAAAGCAGGTGGTGGTGTTGCGGTGGCGATCCACAAAACCTTGTCACATAGAACTCTTCCGCATGATCTCCTGTCGCTCACCGAATACGTGGGAGTAGAGGTCCAAGTAAACAATAAAAAAACGAAGATCTACTCGATCTACAATCCACCGGATGTCTCAATAGATACAAACCTATTGAGGCACCAACTTTCCGATAGTACTCCAACAATTATTGTTGGAGACCTAAATGCGAAGGACACTGCTAGGCCAAACGAATCAGGTAAGATTCTCTCAAATTTTTTGACGGAACAAAAAATTAATCTGCTCTTTCCAGATGTTCCCACACACTACCCTCATAATTCAAACACTCCTAGTACTATTGACCTTTTATTAACTAACGACATCTCTATCATTAAAAATTTCACCACACTTTCCGAATCCCCATCCGATCACCTACCATTGTTTTTCTCCCTATTTGGCAGACCAACCTCACCAGAATCATCAAAAATCTTAAACTACGCAAAAACCGACTGGAATAAGTTCAAGGATATCTTAAATGATGAGATTTCTACACCAAACCCTACTTGTAACAACACTGAAGCAATAGATCAACACATAACACATTTCACCCAAGTCATTCAAACAGCCCTGGATTCCTCCACTCCCAAACGCTCAACCAAATCCACCCACACTCCTATCCCACCCGAAATAGCCTCATTAATAAAGCTAAAAAATTACATTAGGTCAAGATGGCAAAAAACCCGAAATCGCTACCTTAAATCCGAACTCAATCAGCTGATAAAAGAAATCAGACTTAAATTAACCGAATGGAAACAATCATCTTGGGACAACAAACTCAGAAACATAAACTTAAAAGATCACTCTATTTGGCGCGTAGCAAAATATTTCAATAACACCGCTAAAACAAAAATCCCCACACTAAAGTCAAACAACACACTCCACACAGAAGATCACGACAAGGCGAATACACTCTGCATAGACTATGCAGCAATACACGAAATATCGGCCTCCCGAGGCAACAAATCTTTTGAACAACAAGTCACAGGTCATGTGAGAAAAACTATCCTCAAAGCCCGCATCGAAACTCCCATTAAATCCCTGACGAATCCCCGTGAAATCACTTCCGCTATCAAAAAATTAAAAAATAAATCTGCCCCGGGTGTGGATAATATTCCCAATATAGCACTAAAAAACCTCCCAATTAAAGCAATAAGTTTACTAACAAAGATATACAATGCATGCCTCCTCAGACAATATTTCCCGGAACTCTGGAAAGGAGCGGTGGTCATTCCGATTCTAAAGCCCGGTAAGTCCCCTTCGCATCCGGTGAGCTATAGGCCTATTAGCCTCCTACCGGTATTGGCTAAACTCTTTGAGCGAATAATTTTAGCTCGTCTCAAAAAACCCATAGAAGAGTTACAACTAATGCCTATCAATCAATTTGGTTTTCGATCAGAACACTCGACCTGCCACCAGCTGGTTAGAATTACGAATGATATAAAATCCGCGAAAGACCGGAAAGAAGATACCGTTCTTCTTTTCCTGGACAGCGAGAAGGCCTTTGATTCTGTTTGGCCCACAGGCCTTATATACAAACTCGAAGGATTAAATGTCCCTAAATATATATGTAAAATTTCATTATCATATCTCTCAAATAGATATATCCGAGTTCGAGTCGAAACTTCGCTTTCGGATAAAATAGAAATTGTCGCGGGAGTTCCACAAGGGTCTATTCTCTCGCCTGTTTTATTCAACTTGTACATTGCTTCTGTTTTTAGCAGAATTCCGAGAAATGTATCCATTGCAGGCTATGCTGATGACATTGCTTTGTACTCAGCTAGCAAATCGATCAACAGAGCTATTAGAAGAATAGAAAATGCTGCTTCTCTCACAATCAGTGAATTAACGAAATGGAAAATTCAAGTGAATGCTGCTAAAACAGAAGCAATCTTATTTACTAGCTCCAAGGCCAAGCCGACTTTAACTATTCGTAGCGATAAGATCACACCAACCGACTCTGTAAAGTATTTAGGCTTACACGTCGATTCCAAACTCCTGTGGAAAAAGCATATATCTGAAATCAAGGTCAAGACTAAAGTTATCCTAGTAAGATTGTATAATTTGCTAAAATCACCCGCGCTCAGTCAATCCCTCAAACTTACTCTCTACAAAGGGTTAATTAGGCCCATTATCACCTATGGTTGTCCTGCCTGGCACAATGCAGCGAAAATGCGCTTGAATCATCTTCAAGTGATTCAAAATAAATTCCTACGAATAATAGGAAATTTTAAAAGAAGAACGACTATTGTGGAAATACACGAAACGCTCGGCATGGCAACCATAGGCGAATTTATCGATAGAATAAATGAGACATTTAAATTTAAGCTACAATCCCATCCTAATCCCCAGCTCCAAAACATCAATATTGACATAAAATCCAATCGGTCCCGCTGACCACCTGCTTTGTCCCACCTTTCCATATATCCTTTTCTCTCCTGCCCCTCATGCACCCATTACTTGTAAGGTTTTTTAGAAGTTATTTTTCCTTATATCGAGTCATCATGTAAATAATCACAAATATCTGTAATAATGAAAAATTAGTTTACACTTCTTTCAAATTAGATATAAAGCCAACGGTTGGTGATCTAGAACGTAGCACTTAAGATATTAATACTGTATATAGTATGTATATATGACAAATGTTAATAAACAATTTTCAAGTCAAGTCAAGCCGGTACCATTCGGAAGCAATGAAATTGGTGGAAATAAAAAGGCAACGTTAACCGAAATAAAAATAACTGTTATGCATTCGAATGTGGGCATTCGATGACCGTCTACTTTTTTTTTTTTTTTTTGATTGACGCGTTCAGTGGTGTCCAGATCTGAAAAGAGTAATTTTTCCAACAAAAATACTTCGTTCACTTGTTATTAACAAATTTAATTGTTTATATCGCTCTATCGCAAGAAGGCACTGAGATACAAAAAAGGTGTTAAATGAAAGTTGTTCCCCGCGAAAAAATACACATTTAATATGTAATGAATTTTTGTCGTAACACGCATAATTAATTAATTAATTGATTATCTTAGACACTAAATCGAACTCTAACTTTTCATTTTTTTTATCGATGCCTCTCCATGGTGACTAGGCCGGAAAGAAGTGTCAAAGTGAAATAACAATGAGTTCTATTGTTATTATCAATTTCAATTGTTTATAACGCTGTATCTCATGAAATATTGTAGATACGGAAAAACATCTCCCACAAATTCTATTCCATGTTGAAAAATACATATTTCGCGTCTTGTGACTTTTTAATTTCCCGATATAGGGAAGTTATTGTAATGACCCCGGAAATCGAAAGTGAAATTTTCATGATATTTCCACTTTTCTCGACGTTTCACATCATCCTGACTCGTTTTCCGAAAAGTGTTTGTATGTGTGTGTGGGTGCGTGTGAGCGCGCGTGTATGTGTGTGTGTGACCAAAAACTTTGTTTAACGTTTCCGAAGAAACCAACGTAGCGATTTACGTTTTTTTTTTTATCGACGCGACTTACTATTCTTCAGATCTGAAAGGAACGACTTATGCGAAAAATGATTCGTTCAATTGTTACTAACAAATTCAATTATTTACATCGCTCTATCGCAAGAACGGTTTGAGATACGAAACAAATTAGTTGATGAAAACTGTACCACACACAAAAATACATAGTTGATGTCGTATAACTTTTTTTGCTAGCACCGGTAGTTAATAGTTCTTAACAAATTAAATTATTTAGATCACTCTATCGCAAGTACGGTTGGAGGTGCGAAACAAAGTGTCTAATGAAAGTCGTTCCACATGTAAAAATACACATTTGATGTTTTATGACTTTTTTTGCTTTCGAATGGAAGCATTGCAATCGGTCCATTTTCACTTTCGCTAATTATGCTTGTAAACGATATATAATGGTTTGAAACGTAAATAAAATAGTGTCTGTATGTATCAATTTTTTTCGAAAATCTTCACTTACAGAATTTTTAACTTCCCGATTATTCGGGAAGTTACTGTAATGACCCCGAAATCGATATTTTTCTTTCATCCTGTGACTGGGGTTTTAAGTACACTAAAATGATGCCCATTCAACAAATGTTGAATTGATGTGTGTGTGTGTGTGGGTGTATGTATGTGTGTTTCCGAAATTTTGATGCTAGGTTTCTCACGAACGAATGAAGCTATCGAGACCGTCAATATTGGAATCGAAGCATTTTCATGTAACTTAGAGGGGATAAGATTTTGGGTGAAATTGGTGCAGTATGTATATTGTTATTAACAATTTTAAAAATTTATAAGGTTTTACTAGTTATATAAGTTTATGACAGCGCTGTCATGAAGGTCTCAATCCAAGCATTTCCGTTCAGAATCGAGCGGATTGCATTTTGGATGACGTTCGTGGAGTATATATGCAATGTTATTAACAATTGCAATTATTTATACGGTTCCACTGGGTAAAATATTAAAGTTAGCGGGAAACGTATCTCAAGAAACCTCTTTCTTATATGAAAATACATCTCTCAAGTGAAATTCCTTTTTTCCATAATTTGCATAATTACGGAGGTATGGTCGTCCGAGCAATTCGAAATACGGGAACAATGCATATCACCAAGGTCGTTCCTTATACAAAAATGTACATTCAGTATGACTTTTTTTCAATATAGGTTAAAATATATCGCGATTTGAACTAGAATATACTTGGCGAATGAATATGTCCACAATTGCCGGAAGGATGTCAAGGAGCGGGATAATTAGGAACGTACAGAGGTAGAGAGGGTAACTAGGCGGACGAATTCCCGTTTAATATTTTATGCGGCTTGAAAATCAAACTAAATCGATCGCGTGCAGTAATTATTAGTCACAAGTTCAATTATTGATATGACTGTTGAGTTTGCTCATCACCATGGTTGCATGCTTATGCTGTGCTGAAATACCAAATCGGGAAGTTTTGGTTGTGCCCCATATGGGGCACACACATTTGCACACCACTAGTTTATTATCTTTAACGCCTTCGATCCATTATGGATATGTGGGGTTGTGGACCATACGCTGCACCGCATTCGCATTTGAAGACAAAGGAAACCACAGAAAACCTGTGTCGGTACAGGCGGCTACTCTATGACCAACAATGAGCGGGACATCAGACATTCCGAAAAAATTCTCGCTCTATGGGGGATTTGAACCAGGAACCCAAGTGACAGCGCCAAGACTGCGCGCTTAGTCTCCTCAGCTATTCTGACGTCGTCTGACTTATCGAATTTATATACCAAGCCGGCGGTCCTTGGGTCCCCCATTCGATTGTGTCAAATATGTCACCGTTTTTGTTTACTTCCCCCAATTTCATTGGTGGTAAGCTTCCGAATGGTCCGATTGCACACAAAATCAAAATGGTCCAGTATTGAAAGAGCTTTTTCCAGACCAGCGGAAACAAAAACAGCAATATCTGATATTATCGAAAGTAATTGACTCAATGTTGTTTAACCAGTTCATAGATCTCATTAAGGCTCACATTTTGGAAAAAAAATGGGAGGAATACTTATCGAGGATGAACTAATAAAAGAACCGTAAATATGCAAAAATTGAAATCTAGAAAATTAATGATGCGATTGAATCGCCATCCAATAGGGTTCTTCGCCATAAAAAGTGGAACCTCTGTTTCAAATTTCAAGTTTTTATCTCAATTTTTGGAAACAAACACATAAAGTACAACCAAAGTCAAAAATTGAAAATAGGAATATCTCATATTACCCAAACTAATAGACTCAATGTTTTTCAACTATATCATGGATCTCGTCAAAGCACACATTTAGGAAAAAAAACAACAAAACCGGTTGAATAATTATCGAAAAATCAAAGAAAAACCGTGAAAACGAAAAAATTGAAATCTAGAAAACTAATGATACGATCAAATCGCCATTTAATGGGGTTCTTCACCACAACAAGAGGAACCTCTGTTTCGACTTTCAAGTTTTTATCTCAATTTGTGCAAACGCTAGAGTGCAAAAAGCAAAGATAACTGTAAAAAACAGAAAAATTGAAATATGTCCGATTTCTTGTGAGCAACCTACTAGATGCTCTTCAACCATTGCTTGGATCTCGTTGAGACGCACATTTTGATAAAAAAGAAATTAAAAAATATTCATTAGTTTCAGAGATATGAACAATCGAAGAAAAAAAGGAAAAAATCAATTTCTAAGAAACTTACAGGCAGATTTCACTAAAATAGCGCCCACAGCGAGACGTACTCAATACCAATAACTGACCATTTTTTCAGATTTTATCCTCAAAATTTAGTCCTTCTTATGTTCAATTTTGTAAGTAAAGATTTTCGAAAAAAATTGATACATACAGACACTATGCTCAAACTTCGTATTTTTACGTTTCAAACCATTATATATCGTTTACAAGCATCATTACCGAAAGTGAAAAATGACCGATTGAAATGCTTCCATTCGGAAGCAACGACTAAATTTTGAGAATAAAATCTGAAAAAATTGTCAGTTATTGGTATTGACTACATCTAGCTGAGGGCCCAATTTCAGTGAAATCTGCGGGTAAGTTTCTTAGAAATCGCCTTTTTTTAGTTTTGCTTTGATCGTTCATATCTCTGAAACTAATGAATATTTTTGAATTTTTTTTCGTCAAAATGTGCATCTGAACGAGCTCCGGAGAAAGGTCAAAGAACATCTAGTAGGTTGCTCACAAGAAATTGGAGACATTTGAATTTTTCTGTTTTTTTTTTGCTTTTGTACGCACTCTAGCGTCCGCAAAAATTAAGATAAACATTTGAAATTTGGACCAAAGGTTCCTCTTGCTGTGGTGAAGAACCCCATTAAATCGCGATTTGATCGTATCATTAGTTTTCCAGATTTCAATGTTTTCGTTTTCAGGGTTTTTATATTATTTCTCGAGAATTATTCAACCGATTTTGTAGTTTTTTTTTCAAAAGGTGTGCTTTAATCACATCTATGATATGGTTGAAAAACATTGAGTCTACTAGGTTGGGTAATATGCGTTATTCCTATTTTTTAACTTTTGACTTTGGTTTTACTGTTTGTGTTTGTTCGCACTTTAGCGTCCGCAAAAATTATGATAAAAACTTGAAATTTCGAACAGAGGTTCCTTTTGTTATGGCGAAGAACCCTGTTGACTGGCGATTCAATCGCATCATTAATTTTATAGATTTCAATTTTTCATTTTTGCGGTTTTTTTATTACTTCATTTCTCGAAACGTATTCGTCCCATTTTTTTCCAAAATGTGAGCCTTAACGATATCTGTGAACTGGCTGAACAACATTGATTCAATTACTTTGCGTAATATGAGCTATTCCTGTTTTTGGTTCCGTTCACCCCACAATTCTGTTTCCAATTTTTAACTTTGATTTCATTGTTTCGGTTTGTTCGCACGCTAGCGCCCGCAAAAAATTAAGATAAAACCTTGAAGTTTGGAACAGAGGTTCCTCTTCTCATAGTTAAGAACCCTATTCATTTAGAAATTAATCGCCCTTTTAGTTTCCCAAATTTTGGTTTTAGTCTGTCATATTTTTGGCTTTTAATTGATTGCTGTTCTCTTTTTCAATTATTTGGTGTTCACAAAACTTCGTCACTTTATCTTCCCTAGATCTGACTTATTATGCGAAGAATGTCATCTAAATCCATGCCTAATTTTTTTAGAAACATCCATCTCTTTTTGTTTTCGAATGGAAGCATTGCAATCGTTCAATTTTCAGTTTCGCTAATTATGCTTGTAAACGATATATAATGGTTTGAAACGTAAAAATACGAAGTTTGAACTTAGTGTCTGTATGCATCAATTTTTTTCCAAAATCTTCGCTTACAAAATTTAACATACAGCGGACTTAATTTTGAGAATAAAATCTGAAAAAATGATCAATCATTGGTATTGAGTACGAATATAGCTGTCGGCGCAATTTTGGTGAAATCTGTCGGTAAGTTTCTTAGAAATCGACTTTTTTTTGTTTTTTCTTCGATCGTTCATATCTCAGAAACTAAGAGATATTTCTTAATTTTTTTTTTATCAAAATGTGCGTCTCAACGAGATCCAAGCAATGGTTGAAGAGCATCTAGTAGGTTGCTCACAAGAAATTGGAAATATTTCAATCTTTAGTTTTTTTACAGTTTTTAACTTTATAACGTCTATAATTTGAGACATGGACGGAAATTGCGAATATAATATATACGGCGGAACGATCGGGAAGTTATTGGTTCGACCCGCAGAGGGTCATACCCATATCCCGTTTATTTTTTTTTCTCCGTCCCTCTCATTTGTATGCCCCGGGTAGCGGCCGTTAAGCATTCCTTCAGGGGGCGTACCGAACACCCACCCGTGCGGCTCGGGCCGACTTTCGCCATTTTAAGCGATGGTACTTCTAAACACAGGGTAAACCTCCAGAAACCCCTGTGCTACGATGGCCGGCGCTTATGATAGAACCCCCCCCCCCGTCGGGTTAGGTTCCCGCTCGGCCGGGCGGTCTCATTTTATGGGTACCGCCGATAGCACACACGGAACGTTCCTGCATCGGTCGGAATCCATGAGAAAATATTTTTGAAAACTATTCTCCGGCGGCCGGGTTTTATCACTTTTTTTGATAACACCTGTAATTAATTGTTAGTAACAAAAAAGATTGTTTATATCGCAGCGGCGTGAGACCGGTTGAAGATACGAAACAAATTAGTTAATGAAAATTATTCCCCACACAAAAATACATATTTCATGTCGAATAACTTTTTTTGCTAACACCGATAGTCAATAGTTGTTAACAAATTCAATTGTTTAGATCGCTCTATCGCAAGTACGGTTGAAGATGCGAAACAAAGTGTCTAATGAAAGTCGTTCCATACGTAAAAATACACATTTGATGTTTTATGACCTTTTGTTCTAACAGTCATAGTTAATTGTTATCAACAAAAAGGATTGTTTATATCGCTGCATCATGAAAATGTTTAAAAATACGAAACAAATTAGTGAATAAAATTTGTTCCACACACAAAAATATATATTTCATGTTGTATAACTTTTTTTACTAATATCGATAGTTAGGAGTTATTAACACATTCAATTGTTTAGATCCCTCTATCGCAAGAACGCTTCGAGATACGAAACAAAGTGTCTAGTGAAAGTCGTTCCACACGTAAAAATACACATTTGATGTTTTATGACTTTTTTTTCTAACAGTCATAGTTGATTGTTATTAACAAAAAGGATTGTTTAAATAAAGATACGAAACAAATTAGTGAATGAAATTTGTTCCACACACGAAAATACATATTTCATGTATTACTTTTTTTTACTAACACCGATAGTTAATAGTTACTAACAAATACAATTGTTTAGATCGCTCTATCGCAAGAACGCTTCGAGATACGAAACAAAGGGTGGAATGCAAGTCGTTCCACACGCAAAAATACACATTTGACATTCCATGACGTTTTTGTCAGCACCCATAGTTAATTGTTATTAACAAATTGTATTGTTTATTTAACTACTTCATGATAAGAATTATAAATGTTTTAATATTTAGAAATTTCGAAAACTTCATACAGTTCATAATTTGAGACATGGACGGAAATTGTGGATATCCTATTCGAAAAAGGAGAACAGAAAAATATATCGTTTATCTCGCGATGTCTCGAAAACTGTCCCAGCCAAATGCGCACACATCGCGCCGTTGGTGTATGTTCATGTGATAATGTTCATGTGACTACAGTCGGTCACTATATCACGTTCGTCAACGCGTTGAAGTTGGTTGCAAAACCGATTTGAAAATGCGCGTTACCCATTTATTGAAACTCTGTTTCGAGACGTAAATTTCGCGCCAGACTGCCACATAGCTCTGGCAACCGTGCCTGGCCGCCATAAATATATCTCTGGACGCAGACACTCGCGGTACTCGACAGTGTTCAAGCAACTTTTTTTTAAAACAATATCCAACAAATATAATGGCATCTGAAACTTGGAGCTTCACATCAAGTCAAGAAATGGACGGCTTTGAAAATGACGATGCATCAATGTAAGTATTTTCGCTTTAACTTATCCTTTGCCGACGTTATACATTACTTAACCTCACGAATCCCCGCCGCCATGCAGATTCATACGTAGCTTTTTTACTTAACGCTTTTCTTGGGTCACAACGCTTTCTTATATTATTCTTATAGAAGATAACAAATTTTATATATGCTGAAATTACTGTAAAAATTGGAGAAAAAAGTTCCGAACCCTAATGTGTTATACCGTCTTTCCTGTGGTAAAAAGGAGAAGCGAAGAAAAATCTCGAAATATCTCGATATCGCGTAAGACGAAATGTCTCGAAACCCGTAAGACCGAAACTAACGCCACACCAGTCAGTGTGGTGGAAAAAGGAATTGCGCGTGCGAAGCACGCGCTAGCGCTCTCGTATATAAAAAAAGCATAGGGTTATGTAGCGCCGATAATTTGACCATAAAAAATTGAGCTGAAGAAACTCATTTTTTTTGTCAACAAAAGCTGCGTTAAAAAACGAATGTTGGGGAAAACGTGTACATTCCTTTCACGGATACTTATGTTTATGACGATCTGTGAAGACTCGATTATGTGTAATTTTTTCGACGCCGAGTGGCACGTGGTGTGGGGACTGATTTTGAAAATAATCTTCAGAAACTCTGAAACAATTACAGGTGATTTCTGTGCTGAAAAAACTGTTATGCGATTTTCTTTTACATTTTTTGACCGGCTGGGTGCCGAGATGAGGTATTTCAGTAAAAAAACATTTTGAAATGTATAGTGTTTATATTTAAAATTTATGTTTTTTTCTCAAGAATTTCAAATGTAACAGATTTCAAAAAATTTCAAAATTTCAAATTTTGAAAAATTTGTATCCCAATAATTTAAAATTTCGAAACTTTCAAAACTTAAATTTGAACAAATTACAATTTCAAAAATTTCGAATTTCAAAATCTTCAAATTTTGAAAATTTCAAATTTTTTAAAATCTCCAATGTAAAAAATTTCGAATTGTGCAAATAGAAAATGAATAGACAATTTTATGTTGAAAGAAGGGCGTCCATTTTTCTTCACCACCATCAATGAAATAGGGGGTTCATTTTACCCACACGGTCGGTTTAACCTGCTCCTCCCCTATCATTTGTAGGAAAAAGTACATGGATCGGTTAGAAAACGTTAGTACCTGTTTGTACCATCTTCATTTTATTTTTTTAAAATTTTTTTATCAACCCCTTCTTATCGACTTCACCCCCCAAAAGTGGTATAATGGAAAAAAAACAAGAAGTACATGGATCGGTTACAAAACGTTAGTACCTGTTTGTTCCATCTTCATTTTATTTTTTTAAAATTTTTTTATCAACCCCCTTATGAACTCCACCCCCCAAAAGTTGTATAATGAAAGAAAAAACAAAAAGTACATGGATCGGTTACAAATCGATAGTACCTGTTTGTACCATCTTTATTTTATTCATTTTTTTCAATTTTTTTATCAACCCCCCTTATGAACTCCACCCCCCAAAAGTTGTATAATGAAAAAAAACAAGAAGTACATGGATCAGTTACAAAACGTTAGTACCTGATTGTACCATCTTTATTTTATTTTTTTTTAAATTCTTTTATCAACCCCCCTTATGAACTCCACCCCCGAAAAGTTGTATAATGAAAGAAAAAACAAAAAGTACATGGATCGGTTACAAATCGATAGTACTTGTTTGTACCATCTTTATTTTATTTATTTTTGTCAATTTTGTTATCAACCCCCCTTATGAACTCCACCCCCCAAAAGTTGTATAATGAAAGAAAAAACAAAAAGTATATGGATCGGTTACAAAACGTTAGTACCTGTTTGTACCATCTTTATTTTATTTTTTTTTTAATTTTTTTATCAACCCCCCTTATGAACTCCACCCCCCAAAAGTTGTATAATGAAAGAAAAAACAAAAAGTATATGGATCGGTTACAAAACGTTAGTACCTGTTTGTACCATCTTTATTTTATTTTTTTTTAATTTTTTTATCAACCCCCCCTTATCAACTCCGCCCCCAAAGGTTGTATAATGAAAAAAAAACAAAAACTACATGGATCGGTTACAAAACGTTAGTACCTGTTTGTACCATCTTTATTTTATTTTTTTTAATTTTTTTATCAACCCCCCCTTATCAACTCCACCCCCAAAGGTCGTATAATGAAAAAAAAACAGAAAGTACATGGATCGGTTAGAAAACGTTAGTACCTGTTTGTACCATCTTTATTTTATTTTTTTTTTAATTTTTTTATCAACCCCCCTTATGAACTCCACCCCCCAAACGTTGTATAATGAAAAAAAAACAAGAAGTACATGGATCGGTTACAAAACGTTAGTACCTGTTTGTACCATCTTTATTTTATTTTTTTTTAATTTTTTTATCAAGCCCCCCTTATCAACTCCGCCCCCCAAAGGTTGTATAATGAAAAAAAACAACAAAAAGCACATGGATGGGTTAGAAAACGTTAGTTCCTGTTTGTACCATCTTTATTTTTTATTTTATTTTTTTCTCAACCCCCCCCCCCCCTTATCAACTCCGCCCCCCAAAAGTTGTATAATGAAAGATAAAACAAAAAGTACATGGATCGGTTACAAAACGTTAGTACCTGTTTGTACCATCTTTATTTTATTTTTTTTTAATTTTAAGTTTTAATTTTTAAGTTCATAAGGGGGGTTGATAAAAAAATTAACAAAAAATAAAATAAAGATGGTACAAACAGGTACTAACGTTTTATAACCGATCCATGTACTTTTTGTTTTTTTTTTCATTATACAACCTTTGGGGGGTGGAGTTCATAAGGGGGGTTAATACAAAAATTTAAAAAAAATAAAATAAAGATGGTACAAACAGGTACTAACGTTTTGTAACCGATCCATGTACTTTTTGTTTTCTTTTTCATTATACAACTTTTGGGGGGGGGCGGAGTTGATAAGGGGGGGGTTGTTAAAAAAATTAAAAAAAAAATAAAATACTGATGGTACAAACAGGTACTAACGATTTGTAATCCATCCACGTAATTTTTTTTTTTTTCTATTAGAATTTTCTAAAGGGGATGAACCGCAGAACGGGTTGGTTGATAAAAAAAAACAAAATTTAGTACAAAACAGTACTAACGAAATGGAACCATTCAACATGTTTTTTTTTTTTTGTAACTTCGACGCTGCACGATTTTTCACCCCTGCTTTAGGGGTGAACACGGGGGGTACAAACAAAAGTGCATATTGTACAATCCAGTAAAAAACGGAGTACAATCTAGGCCATGAAAAAAAAAACGGTTTTTGCAACTTCGACTCCAACTTCACACAGCTAGGTGACAGGGTACGTAGATTCCATCGAAGGGGTAAAGGAGTTACGCACATCCCAGAAACATCTTCTAAAATTTGTGTTGAATCACAATGCCGGCAAACGCATGAGAGTTCTGATTTGGGGGAAGGATGCTCTCAAATATGCGCCCCACATAAAACTTACTGAAGTCAGTAGTTTTGAAAGATCATTTCCAATTTTTTTAGTTACAAATTTATTAATTTAAATAAAGATGAACTTATTCTTGCTTCGTCTAATCTCGAATAAGCTAATATTTTTTCCTTACTCTCTCATGGTTGTAGGACTCTACAATATATTATGTTAATTTATTGCTTAGAAAATGTAAGCCTTTGTCGAGAAACTAAATGTTTTGAATTTATCCTCAACTTAGTTCAGTTTAGAATAAACTTAAAATTATGAATATTTTGATTTCCCGCCTGATTCTAAGAAAATTGTTAGTATGCCTGAAAAATACATTTTCTTTGAAATCATACATCTCAAAATGACGAAGCTCCTGAATATTGCGTTGAACTCCATAGAATTTATAATATAATTAATTCGCTCAACCTTTCTGAATATCGTTGAAATTTATAAAGAAAAAAAATGGTGTGTCATGAAGACACGCGATAGAAGTGAAACTGAATGATTGGATCGGTAAGGATTATTTAATTTTCTATGTTTAGAGGGAGAGGAATCATTTTAATCACGTGTCAAACACTTCTTGATAGTAAATATTAATTTATTCATCATAATAATTATACTTTTTTCAAGATACAATAATATTAGATGAATTAAATCTCAATCAGCTTCACCTTCATTCTCTGGTAGACTCTTCATGAACGAAATGATAGGTTTGTGGTAACTAAAATAGGTAATGAAGACTCTTGACTCCAAATTTTCGATGCAACGTGAGAAAACTGCATCGATCGTGGTACCATGGCGTGTAGTCGATTCAATTGGTGAATTCTTCATTTCCAATGACAATTTCTGTTGCAAGAACTGAATTAATGGCTTGGAATCCTCTGAAGCAAAATTAACATTAAAATCTCCACCTAGAATCATAGGTATTTTGTCCAGCTCTACGCCAACTTCTGCAGTCCCCACTGGAGTATACGGCAGTAAGTGAAGGTGAATGAACTCTATTATTTGCGCCATCTTCTGATTTGGTGAAATATAGAGTGCTATAAGCATAATCCGCTGGCCGCTGTCTGTGCGACATTCAGCTGCACACATTTCTCCAACAGATGACAACCCAATTGAAAGCGATTCTAGTTGTTTCAAGTTCAGGTCCATATTGGGTGTCATGATGTTCGTTCCATGAGCAGTATTGCAAAGTATTCATCATGAATGGAGTCACATTGAGATCTTCACTAAAGCGCCGGAATTGTCCGAGATAGATAGTAGGGAAAGATAACTCTTCTGCATGCTCATCAAATAATAGACTGTGAGGGACAGTCATTTCTCCAGGATCAATCCTCAAATATTTATCGTCATTCCAGAGTAATGTGTGTTGCTGAGCGAACAGGCTCTCCTCCATGCGGATGTCTTCACTCAGTTCATCTATAGGTATCTGATGAACGACACAATCCTCATTAAAGAAAGATTCATCAACTTTGATGTCGTACAGTTGATACAATGGACTCGGTACTAAGCATCTTAGCCATATTTTAATATTTCTCTTGTTTATTAAACCTGTCAAGTAGCTTGATCGATGAATTTTTTTTCTCTTGATATGAACGTAAACACAGTGATCGTCGTCAATGTTCCTGGGCAAGTGATTGACCATTGTATTGACATCCACTGGAACATTGATCAGCTGCCCCAAAATTCCAAATTGTCCATGCACATGACGCAATCTGCGAATTTGCATAAATGGAATTCTATGAGAAATGAGTCTCTCGGACACTAAATGTAACTTCGGAAGATGTGCAGGGATCGGGGGATATACAAAGCCATTCAATTTCGACAACGTTAGAATTTTGTCTCTCCTCAAAGCCTGGCGACAGCTGGTGCATGCCAGCTCATTATTACTTCTGAATTCTGGAAATTTTTGTTGAATACGAATTTCATTCTCAACGAATAGAGTCTTCAAGTCATTTTTAAACCATAATCTATCACATACACAACACGTAAAACCGAATGGATTATTTATAAAATCACGGTGAAAGTTCTTATGTGCAGTTTTAAACTCATTAAAGTCTGAATATTGTAATCGATCACCACTATGTACATCACAATCAGGAGGAGGATGAGTCGAAGTCGTTGCTAATAGTTCATTCTCTGGATTATTTACACTATCGTCCACACTGTCACGTCAGAGGTTAGCACGTGTTTTCTACTTTTTTTCCGTTTTCTATTCTGATCAATTCCTTCACTCGCCCGTTTTTTCTCCCGCCACGTTTTTGTCCTTTCTGCACCCGACTTCGGCATATTTCCACAAAACTCTCGATTTAAGTAATGAAGCCACGCACAAAAACAAAATACGTTGCTTATGATCACTGTGTTAGAAACCAACAGCTGTTTTCCGCGATCGCGACGCCGCCTGAACGCAGAGAATGACATGAAAGACAGAAAGTCTTCCGTCTCATTCTCGCACGATACACGAAGGCCTCTCACTCTCGCCCGATAGACGAGACGTAAGGTAGTCCGTCTCACTCTCGCTCGATTCCCGGAGGCCTCTCACTCTTACTTACTACGTTAGAGCGAGCGTCACCAAAAAGGTTGCCGATCGAGATTTCAAAACCCTCCCATAAGAAGTTTCACTTCAAAAATCAGCCTGGACGCCATAACGACTGTTCCTGGGCCTGTTTCCGTGCGTGGTTTCATCAGAACACCGTTCGTGACGATAACGATGGCTAACGGGAGTCACGGTGGAGGACTGATCGTCGAAGGGTGCTATAAGTTATCAGTGCAGATTTCTAATTTCTCACCTGCGGAAGAATTGAAGCAGGGAATTTGCATTGAGGTGCAGGGAGAGTTAGGCTCGAACAAAATGGGTGGACAGTTTTTGAGAGTCCCCAGCATGAATCATGTATCTGTTTGTGCAGATATGAAACGTCAGATCATGACCCTGGCAGAGATGAAAAAATCCTGTATTTCCGTGACATCAAAACATCACTCAGACGAGTTTTTGCAAGCTTCCAAACGTCGTTCAGGCCAAAGATCTGGTGATGAAAATCTCCCGCCTAAGGACAAGCTCGAATAAATTTTTCATCAGTATGTAATAGTCGTGCCTCTAATTTCGGTAAATAATTTTAGTTGAAAAAATGTGAGAAAATATTTTTGACCTTAAAATACTTTCCAACTGCAATTAATCTGACTTTAATTTGAAGACGTTCTATTATTAGCAATTATTTTTCGCGAAAAGATATGTATTGAGCATGTAGTAAATTATTATACTACTGTTACTACGGTTATACGATATGCATACCCAAAATATTGTTATATCGTACAGTATTTATTTAAAGCCAAGTTAAAAATATTTTGCAGTTATAATTGAATTATAACAATTGCTCACACTCATTGGGAAGTAACTTTTAATATCGCCCTTTTTTCAATAAAAATTTAACTTTCAGGCCTATCTATTACATTCAAAATGATATATGTATTTCTTAACTCGTTAATTTCTTTCTATTCGAATTTGCAGGTTAAGCATCATTCTAAAATTGTTGATGTTTTCTAAACTTCATCAAAAAAATATTGAACTCACAAAAGTTATTAACGTGAGATTGTCTTCCTTTTGGCAGGCCCATATTATTCTTAAAAGGCAAGAAATTAATTTCATTGTGAACAATGAAATGTATTTCTTCATCTAGAATATGATCTCCTACTAGACATCATACCAGACATCACTTTAAACGCAAAACATTCGTACGTCTACCAAATCATATAAATAATATATTAGGTTACTAATGTAAGATTATGTTTGGGACCTGATTATTCTTAATAAGGAAGACAAATTCTATCGTCAACAATGAAATGCATTTCATTGTCAATAGATAAAACTTCAAACGCGACGCATTTGTTAGTAATATAAATGTAATAGGGGAGGTCGCTGTAAAACCGACAGTGTGTACCAAATGGACATCTTAGAACATTTTCGATTTTTTCAATATTATAGCTTTTTATTTGTGTCAACTTTTGAATGCTCAACTCTTCGATTCTGAAATTTTCTTTTTTCAAATGTTGAATTTCCAGAGTTTCGATTTTCAAATTTTCAATTGTTAAATTTACAATTTTCAAATTTCTAATCAGTAATTTTCAGAATTGTGGATTTTCAAATTTCCAATGTTTAAATTTTTAGTTTTGTAATTTTCAAAAAATTTTCATTTTAAAATTTTCACGCTTAAAATTCGTAATTTTTTTCAAATAAAAAATCGCAATCCTGTTTTTATTTGTCATTATTTTGCGTGAAATTGAGGAGAATCAGAGTGCATTTTATTTGAAAAACGATGATTTTTTTCTTAAGGTATCCGTTTTATATCCACCTCCCCTATTGTCTCCAGAACCTAATATTAATATGTAATTGTTCGATGTTATTTGACGCTCAATAATTAGCATATGGATGTAACCGAAAAAGACTGTTAGGTTATGCAGTATCTATCAACTTGATTCATAATTCTATTCGAATATTCATCAATCATCAATAAATAATGAAGGCGATAGGGAAGGTGGCTGTAAAACTGACAGTGTACGCAAAATGAACAGCGCAGAAAATTTTCATTTTTTAAAATTTTATAGCTTCTTATTTCTGTCAAATTTTGAATAGTCAAATCTTCAATTATAAAATTTTCAATTTTCGAAACTTTGATTTCCCGGGTGCCAATTTTCCAATTTTCAAATTTTCCATTTCCAATTTTCAAATCTTCAATTTCCGGAGTTTCGATTTTCCAATTTTTATTTTTAAAATCTTCAAATTTAAAATTCTCAAATCCTCAAAAAACAAAATATCGCGATCCTGTTTTTGTTTGTCATTATTTTGCGTGAAATTAAAAAGAACCGGAGTGCATTTTATTTGGCATACAATGATTTTTTTCTTACGGTGTCTACTTACATCCACCTCACTATTGTCTCCCGAACCTAATATTAATATGCAACCATTACGCTCAATTAATATATGGATGTAATCGAAAAAGAGTGTTAGGTTACGCAGTATCTGTCAAGTAAAAATAAAAGGTGATTTGTCAGTCTGTTCAAATATGATCTATGAATGATAATAATAATAATAATGTGCTACGCCATCCTTTGATCATATAAAATTGCAATTGAAAATTTTCGTTAAAAGTTGAAATTCATAATTTACCTTATCGTTGATAATTGAAATTGGAAATAGATAGATTGAAATTTCGAATTAAAAATTCTAATCGAAAATAGAAATTGATGCATTTTATTTGGTTCAATATAAATTAAAAACTTACATTGAAAACTGAAATTGAAAGTTGAACTTGAAAATTTTTGGAATTAAAAATTGAAATTAAAAGTAGACATGGCAGGTCCAAATGCAAATTTTAAATTCAAAGTTGAAATGACAAATAGAAATTGGAAATCCTTTCAGCAGTATATCTTATAGTCGGATTTTTATTAGAATTGCCTTCGGGTTTCAGCGCCGAACTCGCCCGAACTTGCCGTTCTGCAGTGCGCCTCCGCGGATGAAAAATAGTGCCTTGTTTTGGAATAAGCATAGCGCAGCAAATTGCACAAACAATTACTTATTTTCAGCTTTTTCAATACTTTTTTACTGACTTTTCAGACTCATACATCTCTCTATTCATCTTCATAATTCATAGATTACATCTACTTTTCGTAAATTTTACGAAATTTAGATGAAATCATTCATCGTTCCATTTTCTTGGAGCTCAGTAGATTGTTTTTATTTTGTGTTTCATTTTATAGAATTGTTGCAGGGAATTTTCTCAGTGTTTTAGAAAAGGTGGTAAGTACTACTTATAAGTAATATTTATTTTTTATAATTTCTCTAAGCGATAATAACATAGGGTAGTAAAAACAGTCAATTTTTTGGGGGAAAAAACAATGAAAAATCGCGATCTTTTTGCCGGCTTTTAGAATTATCTCATGAATATCTAGTACGATGGAAAAATGCTAACAGATATTCTTGGTAGGAAATTAGACATATAGAAACTGTTCCATAACAGTTTGTCAAAAAGCTAATATTAACAGGAAAAAATTCAATTTTTCATTCCATTTGATCAATTATTACCTTTTCGATAGGAAGTTATTGTAATGACTCCGAAAATGAAAAGTGTTAGATGGAGGAAATTTTCACTTTTCTCGACGTTTGGGGTCATCCTGACACGTTTTCGATGAAATGTCTGTGTGTGTGTGTGTGCAGATGTATGTTCGTGTGTGAGCATTTTTTGTGAAACAGTTTCTCCTGACCAGCTGGACTCATTTGATTTTTTTTTTTCGAAAAATACGTCTAGCCGTTGCGGAGAGTGGAAAGGAGTGTCAAGTCTAAAACACAATTCCTTCAATTGTTATTAACGATTTCAATTGTTTAAAACGTTGTATTACAAAAACCGTGGGAGATAGAGGAAAAAATTTCCAACGAATGTGGTTCCCCACATGAAGATACATATTTTATGTTCAATGACTTTTTTTCATTGTCAATTATTCATAATATTTGAACTATACATTTAAATAATACAATTAATAGCATTATTTAAATAATTGAATATCATTATCGAATTCAATTAAATTATTTTATTATTCGCTCATACGTACCAGGCCTGAAAGATATATATTATTTGACAAACTTATTTAAGAAATATCTCCGTGTTGATTATTTTAAAAAAATAGTCCCGTTGGGATAGCCCGCCCGCGGAGTGATATTTGATGTGCTACTACGCATGCGTCGGCGATGGTGGGGAGAAAACCCGAAGGCAATTCTTATAAAAATCCGACTATATTTATGACTGCATGTCTTGATAATAAGTAAACATATAGTGCTGGTATATACAACATACGCTGGTATAATACAATCTAGAAGGAAATGAGAATGGCAATTCAATTTTAGTTTTAATTTTCAATCACAATTTAAATTGTCAATTGTAATTTTTAATTACAATTTTCACTCTCGATTTTCAATTTTCAATTTATATTTCCATTTCAATTTTTACACTTTAATTTCTGATTTTTTTGTTTTAAACGTTGCATGTGTCAAATCGCAATCGATGGACTCCGCGATTTGTATTTCGTGCATACTTATATTCATTGTTGGCGAGATTAAAAATACAAGATATTAGAACATTTGAAATGCATGTTTTTGAATTATCATGAAAAATTGACTCATTTTACATAGTCTATGGCGTATGGTGTATAACCTGGATGAGCGTAGACACTGCGACGGTGTCGCACTCTATGCACATTTCAAATAATCCCCGCAATCAAACATTTAGTCATACAAACCTATACTTAATCAAAATTTGAAGAATTTTTTAGACAATGGCCAATCACGCTACTAATTATTTGTAGACGAACATAGGTGTTACGCCTCCCCCCCCCCCTTCTTCTATATTTACCGTGGTTTTTTCATTGTTCTCTAAAAGGCGTTCACAAGTGTTGATTTTGACTGCATTAGTTTAAAAATCGTGTGTGTTGTAAGGAGAAATGAAATTCAAGGGGAAAGAAGCTGTAGAGGCGATATTGAATTCGGTGCAAAAAAATTCTGATTTAAAGAATGGACCGACTCAAAGTGGCACTTTTGGCAAGATTTACAAATACTTGAAAGTGCGGAAACATCGGATGAATACATTTCGCTCGACTCTATTTTTTGCTTGGAAAAAGGATCTCTGTTGTTTGAGATCGGAAGTTCAAAAGAAATTGAAGGACAAGGTGAACAGTAAATCAACCCCGCGACTAGAGGTCTCGAATTCGGATGCTGGATTCTCTACGAGTGATACGAACGATGATGAGTTGTCAGGGTCAGAACGTTTGGGCTCTCGTAATTCTACAATACAACGAAAATTCAAAAGATTCGATTATAGGTATGGAGGATCCTATACGTTGGGGAATGAATCAATTTTGCTAGGGGGTCGATTGTTTTTGCAGAAATTTCATTCAGTTTTACGGAGAGAATTACCTAACGCGTTGGGGATAACATGTACACTTCGCTTCAACGGTAACAAAGCCCGTAAAAATGTAGTCAGCCAAAATGCACAAAGAGAATAAAAATCACTGGCGATTTACAAGCCACTCAAACACTGATTGATGTATATCAAACCCCTGATCAGTGTCAGCACGATGAACCCCTGGTGTATCAGTTGCGAGGGGAAGATCGTAAAGAGCTGAAGGACAAATTAGAGTTTACCCCGTCTCGTATTCTTTATGAGAAATTGGTTCACGGTATGGATGTACCTCTCGCAAAACGTGAACGTAATTACCAATTTACCCACTCGCTCAGTGTCCTACAAAAAGCCAGATCGGAGAAGAAATCGGAAAATGACTATCATGCAAATGACTTAACTGACCTAATTTTAACCATTGCAAATTCGTCTGGCCCTCACAGTTATATCTGGCAGTACATTGCTCCTTTTATGATCTACCTAGGTTGTGAAGAACAGGTGGATTTCATGAAGTGGGTCTGTTGTACGAAAGCTGTTTCCGAACTCGAAAAGAGTTTATTATTATGCAGGCGTTCTGAATGTCAATCGAAAACTCTTTCCAGTGCTTGAATACATCACGAATAATCAGACCACTACATCAATCAAAGATTGTTGCAAGTTCTTTCGCAATTATTGGGAGACAAATAAGGTTGCCTGGCCTCCATTCACCTCGTTTGTAACTGATTGGAGTTGGGCCAGTATAAACGCAATTATGTCTGCTTGGAACGGTCTGACAGTGCTCGAATATCTGCAGCTAGTTTGGAATGAAGTTCGCAATGGAATCGCTGTCCCACCTCAAATTATCAAACATTTCTTGTGTTATTCGCACATTCTGAAAATGATCTCAAAATGGTGCCATACCCATAAGATTAGTGATAACCAAATCAAGGTTTTTTTGGAGTGTTTTGCTGTGATTTGTCACAGCAGAAATCTGCAATTAATGAGGTCAAATGTTGAAGCTTTTTTCACAATTCTTGAATCACCACTTCAAACTCCACAAGTGATGCAAGCTTTCGAAAATCTCGCGAAATCGGCAGATCCATTGCCCTCGGATCTTGAGGAAGCTCTGGCTATTGTCAAACAGGAGGATGAAGAACCGAGTAACGGGACTGGCCCAGTCTACAAGCAAAGCCCTTTTTATCAGTACTTCTATGGTGTTCGTCAAACAGTTACAAACAATCTAAGATCTTCCTCTGGTGGCACCCAGCAACCAATACCAATCAACGAAATTCTTGGATTATTTCATGGATGATATCTTACCCTACGCTGCGCAATGGTCTATCCTTGTCGCCCCAGAAAAAAAGCATTTTGTAAACACATCAGCTGAAAATAATTTCAAAATTTCAAAACAGGACGGCGAGAAAAATATCAGGGTAGCGAGATTCATTACAAAAGCTCAAAACCGTACGCTGGCCGTTCATGCTGAACTGGGATTCCCGCGCCTAAAGTTTGTCCAAAAAGAAAATCAGAAAAAAGGGTCAATGAAGCAGACAACGAACAATCCGAAGAATATTGGAAAAAGGGGCTTTCTCAAAAAAAGTCGAGGGCCAAACATCAAGAAGCGCAAACTCTGAGGAAAATTACTAAAAATCACGCTCAAAAAACTATCATCTTCAATACCAATCGCACAATCGCCGATCCTCTATGTTATTATATTGAGGAGCCCCTGGAAAGCGCTGACAACTTGTCCCTTGTGGCCTTTACAAACGCAATGCACACATCCACAGGAAATGTGTACGTCATGTCTGATGATTATATGACGCTGTTCGATAAGCGATGGCTAAGTAATTGTATCATCGATTACTGGGCAGCCATTGTAATAAGGTCTTCGCAAAAAATGGATCTAGTTGCTTACGTATCTTGTGAGCTTTCTGTATATTTAACGTTGGGGACGGGACTAATGGAGAACCGTTACTACCGGGCTTCTACAGACAATTCAAATCAGCATGGGAAGGTAAATCCATCATCTTGCTACCTCGGAATATTGAAAATTGCCACTGGACCCTGATTTGCGTCGCTGTTATGAGATCTTTGATTTATTTCATTGATCCAGCGAAGGACACCATGTCTCGACGCGACGAAGGATATGCGAAGATGTTCGCAAACTCTTATCAGAAGGTACATCTTATTCCAACTACACAGCGAGAAGAGTTCTGTCAAAATTACGCAGAAAGTTCCGTAGTCCGCGAGTGAAATACAATTCAGTAAAAATTACGAAACGCACCGGAATTTTTACGCAACCTTCGCGTATTTTTTTTGCAATGTCACGTAAAAACTCTGCGATCCGTAATTCCTATAAAGTCACTTTATCCGCACGCTGTAATTTTTTTTATTATATTTTATATTGTTCCTATTCTAAAAAGGACAATGTGCTATATATATCGATTATCTCGAAGTCTGTCATGCTGAAATGCGCGCGCAACTACCCTTCGGACCATTGTAGTTTCTATATATCTCTCTCTGTCTGTGCTTATCCTATAATATAATTGAGAGCTTCGACCATAAATCGAATGAGAATCGCAATAAATCGATTATCGATGCCATGATAAAAATTCAAATCGAAAGCGCGTTTGGAAATGCATGTATGACCGAGTGGTGGAATGACATAAAATGTCAAATGTCAACAGATTATGACATAATTTGTTATGTTATGTTATGACATACTATGTCAAATTCAATCAGAATATGGGTCGGACAAAATATGACATAATGACAACCTGTTCAAAATCTCGACCATATAATGTCAATTTCTGACACAATATGTCAAATTATGACAGAACATGACTAATTTTAACCGATTATGACATATTATGTCATAATTTGACATATTATCTTATAATTTGACATATTATGTCATAACTTAACATATTATGTCTTTCTCTGACAAATTCTGACGACCCGGTTTCCACGAGGGATAATAATTTCTATTGAAATTAATTTGTTGTAGATTTGCCTTTTTCATAACGCTAACGATACAGATCTTTTACAGATCTTCCCCACATCAGAAAACCAGTGGTCTGTAGAGGTTCCAGCGCATCCGAAACAATCAGACATTCATAATTGCGGAATTTTTGTCCTTCATTTTATTGAAGAAATCATCGCTGGGAAACTCATCGACAATAAGAGTAGTTTAATTGGTCCGCTGAAGTATCCCAACGAAAAACGCCAACAAATTCAGAAGGGGATATTGGTGAATTCTGCAGACGTCACCGATATTTGTTCATATTGTGGAAGAGACGAGGCCATGGCAATGTTGAAGAAGAAAATGACACAAAAGATGCCAATCTGGGCTCAGTGCAAAGCGTGTGAGAGATGGGCTGAGTTTAGGTGCCTTCAGTATCTGGGGTTGACAGAGGAGGAATTGAGTCACGAAGAATATACCTTCCATTGCAAGCTTTGCATGAAGTATCTTTCTGTAGAGGACTGAAATTGAAAGATAGAACGATAGATGATTTCATATTGCGTGTTGAAATTACCTAATATCCAATATTAATTGACGAAATTTTTTCTTAATATGCTGTAAATGTACGCAGAAAAAATTCAATTCTGTAAGACCAGTTTTCGATCATATTAACCGTGGGTAATCATTGGTTCAATTTGAAATTCAATCTTGCATTGGATTGGTTGAATCGTCGGCCAATCAGAAGTCGTTACTGTCAAGGAGCCAATGGCCTACACTCGAGACGCATTTTCGAATAAATAAAGTTGAATAAACGGACATAAATTTGGTTATTTCTTTTCGAATGACATCCAAACAAGGTAAATATAACTAAAATGATTTGAGCAGAAGTAACATTAGAATGAAAAAATATGTCACCCGACCCAACCTAACCTCGTCCTCTTGTATCTCTCTATGGAAATAAGTAGTTGTCTATCTCCCATAAGATGCACAAAAACTCGGTTCTTTGACACTCGCGACATTAAATAATTCAATATCAAATGGCTGGAAATGGATTTCTGCACCAATGTGAATTGGAATCCAAGGCAAATCTGAGAGATAATTCATCTCTTCTTTATAACATAAATTTCTTTTTTTTTCTTTGTTTTCAAAAGGAGCGAACGCTGAATACATGTGATATCCAATGTTAATTGACGACTCCATAAAAAAAACAGTGCATAACTTCGATAATGAGCTGTAAAAAAAAAAGTCGCATCAACATGATGCTATTGTGGATCTGCGATGTTTTTTATTGTTTCGATTACATGCATTTTGTGAATTTGTGAGTGTGCTGACGTTTTTCTGTATGACAGTGAATAACTATTCCACTAATGCTGATAAAGTGAAACAAAAAAATGTCGCGTCTAGATTTTAGGGAGATGAACATGCGATGACCATTAGTTTATTGAATTACTCTTGAGAGAAAAAATTCAGTGCTGAGCATTATGGATAGTGTATAACTGGTTTATCTATTTTATAATAATAATAATAATTTTAAGACTTGTCGCAGGAAGAGCAGTTGCGGCCGGACATATATCATTTTGGATATTTTCTCTATTACTTCATTGCCGTATGAGATATCCGCTGTTTTATCGACAAATCAGCCAACTTCAGAGTCATGAAAAATCATAGTTTTAACATTAAGTTGTCCGAAAAAATGACCGGGAAAAAATGCCCTGGAAAAATAACCGATGAAAAAATGACTCATAAAAAGTGAAAAATAAAAATGATCATAAAAACATATATCTCACAATGTATTCTGTCTGAAAACATTGATTGGGGGGTTCCTATAAGCAGCCACACCATCGTAATGTTAAACGGCACCCGAGATTATGTAGACCCGTAAGATTATGCCAGAAAATAGGATACATTGACAAATGGTGGTATCAAATTACAAATGGTTCATAACTCATAGTTTTCTGTATATTTTGAAACGACTACTATATAATAAATCAATATAATATATGTATTGTGACGATGCGAGGTTTGCCCCCTAAAATATATACTAAATTTCGCCCTGACCACCGCTGGCCATCTATCCCCCCTGTAAATTCCCTCCCCTCCCCCCCCCCCCCTTTTTTCTCTCATAACCACGTACCGACGCTGCCCCGCAAAAAGGAGAAATAACCACCCAAGGATCAGGAACTGCCCCCACCCACGAAGGTACAACGATGAATCCCATGACAGCGACCTTGGATGTGCCCCCTCCCATGGAGAATAAGACGCCGGAAATGGGGCAAAATCGCCCGGAAAACAAATCGAGGAGAAAATAGGACACTTCGTATCGTGACTTGATCGAGTGTAGTCGCTACTTAGATAATAGTGTGACCGTGTGAACGAAGAATCTGAGGGAAAATATACTCGAAGAAGCTGAGGACCCCAACTAAGGAATCCCCAGGACCCCGGAAGGAAGTAAAAGGAAATTCCAGACCGCTTAGTATCTTCCCTAAGACGTGGAGTTTCGTGTGGTGATCATCGGGCCGTTTAACTTGCTGTTTGCTGTTGGGTGAGTCCCCTTGCATTACCGCGGCAGTCATTCCCCCCTCTTGTCCCCTCATTAAAGGTATTCTTATCCTCCCCCCAGCGGTGAGCCAGTAGTTGTACCGTTCTGCCCCATCATAATTGAGCCTATCATCGAACACCATTGTAGACCAAAGGCCCTTAATCTGTCCCCCGATTTTGTTCCTATTTTTTATCACTGATAGAATCACCCCCTCACGTGTACAAACGCAGCCAGGCCTTCCCCTCCCCCCTGATATTTCAGCCAGCCGGCGTAAAGGCCCTATATTAATTATTGTAAGCAACCGTTGTACGATATTAAGCGATAATATATATACAAAATTATCGAGAGCTTATTAGTATTATTTCGACCCTCACTCTTAATTAAGTAGTAAAATCACTTAATTAGGACGACCGTCACAGTATGCTTTCTCAATTAGTGCTGAGATTATGTAATTTTTAGTTCTAATTCTTAACAAAACGTCGAATTGGGAGACAAATAATGGATTATGACAGTTTTCAACAAAATCTGACAATTTTTCCTTACCGATTATGTTCTATATTCTAACATAATATACCAAATTATGACAAACAATGACTTCATTATTACCAAATCTCAACAGATTCTGAAATTCTTTATACGCATTATTCCGATAGTCTAATATTCTGTATTCTGACATTTTATGACACACTAATCTGATAATCTATTATTACGATTGATGTGATGTCTCAACTTTTCCACCCTAACGGACCGACTGTAGAGTTGGGTGAAAGTCGAGTAAACTCTAACATTTTTCCAAGATTTGAGAGTTCGGTGAGAGTTGAGTGAGAGTTGGTCAATTCTTTCCCATTATGTAAAAGTTGAGAGTTGAACTTGGATCTTATGAACAATTCTACAGTGAGTAAAACTAAATATTTGATTTTTGTTTTTTTTTTTTCTTCAATTAAGCACTTTTCGGTAAAGCACTTATGGCGAACTCTATCCCAACTCTACACGCGATTAAAGTTGAGAGTTGATCTTTGTTCTTATGCCTAACTTTATCCCAACTCTACACGAAATTACGGTGGAGAGTGAAACTTTTGCATTTTTGAAAATTTTATTTAATAACATTGAGGTTTTGCCCAACTCTATCTCAACTTTACACACGGTTAGAGTTGAAAGTTGAACTTTAGGATTTGGACCCAACTCTATCCGAACTTTATACCGGGTTAGAGTCGAAAGTTGGACTTTGAGGTTACTTTCCCCCAACTCTATCGGAACTTTATACCGGAATATAGCTGAATGTCGGACTTTAGGATTACTTTCCCCCAACTCTATCCGAACTTCATACCGGGTTAAAGTTGAAAGTTGGACTTTGGGGTTACTTTCCCCCAACTCTATCCGAACTTTATACCGGGATAGAGTTCAATGTTTGACTTTGGGGTTACTTTCCCCCAACTCTGTCCGAACTTTATACCGGAATAGAGTTGAATGTTCGACTTTGGGGTTACTTTCCCCCAACTCTATCCGAACTTTATACCGGGATAGAGTTGAACGTTGGACTTTGCCCCAACTCTATCCGAACTTTGTTTCGGAATAGAGTTGAACGTTGGACTTTGCCCCAACTCTATCCGAACTTTGTTTCGGAATAGAGTTGAAAGTTGAACTTTAGGGTAACTTTCCCTCAACTCTATCAGAACTTTATACCGGGATATAGTTGAGTGGTGGAATTTGGGGTTACTTTCCCCCAACTCTATCCGAACTTTATACCGGGATAGAGGTGAATGTTGGACTTTGCGGTGACTTTGCCCCAACTCTATCCGAACTTTGTTTCGGAATAGAGTTGAAAGTGGAACTTTAGGGTAACTTTCCCCCACTCTATCAGAACTTTATACCGGGATAGAGTTGAATGTTCGACTTTGGGGGTACTTTCCCCCAACTCTATCCGAACTTTATACCGGGATAGAGTTGAAAGTCAAATTTTAGGGTTACTTTGCCCCAGCTCTATCCGAACTTTATACCGGGTTAGAGTTGAAAGTTAAACTTTAGGGTTACTTTGCCCGAACTCTTTCCGAACTTAATACCGAGTTGTAGATGAGAATTGATCTTTGGGTTTATAAAAATTTTATTGGTTTTTAGCAAATTTATTTAAGAACATTGAGGTTTTGGTCAACTCTATTCCAACTATCAACACGGTTAGAGTTGAAAGTTGAAGTTTGGGTTACTTTACCGCAACTCTATCTGATCTTTATATCCGGATAGAGTTGAGAGTTGACCTTTGGGGTTACTTTACCCCAACGGTATCCGAACTTTATACCGGAATAGAGTTGAATGTTGGACATTGGGGTTACTTTGCCCCAACTCTATCCGAACTTTATACCGGGAGACAGTTGAATCTTCGACTTTGGGGTTACTTTTCCCCAACTCTATCCGAACTTTATACCGGATTAGAGTTGAGAATTGATCTTTGGGTTATTAAAAAAGTTATTAAATTTTTTTCAAATTCATTTAACAACATTGAGGTTTTAGTCAACTCTATCCCAACTCTACACACGGTTAAAGTTGAAAGTTGAACTTTGGGGTCACTTTGCCGCTACTCTATCCGAACTTTATACAGGGATAGAGTTACATGTTGGACTTTGGGGTTACTTTACCCCAACTTTATCCGAACTTTATACCCGGATAGAGTTGAGATTGGAACCTAGGGGTTTTAAAAATTTCATTCTATTTTAAAAAATTTAATTCCAGAACATTGTGGATTCGGCCAACTCTATCCCGACTTTATCACAATTCAACACAGTGTTAGAGTTGGAAGTTAAACATGAGAGTTACTTTACCTTAACTCTATCCGATCTTTAACGAGGTTAGAATTGAAAGTTGAACTTTAGAGTTACTTTGCCCCAACTCTATCCAAACTTTATACCGGCATAGAGTGGAATGTTGGACTTTGGGTTTACTTCACCCGAACTCTATCTGAACTTTATACCGGGTTAAAGTTGAGAATTGATCTTTGGGTTTTTAAAAATTTTGTTGAAGTTTTTTTCAATGCATTCAAAAACATTTGGCTTTCAGTCAACTCTATCTCAACTCTACAAACGGTTAGAATTGAAAGATGAACTTTGAGGTTCCTTTGCCCCAACTCTATCCCAATTTTATACCCGGATAGATTTGAATGTTAAATCTTGAGGTTACTTTGCCCCAACTCTATCCGAACTTTATACCGGGTGAAAGTTGAGAATTGATCTTTCGGTTTCTAAAAATTTTATTGAATTTTTTTTTTTAATTCATTTAAGAACATAGAGGTTTTGGTCAACTCTATCCTAACTCTACACACGGTTAGAGTTGAAAGTTGAACTATGGGTTTACTTTGCTCCAACTCTATGCAAACTTTATACCGGGATAGAGTTGAAAGTCAAACGTTGGGGTTACTTTACCCCAACTCTATCCGAACTTTATACCGGGATAGAGTTGAATGTTGAACTTTGGGGTTACTTGGCCTCAACTCTATCTTAACTTTATAACAGGATAGAGTTGGATGTTAAACTTCGGGGTTACTTCTCTCAAACTCTATCCTAATTTTATATGGGTTAAAGTTGAGAGTTGAGAATTGATCTTTAGGTTTTTAAAAAGTTTATTGAATTTTTTTGAAATTCATTTAAGAACATTGAGGTTTTGGTCAACTCTATCCCAACTCAAAACACGGTTAGAGTTGCAAGTTGAACTTTGGGGTTACTTTACCCCAACTCTATCCGAACTTTATACCGGAATAGAGTTGAAAGTTGGTCTTTGCCCCAACTCTAGCCGAACTTTATACCGGGATAGAGTTGAAAGTTAAACGTTGGAGTTACTTTACCCAAACTCTATCCAAACTTTATACCGGGATAGAGTTGAATGTTGAACTTCGGGTTTACTTTTCCCCAAGTCTATCCGAACTTTATACCGGATTAGAGTTGAGAATTGATCTTTGGGTTATTAAAAATGTTATTAAATTTTTTTCAAATTCATTTAACAACATTGAGGTTTTAGTCAACTCTATCCCAACTCTACACACGGTTAAAGTTGAAAGTTGAACTTTGGGGTCACTTTGCCCCTACTCTATCCGAACTTTATACTGGGATAGAGTTACATGTTGGACTTTGGGGTTACTCTACCCCAACTTTATCCGAACTTTATACCCGGATAGAGTTGAGATTGGAACCTAGTGGTTTTAAAAATTTCATTCTATTTTTAAAAATGTAATTCAAGAACATTGTGGATTCGGCCAACTCTATCCCGACTTTATCACAATTCAACACAGTGTTAGAGTTGGAAGTTAAACATCAGAGTTACTTTACCTTAACTCTATCCGATCTTTATACCAGGTTAGAATTGAAAGTTGCACTTTAGAGTTACTTTGCCCCAACTCTATCCAAACTTTATACCGGCATAGAGTGGAATGTTGAACTTTGGGGTTACTTTACCCCAACTCTATCCGAACTTTATACCGGAATAGAGTTGAAAGTTGGACTTCGGGTTTACTTTTCCCCAACTTTATCCGAACTTTATACCGGGTTAGAGTTGAGAGTTGACCTTTGGGGTTACTTTACCCCAACTATATCCGAACTTTATACCGGGATAGAGTTGAAAGTCAAACGTTGCGTTTACTTTACCCCAACTCTATCCGAACTTTATATCGGGATAGAGTTGAATGTTGAACTTTGGGGTTACTTGGCCTCAACTCTAGCTCAACTTTATAGCAGGATCGAGTTGGATGTTAAACTTCGGGGTTCCTTCTCTCCAACTCTATCCTAATTTTATACCGGGTTAAAGTTGAGAGTTGAGAATTGATCTTTAGGTTTTTAAAAAGTTTATTGAATTTTTTTGAAATTCATTAAAGAACGTTGAGGTTTTGGTCAACTCTATCCCAACAAAAACACGGTTAGAGTTGAAAGTTGAACTTTGGGGTTACTTTACTGCAACTCTATCCGAACTTTATATCGGAATAGAGTTGAATGTTGGACTTTGGGGTTACTTTTCCCCAACTCTATCCGAACTTTATACCGGGTTAGAGTTGAGAAGTTGAACTTTGGGGTTACTTTGCCCCAATTCTATCCGCACTTTATACCGGAATATAGTGGAGAGTTGAACTTTGGGGTTACTTTACCCCAACTCTGTTCGAACTTTATACCGGGATAGAGTTGAAAGTCAAACTTTGTGGTTACTTTGCCCCAACTCTATCCGAACTTTATACCGGGATAGAGTTGAATGTTGAACTTTGGGGTTACTTGGCCCCAACTCTATCTGAACTTTATAACAGGATAGAGTTGAACGTTGAACTTTGGGGTTACTTTGCCCTAATTCTATCCGAACTTTGTACCGGGTTAGAGTTGAGAATTGATCTTTGGGTTTTTAAAAATTGTATTGATTTTTTTTTTAATTCATTTAAGAACATTAAGGTTTTGATCAACTCTATTCCAACTCTAAACACGGTTGGAGTTGAATGTTGAACTTTGGGGTAACTTTACCCCAACTCTATCCGAACTTTATACCGGGGTAGAGAGAGTTGAACTTGGCAGTTACTTTGCCCCAATTCTATCCCAACTTGATTGAATTGTTATTATCAACTCTCACCCAACTCTACCCGGACTTCATACTGGGTTAGAGTATCGAGTCCATTTTTGGGTTTCCCAGAATTTTATCGAATTTATTCTCAAATTTATTTAAGAACATTGAGTTTCCGGTCAACTCAAATTCCAACTCTGTCTCAACTCTACACACGGTTAGAGTTGAAAGTTGACCTTCAGGGTTACTTCATTCCAACTATATCCGAAGTTTATAAAAAGATCGAGTTGAGAGTTGAACTTTGGGGTTACTTTTCCTCAACTCTATCCGAACTGTATAACCGGATAGAGTAGAATGTTGAAATTTGGGCTCATGTTACATCAACTCTATCGGAACTTTATAACGGGTTAGAGTAGAGAAAATTAACCTTTGAGTTCTTAAAAATTTCATTGAATTTTTAACAAAAATTATTCAAGAACATTGAGGTTTAGGGCAAATCTATCCCAACTCTACACACGGTTAGATCTGAAAGTGGAACTTTGGGGTTACTTTGCCCCAACTCTATCCGAATTTTATACCGGGATAGAGTTCAATGTTGAACTTTGGAGTTACTTGGCCCCAACTCTATCAGAACTTTAGAACCGAATAATTGAATGTCGAACTTCGGGGTTACTTTGCCTCAACTCTATCCGAACTTTATACCGGGTTAGAGTAGAGAATTGATCGTTGGGTTTTTAAACATTTTATTGAATTTTTTAAAAATTCATTCAAGAACATTGAGGTTTTGGTGAACTCTATCCCAACTCTAAACACGGTTAGAGATGAAAGTTGAACCTTGGGGTTACTTTACCCCAACTCTATCTGGGTATAGAGTTCGGATAGAGTTGGGGCAAAGTAACCCCAAAGTCCAACATTCAACTCTCTTCCGGTATAAAGTTCGGATAGAGTTGGGGTAAAGTAACCCCAAAGTTCCACTTTCAACTCTAACCCGGTATAACGTTCGGATAGAGTTCGGGCAAAGTAACCCCAACATTCAACTTTCAACTCTACCTGTGTGTAGAGTTGGGATAGAATTGATCAAATCCTCAATGTTCTTAAATGAATTTTAAACAAATTCAATAAAATTTTTAAAAACCCAACGATCAATTCTCAACTTTAACCCCGTATAAAGTTCGGATAGAGTTGGGGTAAAGTAACCCCAAAGTCCAACATTCCGTTCTATCTCGGTATAAAGTTCGGATAGAGTTGGAGCAAAGTAAACCCACAGTTTAACTTTCAACTCTAACCGTGTGTAGAGTTAGGATAGAAATGACCAAAACCTCAATGTTCTTAAATTAATTTTTTAAAAATTCAAGAAAATTTTGACAAACGCAAAGTTTGATTCTCAACTCCAACCCGGTATAAAGTTCGGATAGAGTTGGGGTGAAGTGACCCGAAAGTGCAACATTCAACTCGATCCTGGTATAAATTTCGGATAGAGTTGGAGCAAAGTAACCCCAAAGTTCGGCTTTCAACTCTAACCGTGTGTAGAGTTGGGATAGAGTTGACTAAAACCTCTTAAATGATTAAAAAAATTAAAAAATTCAATAAATTTTTGGAAAAACCCAGAGATCAATTGTCAACTTTCACTCGGTATAAAGTTCGGATAGAGGTGGGGCAAAGTAACCCCAAGATTTAACATTCAACTCTATCCCGGTATAAAGTTCGGATAGAGTTGGGGGAAAGTAATCGCAAAGTCCAACATTGAACTCTATCTCGGTATAAAGTTCGGATAGAGTTGGGGGAAAGTAACCCCAAAATTCAAGTTTCAACTCTACCTGTGTGTAGAGTTGGGATAGAATTGACCAAATCCTCAATGTTCTTAAATGGATTTTAAACAAATTCAATAAATTTTTTAAAAACCCCACGATCAATCCTCAACTCTAACTCTAACTAATCCTGAACTATAACTCTCTCAGTATAAAGTTCGGATAGAGCTGGGGTAAAGTAACCCCAAAGTCCAACATTCAACTCTATTCCGGTATAAAGTTCTGATAGAGTTGGAGGAAAGTTACCCTAAAGTTCAACTTTCAACTCTATTCCGAAACAAAGTTCGGATAGAGTTGGGGGAAAGTTACCCTAAAGTTCAACTTTCAACTCTATTCCGAAACAAAGTTCGGATAGAGTTGGGGCAAAGTCCAACGTTCAACTCTATCCCGGTATAAAGTTCGGATAGAGTTGGGGGAAAGTAACCCCAAATTCCAACACTCAACTCTATCCTGGTATAAAGTTCGGATAGAGTTGGAGGAAAGTTACCCTAAAATTTAACTTTCAACTCTATTCCGAAACAAAGTTCGGATAGAGTTGGGGCAAAGTAACCGCAAAGTCCAACATTCAACTCTATGCCGGTATCAAGTTCGGATAGAGTTGGGGGAAAGGAACCCCAAATTCCACCACTCAACTATATCCCGGTATAAAGTTCTGATAGAGTTGAGGGAAAGTTACCCTAAAGTTCAACTGTCAACTCTATTCCGAAACAAAGTTCGGATAGAGTTGGGGCAAAGTCCAACGTTCAACTCTATTCCGAAACAAAGTTCGGATAGAGTTGGGGCAAAGTCCAACGTTCAACTCTATCCCGGTATAAAGTTCGGATAGAGTTGGGGGAAAGTAACCCCAAATTCCAACACTCAACTCTATCCTGGTATAAAGTTCGGATAGAGTTGGAGGAAAGTTACCCTAAAATTTAACTTTCAACTCTATTCCGAAACAAAGTTCGGATAGAGTTGGGGCAAACTAACCGCAAAGTCCAACATTCAACTCTATCCCGGTATAAAGTTCGGATAGAGTTGGGGGAAAGTAACCCCAAATTCCAACACTCAACTATATCCCGGTATAAAGTTCTGATAGAGTTGGGGAAAAGTTACCCTAAAGTTCAACTTTCAACTCTATTCCGAAACAAAGTTCGGATAGAGTTGGGGCAAAGTAACCGCAAAGTCCAACGTTCAACTCTATCCCGGTATAAAGTTCGGATAGAGTTGGGGGAAAGTAACCCCAAATTCCAACACTCAACTCTATCCTGGTATAAAGTTCGGATAGAGTTGGAGGAAAGTTACCCTAAAATTTAACTTTCAACTCTATTCCGAAACAAAGTTCGGATAAAGTTGGGGCAAAGTAACCGCAAAGTCCAACATTCAACTCTATCCCGGTATAAAGTTCGGATAGAGTTGGGGGAAAGTAACCCCAAATTCCAACACTCAACTATATCCCGGTATAAAGTTCTGATAGAGTTGGGGGAAAGTTACCCTAAAGTTCAATTTCCAACTCTATTCCGAAACAAAGTTCGGATAGAGTTGGGGCAAAGTAACCGCAAAGTCCAACATTCAACTCTATCCCGGTATAAAGTTGAGATAGAGTTGGCATAATACCAAAATTCAGAAAAACATTCAACTCTTAACTTTGAAAAGCATTAAATGTTGAGAAAACGATGATGACATCTCAAAACCTCATTTCGTTATTCATTAAGTGTTAAGAATTGATAAAAAAGACGAACTCTCACTCAACTCTATCCCAACTCTAAAATTTTGGAAATATTGTAGAGTTGAACTTTACACTTGGTCCGCTAGGGCATCCACTTAAAATTTGATCATTTAGATGTTCATTGTTCATTCAAAAATTCTATTATCCATTTATGACGCGAAGTCGTATTTTTATCTAAAAAAACCGTAAAGTTTGTCGTATAACAGGTGTCACAATATATAGAATCTCATAATAATGTTTGCGGACTATTATATTTAGTAAATTCGTTTTTTTATCATCCGAATGATGATCATAACCTCCGCCTACTCATTCATGACTTATACGATTTTTTAAATTTCTATCCAAAGTTGTTGCACACTTCGATTTTGTCAATCCATGATTTCTCAATATTAAATTTCACTGTTATATACCTTTAATCGATCGAATGCAGTTTGTGAATCGAACTTCTTTATTGATCAAGCCTGCTCCTCTTGATAAAAAAAATTTCATTTTGTTTTCATGATCAGTGTTGGATTTCCGTAAAGTAGATGGAGGCACCCGAGCCTAGCTCATTCGACCCCACCCCCCTCTACCCACTCCTTTGGATTATAATTACGTTATATCATACTTATGATCCGAATAGAGATGAAGAGACTATTGGTTGATCGGACAGTCTATCCAATTTCTGAGTAATCAAATTTCAAAATTTCATTAATTTATTGTGGATTATTTGATTAACTATTTCTGTTATGTTCTAACACTGTTTACTCAATAGTCGGATAAACTATTTTATCTTGAATTTTACAGCACACCAATATTGATGTTGCATTGCTACTGCCGTCTTCTGCAGCTCATACGAACACATTTTCTGAGGTGAGTTAGATTATACCTCCATATTTTACCTATCACACACTAGCAATATGCTTCATATAGATTTTTACGGTGATTATACATTATTGCCATTATCATTCATGTCTACAGGACGAACCTAATTCATTAGGTGCAGATACCTGTCTTAACAAATATCAATATTATTCAATTTAGTAATAATTAACAAAAGATGACAACCGCTTATTTCAGAAAGGAATACTCTGATAATGATTCTAACGATTTTTTTTCATACAAATGAAGTACTGTCACCGAGAATTTTCTTATATCACATCATCTTCATCCAAAAATTCGGCGATATGTGTATATACACGGACTATTTCAAAAAGTATAAGTTGAAAATGTTCCGCTCATATTGACCAATGCAAAAAACACCGCTTGCTGACATAAAGTACGGAAGTCAATCTATAGAAAAAGAACATGTGTATTGATTATATTAATATATTATATAACCTATATTATCACAATAATTTTGTGCAACTATTTCAATTTGAGCTATAAAAAATGTAATTTTTTTGTTTCAGGTTGCCAGACAGTTTAATTAACAAAACATTGAGAATCGTCGCGCAGAAGTATCCATACAGAAGCATATAGATATATTCCATATTATTAATTGTAAATTAATAAATTTTTAATTGTCGACAAATAAAACCGACTTAAACGAATCCTTTCAGCTTTCTCAGCTATTTTACAATGCTTTAACCTGATCATAATCTCCAATCACGTTAGTCGACAATCATTCGCGAAAAGCAGATATAGACCCGGATTATAGCTCATTATCTTCACGATTAGGTACAGATCAAGATCAAAGTGATTTTGGAACTACAGCAGAAAACAAGATCTAAGATTGTTCTAAAGATCCAAGACAGACCAAGATACAAAAATTCCCTGAAGATCAAATACAGACCAATACAAAGCTTATGATCGTATCATTATATATAGACCAAGATCAGATCAACAAAAGAGAACACAGATCAAGAACCAAGATTACACATATTCCGATACAGACTAAGATCACAGATAACAAGAACGAAGCATAGATCATAAATTGGCCACAAGAGTATCAGAGACTAAAACGTGAAAAGAATGCGAATAGGAAACGAGCATATCGAGAACGGATCAAAAATAATGAAAATAGAACATCAAATCTAACCAATAGATCTACTGAATGTCTTAATATTGCTTAATAACGCTGACATACCTATTGCACGAATTATTGACCACTCGGGAACCTCGACTTTCCTAAGACACTACGTAATTCCACTATGTAGTCAATCTTATGATCACCCAAGAAGTAATAATGCTCACAACAGCTTGATGAGTAATATCCGGGAACACTATATTGGACTAATGAATATTTCATGTGAACACTGTCATGCAAGACATTTCACAGCCGAGAGTTAGAAATAAAAATTCGTTCAACGATTGCTGTAACCATGGAGCGGTATCACTCGAACCTTTACCAAATCCACCAGCTATTCTGCGAGATCTATTTACTGGAAATCATGAAAAAGCTACCCATTTTCTCGAACGTATCGAAGTTATAATAACTGTTTTGCCTTTGCTTCATTCAACGCAAATTTAATGAATTTCAATACCAACAATAGACGAGCGGGACCCTTTTGCTTCAAAATACATGGTCAAATATATTATCAAATCAATACATCACTGTATCCTGATCTCGATGAAACCCCTTCCTTTGGTCAGCTGTTCATTGTCGATGAGAATGAAGCTACGCATATACGATGCAACCAAACGTCACCATTAGATGAAGAAATTAATACAGCTATCGATGATGCTCTACGTCAGGTTAATGTATTTGCTCATTCTTACCAAATGATGCATGAGGAATTGTTGCAATCCATGCTTTGTAGAGCAACACAAACCGAACCTGAAATGAAATTGTTGTTTTCGTTGAAGTCTGGACTTGATCAAAGACGGTATAATTTACAAAGAGTTAATGAAGTAGCTGCAATTTTCACAACAACTGCGGATGGTGAAATTCCAGAATCTTATGTAACGATACACAATAAGCGAACTAAAAGTCTTCAGAATATTAGCTCTATGGACCCGAATGTTGAACCTTGGATTTATCCATTATTTTATCCGCATGGCACCAGAAGGCGGTATAACGATATTCAGTGCGTCAATAAAGAAAGGCGAGTTACTCGGGCTGCATACACTAAATATCAAATCGCTATTCGAGACGGTAATATGTTCTTAAGGGGAGGCAGATTGTTTCAACAGTGGATAGTCGATGGTTACGTAAAGATAGAATGAATTATTGTAGAGCAAATCAGAAGACACTTCGGGCTGATACATATCAAGGCCTACTGGATCATTTGCAACATATGGCCGGCGAATCAAATAGCACTATAGGAAAAGTTGTCATTCTTCCATCATCGTTTACAGGCTCTCCCCGTAATATGTTGCAACACTATCAAGATGCGATGGCAATTGTGCGAACATTCGGTAAACCGGATTTATTCATAACCATGACATGTAATCCAAATTGGCGAAAGATTCAAGAAAATTTAGTACCTGGTCAAACACCTTCTGATCGACCGGATTTAGTTTCACGAGTGTTCAATATCAAGAAAGACAACTTGATCAATAGCATCATTAAAAAACACTTTTTCTGCCCTCCGGCCAGAAAGCGGTAAGTTTCGGGCCGCTGCGCTAAACGAAGTTACCGCTTTCCGGCTTCGTCCAGCAGAAAAATAGTATACACACCTCGGCCAGCAAGGAAGAAAGCCTCAGATCACATTAACTCCAACAACTAAATGTGATCTGAGACATTGCTTACTTTGCTGGCCTAGGTATGTAATCTACTAATTTGGTGAGGTTGTCGCATACGTTTATGTGGTCGAATATCAGAAACGTGGGTTACCTCATGTACATTTATTAATAACCTTGAAACAGAACAGTAAAATTACTACGCCACAAGCAGTTGATAGATATATTTGTGCTGAAATCCCAAAACCAGATGACGATCTAGAACTCTATAATATTGTTATAAAAAATATGATACATGGTCCATGTGGGGACTGGTGCAGAGATGACGAAGGTAAGTGTTCTAAAAAATTCCCAAAACCATTGAACGAGGACACAACAATGGATGAAAATGGATATCCGACTTATTGTCGTAGACATACAGGTGCGTATAACCGCTCAGATGGAAGAACGACAGACAATCAATATCTCTCTCCTTATAACGGCACATTATTGAAATTATTTAATTGTCACATCAATGTAGGAGTGGTATCTAGCATCAAGTCTGTTAAATACTTATATAAATATATATATAAAGGACACGATGCTGCTGCTGTCACGGTGATCGATTCGGAAACCAATGAAAACGTTGTTAATCATGATGAAATCCGTAACTTCATAGAAACCCGATATGTAGGACCAGTTGAAGCGTGTGATCGAATACTAGGTCGACCATTGCAGTGCAAAAGCCACTCTATTACTCGCTTACCAGTACATCCACCGAATCAACAAACCATCACTATTAGTGATGAAGGAAATGCCGATACTGTGAGAGCTGCTTTAGACAAGCAATCCATGTTACTTGAGTATTTTGCCCTGAATCAACGTGATGCAGAAGCTAGACAATACACGTATGCAGAAATTCCTGCACATTATGTATTTAAAAAAGCTAAAGGTTCTAATATATCCAAATCGGAAAAACGTCAAAAACAATTCCAAGTAATCGGAAGAATGTACCCCATCAGCCCCACACAAGTGGAACTCTTCCATCTTCGTCTGTTGTTAATTACAGTGAAAGGAGCAACAAGTTTCGAGAACTTGAGGAAAGTGCAGGGCATAACTCATCAGATATTCCATAGTACATGTTTGGCTTTGGGTCTGATCGAAGATGACACAGAGTGGATGAACGAAGGAGAAATCTGGATGATGCCTCGACAATTGCGATCATTATTTGTTCGCATTCTATTATATTGTCACCCAAATCACCCAGAAGAACATGGGAAAAATTCAAAGATGCTCTGTCACAAGATTTCCACAGAAATTTCAGCTTATCAGAAGCACAAAGTAAAGCTTATATCGACATTGAGGTTCGCCTCCGTCGAGAAAGGTCCAGTCTATGTAATTTCCCAACCATGCCAAAAGTACCCGTATTCGACAATATTGACGAAAATATTCATAACAGTGATCAAACATCACTACAACAACATGAAGATATAGGTCAGGGCCAATACTTACGATTGAATGATAATCAGAAAAGCATTGTTGACCAAGTTTTAAACATTGCAACATCGAACGAATCAAATTGTCATTCCTGTTTTTACATTGATGGTCCAGGTGGATCTGGCAAAACATTCATTTACACCACTTTGTATAATTTATTAAAAACCAAAGGTAAGATCATCTGTACAATGGCATTCACAGGGATTGCAGCAATATTGCTTCTGCATGGCAGGACCGTACACAAATGTTTTGGTATGCCTGTTCCTCTTTTTTTGGATCCTGTATCAAATTTCAAGTATCAATCACAAGAGGCCCAATATTGGAGACAAGTTGATGTCTTCATCTGGGATGAAGCTCCAATGGCACCGCGCTATGCTTTAGAATTAATCGATCGAACTGTCAGAGACTTTATGAAGAGTGATTTGCCATTTGGAGGAAAAATCATGACTTTAGGTGGAGTTTTCACACAACTATCACCAGTAAAAACTCACGCAACTCGTGAATTGGTCAACTTATCTATTAAATTCAGTCCATTATGGAAACATTTTGCTCTATTCTCATTGACGGAAAACATGCGAGCTTTATCAACTGAAGTAGAATTTTCAAAATATTTGTTGTCGATCGGGGATGGCACTTCAACTGATAATGACAATAATATATTGGCTCCTACACAATGTCTCGCACTTGAAACGGATGACGTAGTGGACGTCGTTTTCAGAAAACTTATTAGAGAGCGTAAATATGATGAGTTGACCAAAGTAGCCGTATTATTTGCACGTAATGTGGACGTTGATGAAATAAATAACAGAGTAGTCCAACTGTTTGACAAAACGACCGAACGAATCTATATTGGTATAGACAGCGTGGATAATTGTGATAATGGAGACATTAATGATGTTGTATTACCGGAATATTTACATACACTAAATCCACTTAATCTCCCACCTTATGAATTACCAGTAAGACAGAATTGCATTGTTCTGCTAATTCGAAATCTTAGTATCAATGAAGGGCTTTGCAATGGAACAAGGTTACAAGTATTTGAATTGGCGAATAATCTTTTACGATCTCGCATTTTAACTGGCGATATTGTATTCATACATCGTATAACATTGTACTGTGAAGACATTTATCCATTCACTTTCAAACGTCGCCAATTCCCTATAAAACTTGCGTTTGCAATGACAATCAATAAAAGCCAGGGACAAACTTGTGATAAAATTGGACTCGATCTCCGCAAAGATGTATTCAATCACGGACAATTGTACGTCGCGTTTTCACGGGTACGTTCATGGAAATCACTCCAAATTTTTGTGGGAAATCAACGAACCACTCCCATGATAAAAAATTACGTCTATAGTGAATTATATCAATAACGATTTTTGCTTTCACATATTGATATTTATTTTAACCGTCTATTGTAACAAATCCTATTGATAGTACGTTCACTGATAACCGCGCGCTTGAACGTGCGTTCGGCCTCGTAATATATATGGCGGAACGAGACGACTTTGGTCGACAGCAGTATTTGTTTTGAGTCGCTACCCTGCGGGCGCATATCTATCGCTCTCTACGATATATAAATTCCAACGTACCGCGATTGTAGTACAGTGAATTTTTAAAGTCTTGTTAAAGTTCTGCCACCAAAGTGTCGAACATAAAATCTCTCAAACTTCCTGTGGCTCCAAAAAGAAAAGCCAAGATGAGTCCTCCTTTGGAAGACCCGAAAAAAAACAAAAAAAACTGTTATGGCACGGTCACTCAGTGCGAGCTCTGAACCCGATCACCGAAACAATGCTCCGCACACTCCTGACGGGCCTCAAGAGGCTCGAAAACAAACTTCTGTACCTCCAATCATTATCGAAAATGAAAAAATGGAGACAAAAAAATTAATCAATTTTCTGCAAAGCGACGACGCAGATAAACATTTCAAGATGAAATTTAATGAAAGCACCACCATCGTCCATCTACGAACGACCGAGGACTACAACAGAATAGCGAGTATCCTGAAAAGACAAAATATCAATTCTTTCACTTTCGGCCTTAAAAGTGAGCGACCAAAGAAATTTATTTTGAACGGGGTACCCAGCAGTTTTTCCGAAGCTGAAATTCAAGCTGAATTATCAAAACACGACATCAACGTACTTTCCGTTCACCAGTTCGTGAAAGTGAACAAGGACGGAAACACCAAAGACAACAGACTTCTACCGATCTTCGCTGTCACCGTCGGCCCGGAAAGAACCTTGAGCAGCTTCGCTGAAATTAAAACGAGTCTCTACCACACGTACAAGGTAGAAAACTACGTTAAATCCCAGCAACCGACCCAATGTTTCAGGTGCCAGAGGTTCGGCCAGGCAAGCCAGCATTGCAACCTGAACCCCAGATGTGTCAAGTGTGCGTCAAACCATGACGTAAAAGTCTGCACTTCAAAAACCCTCAAGCGCGCGAACTGCGCATGTGTCCACACAGTCAGTTTTAGAGAGTGTGCCATGCGCCAAAAGTACATGGAAACTCAACAAAAACGAGCACAGCCTGCCAGACCCACCATAGCAGCAATAGAATTGCCTGCTACACCTCACTCGGCCACGATCCAGAATCTGGAAAGGAACATCCAGTTCCTCCAGTCTCCTGCAGTCCCTGAGCCAACTCCAACCTCTATCGCCAACCTCTCTAGGCCCACTTACGCTTCGTTCTTCCCAACGGTGGAAACCTCGAGAAGGAACGTTGCCGAAACCACTGCTGAACATAGGGTCATCCCAATGCAGACACATGATCCAGAATCATATTTAAGTACCACTAAAAATTACATTAATACAGCGAAGCAAGTCCTTGACGAGCTAAAAACCCTCAGAATTCCCGAAACCCTCTTAGAGCTCAAAGATATGATCTCTAAACTCCAGAGAACTGACACCCCCATTGATAGGATCACAATCATCGCATCCTATGCTCACCTATTCTCACCCTCCTCAGAAACACCTAAGATTCCCCCGTAAACATAACCAATATATTAGCAATTAATATTTTTGCGCTCAAGCCCAATGTGGACCAGTTATTACACATTGTCCATAGCAATAACATTAAAATTTCTCTGATTTCAGAGACTAAGCTAAACAGCAAAACGAAGAAAATAAACTTTCCAGACTTCTCGCTGATCAGGGAAGACAGAACGGTCAAAACAGGTGGTGGTGTTGCGGTGGCGATCCACAAAACCTTGAGACATAGAACACTACCGCATGATCTCCTGTCGCTCACCGAATACGTGGGAGTAGAGGTCCAAGTGGACAATAGAATAACGAGGATCTACTCAATTTATAATCCACCGGATGTCTCACTAGATACAAATCTATTGAGGCACCTACTCTCCGATAGTACTCCAACAATTATTGTTGGAGACTTCAATGCGAAGGACACTGCTTGGACCTCTGCTAAAATTAATCTGCTCTTTCCAGACGTTCCTACACACTACCCTCATAATTCTAACACTCCCAGTATTATTGACCTTTTATTAGCTAACAACATATCTATCATTAATAGTTTCTCCACACTTTCCGAGTCCCCCTCAGATCACCTTCCACTGCTTTTCTCCCTATTTGGCAAACCAACCTCACCAGAATCATCTAAAATTTTAAACTACGCGAAAACCGACTGGAAAATGTTCAACGACACCTTAAACGATGAAATTTCTACACCAAACTCGAGTTGTAACAACACTGAACCAATAGATAAACACATAACAAATTTCACCCAAATTATTCAAACAGCCCTGCATTTCTCCACTCCCACCCGCTCATCCAAATCCACCCATACCCCTCTCCCATTCGAAATAGCCTCCTTAATAAAACTCAAAAACTATATTAGGTCAAGATGGCAAAGAAGGCGAAATCTCTACCTCAAATCCGAACTCAATCAGCTGATAAAAAAAATTAAACTTAACTTAATCGAATGGAAACAATCATCTTGGGACAACAAACTTAGAAACTTAAACCTGAAAGATACTCTATTTGGTGCGTAGCTAAATATTTTAATAACACCGGTAAAAGTAAAATCCCCACACTAAAGTCAAATAACATACTCCACACAGAAGACCATGAAAAGGCTAATATACTTTGTAAACACTACGCAAATATCCACGAACTATCGGTCTCTCGAGGAAACAAATCTTTTGGACAACAAGTCACAGGTCATGTGAAAAAAAACTATCCTCAAAGCCCCTATCGAAACTCCCATTAAATTCCTCACAAATCTTCGTGAAATCATTTCCACCATCAAAATACTAAAAAAGAAATCAGCCGCGGGTGTGAATAGCATTCCCAACATAGCACTAAAAAACCTCCGGATCAAAGCAACAAGCCTACTAACAAAGATATATAATGCATGCCTCCTCAAACAATATTTCCCGGAACTCTGGAAACGAACGGTGATCATACCGACTCTCAAGCCTGGAAGGCCCCCCTCGTATCCGGTGAGCTACAGGCCTATTGGCTTCTTACCAGTATTGGCTAAACTTTTTGAGCGAATAATGTTAGCTCGTCTCAAAAAACCTATAGAAGAGTTACAACTAGCGTCTGAGAAGGAATTTGGATTCCGCTCAGAACACTCGACCTGCCACCAGCTCTGACCAGCTGGTCAGAATTACAAACGACATAAAATCCGCGAAAGATCCGAAAGGAGATACCGTTCTTTTTCTACTGGACAGCGAGAAGGCCTTTGATTCTGTTTGGCCCACAGGCCTTATATAGAAACTCGAAGAATTAAATGTCCCCAAATATCTATGTGAAATTTTACTATCATATCTCTCAAATAGATATATCCGAGTTCGAGTCGAAACTTCGCTTTCGGATAAAATAGAAATTGTCGCGGGAGTCCCACAAGGGTCTATTCTCTCGCCTGTTTTATTCAACTTGTACATTGCTTCTGTTTTTAGCAGAATTCCCAGAAATGTATCCATCGCAGGCTATGCTGATGACATTGCTTTGTACTCAGCTAGCAAATCGATCAACAAAGCTATTAGAAGAATAGAAAATGCTACGTCTCTCACAAGTGAATTAACCGAATGGAAAATTCAAGCGAATGCTGCTGAAACAGAAGCAACCTTATTTACTAGCTCCAAGGCCAAGCCGACTTGCTATTCGTAGCGATAAGATCACACCAACCGACTCTGTAAATTATTTAGGCTTACACATCGATTCCAAACTCCTGTGGAAAAAGCATATATCTGAAATCAAGGTCAAGACTAAAGTTAATCAATCCTAGTAAGATTGTATAATTTGCTAAAATCACCCGCGCTCAGTCAATCCCTCAAACTTACTCTCTACAAAGGGTTAATTAGGCCCATTATCACCTATGGTTGTCCTGCCTGGCACAATGCAGCGAAAATGCACTTGAATCATCTTCAAGTGATTCAAAATAAATTCCTACGAATAATAGGAAATTTTAAAAGAAGAACGACTATTGTGGAAATACACGAAACGCTCGGCATGACAACCATAGGCGAATTTATCGATAGAATAAATGAGACATTTAAATTTTAAGCTACAATCCCATCCTAATCCCCAGCTCCAAAACATCAATATTGACATAAAATCCAATTGGTCCCGCTGAGCACCTGTTTTGTCCCACCTTTCCATATATCCTTCTCTCTCCCGCCCCTCATGCACCCATTACTTATAAGGTTTTTTAGAAGTCATTTTTCCTTATATCGAGTCATCATGTAAATAATCACAAATATGTGTAATAATGAAAAATTAGGTTACACTTCTTTCAAATTAGATATAAAGCCAACGGCTGGTGATCTAGAATGTAGCACTTAAGATATTAATACTGTACATAGTATGTATATATGACAAATGTTAATAAACGTTGGTCGAGTGGTTAGCGTGCTCGGCCCCTGAACAAAGCGTCTAGGGAGCAAGGGTTCGAATCCCGGTGATGGAAAAATTTTCCATCATCGGAAAGACGAACTCATGGCCTGTGGAGTTAGATATAAGTTAGTTAGATGAAGTGTAGATGGGGAATTAGGCTGGGGTTACCGCGTAGTTACTGGGACGGGTTGGTAAAAGACCTATAAAGGTTATACCATCTGGCACCTCAAATTTAATCTTTTATATATGGCGGAACGATCGGAAACTTATTGGTTCGACCCGTATAGGGTCATATCCACATCCCGTTCATTTTTTGGTTTAAATTGACCCAGTGGTCTTTCTTTTATTAAGAACTGAATTGGATACAAGGCTCTATTCCAAACCTGTAAAGGACACCACAAGAGGTATTGACCAGAACTTGCTCTGTACGTGGAAATGCATGATTAATTTCTTATCATTTCCTTCTATATTTGTCATAATTAATCAGATATGATGGGTCTAACGCTTGAGCGTGTGCATCGCTATTGGCGTCTCACGCCCACTCCAGTAACGTGCATAATGATACGTCCTCACGCTGACTATGTGGCTAGTCAAATATTCATAATTATCTGCTTAAGGATGATAGGGCATCACGTCAAAAGAAGTGATTAAAATCTGAAAAAAATAATTTGTATGAAGTTTCCCTTAATAAAAATTCAGTAAAAAAGTTCAAGTACTTGAGAAAGCTTTTGTAGGAGATAATCAAGTTTGAAATTAACATAGGTTCTAATGGGGAAAAGCGTTAAAAGAAATATGGTGTGGCATGAAGACACGCGACAGAAGTGAAACTTCATAGGGAGCAGCGGAAATAATAATTCGATTTTTCGGTTTGATGGGAGAATAAACATTTCAATTACTAATCAATAATTTTTCCACAACATCCTCGCATTTATTCAATGTGATAATTACACTTATTTCTCAAGACGCAAAAATAATCGAGGAGATGTGGCGTCAAGCAATCCCGGAGATCTGAGCCTCTAGCTCTACTTGAGTGTATCCTCTTTGGCGCCAGCGATGGGAGATCACCCCGCCTCCTTCCACGCCGCTTTGATTCCACTCGCCGCCGCAGCGTCATGATCCTCATTAGGTTTTTCTTACTTTACGTTAATTTCTCGAATTGATAAACTTCGGATAAGAGTCTATCAATTTCTATCAAATGATTCTGCGTAGAATAAGCCCAAGTAGAAGTTTCTTTCCTTAAATTCTAAAAGAAAGGGGGGGGGGGCTATCTTTTGGGCTAATTTGTTGAAAATTCTTTTTAAAAAAATTTAGTCAATCAAATTGTTTTGATAATCAATCATCGCCTATCAATGAATTCTGATGGTCGTAATAATAAATTTTTAATAATCAGGGGATAACTTCATGGAGGTCCAAAAGCGGTGTTCGACGATTGTCACGCCGCCTAAACATTGTAATTTCAACTACAGGTAACTAAGGCAAGCCAGTGACGGCCCCCACTCTCTCGACGCTACGGGTTACCCCCACCACCTACTTCCGTCACAGAAAAGGTTGCCGATCCGAATTTCAATACCCTCCCATAAGAAGTTTCACTTCAAAAATGTGTAGGCTTTAAAAAACGTGATAAAAATCTGACACTTTTTGGGTGTACTCGCAAAAGTTATTAAGATTTTTTAAAATTTTTTGTAAAAACATTAGGAAGCTTTGCGATTTTTAAATTAATTATTTCACCCGTCTAGCGGTAAATTCAATTGTCTATCGGTGGTATACCGGCTTGCCACACGTGAAGGCAATGATAGGAACGAAAGATGAACTTTTATCAAACCAACTTCGTTTGTATTAATTTTTGGCAGTCACAGCACACAAATAACAAAAATGTCTGGAGGCATAATCAATTTCTAACCTCTTTATTGCCATTGCATGGATCTCAAACCTCAAACAGCTGGCAATCTTCAATTTAAATATAGAATTATATGTCCCCAGGAAAATTCTTTAAAAAATCAACAATGCCCTGGATAATTTTTTTGCTCTTTGTAACTCTTACAACCCCATTCTCATCAATACTCAGAAGTGTTTTTATGCCATTCTCTTGACGAGTTCGAAATGTATCACAAATAATTACAAAACTTATGTCCGACTCAGCCATTTTCTTCCTCATCTGTACACTCACACAATCCTTACTACTTTTACCCACTTGTACCTGGCTTAATCTCTGTTGATAAATTTTCCGACACACGTTTTCGCTTCCATATGAAGAGTTTTTTGCCATTTTTATCAAATCCAATTTTACCCGGATCATTTGACGCCATGACGTTTCGACTTACACACATAGATATACTCGTATACGCTGAAGCGTCCATGATTGGACGCTCCTAGCAACGTTGTCAAGATGAGAGAGCTACTGCTAGTGACAATTCTCTAGGGTGGGGAATAGCGATGTTAGCTTAGACGCACCATATTTTTTGTTAGCTACAATGGACTGTAATCCCCTATCATTCTTAATAAATGGAATAGTTCAAAATTGTCAAATTTGCAAATTTTCGTTGTTATTTACCCGTACTAGTATTAACTTCCCGACAGGGAAAGTTATTCTAATGACCCCGAAAATGAAAGTGTCAGATCGATGAAATTTTCACTTTTCTCGACGTTTGGCATCATCCTCACAAGGTTTCAATGAAATGGATGTGTGTGTGTGTTTTTTTTTTTTTTTATTAAGAGAAAGAAGAGAAAGAAGGAAGCCAACCTCCTTCCTCGCGCTTCCTTCTTTCTCTTTCCTCCCTTTTTTTAAAATCTTTATTGAGAACAAACCAAAAAAAAATTGACAAATTAAAAGAACAAGATAAAGAAAAAACAAGAGACAATACCCCTTGGCCTACACTGATAGAAGGACGTCTATATCCCAGTATTCCCAAATCACGACGGAACATCTGCGGCTTCTTCAGTAACGAATCCTTTCCGGTCGTTCACGGTAAGAAGATCCTCCGTTTACTCTGGATTTTTCCTAAGCTGCTCCTCGCGGCGCAGCTCCTGCAGGACCTCCATTGCGAAATCGCTTGTCGCGTTCCATGCTGCCTCTGAGGACAGCATAACTTCCACAAGATTTCCAGCGTTAATGGGTTTGCCTGCGCTATTTTCCCATATACATCGTTGGACGTCGAAACGCGGACATGCAAAGAGAACATGTTCTGCGTTTTCCTGAATTCTCTGACACTTTGGGCAATCCGGGGAATCGTCATGCTTGAATTTATGAAGATATTCCCAAAAACACCCGTGTCCTGAGGGCATCTGGGTTAGGTAGTAATTGACTTGCCCATGTGATCGGTCAAGCCAAACATCCAGCTTCGGAATAAATCGATGAGCCCGAGTCGAAATATGAGACCGTTTTTTGGTATCTAAGTGACCCATTTGGCCTCTTTTTGATCTCCATCATGGAAAATCCTCGATAAGATCTTCGTTTGGAGGACAGGAGTTCTCTTTTAATTTTCTTTTGCTCTCTTAAAGTCCTCCGAATTTCGGAACTCGAAGATCTCTTTTTATTCTCTGCCTTCGAGATCTCTTTTACCTCTCTCTAGAGTGGACTTCCGTAACACGAATTACGCAATTTTTGTTCCTTCTTTGGTGGAGATAGTTGATTGAAAATATCCAAAATTTTCATAGTTTTCAAAATTTTTAAACTTTCCACAATTTTCAGAATTTGAAATTTTTAAACTTTGCACAATTTTCAGAATTTCAATTTTTTTCAAAATTCCCATAATTTTCAAAAAATTCAAAAAATTTGAAAAATTCCAAAATTTAAAAAAATCAAAAAAATCCAAAAATTAAAAAACAATCACAAATTTTACAAATTTTAAAAATATCAAAAATGTCAACAATTTCTAAAATTTCAAAAATTTCGAAAATTCCTAAAATTTCCAAAATTTTCCAAGTATTCAAAATTCCCAAAATTTCCCAAATGTCCAAAATCCAATATGAAGTTTCTGAAATTGACACTAGAAACTTTGAAAAGAATTTCAATGAATGATATTAAGATGTACAACTTGAAGTGAAATTACAGTTATAATTCTTCTGATAAGATATGTTTGTTTTCATTTTTTATTATATCATTCTATACTAAACCATTGTCTACATCTACTCCGTCAGTTTTTACTACAGTTCTGTACGAATGTCTGTGAATTTTAATTGCTATAATAGGTCAATTTTATTCTACTCGAGTTCTGCTTTATTGATCGGAAGCCCGATAAACAGTTGATCATCAATCACGATGCGAACGCAAACTCCCTCGAGAAGGCTAACATCAATAGCTGTCACTTCGTCTGCAACATGACATTTCACTAGAAAATGTTGAGAATTATAGACGTGGCGATCCCCTCGGACAGAATAATAACCATTGACAATAACTTTGTTGATAACGGCAAAATGTCTCCTTGGACATTCATGAGTTGGTTGTTGACAGTCACATTGTAATACCATTTTTGTAAAACTGTAGGTCGATCCCAATTTCAAAACTCCATTGTCGTTGTAATGACCGATGAAAGATTCCGTTTGTAGATCCCTCAGGTATGATGTAGCTACATACAATTTGCCATCTTTCAATAAGCGATGATATTTCTGTACTACTTCATGTTCACCCAATCCTGCATTTTGTATTCCATTTCGAATATCGTCGGGTAATGTATCCAGTCTCTGATAGCACCCAACGCTGTAGCAGCCAGGAGATATTCGTTCATTGAGCTTCACTTGACGTTTTCTGCTCAAACAAAAATCATGCATCGGCCCCTCCGGTAATTTTGCTACAGAACGAACCGTTTCTATAAATTGAGTGTGAGATTTAGCAATTTGTGTGTCCAGATGCCAAGTACCATGTACTAGATTTAAGAATAGCCCATTCAAGTTCTCATATTCAAAACATGACATTGTCCAGAGGGGTCCAAGATTCTTCACAATATCTGGTAAATGAAGTAATTGGTGTAAGTTCATTATACAGAACCGAAGTCCATACAGCCTTTCGAATTCTCTAACAAATTTATGAAGAAAATCCTGGGCCGTTTCTCGCATTATGAGTGTAACTTCATTGGCGTTCAAAAGCGAGATGGCAACAACAAGCAATAGGTAATGCTGGAAATAATCTTCTCTCAGAATGCCCTCTAAATCTGGTACAGAGTAATAGACAAACCATAATCTGAGTTCTGAAGCTTTCCAATGGAGGAGATCATCGACAGAACGTGGCATTCGATGCACGTATTTAGGAGGCTTGATAGAGATCAAACGTCTGTTTATGATATCAGTGAATTGGTACGGTAAGAAAGGAAACTGACGGCAATGAACGCTGAACAGTAATTCCAATATTGTCTTCACTATCCCACCATCTACTCCATGCATCTTATCGATTGCGATACCTTTAATAAAATCGGGCATGATTTTAGAAAGGACGGTGGGACCATTTACCCCCATGATGCGATTTTCAGGAGTAGCATTTCTGGCCTATTCTACAGACTCTTCCCTTGTCGGTAAAACAGGATTCTCCTCATAGGGAAAAATCCAAAGTCGTTGTCGAGGACCAATTTGGTGATTTTCACCTCTACAGTAACAAACGGCACAGCCACATTGCCCGTTATGTGGGCTAAAGTTCAAAAAATGTGATTTAGCCTGTAGATCACAAGTAGCAGCCAACAGAACTGCTCTCACCAGAATTAAACGATCCTCATTAGTAAGAGGAACCTCTATACCTTTCCACAGATTTTCAAAAGTTGGTCGTAGTGGATTAAGGAACATATTAGCCTGAGGTTTCTGGTCGCCATACCCAAGACCGGCAAGTATTGTATTCTCTTTTTTTTTCCTGATTGAAAACGGCAACTCGTTAATTGTTAAATACAGAGGCCAAACACTTATCTGCCATGACTTGAACACTGGAATGCTATCTGTGTACCAAGAGAATGAGATATTATTCGGATTTGAGAGGAATCCGCTGCGTAGCCATTCTTTATACAAACTTCCGTCGTAAATATCACGTCGACTTCCAGGAGGTGTTTCTGGACGAGCCAATCTTGACTGAAGATTGTTGTAGAAATATTGCCTTCTATACATGTCCTGTAATTGCGTAATAAATGGAAGTTCGACAACATATGAGTTTTGTTTTTTTGGACATGATGGACAAACTTCTCGAACTGATGCTAAGGCCCTCAAGCAAAATTCACAGTAGCAGTGTTTCTTGATTGTCGGCTTGTCAAGACCGAAATATTTTTGGAACTTGTACAAACTGTTTTTCTTTAAATTTTAACTCAAGCAATGAAAATTTATGACTGTAATCATATCTGCCAGATGCAAATATGTAATATTATGATGTATGAGTACAGTCAAAATCAGTAACATACTCTGATCCACTGTTAAGGGTGCACCTCGGTATAGTGGCTGGCCAGCATGCAACTCATTGATATCAGGCTCTCTCCTATTATGCCCATCGCCTTCAAATTCCTCAGCATGCTCTTCCTCTTCAGAAGACTCTTCTCTATCAATTTCCTCGTCAATCTCTTCTTCAAAGACGTCGTGCCACTGATTTTCTTCTTCATCACATTCAACATCCGCCGGATCTCTCAAGTCGTACAGTGGTTCGTTATTATCCTGGTCATTTGCACTCGCCTCCGATTCTGAAGATCTTTGAATACCCTCCTCTTCATTGTGAATAAAATTTTGCCCCTGCATCCTCTGCAGATCATTTTCCTCACTACTATCCAAGTCAGTGTGAATACAACCATCAGATTTTTAATGTTATCAATGATAAAACTTGCGTTGTTTGTATTAAACTAGTAGCTAATCGGTTGTGGAGTATGAAATTCGTTAATATTTATAATGGTCTGAGGTTTCAAGGGTATGTATGTAAAATACTGTTCAATTTGTACTATTCCAATGGGTTCATTTTTGTGATGGCCTCATAGAGTATCCCCGTATGAACAAATCGTATAGGATTGCTGTAGGGAGCAAGGTAGCAAAACTTTTGGGAGAGCACGTCAAATTATAGAAAAATGGATGCCCTCCAATTTCTTTCTCCTCTAATCATTCCAAGTATGAAAATAATCCTATATGATTTTCTATAGGAATCCTATAGGAACCTCATACAATTGAATGCTATAGAGAAGGTACCAGTTCATAGTATTTCTATAGGAAATTCTATAGGAGTTTTTTTATACGTGATACACGAAGGATTCTGAACATACAGAAAAACATGCACTACTATGCTATGACGAGACCGAAAGCGCGCTTCGCGCGCTGAATTCCACTTTGCCATTAGAGGTAACAATATCTTTGGCGGAGTTGAAAATACTGTCAATCATTGATTCCGAAAAAATGAGAGCTTTCAATTTTCCAATTTGGAGTACCCATCTTTTGCTTTTTCTGTAATTATCGCGTACATATACAATTTGTCAACACGCACAGAATATGTAAAACACTCGAAACTTAATAAATTAACATAAGCTCAAAAAATATTTTGTGCATATAATTTTTAATAACTACATAAGTTATGACAACTTGAACAATTGTCATACTTTTGAAAACTAAAGCCGAATCGATATCCCCAATATCGATGTCGATCGACGCAAAGGCGATTGCCAACCAACTTCACGATGTCATGTGACCAATCTGATCAGCCAATGAATGAACCACGATTCAAAAATAAATTATGACAGACCAATAAGGAAGGGTCTTACGACTTTCGACTTTGACGATGTTCATTTTTGTGTATGCGCTTTCTTGAATAGGATACGATGGTGCTGGTGGTCGATTCTCTGGTGCATTATCATCATTGGCAAGTTCTCTCATGTCAGCTAAATTTCTCAATCTCTGACTTCTCCTCCTGTTTGATAATGCATACAAAGGTTTTCTCGACATTGTACAATTTAAGAGCAATTTTTATAAGCAAAAATACAGATATACTCGAGTTGATTCAGTTTGACACTATATGTTCTCTAATTGATCCGCCATGTACAATGCGATCAATACGTCAGTAATTTAAAACTATTCTTGAGTGTTATAATTATCGAAATGTTTTAATTATCGAAATGTGTTGTACTCACATATGAGAAATTTTACTAGACGTTCCATTTCATTCAAATTTTTTTTCCCAAATTTTATGATCCCGTGTTCGCAGCATTTATGAGAAAACCGATAAAAATATTGGAAAATCAAAAATGAAATGACTAGCGTAGTACACACGTGACCTCCGACCACGGAGAGAGCCGAGAGCCAACGATCATCCAACGAGTAACATGCGTATATACCGGCCGGTGTTGCATTAGTGTTTGTTTTTATAATGAGGTACTCCCAGTGCACAATTTAATCAATGATAGAAAATTTGTGCGATTTCGTTCACAACCCTTAGGTTGAGCCAGAATTTCATTCGTGATATATTATTAATAGTGTCGGTTGTCATCCATAATATGACTCGTACATCGCGAAACCCCCCGCAAACACCCACGAAAAAACCGCGAAAGAAGAAATGGGCATTGGTAAAATGGTGCAACAGCCCTTTCTCAGACATTATCGAGTTGCTAGCTATACCAAAAGCTGGTCGAGAAGTAAATCGTGTGACATCTTTGTTGTGGACGGATAAATTGGGGAATAAAGGACGATATGCAGCTCAAGTCATCGCCATCGATGGTATGTATTTATTATCATTATTGTTGTTGTTGTTATGCTATCGTAATTTGTGTGATGTACACCCAGTTAATGTCGGCAAAATTTTCTTGGTGCATTGTATCATTTTTGAGCCATAAAATCCGAAAGTTTTGGGAGCTTATTCGAATTTAAGTACGTTCAATTGAAATTAACAAATTATAAATAAAGGAATCGCAATATACGTCTTTTTGGCAAGACGAAAATTTTTCTATGAACATCCATGTTTTGAGGGGGGGGGGGGGGAGGCGGGTTCTTAGACATTTACTCGTATTTTTGACCATTGCGCCAACAAAAATTGTAGAGAATTGGATTTTTTCAGTCTGGAGATTTTAATTTTCGACCCTGAAATCAGTTCCGCGGCTTTATATACAGCTTATTTATACCGATTTACAGTAGAGCTCCCTTTATTTTCCGAGCTCGGGGGGTGACCTTGAAGGAATTTCGTGGAGAAAAAAATTAAGGAAGCCCCCCACTCTGCCCACTGGTTGGTTGTCGTGGTGGGGGTTGTCGGGAGCGGAGGGGGAAATAAGAGCAGAAGTAAACGGACTATGTATCAAAAGTAAATAGGTTATGTTTCATGAATGCTCGGTCCCACTTTTGAGACGCTGCGCAGTCTGGAGCGCATGACGTCGAAAATAAGGATAGACAAAGTACGGGGAGTGGGAGAAGGTTTTTGAGGCGAGACAAGTCGTGAAGGGAGTACAGCGAAAATAAAGGAAGCGGAAAATTAAGGGAGCTCTACTGTACTGATCCCAAGAGTAATAAATCCAATTAGACGAGGTTAATTTTTTCTTTTTTCGTTTTTTCATCGTTTTTGCTTCCGAATGGAAGCATTGCAATCGTTCAATTTTCACTTTCGCTAATTATGCTTGTAAACGATATATAATGGTCTGAAACGTAAAAATACGAAGTTTGAGCATAGTGTCTGTATGTATCAATTTTTGTCGAAAATCTTCACTTACAAAATTCAACATAAAAAGGACTAAATTGTGAGAATTAAATCTGAAAAAATTGTTAGTTATTGGTAGTGAGCGCAGCTAGCTGTGGGCGCGATTTCAGGGAAATCTGCCGGTAAGTGTCTTGGAAATCTACTTTTTTTGGTTTTTTCTTTGATCGTTCATATCTCTGAAACTAATGAATATTTTTCAATTTTTTTTTATCAAAATGTGCGTCTCAATGAGCTCCAAGGAATGGTCGAATAACATCTAGTACGGTGCTCACAAGAAATTGGAGATATTTCAATTTTTCTGTTTTTTTTTTACTTTTTGCTTCCGTAGGCACTCTTGGAACAAAGATTCCTTTTGTTCTGGTGAAGAACCTTGTTGAATAGCCATTTGATTACATCATTAGTTTTCTAGATTTCAATTTTTCCATTTTTACGGTTTTTTCATTACTTCATTTCTCGATAAGTATTCATCCCATATTTTCCAAAATCTGAGCCTTAACGAGATCTATGAACTTGTTGAACAGTGAGACAATTACGTTGGGTAATATCAGATATTCCTGTTTTCGTTTCCGTTCGCCTGGAAAAGCTTTTTCAATACTGCAACATTTTCATTTTGTTTTCAATCGGACCATTCACAAGCATACCACCAATTAAATTGGGGGAAATGAAGAAAACTGTGACATATTTGACACATTCGAATGGGGGGGACCCGAGGACCGCCTGCTTGTTTATATTTCCGACCGAAAAAACCTTATTTTGCACATTCAAATTATTTCTAACAAAGTACGTCGTTAGAAATATTCCCACTTATTTAACTGTCTAGACATTACAAAATTTTACAAGAATTTCGAACCAACAACTTGGGATTTATGTTACTAGAAATAAATAGAATAGGCTGAAATAGTAGATTTCGTCACTGAGGCGGTGAACAACTTTTCTGGCGATTGTGAGTTTGTAAACCGAGGCGAAGCCGAGACGAAATGAGTCTAACGACCTACCTCCCTCAAATCATGGATATTTTATAGAATTTTTTGGTTTGTGCATATTTTGAATCATTTATCTATAATTTATCAATAACAATTGAATGCAATTTCTCCATAACCATTTAATAATTTTAGAAAAAAACTATAATAGAATATAATAATAGACTCCCTTTAAATATTAAATTATGGCAATATCAAGGTCATTGAAGACAAGTCAGAGAAAAAGTTCTTATTCGTATTCATATTGATCGTCAACACAGGAAGCAAAAGAGCCTGAATTCATCTTTGGCAGCCCAAGTTTCACGTTCCGCTGATTCTTATGGAAAAAATTATTCATTTCAGACGATCGAGAATTACTGAAAACTGTTCCTCTCACAGAGGAAGGAAGACTTTGTGACCCGTCCGAAAAAATTTTCTCAGCAGAGACGTTGCACAAAAATAAAAAGGTTGATGACTATTCAAAACTACAAAAGAGTCTCAAAAGATCGAATTGCAGAGCAATCGATGATGGAGTACGCACTCAAGAAGACATTTTCAGAAAAATCAAGAAAACTCCTACGAAAAGTCTTCTAAAACCTAATGATCACGTGGATCAGTTCCACGCGATCATGATCAATTACATTTCCCTGATGGAAAGAAATTTCAGACTCCTTTAATTCGGTCAGTGAGTGAACGTCAGCCTCCATCTCATTTCAGAACTGGAAATTGTCCAAACAGACCGCCAGGATTGAGTACATCTGCTGTGCACCATCGAGCTCCTCAACAGAAAATACCTTTAAGCGGAATCATTCATCGTGCCGATATACAGCGTTTTCGTCAGGTATTCAACCGATAAACTGCACTCGATTACGTTAATTCTTCCATTCTTAATTAAAAAATACGTATGAATTTATTGCATAATTGATTGCCAGGTTGAAGCAGGTGCAAATGAACAGTCACAGTTGGGGAGCGGCGTTGTGTATTCTCCATATGCTACATATCCTAGTCCATCATCTCCACGTGCATCTCTATCCATTGAAGAGCCAGGTGATCAACAACATCCTATACAGTCAGAGAAATTCAAGGAACATTCATTCGGCTGTGCCACTCCTTTTGATCCCAAAATGATACAGCAGTCCCCCCAACAAACGCCAGGTACTGCAATGCATGACCTTGAATCAAATTACCCCCAAACTCAGCCGCAATCCACCTCGCAATCTTACTCAGATCCTACTACATCAGGAGTACCTACAACTACTGGATTAGGTATTAACGGAACTGAAAATGTTCAGTATGAAGAGGAGATGCTTGACAGGGCCTCCAGTGATAAAGTTGACGACGAGGCGGAGAAGGAAAATGTCGAAGGGATTGTCCAAGAAACGACTGGACTTTTTCCATTCGAGAGTGAGTTCAATATTCCACCGTTAGGAGGAAAACATTAAATAATCGCACATTTCGATACTTTCCTATAACTCTCACTTGCTCAAATTCCTACTTTCTTCTATCTATTATCTGCACACAGTCCGAAGACTTATTGAGGGGGAGTTTTTCCCAGGGTAAGAATAACATGTAATCATTTTTTCATTTACAATTGGATTTTTTTAAGTAGGGATAACTATTATTTCGTTTTTAAACTGTTTTCATCCCTGGCAATCTATCATAGCAATCGTCTCATCATCATTTTTAACATTTCTTTGTTGTGTTCACTACTCTCTTCCCCTGAAGTGAGAGACTGTCTACGCAAACAACGATTTTCTCCAGCTTCACGAAATATTTCAGTTTTTTGATAGTAACTTTTTGTTAGACTTTTAATTTTTTGTCAGTCTACCCTGATGGTTCACACCCATATTTGACTCATACTTCCCTACGTTGGATTATTTTCATAAGTTTAGTCTGTTTGGTAGAAACCCAGAGTTGAGGTTAGGTGAAGAACCTTGGGTTCAAGTATGAGTACAGACTCACAGCTATACTCGGCTCTTTAATTATGTAAGAAGTTATAAATGTTGTTGAATGGAAAGTGGAGTGATGAGAAGCGATTTTTATATTTATTTAAATATTCCCCGCATAAATTAACTATTTAGAACTCTTTTAAATATTATTATGGTGTATTATGCAGTATGAGTTCGCACTAAGTAATAGTTAAATCAACAATTTTGAACTATTTTAAATAATGTTATTCGTAACTATGGGTTCAAATATGGGCACAGACTCAAACCCATACTTCTCTATTTAATTATTCAAAAGTTATAAATAAATAGCTTTTTATTAAAGAAATGCCAAAACCCCCTCCCTATCTTTCAGTGAATGTAGGTGTTTAAAGTGTACCCATACTTGAGCCCGACCTCACAATAGCATTATTCCTTTATAATAAAGGAGAGAGCAAAATAACTCGAAATGCGAGTTGGAATATCGATAAAAATAACTCGCATCGCGATATCAAATCGACAAGAAAACTCGAATATCGAAATCGTGATATCGAATCCGGGTTTTCCGTTAAAAAATACATGATGACCCAGATTTTTGTTAAAAATATTATTTTTCATGTAATTTCCTCAGGAATTAATTTTCTTTTCATTTTTTTTATTCCAATTGTTTGTCCAACAGAGGAAACTTATGGTAACCTTCTAGATTGAATATAGTATCGATATATATCCTCAATAAGTCGATGCTTAATTACTTGAGCATATCGATATATTATTATCGATCTCGATTTTTATCGCCAAAAGAAAACCGTACATTTGTGTATATTTTGAACTAAAATTCTGTTTTTCACACATTCAGAAATTTATTATTAAAAAAAAACGAAATCGAGAATTTTGATAAATTATGGAAAATTTCAGCAAAATTTTGGGAAATGTTGGAAAATTTTGATAGATGTTGACTAATTTTGAAAAAAAAAATTAAATTTTTGAAATATTTTGAAAACTTCTGCAACATTACGAAAAATTTTGGAAAATTAAAAAAATTTTGGAAAATTTGAAAAATTTTGAAAAAATTTGGAAATTTCTGAAAAATTTTCAAAACTTCTGAAACTTATTTTGGAAAACTTTGGAAAATTCAATGAGTTTCGATAAATTTTGACAAGTTTTGATGAAGTTTGATGAATTTTGAAAAATTTTGGGAAAGATTTTGGACAATTTGAAAAATTCGAGAAAACTGAAAAATGTTCAAAATTGTTGACAAAGTTTGGAAAGTTTGACAAAAATTGAAAAGTTTGAAATATTTCGACAAATTTTGGACACATTTGAACAATTTTGCAAAATTTTAAAACGCTTTGAAATACTTTGAAGCCTATAAGACATTTCCATATGTGTTTTGAAAAATACAAAGCACAGCCACACATAATTTCATTTTTCTTCAAACAAATTTTCATGCACACTCTGATGGATCAAACCCAGAGTTGAACTCTAAGTCTATGAAAAAACCCAGAGTTAACTCTGGTTTTTCTTCAGTAAAACTCAGAGTTAGACTCTGGGTTTGTGGAGAATACCCAGAGTCAACCCTAAGTTTAATCCATCAGGGCAGGAATGCATATCGTAAGAGTCTAGATGACTTGAAGTATCGGGAATCGAAAGGCTGAATTGTTATTGATTAATTTGAATTGACAATGTCAACGTAGAATATGGCGACAAAGATTTAGAAACCTCTCCATCAAGGAATCGCACAGCTTTTGAATCATAAGAGGCGTCGTGTGGTGCAGATTCATCAACGCGGCCGCGCAAAAGCAGATAGTTTAAAATAGTTCCAAATAGCTAATTTACCCTGGAAATGTTCAAATAAATGTCAACCCCCATCCCAATCACCCCGTTCCATTTAATTTTTACAACTTTTTAAATAATTAAATAAACAAGTATGGGTTTGCATTCATGCCCATACTTGAATTCAACATTTACAACTTTTTAAATAATTGAATAGACAAGTATGGGTTTGAGGTCGTGCCCATACTTGAACTCAAGGTCCGGCATTCGACCTTGACTCTGCGTTTCTGCCAAACACACACTGAGTTTGTTTAATAATCCATACTTCCAAGTTCGTGTATGAACCATCAGGGTAGTAACATTTTCTGAATTCATTTGTTTTTAATACCTACCGCAGCTTTCGAGATAATGTCTTATATCTTAACCAATTGAAATTATTTATTTATTCATTTACCCATTCATGTACTTGTTCATCAAATTATTAAAATTCTTTGCAACAATTGGAGAAATTTTTTTTGGAAAATTAGTGAAGAGTCGCCATGTAAAAGTCCTTAAACTATAGAGTCGACTCAAACTATAGAATCCCCACTTGCTTCACGTCTACAGGAAACTCGGAGGCTTTAATTCGTATTAACTCAGCAAATTTTGTTAACGATAAAATATAGAAACAAGCCGGCGGTCCTCGCGTCTCCCATTCGACTGTGTCAAATATCTCACCGTTTTTGTGTAGTTCCCCCAATTGCATTCGTGGTAGACCTTTTTCCAGACGAGCGGAAACAAAAACAGGAATATGTCATATTACCGAAAGTAATTGACTCAATGTTGTTCAACCAGTTCATAGATCTCGTTAAGGCTCATATTTTGGAAATAAAATGGGATGAATACTTATCGAGAACGAAGTAATAAAAGAACCCTAAATATGACAAAATTGAAATCAAGAAAATTAATCATGCGATTCAATCGCCATTCAATAGGGTTCTTCACCATAACAAAAGGAACCTGTGTTTCGAATTTCAAGTTTTTATCTTAATTTTTGCGAATGCTAGAGTGCGAATAAACCCAAAAAGTACAACCAAAGTCAAAAATTGAAAAATAGAAATATCTCACATTACCCAAACTAATAGACTCAATGTTGTTCAACTATATGAGAGATTTTGTCAAGGCACACATTTGAAAAAAAAACAACAAAATCGGTTCAATAATTATCGAGAAATACAATAAAAACCGTGACAACGATAAAATTAAAATATAGAAACCTAATGACCCGATCAAATCGCGATTTGCTAGGGTCCTTCACCACAACAAATGGAAGCTCTCTTTCAAATTTCAAGTTTTTATCTCAATTTTTGCAAACGCTAGAGTGCAAATAGCAAAAATAACTATAAAAAACAGAAAAATTGGAATAGGTCCGATTTCTTGTGAGCAACGTACGAGATGTTCTTCGACCATTCCCTGAATCTTGTTGAGACGCACATTTTAATAAAAAAGAAATTAAAAAATATTCATTGGTTTCAGAGATATGAACAATCGAAGAAAAGAAGGAAAAAATCGATTTCTAAGAAACTTACCGGCAGATTTCACTGAAATTGCGCCCACAGCTAGACGTACTCAATACCAATAACTGACAATTTTTTCAGATTTTATCCCCAAAATTTAGTCCTTTTTATGTTCAATTTTGCAAGTGAAGATTTTCGAAAAAATTGATACACACAGACGCTATGCTCAAACTTCGTATTTTGACGTTTCAAACCATTATATATCATTTACAAGCATAATTAGGGAAAGTGAAAATTGACCGATTGCAATGCTTCCATTCGGAAGCAAAAAGCGTCTGCATATTAAATGTTCCTAATTCCATGGCGAATCTTTCTTGTTATATAATTTTCAGCTCTGTCTCTAATGGGTATCGACATGATTAGGGTTCAATGCAGAATAGAATGCTAAGCTGCCTCTTCAGAACACTTTCAATACTATCCCGTGCACATTCTGAAAATAGTATTTTTTCTATTGGGCAATAATAATCATATTTCAAGATGTAATGAATCCGATAAACCCAGGCAATTTATTAGCTGATATACGGTTGCTTGACTGAATTGTTTATTTCTTCAGAACATAGTATTCCCCAGATATTTTTTTTTCTAATGAGTTTTCCATCACATACAATTTTTCATGATGTCATCAGCAATCTAATAATTATTTCTGGTATTTATAGTTACTCTACGAGATATTAAAATGCAAGAAATTTTATTATCCTCTATGAAATATGCCTACCAAATGGAGCCTGGGAAGAACGTTGAGGACGAGTTGGAAGTAAGTGTTTTGCCTGTTACGTCCCCACTAGTATTTTAACAAACATTAGCATAAATTTATACTTGTTTTACCGACTACCGATCTTATTCTCTCTTTTTATATGATTAACCCCCTCTATATAATTTTTCATCGACATTTCATATTTTCAATAAAAATATGAATTTTTAATAACAATTTTAGACAAATCTTGAAAATACGAAAAATAAAATATTTTCTCTCTTCAAGATAAAATATACATCCGATAAGAAACATTGCTTTTCCGTTCCCACCGGAAAAGACAGTCGTTAGAAATATACAAGTAATGCCCACTGGTACTCAACCCCCGCCCCCCCCCCCCCCGCTGTACCACCTCAAGAAGTCGTCACTAGCGCCACCCCGAACACCCTTGTTCGTAGATGGCGTGAATATTTAAAATTACTTCTACTTCTAAATTCAAAGTGAAAACACCTAAAAACCCACTAAAGTCTCCGAACTTCAAAATCGTGAATCAATCTTTTCTAACTTTATTCGGAAACACACTTTAGTATCGGTTATACTAATTTTGGTTGAAGTCAAATATAGACTAAGAATCATAATTATAATTCAACAATCTTTCGTTAGAATTAATTATCGAACGCTAATTCGTAAGACGAATAAATAGTGAAATAATAATCAAAATTTCAAACTACAGTTTGACGACTGAAACGAAAGATTTATAAACCTTGATAATTCAATTAACCGACAAACGATTTCCATCGTTTGCTGATAATAGTTGTAAATTATCAAATAGCGACTTAACAATCAAACATCTTAACAATAAAAAAGTGTTAAACAACAACTCAAACATCTTAACAATAAAAAAGTGTTAAACAACAAATCACCAATATCGCGAACAAAAGTGATAACGAATGAACAATAGTGAAAAGGAACAAACAATAGTGTTAACGAACAAACAATAGTAATAACTACCAAACAATTATAGTTGCCGGACGTTGACTACCAAATCCCGTTGTTATGAAATTAAGTGTAAAGTTTATTGTTATGATTAAATAAATGCTGTTAGAACTAAATCCTATCCAATATCTTGTTATTCACCTGCGTTTAGCAGTGATCGTTGAAAGAACCTGCCTAGTCTGAGCTCCATCCACACCTGGAGTTGCGCAGCTAGAAGGAATTATTCCTATATTACCGACCTCTAACTCCAATCCCTTCCAGTACGTAACATGCCTAATGAAATATGAAAGCTGAAATAATTTCACGTCTTTCTTGATTCCATTTTAGCTACCTGATCATTATTTGGAAGGGAGTCATGGCAAGGTAATGTTATCAATGTTTTTTTTACAATTCACTTTTCTATGGAAATCTTTGAATAATCAGATCAAATACTATTGTCTCGCAGCGGGAAATTTTTCCGAATTGTGGATTTTATCTTCCTGAACACGTCATATGGACGATTGAAAGTACAGCACAAAGGAGATAAAATGAATACGCATGGGTAGTAATCATTAAGGAGACACTCCTTTATGTGTATGACAAGAATATCTCAAAATATTGTGCTCTTGGTCAAGGCGACAGTCCTGCCATTAATCGTCAGCTCTAACACGGTTTATATAGTAATATCCTTTTTATATTGAAATGGCGGATATTTTCTCATACATGGATCATTCCACATAAAACCGTTCAGACACTTAGCGTCAAGTCTGGGATTTGTTTCAATTTTCGATATGCAGTCACATATCATAAGGAAAGTTTGCATTTAAATTTTTAGCCCTCTATCACTTATAGTCCACGAGATGTACAATATTTAAGTGATTTTCCAGTGATTTAAATAATTGATCATATTTTAAAACATACGCGACTGACAAAAAAATGACCCCAACAACTTTTGTCAGAAGTTGTGCCCAGTATTGAAAAAAAAGAAAAGTTCTGAAAAAACCATTTCTTCGAATTGTTTTGAACGAATAACATGATTTTAAGCCACAAATGACTCATTTCAATACCGGTGCCATAATTTTTTTAATTTTTAATTTTTTCATCAGAAAGCTGAGACTCTTTCAGCAAGAAACATTCAGTCTTGAATCGCACTCTCCATGAAATCACCCAGAGTTACGCTCATCTGGATGAAAATTTAATAATGCTAGTTTATATACTGGTCAACGGTTCATAAGGATCATAAGGTGAATTTGACTTAATTGTGGGATTCTATGTTTTTGGTGTGCTAAATCCAAATCCGAACCCGATTTTTGCAAATCACGGTCGCACGTAATTGTTTATAACAATTGTATTGCTTACAACTGAATATCTCCGAAACGGTTAGAGATAAACCAAAAAGTTTTGAGCAAATATTTTATTGTCATAACAATATATACATTTTATGTTATGTAACTTTTTTTCCTAACATTCATAATTTAGGAGCTATCGCGGGTAGGAGCGTATAGCGAATTGGACACGACCATGCACTTGATAACTCCTCAATTATGCATGTTAGAAAAAAAAATGAATATAACATATGTAATTCGCCATAAAGAAAAACATTTGTTCGTCACTTTTCTGTTTACCTCTAACCCGTTTTAAAAATATTTGGCTGCAATCAATATCATTGTTATAAACAATTACGTGTGACCGTGATTTGTAAAAATTAAGTCCGGATTCAGATTCAGCACACCAAAAAACATAGAATCCCACAATTAAATCGAATTCACCTTATGATCCTTACGAACCGTAGACTAGTATATAAACGATCATTATTAAATTTTCATCCAAGTAAGCGTAACTCTGGCTGGTCCCATTGAGAGCGCGATTCAAAAATGAATGTTTCTTGTTGAAAAAATCTCAGCTTTCTGATGAAGAAATAAAAAATGGAAAACAATTCTGGCGCCGGTATTGACATGAGTCATTTGTGGCTTAAAATCATGTTATTCGTTCAAAACAATCAAAATAAATGGTTTTCTCAAAAATTTAAAAAAATTTCTTTTTTTTCAATACTGGGCACAATTTTTGACCCCAAAAGTTGTTGGGATCATTTTTTTGTCCGTCGCATAATTTTTACGGTACGAGCAATCAGTCAAATCACTGGAAAACCACTTAAATATTGTATATCTCGTGGACTATAAGTGATAGAGGGCTAAAAATTGAAATATATACTTTGCTCATGATATGTGACAACATATCGAAAATTGAAACAAATCCCAAACTTGACGCCAAATGTCTGAACGGTTTTCTATGGAATAGCCCACATACTTAATGTACATAAGAAACTTTGGGAAATAAACGTAAAAATCTCGAATTTTAGGTTGGGCTGCTTGTAAAGCAGATGGTCAGCTTGATATGCAAACATTCAATCGAGTAGTCAACAAATACACAGGAAACAAACGTCGTTACACGAACAGCTCATCTAGCACAGAAAAATCGAGAAAAACCACGCCAAAGACCACCAAGATTAAAAAATCAGGAAAAATGACCGATTGTCAATTTCAAGTTGAGAAACGTTCTGCTAATGGAGACCATTATGGGGAGCCTACGGTGCCGAGTAATCTGTTGAGGGACAGTGGTAATATTTTTTTTATATTCTATTGGAAGAAAAAGAGAACTGATTCTTTACGAAAAAAAACAAATAATATTTAGGGACTTATGAGTACTATTAATATATGTCACAATCCTCATTTAATGGTAAAACCGGTTGGGTTACTCCAGAAAGTATTTTAGATTTGTCAAAAGTTTCAGCTGTTCAGAGCATATTTCCCTTTGCCGTTTGAAAAGAAAAAATGAATGTCTCTACATGCAACATCATAAACCTAGCTGGAATGCAAAATAAAGTAATTGTATTGGTTGATCCCAACAGATTCCAACACGGACCAATGCAATGAATATGTTGTCACCAACAATTCATTCCACCCAAAAATTCTTCGTACCCCAGATGAAACTCTGGAACAAGATGTTCAACCTACGTCCACACATCTTTAAAGGATTTGCTATTATGTCATCCACAAGCCTCGAATGAGTCAGCCTGTCCATTTCTCTGAACTTCACAGTGGTCTTCAAGGTATCCAGAATAATCATCCGGCTCTATTTTAATTATTACTTCTGAATTCATTTTTTCTGTGCTTTTAAAATGTGAGAATTAATTTTGAATTTGTCAACCTTCAAAAGTATCGTCAATAGGTAGTAATCACTAATCTATGATTTATAGATAGGCCTTTCTGATTTGTTTGAAATCATATCTGTCTTATTCCTAAATCGCCTGAAAATATTCAAATTGATGTTTTTTTCTCTACCTTCCCTGACATTAGATGTGAAATTTTTCACATTAATTTATATTTTCACGTTCAGTTCTCACATAGAATTTATATTTAAAGATTGGAACTGTTGAAATGTGGACAGCTGATATTGCACTTGGCAGCAGAATTTGTTACTTTTTTTGTCATTATGTAGACAGTAGTCTTTCATACTCTCGCAGACAACATTTGCGGAAACAGATAATCAATTCGGCAATCACTTGATACCTGAATCATGTATATTATATTACCAATTTGGTAATTGCTGTTTTACTGAATCCAGTATTACAAATTTAGAAATATTATTACTAATCCAGGTATCAGGCGATTAGAAAATTGGTAACATAATATACTTGATTCAAGTATTAAGTAATTATCGAATTCTAGATTGTTTCTCCATGTGAGTTATATAATGGAATTACATAATGTCATTATACAGGATATTTTCGTCGTATCATATAATCTATAATCAATCATCAACAGTGTTATTTCATTGTAAAACGAGACAGAATGATAAAATTATTACATCCCACGAAAAAGGCATATTGTTAATGAATGATTGGAATAATCCTGAAATAAAATGACTCCTCCTATCCGGATAAAGGAGATCTAAAAGAGTACCGGCTGGAGGAGAACTAAAGGAGTACCGGCTGGAGGAGAACTAAAAGAGTACCGCCTGGAAAAATTGATACCGTCCTCTGATGATCCTCTTCAGTCCTGAATCGCGAAATAAGTGCATGATCGAGATTGAAAAAAGTATCAGAACACTAGGTTTTAATGACACAAGAGTTCTCCTTTAGGTCTGTTATCATGCTTATGACAGAGAGCCAAAGCAGGTCTCATATTTCGACTCGGGAGCCCATCGGCCTTTGCTCAAGGCGTCACACTGTAGCTGCCATCCCTTAATGCTGAGGTTTCGTTCTTCTCTCCTCAGTTCCACCGAGCTCAGCTTAGTTGACTTTCTACGGGTGTAGAGGCACCTACGCTCCTCCACTAAAACTTTGATAGGTAGTATGACACACACACCATCGTTAGACACTGTCCGGTATGCGCTAGCCACTCTAAGGACACTCAACCTGTAGACTGGAACAATTTGCCGTCGTGCTGCTTAACTTCGTAATGCGTCAGTCCCGAGAGGGATACCATATGGTAATACCGACGTAACAACTGACGATAACAACAGCCTCCTCTTTTGTTTTGGCCCTCCAATGTTTGGCATAAGTCTTGCAAGGGCAGTCTTCAACGCACTTGCCTTACAGCTTGCATGTTGGGCTTGCGGTCTAAAACTAAGTCGGGCATCAATCATAATTCCCAGGTACCGTATGTAGGGCTGGGAAGTTATTTCGTGCTCACCGACTTGCAGCGTAATTGTCTCCAATTTCTTTCGGCTCATGATGAGTAGTGCCTCTGTCTTATGCTCCGCAAGTTGGAAACCAATCGAGTCCATCCAGTGTCGTATCTTGTTAAAAGCATTTTCGAAAATGAGCTGGAGCGTGGAAAGGTGTTTTTTCACGATGATAATGACCACATCATCCACAAAAGCTACGAGCTTTGCCCCCGCCGGCAATGCCAGTTTGAGCATTTCGTCATATACGATTTCCACAAAAAAGGCCCCAACACCGATCCTTGGGGTACCCCCCCCCCCCCCCAGTCACCTCAGATGTTTTAGAACCTACCTCTGTGTCATATCCGAGTACTGTGTTGGTGAAGTAATTGCCTACCATCTTTTGAAAATATGCCGGCACTTGCAGCTTCGACAATGCCGCCAGGATGGAATCCCATCGTACCGAGTTGAAGGCATTCTTGATGTCCAGGGTAACAACCAAACAATAATGTTTCGTACCTCCTTTGCATCGCCTGCCACTGATTGCTTTCTTGGGTGTTTTGACCACCATGTCTATAGCATCCAACGTAGATCGTCGTCGTCTGAAGCCGTATTGAGCTTCGACCAATAGGGGTTCTACCACTGCCTCAATTCTCTGATGTATAATGCGCTCCAGGATCTTGCCCGCCGCATCCAGCATACAGAGTGGACGATATGATGACGGTTCGTCGGGAGGTTTGTGTGTATGTGTGTGTGTGTGTGCGCGAATGTATGTACGCATGTGATCATTTTTTTGTGACACGGTTTCTCCTGAACAGCTGGACCGATTTGTTTTTTGCTTCCGAATGGAAGCATTGCAATGGGTCAATTTTCACTTTCGCTAATTATGCTTGTAAACGATATATAATGGTTTGAAACGTAAAAATACGAAGTTTGAGCATAGTGTCTGTATGTATCAATTTTTTTCAAAAATCTTCACTTACAAAATTCAACATAAAAAGGACTAAATTTTGAGGATAAAATCTGAAAAAAATATCAGTCGTTGGTATTGAGTACGTCTAGCTGTGGGCGCAATTTCAGTGAAATCTGCCGGTAAGTTTCTTAGAAATCGATTCTTTTCTTTTTTTTCTTCGATTGTTCATATCTCTGAAACTAATGAATATTTTTTAATTACTTTTTCATCAAAATGTGCATCTCAACGAGATCCAGGGAACGGTCGAAGAACATCTAGTAGGTTGCTCATAAGAAATCGGACATATTTCAATTTTTCTGTTTTTTACAGTTATCTTTGCTTTTTGCACTCTAGCGTTTGCAAAAATTGAGATAAAAACTTAAAATTTGAAACAGAGGTTCCTTTCGTTGTGGTGAAGAAGCGTATTGAATGGCGATTCAATCGCATCATTAATTTCCTAGATTTCAATTTTTTCATAGTTACGGTTCTTTTATTACTTCATTCTCGATAACTATTCATCCCATTTTATTTCCAAAATATGAGCCTTAACGAGATCTATGAACTGGTTGAACAACATTTAGTCAATTACTTTGGGTAATATGAGATATTCCTCTTTTTGTTGCCGCTCGTCTGGAAAAAGGTCTTTCAATACTGGAACATTTTGATTTTGTGTGCAATCGGACCATTCGGAAGCTTACTACCAATGAAATTGGAGGAAATAAACAAAAACGGTGACATACTTGACACAGTCGAATGGGGGACCCGAGGACCGCCGGCTTGTTTTTCTTTTCAAAGATTCCATCTAGGCGTTGCGGAGAGCGGAAAGGAGTGTCAAGTCTGAAATATAATTCTTCAATTGTTATTGACAATTTCAATTGGTTAAATCGTTGTATTACAAAAACGGTGGGAGATAGAGGAAAAAATTCCCACCGAATATTGTTCCCGACATGAAGATATATATTTTATGTTTAACCACTTTTCTCCATAATTGCGCTAATTTACGAAATATCGCGTAATTAACGATTTTCATTGTTTATCAGAAGCCGCAGTAGCTGCTTGCGCCATGTGTATGCGCAACAAAGACCTCGCGCCATGTGTACGCACAACTGCGGCTTTTTATACATTTCGTTTTCGACGATTACGCGCATTTTTTCTTTCATTTCTCTCATTTTCCCGGAAAAAAATCATGAAGTATTGATTTGAGGATTCTCTTCTCATTCTTCATATTTTTTCATATACGAAAATGTCCGAATTTTCATTTTTCTTCGCAAAAAAAAAGATATTTATCCATGGCCACGCCCCTTTCCTTCGATTTCTTTAAAATAACAATGGCAACCCGAACATTTCGTTATCATGTTGCCCCTCCCCCCTTACATTTCCATCATCGGAACTTCTGGGGTTGGCAACATTAGCAATCGTTTTAGTACATGATGATTGTGCATCGTTAGTACATGATTGTACATGAAAAAATTATTTCTTTTGTACATGCACTCTTTAATTTTAATCAATTTTTAAATTTTGGAGCATGGTCTTAACCGAAAAATAAACAAAAATCTTAGTGAACAAAAAAAAAATATATGGAATCGTTCGTACACATAAAAAAATAATTAAAAATAATGAGTGAATGTACAAACAATAATAATGCCTGTGCAATCATGTACTAACGATGTACAAACATGTAGTAAAACCATTCTGTTAATGAGTGCAATTGTCGGCTAAGTACCTGGGGGTCGGTTTGCCGCCTTTATTTATCATTATCATGATTATCATATGTCAGTCGGAGAATAATTCATTATTATTGAAAAAATTGCCGTCTCCTTTTTTTTGTGCTGTAGGATTGGGAGCCAAAAAATAAAAAAAGCAGGTAAATAAATATTTGAAAGTATTTACATTTTATTATATTATCCGTTTTCATCTCTTCTACATTCTCTTATCCTTGAATCTATTGTTCGAAAGTATGAATGTATGTATGTATGTATGTGCGACAGACGCGTCCATAACCTCTAATTTATTCGGTTTATGCAATTAAAATTGAAAAAATAAAACCGCTCACAAAATGGAAAATAAAAAACATAATAACCTGAAAGGAATCTGAAAGTAATAATAAACCTGAAGAAGGAAGAAAACGTGAGTGAAAATGTGAAAAAAATAAAAAAATAAAACGTGAGTGAAAATGTGAAAAAAATAAAAAAATAAAACGTGAAAAAAACAGATTTGGGGAAAAATCTTATTGGAAAGATAATAAAACTATGAACAAAAAAATAATAAAGGAGTCTGAAAAAATGAGAAAAAAACCTGGAAAAAAATGCAAAAAATGAAAAACCTCTAAATCATCAACCTGAAAAATGTGAATAAGAATGAAACATGAAAAAAATTAATGGTGATGATAAAAACCTAGAATATCAGACAAACCTGCGAGAAACATCTGCAAATAAAAATAGACCGATATAAAGAATGAAAATAGACAAATAAGAATAATCGTGTAAAAAACAACCTCAAATAAGAACAAATAAAAAAAATGAGAAACCTGGGGGATAACCTGAAAATAAACATAATAAAAGCCTAATAAAAAATCAAAGAAACCTGGAAAAGATGGGAAAAATTAACCCGAAAATTGAAAAATTCCAAAAATTAAATGGATAACCCTGAAAAAAAGTTATAAAAAAACCCAATAGAAAACTTAAGGAGACGAATTCACCTGTTTCTTTTTCAGATTGTACGAGCATCAAAGATGGCAACAAGATCAGAGCCAGTGGAGGTGTTGAAAGGACGGGGGATGAAAAAAAAGGAAGGGAGAAAGTTAGAGGGAGAAGAGAGCGGTGGTATTAAGAAAACGCAAGATGGTGAAAAGATGGAAGCATACAGGGTAGCAGCGATGCTAAACATTGTTATTCTAAATATAACAAAAACGAATAATGGTAATGATTTCGATATTTCAGCTACTGGAAGACGAAATTCAAAAAACTTCAACGGAGGATGGAGGGATCCGAGGGTTCTGAGGAGCAAAGCGACAGAGGCGTACTGCCAAGTCGCCAGAGCGGAGGGAGGAGGCGGCAATCTTACCAAAAAGGCTGGGGAAGGGGAGGGAGGGGGCAATCTTACCAAAGAGGCTGGGGAGGGAAAGGAAGGCGGCAATCTTACCAAAGAAGCTGGGGAGGGGGAGAAAGAGGACATGGCAGGGGAGGTCCTTATCAAAGGAGCAGAGGATATGCCCGGGGAGGAGGAAGGCCATTAACCTTTATCAATTATATTGGTTAATCAATAAAAAGAAAAAACGAAGAAAAAAAAGGCTGGTAGCATTGTATGTTTTCTTAACAAAAAAGGCTGTTATATAAGATCAAAATAAAAAATGCTGGTCGTTTAAAATAAATACAGAAAAAAACATAAGTAAAAATAAAGGATTTTCGATTTTTTTAGCTTGAAAATGAATTTGTTAGGTTAAAAAAGAAGAAACTACATACAATCTGAAAAGTAGATTACAAAAATGCTGAAAAAAATAGAAAAAAAATCAAGCATTAATTTTCTATTTTTTTCATTGGGGGTTTGAATGGGACCTAGTTGCATTTAGCCGACAAAATACACAAAGTACGAAAAGGACTTTATGTCCTCGATAGTACATCGTTAGTACATGATTGTACATTTTTTTATAAATAAACAAAAGGTGTACAAACAAAACCAAATCATGGATAATCATGTACTATCGAGTACATAAAGTCCTTTTCGTACTTTGTGTACTTTGTCGGGTAAGTACCCAGAGCTTTGCATGGGACATAACAGCACGTTCCTAAAGGCATCGGAACCGGCCCTTGCCTCAACACGAACTCCTTCTCGCGGTAAAAAAAACTGTTCTTCATTGCATGTTGAAGCGTTTGCTGCAGCCTAGTGTTGCCCCAGTGTTCTCATCGTGTTACAGTGTTTTGTGTGTTACCGTGGTGTGTTTCCATTAATTTTCCAAGTCTCATTTCATTTTCTATTGGCTTCCATTCTTCCTTTGTATTTTCAACGGTTCTCCTCGCTTTCTCTCCCATTCATAACCTCTTTTGCTCACTTTCTTCCTTCTCTTGATTTTTTCGAACGAATCGTTCAGAACAAACCTTTTTCTTTCTTCTTGCTTCTTTTTCTTTCTTCTTCTTTCTTATTCTTTCTTCACTGCTTCAGTGACGATCCAGCATTTTTTTCATTCCTGCAGTCATTTTGTCGATTCGAATTTTTTTTTCTCCGCCCCTCTCATTTGTGCGCCCCCGGTAGCGGCCGTGTAAGCATTCCTTCAGGGGGCATACCGAACACCCACCGTATTTCTAAACACAGGGTAAACCTCCAGAAACCCCTGTGCTGCGATGGCCGGCGCCTATGATGGAACCCCCCCCCCCTGTGTCGGGTTAGGTTCCCGCTCGGTCGGGCGGTCTCATTTTATGGGTACCGCCGATAGCACACACGGAAATTCCTGCATCGGTCGGAATCCATGAGAAAATATTTTGAAAAAATATTCTCCGGCGGCCGGGCGCGAACCTAGGACCTTCGGAGTAGTAGGCAGATACTCTACCACTACGCCAACGCTTGACTTGACGTGAAAATTGTTTATTAACATTTGTCATATATACATACTATATACAGTATTAATATCTTAAGTGCTACGCTCTAGATCACCAGCCGTTGGATTTATATCTAATTTGAAAGAAGTGTAACCTAATTTTTCATTATTACAGATATTTGTGATTATTTACATGATGACTCGATATAAGGAAAAATGACTTCTAAAAAACCTTATAAGTAATGGGTGCATGAGGGGCGGGAGAGAAAGGGATACATGGAAAGGTGGGACAAAACAGGTGGTCAGCGGGACCAATTGCATTTTATGTCAATATTGATGTTTTGGAGCTGGGGATTAGGATGGGATTGTACCTTAAATTTAAATGTCTCATTAATTCTATCGATAAATTCGCTCATGGTTGCCATGCCGAGCGTTTCGTGTATTTCCACAATAGTCGTTCTTCTTTTAAAATTTCGTATTATTCGTAGGAATTTATTTTGAATCACTTGAAGATGATTCAAGTGCATTTTCGCTGCATTGTGCCAGGCAGGACAACCATAGGTGCTAATGGGCCTAATTAACCCTTTGTAGAGAGTAAGTTTGAGGGATAGACTGAGCGCGGGTGATTTTAGCAAATTATACAATCTTACTAGGATAACTTTAGTCTTGACCTTGATTTCAGATATATGCTTTTTCCACAGGAGTTTGGAATCGATGTGTAAGCCTAAATACTTTACAGAGTCTGTTGGTGTGATCTTATCGCTACGAATAGTTAAAGTCGGCTTGGCCTTGGAGCTAGTAAATAAGATTGCTTCTGTTTTAGCAGCATTCACTTGAATTTTCCATTTCGTTAATTCACTGATTGTGAGAGAAGCAGCATTTTCTATTCTTCTAATAGCTTTGTTGATCGATTTGCTAGCTGAGTACAAAGCGGTGTCATCAGCATGGCCTGCAATGGATACATTTCTCGGAATTCTGCTAAAAACAGAAGCAATGTACAAGTTGAATACCACAGGCGAGAGAATAGACCCTTGTGGGACTCCCGCGACAATTTCTATTTTATCCGAAAGAGAAGTTTCGACTCGAACTCGGATATATCTATTTGAGAGATATGATAGTAAAATTTTATATAGATATTTAGGGACATTTAATCTTTTGAGTTTATATATAAGACCTGTGGGCCAAACAGAATCAAAGGCCTTCTCGCTGTCCAGGAGAAGAAGAAGGGTATCTTCTTTCCGGTTCTTCGCGGATTTTATATCATTCGTAATTCTAACCAGCTGGTGGCAGGTCGAGTGCTCTGATCGAAAACCAAATTGATTGATAGGCATTAGTTGTAACTCTTCTACGGGTTTTTGGAGACGAGCTAACATTATCGCTCAAAAAGTTTAGCCAATGCCGGTAGGGGGCTAATAGGCCTATAGCTCACCGGATGCGAAGGGGGCTTACCGGGCTTTAGAATCGGAATGACCACCGCTCCGTTCCAGAGTTCTGGGAAATATTGTCTGAGGAGGCATGAGCCAAAGCTCCGACGTCAAGATTCGAATAGATTCGAATAGTGGAAGTTTCGTTCTGCAAATACCTTGCAGTTATTTTTTTTGCAGATTTGAATAGTAGAAGTTTTTTTCTTCTGCAAATTCCTGCAGTCACTTTTCTGTATTTTAGTCGAAGTTTTCTTCCCCTGCAAATTCGTACAGTGATTTTTTTGTAGTGATCAGTGGATGTTTTTTTCGAAATAAATAGTGGAAATTTATCGCAGTGGTAAACAAAATTTCTCTGCTAGCCTCAGCAGTTTTGAAAATCTTACTGTTCCCCTGCTTCTTTGAGCAGTTTCATTTCATGAACTCACAAGTGCAGATAATTACTCTATTCGCTTGAACAAACCTCTTATTCCACTAGTAGTCATTCTGCTTCTTTCAGCAGTGTTTTTCTACAAATTCGATGAAAAATTCACTAGTGTCATTGTAGTGGTTCCAATAAATAGTCTAGTTTTAAAAACCGTTATTCTGCAAACCTCACTTTAAATAACTAATTGTTATCTTTCTCCTTTGGGCAGTCTGGCTATCCACGAATTTTGTTGTTATTTCACTTCTAACACTTTGACCATTTCAACAAACGTTGTTATTGTATAAATATCAACAGTTGTGCTTCATTTCGCAGTCTTTTTTGTCACGATTTTTTTTTTAATTGAATTTTGGTGCGTAAAAACATCTTGTCATAGCAGTTTTTCACTTGTTTCGACAGCTAACTTTCTACTACTTCCTTTATTCTAATAAACATCCATTGGAACAAACTGATTACCAATGGATTTTGGGAGAAACTAATAAATTAAAAGATGATCACATGGATTATTTCGGAAGTTTGATGAACCTGCAATATGGTTTTCCTTTTCAGGAAAGTTGGAAGATACAAATTCCACATCTAATTCAATCACTTCCAGCTAACAAGAGTGATATTTAATTACTACATTCTCGAGATGGTGATTATGATATGGATAATATGAACGATCCTTCAGATCATTGGGTTTGTAGTTATTACGATACGAATAATATTTATATTTTGGATTCTACCTGGACTACAAATAAACAGGTTCAGCGCAAGTGGTTGATTTAAAAAAAAAACTCTATCCTTTCTATCCTTTTGAAACCAAAAGCATTATCTTTGTACCTGTTCCCAAACAAACAAATGCTTATGATTGTGGAGTATTTGCAATAGCATTTGCAACCCGCATTCTGAATGGCCATTTGCCAGATCTAGCCGAAATTTCATTTGATTTGAAACAGAGGCGTCCACATATGGTTAGAATGTTTAGAAATGGAGAAATTCCGCCTTTTTTTAATTCATCAGGGAGATGTATTCGAGTTTCTAATGCAACAAAAATTGTTGACGAAAACTGTAACCAAGTTAGTTACAGCACAAAAAACTCTCAATCACCATCGAATGAAAGAATCAAGATGCCCAGAATTGAAATGCCCACCCTAAATAATAATTATTCTCCTATTTTGACCGTAAGTTTGAAATGCGACGAATCCCAAGAAAGGGACAGAATGAATAACTCACATCTGTTGTTGAATCAAATTCAAGAAGGAGTCAAACTAACTGACCAGCACATGTTAGAGTTTAGCAGAATTGTTAAAAAATATACTGATTATGACCTGAGAGATACTCTTTTCATACAGTGTCCAATGAGAATAGAGCCTGTGTTCTTGAATGAAAAACATATTCAGATACTTTTTTCCTCTGATGACCACTGGATTTGCTGTTATTATGATTGCAGCAAAATTTACATTTATGATTCGTTAAATATGAGAACTTTGCATCAGGATCATCTAGTATTTTTGCAGAAGTTGTTCCCATTTTATAACGTAGAAAATGGTACTGTTCCTTTTTGCAAAGTTAAAGTCAAACGAACTTCGTAGATTGTGGAGTCTATGCCATTGCGTATGCAATTACTCTCATATTTCGTCAAAAACCCAACCTCGTTAAGGTTGTGCACAATTTGTGTACAATATATCAAACTGGTGCATTATTGTACTTTCCTACAATTGAAAATCGTAATGTTCCTTCAGCTTTACTATCTCTGAATGCAATTGGCAGAAAAGAATCAGAAGCAAAACGTAAGCGTGAAAAGAGATATGCAAATGCCGATGGTATTGGTCAGGGAATGATTAAATCGAAACGACGTAGGAAATCCAACGGAATTGAAGTTCAGAATGTGCCATCAACACGCGAAGGTGTTAGTGCACAAACTGTGATTGAGAAAGAATCAAACTTCAATGACCCACAGAATGCAACGGCAGCCCGTTTTCACTGCAAAAGGAAGCTTTCGGCGACCACAATTTCTCCCAAAACGAACGCTACAAAGCGATATAAAAAATCTGACCAAATTGAACTACAGAATAGCAAGTCATCCCAAGAAGAAAGGTCTATTGCCATTGCAATTAAGAGAGTACCCGATTCAAGTAAACCATCGAAAGCATATTCCATTAATAAGAAGAAGCTTTTAACAAGTAAAAAAAAATTTGGTATGACAATTGGCCAGATGATAAAGAAAAAATATTGCAAAATCAACATTAAAAAAATTCATTGAAGCAACATTTCTCTACAGAAATTCATGTCCAAAATTTGACAGAACAATTTACGGGTATGGAGTTGAGTGAAAAAAGATTGAAAGCTGAAAAAATGATCAAGTGGACATTGCTACAGAGAAAATTATACATACAGAATTTGTATCACACTGTGAAAGTACTTACAAAGAAAGCAGATTTCTATTGATCGCACGAAAAAAAGTGATATAAAAACTTGAAAAGCCGATTACGAGACCTTTGTGGCAATGAAAAACATTCAGCATCTAATGAAGCATACTTTGATGAGATTTCATATACTTTCGAGAAATTCCAGAAGAATCCGATTATTGAAGATGGAGAAGAGGGGAATTTTGTAATTATTATGAATGAAAAAGATCAGGCAATGAATATTTTACCACTAATGACTGACACCAAGACGAAGGGTAAAAAAAGTAAGAAAATGAAAACTTGGTTGTGCAGCCAATTTTGTCGTGTACGTCATGATGAAAGCATTATCACTAGTTTCAAAGATTTACTTGAAAATTTCAAATGTCAAAAATTGAGGAGATTTCAACAATTTCTCATTCTTTTCCAACAGAAATGCCATCAAGGTAACAAGTTAGATCATCTGAGTTATGTTGATAAATGTTGTGGCAATACGTATTCAAGTATTCTTCAGTTATTATCACCTCACTTTCCTGGTGTAAAATATATTAAAGACCTGATCTACAGAATGATCGACATATTTACAAAATTGAATGCTCTGGATAAAGCATTGGATACGTCTCAGGTCGATTCGTTAGAGGATATCACAAAGGATATGAAGAATATCACCGACGTCAGAATAGCCGAGTGGACTAAGCGCGCAGTCTTAGCGCTGCCGCTTCGGTTCCTGGTTCAAATCCCCCATATAGGGCGAGAATTTTTTCGGAATGTCTGATGAGCGGGAGGTTACTCATAGAGTAGCCGCCTGTACCGACACAGGTTTTCTGTGGTTTCCTGTGTCTTATCATGCGAATGCGGTGCAGCGTATGGACCACACGCCCATATATCCATAAGGGATCAAAGGCGTTAAAATTAAAAAAAAAAAAAGAAAAGAATATGAAATCAAAGGGTCATCAACTTTGTGCTAATGATAACCTCTGTTTGGATGAAGACTACTTGCAGGAAAAATTGCGGAGTGCCTTCATCGCTTTCAATCAGCGGTCTCTAGATACTCCGTCACATATTTGTATTTCTTGTCAAAAGCTCTGTCACGAACGAGAAATAATCAACCTTGTAATTTTACGAATTCCGCTTGATATGATAAACCCAAATTGGGAAAAATTAATCTTGTTCCATGTGGCTAATCATGATTATGAACTTACACAAGGAAAACAAGTATTTCAGACTAATTCCATTTGTAGATATTGTTTAACTAATTTTTGTCAAAAACAATTGCCACCAACTTGTGTACTAAATCAATTAGATGCTGGTGCAATTCCTGAAGAACTCAAAAATTTGAATGACTATGAGAAACTGTTGATTCAAAGAGCAAAATCATTTTGAGTCGTTCAACGTGCGGGAACAATTGCAAATAAAAATCTTCCTCACGCATGTCGTGTACAGAAAATGAAAGGGCAAACGTTCTTCCTACTATTACCCCTTGAGGAAACTTTGAAAAAGATATGTCCTGATGAAGAGCCGTTGAACAAGGATCATGAATTATATATCTTAGTTCGCGGAGTAGCCACAAAAGCTAACATTGTATGGGAAAATTTGGTTAACATAAACAAAGTTTTCAGACCGTTATTAAAATTAAAAGAGATTAATCCACTGTATAATAGAATCGAAATACCGACCGGTGCAAAAGATTTATTGACATTTGTATCGACTCATAACGAGGTTGAGTACATGGTGGAACCTGAATCTGTTGAAAAATCTGCGCCGTTAGAACAATGTGTATCTGACTCTAATGAATCAAGAGACGTAGAAGATGACGGTGCAGATAAGAAACGAGCTCTGTTAACACTGGTCCAGGATGAAAATATAGCATATGCTAAATATACAATTTAACCTCTGCATGATCAGAGAATGTATGCATCCTCGACTAAACTTTATCAAATGCTGAAGGTTAAAGATAACCCTCTAGATTTTCACTTGAAAAATTTAGATTTATTGTGTTTCCCCTACTTGTATCCATATGGTAAAAATGGTCTCCACGAGGTAAGGTCACAGAGACTAACTGATGCAACCTATATCAAAACCCGTTTATGTTCTGTTGATTCACGCTTTCGACTCAATCAACAATATCTTTTTTTTCTTCAACATGATGCTTTCATACGACAAATAAATAGTGGGATTTATCATTTACTTAATGTGATGAACCCCAATGAACGTATTAATGCAAAACAATGCTTGGAGAAATTGGATAAAGGTGAATTAGAAGGTCGAATTCAAACAATATTTGAACGTGTACGGAATTCGGAGCAATATTGGCGAATTCCACGGAACAATCTCAACTGTATGATTCAGCATTATGGGCCAGCAACATGGTTTCTGACGGTAAGCCCCGCTGAATGGTTGTGGGATGACTTAATTCAGTATTTACGATCACTCCGGCCAGATTCAGACGCATTATCCTCAGGGGAACTGATTGCATCTGATCCTGTTTCAGTAGCTAGATTCGTTGATGACAAATTCAACGCGATACTTGATTTCATGTTGTCTGATAGTCAGCCAATAGGTAAAATAGAGCATTATTTCTGGCGTCGTGAATATCAAAGTCGTGGAATGCCGCATTTTCATATGATCATTTGGATCGCAAATGCTCCAATTTTAGGAGTTAATTCAAGTGAAGAAATAAAGGACTTTATTATGAACTACGTTACATGTCAAATTCCTTCTAAATTTCGGTCACCTACTTTATACAGGTGAGTTACAACTCATCAAACTCATCGTCATACAAAATATTGTCAACGAGAAAAGAAAGGAACGTCAAAATCAATTAAAGTGTGTCGCTTTGGATTTTCACGAAATGTTACAGAAGAATTTGTGTTGCGTAACACTGCAGTATCGGTTGCCAATCGAAAAAAGTTGAGAACGAAATGCCGTTTGTATGATTTGCCTCGAATAAAAGAAGAAGAAAATATTAATGATTATAATCCAGCTGTTCTAACTGCGTGGGAAGGCAATATGGATATTCAGTTCATTGTAGAACAATCAGGATTATTAACAGTGTATTGCACAAAGTACGCATCAAAACCTGAAGTCGCAGGTTCGGATGCGGAAGCACTTAACGATCGAAATCGAAGTAAAACAGTTCGCCAGTTATTATGGAACACTGCATCGCGTAGTTTGAGTCATCGAGAAGTCGGCGCAATTGAAACTGCTGATATGTTACTGGGCTTCTTATGGTATAGAACAGATCCGAAAACGGTCATTAGATGGCTAGACGTTCGACAGATTAGAAATAAGAGACTGAAGTCCCGTAAAGAAATTGAGACATTAGATTGCGAATCAACTTCCATTTTCTATAACTCTTTAATCGACGATTACTATCCGGCACGGCCGGTTGTACTGCAGTCTTTGTCCTTATATGCTTTTGCCAAATGGTTCGATATAATCAACACAAAACCCTTGAGTAAACATGCTGAATATTATGAGATGCCAAACAAAAAATATTTACGTAAACGGCAAAATGGTTATCTGATCAATCATTATAAGAATAATCCTGAGATAGAACCGGAAAAGTATTATTTCAGTTTATTACTCTTGTTTAAACCATGGAGAGTTACTGATGAATTGAAAGAGAATTTTAAGACATTTACTGAATCTTTTATGTATCATAAAGATGACTTATTGAAGGCACATCAATATCATGAACGACTGAGTGAAATCCAAAAAGCATTTGAAGATATTAAATTGAGAATTGAAAGGGAAATGACTGGCACCGATGGTGGACAATCCGAAGATGATGATGATGAAATTTTACTGGGATGTGACCCGGTCGAAGCAGAAGCAGCCATGCAAAATTTCCATGATTTGAATAATAAAACTAAAGAGTTTCTTGGAGACTTGAATGAAATGATTAGTAAAATGAACGCTGATCAAATTCGTATTTTCCAAAGAGTACAAAACGCCATTATGCCTGGAGGAAAAGAGATCCTACGACTAGATGTTAGTGGAGAAGGTGACACTGGTAAAAGTTTTTTAATTGAAGTTATTCAGCACTGGATGCAATTACCAACGCCCTACTATGTAGCCACAGCTGCTCCGACGGGACTAGCTGCATTCAACATTAACGGCTTGACTTTACATAAGTTATTACAATTACCGGTGGAACATGGATCGGGAATTTTGAAATATCGACAGTTGTCGGATAAAGCATTGAAGGTGTTACGAGAAAATTTCAAGAATGTTCAATTGATAATGATTGATGAAATATCAATGGTGTCCAATATTAACTTCTTCTTCACCAATTTCCGATTGAATGAAATCTTCAACTCCGGCATTCAAGGCGATGATGGATGGTTTGGTGGTAAACATATACTGTTGTTTGGCGATCTACTCCAACTACCGCCGGTACTTGCAAATCCTACATATATCACATTAACCAAACATGAAATGGCGAAACATGTTGGTTCAATGGCTAAATTTGACCTTTGGTCAAATTTATTCGCCTATGATGAACTAATAATGAAGATGAGACAAAAAACCGATATAGCTTATAGTGACATCCTTTCCCGTTTAAGAATTGGACAGGTCACTCCACACGATATCGGTGTGCTAGAAACACGGAAAAAGCAGTATGATGACAAACTGAATTACGATAGAAGATTGGATGTAATATGTCAATACGTCAACGATTTATCAGCATGTACAGTGTGTCTATTTGCAACGCATCGGCAATGTGAAATTTTTAATGATCGTATGTTATAGTGGATGCAAATTATTCAAGAATGAAGCTTTGAAATTACTTGAGAATTATGAGGATGATGCAAGCGAGACTGCTGGACTATCTAAGACCATCACAATCAAAATTGGTTCAAAAATCATGATTAGGAGGAATATTGATAAGTAACAAAAGATTTGGTGAATGGAACGATTGCTACCGTTCAAGAGATATCGAAATTTCTGAACTCTCAGGAAATAGAGTTCGTCACTATCAAGTTAGGTTCTGAAGAATGTTGCAAGATTGAACGAGTGGCAGCCAAAATCCAAGCTATGGATGCTGCTTTTATAATCCGCCGCCAATTTCCCGTATGTCTTAGTTATGGGATCACAATCCATAAAAGTCAAGGATTGAGTTTAGATAGTGCAGTTATTGATGTAGGCAATACCATATTCAATTGTGGGGAAAAAATACGTGGCACTCTCACGGCTGAAAACATTAAGAGGTTTGCATTCACTTAATTTCGATCCTCATGCAATGCTCATGGACTTCATGAGTATAATCGATTGCGAGCTGCCCATAGGCCAGATTTACCACAGTACGAGACTTCAGTAAAAACGTGGCAAAAAGTGTTTGATTTCCAGTGGGCAGTTCAACAATTCGAGCTTAATGACAATGTTGGTTGTGAACCAATACAAAACTCTCCTCATTGGTCGATACGTGGTTTGAAAACTTCGAATACCCATGATAGTTATGCTAATACAACAATACAGGCTTTATTCAATTGCAGTACGATACGTAGGCAATTACAAGCCAATAACAATTCAATCCATACTGAGCTATCAATTCTATTAAGTCAATATATTAGAAGTTCAGACTGTCTACGATGTGATGGCGTCAGAAAATTTGCCGGTGACCCCTTCGATTCAGATGATGCTCAAGATCCTGTTTCTTTTCTCGATACTCTATGTTCGAAATATACGAATATGAATGAACTCGTCCAACAAGAACTCCAAGGTTCGGAGACATGTACGACATGTATGTACACGTCGTCTTATGAAACAAGGCAGAATGTTTTCTCTTGTGTTCTCCAAACATTTGAAACCCATATGAAATTCGAAGAATTGTTTTCTAAGCTGTTCACGAGAATGAGAGATAAAAGTTTTTGTAATCACTGTAAAAAAGGGGGAGGACTCTTAAGTAATGTAGAAATACGGTCTGCATCAGATGTGTTGGTCCTCCAATTATTGCATAACAATAACAACATCCGAATTTCCTCAGTTCCATTGAGTAGAATTATCATTAATAATAACACTAATCAAGTTATGAGTGCAATTTTACATCAGTCTTCCAACAGGAATACGCATAAATATGTAAATATGTTGAGAATGAATAAATCAGACTGGTTAATGGTCAATGAGAATAAAATTAGAAAATCTCGTTGGCCAACTGGTTCAAAATATGTGTATATTTTGTGTTTAGAGAAATGTAACAACGAGAAGAATAACAAAAAAATTGGACGCAAAAGAAAATGTAATAATCCTATAAATTAACAAAAATAAAAAAAAATGCGCCATGTGCATGCGCAAAACGTTACATGAGGAATTCCCAAAATATATCCGCAAAAACTTCTAAAATCATCCTACCAAACAAATAATTACGCAAAAACGACTGAAATATGTTGTTGATGTTGAAAATTTCTCAAACTACGCTCAAGTGACTGAAATACGTGGTAAGTGTAAAATTTGGGTTTAATTAGTGATTTTTAATAGTTATTTACTGACTTCCCTTGCAGTGAATCAACTGTTGACCGTATTTTACACATGTCGCGCCCGATTTTTTATCGATGGAACACCGTAACGTTCTTTATGTTATTCTTAGTGTACCTGAAATTCCAGTGACGTCATTATAGTATTTGGCGAAGTATGCTTTTCAATTTGCAGTTTTCATAGTGAACTCGTTCATCTTTTTTACATGAAATCGAACTCAGAGTCAGTTAAGATTCCGTGATATAGGATAAATGTGCGCACTCAAGGGGTCTGCAGAGAGACCAGAGTTTTGGAGCCCTTATGAATATAAAAGTGTTACAACGATTTATATCACTGTGATCGACACTTTTTTTCGAATCTCAAGCCGTTCTTGCGATAGAGCGATATAAACAATTGAATTTGATAGTATCAATTAAAGGAATCATTTTTCGCATAAATCGTTCCTTTCAGACCTGGAGAATGGTAAGTCGTGTCAATAAAAAAAAAACGGAAATCGCTACGTTGGTTTCTTCGAAAACGTTCAACAAAGGTTTTGGTCACACACACACACACACATACAAACACTTTTCGGAAAACCACTCAGGATGATGTGAAACCTCGAGAAAAGTGAAAATACCATCAAAATTTCACTTTCGATTTTCGGGGTCATTACAATAACATCGGGAAGTTAAAAATTCACCAACTGTCAACATGTTAATTGAATTCCCGATTTTGAGGAAAGTAATTGTTATGGGTTCGAAAATCGAAATCGGAAATTTCCCCGTTTAATGACCCCTAGAAACGTTTGCAACCATTTTGAGCGAGATGTTTGTCTGTGTGTGTGCGGATGTGAGCAAAACTTTGTCGCACGATTTCTCCTAGACAAATTATGCGATTTGGATTTTTTTATACTCATTGGGTAGGTTTCTGCCTAACTTAGCCCTGATTAGATTTTGAACATAATCGACGCAGTGGTTTTATAGTTATTAACAAATGAATTGTTTCTATCGCTGCGTCGTGACAACGATTGAACATACGAAAAAAATTATTCAATCAAATTGGTTCCATACAGAAGAATACATATTTAATGTCATATAATTTATTTGGTTGCCACCGATAGTTCATTGTTATTAATTAATATTAATTAATTAATTAATTCAATTGTTCAGATCGCTATATCGCAAGAACGGTTAGAGATACGCAACAATGTATTCAATCAAAGTCGTTCCACACGTAAAAATACACATTCGATGTTCTATGACTTTTTTGGCTAACACCCATAGTTAATTGTTATCAATAACATCGATTTTTTATTCCCCCTCGATTGTGAGAATAATTCCAGATCCGGAATACAGTGTCCAATGAAAGTCGTTCCACACATAAAAATACATATTCGACGTTTATTACTGTTTTGGCTAACACCCATAGTTAATTGTTATCAATAACATCGATTTTTTATTCCCCCTCGATTGTGAGAATAATTCCAGATCCGGAATACAGTGTCCAATGAAAGTCGTTCCACACATAAAAATACACATTAAATGTTTTATGACTTTTTTTGCCAACACCCATGGTTAATTGTTATTAACAAAATGGATTGATCATATCACTCGATCCTGAAAACAATTAGAAATGCGGAACAAAGTGTCCAATGAAAGTTGTTCCACACATAAAAAGGCCCATTTGTTGTTGTATGCCTTTTTTTGCCACCACCCATAGCTAATTGTTATTAACAAATTGAATGGTTTATGTCGCTCGATCACGACAATAATTAGAGATACGAAATGAGGTGTTCAATGAAAGTTGTTCCACACGTAAAAGCAGGGCCGGCGGAAGGGCAATTGCCAATTTGGGGTATTCGGCGGTGGAGCGGGGGAAGGGGGGGGGGAGTACTAGAAGAGAGGGAAATGATGGAGTGGGGGGGGGGGCTAGAAACTGAAAGGACAAATTTCAATTTTACGATCGGTTTTCTTTATTTCCATGAATCAGAGCAAATGTTACTGAACGTTTTTGGTTCTTCTTAATAAATTCGTTTATTAGTTGTTGGAGATCTAAAGCTTCAGTTAATCGCCAATGGACGTGCAAGATTGCAATATTGTTGAGTCTGTCCTGTAACATCGTCGATCGCAGATAGGCTTCGAAACGTCTTAGAGCAGAAAAACTTATCTCGTTACTGCACGTTGAATTTGGTATTGGCAATAACAATTTGATGAATTTGAAATACTCTGGGACTAATCCAGAACACCAAGGATTATCCTCCATGAAAGTCACCACATCTTTGATGCTACCTAGGATAATACTTTCATGTGCAGACATGTTAATGAAATCATCCCGATTTCAAAGAAGTACCTCTTGGTTAAAGTCCTCTCCATAAAACTTCACAATTTCCTCTATGGATCGTGCAGTTCCCACTGCAAAAGCCTCCAGTTCATTGAGAAACTGAGTTGTACTCGTGTTGAAACGCTCATTCAGAGACATTACCACAGTATTGAAAATTTCGTGATAACTTTTACGGTAGTAATCTTCTGGGGGCTGGAAAGAGTGAGGTGCACTGACATCACTGTTCTCCAAGTGTTTTGGAATTCGGCAACTTCGTTGAAGGTTTGGTAACTCGAGTTCTAGATCCTTCGCACCAGTAATGGCTTTTCCCAAATCACTTCAAATTTCGAGTCGCGGCTGCACTCTAGATTGCTTTTCACAGCGTCAACTTTTCCGTACGAATCGATTATACACAAGTTTGTCTTTTGAATCTCTTTGTTGAGAATTTCAGTTCTATCGAATATTTCAAGTCATTGTTAGCAGAAAGTAAGACTCGAAGGACTCCAAGTGTCTCAAGGATCCACTCGCTTTCGCTGAAACACTACTGTCCACATCCGGATCAGTGCTCCGCGCCTCGACAAAATCCAATGCAGCAGTATAATTAGTTTGCGCATACATCACCTATATACAGAATGTATGTATTAGAATACATTTGACAAACCATGAAATTTTTAATTCAATAGTGAAGCGGTAAAACCATCCAAGTTGACTTAGATCTTAGCTGGGGTCTTAAGGAATATCTCCGAATCGAATGTATATGGCGAAATTTTCGTAATGACTTTTTTTTTGTCGAGCAAATTAGGAGGTACAAGAGAGGCTATAACAAAAAATTATTTATCTGACTTAGATTCCGCGATATTTATTGCAAAGTGAACAGTAGTCGAAATTGACTTAAATTTTTGTATCGTTTCGCATGTGAATTATTTGTATATAAACTCACCTGGTTGGACAGAAGGTTTGCAGCGCTGGACGGCAATCGTAATCTCCAGTAGCAGCGGCCTTTTGGAACTGTCGATACTGAGCGAAACGTTTCGGTGAATCCCTCACAAAATTAATAAGCTACTTAATGACACCAATAAAATTTTTAACAGTGCCAACCCCTTCCATCGCATCCTGTACGGCCAGATTTAATTTATGAGCATTGCGATGCACGAGGTTCTTTCTCTCGGATTCGAGCTTGGAGACCAGTAAGTCTCCCAGAGACGTTTGATGCCCCATCATAACATTGACCCCGCAGTTGCTTGAATTCCCATTGGCAATTCCCAAAAACACGTTTAACGATGGAAAATAGTGTTTCTGACTTTGTATTCGATGTCTCATAAAAACCGAGAAAGATCTCGCAGATTGATAAATCGTCTGACACAATTCTGATGGACATAGATATCTGTTCCGAACGCGAAATATCGGAAGTTTCTTCCAACATTAACGAAAAGAACGGTGCTGCTCGCATTATTTGCAGATTCTTTTCTCGTACTTTTGACGCCATCATACTCAAAATTTCGTTTTGTACATCATGACTCAGCCACTTATATCCTGATCGACCCAACCAGTCTCGTAATTTAGGGACCTCTTCAGATCTCGTTTTTAGAAGTTGAGTCAAATTTGATCGCTCATCATTGCCACTTCCTCTGAAAGGTAGTCCTTGAACCGTGCTTCACCGTGCTAAAAATCTTGTGGAGGGATGTGCGATTGTCCAGCATCTCTTTTTCTTTGGCTCTGGAAATTCGTTGTACAACGTTCGTATCGCGTGCGCTGACGACTAATTCGTGAGATTTCCTGTGAAGTTCACTCACTTCATGAGCTGGAAATGCTCTATAAGCATTGGTGAATCCATTGAACCCCTCAGTGACGAAACTTTTACGTGAATTCTGACTATTTAGGCGAGCAGGAATGGGTAATCCATCTTCTACAACTTGTGTGCAGATCGTGCAGATTATTCTTTTTTGAGAGTTCAATGTAATCCAAGGGTGTGTCGCTTTCCAGCGCTCAACTGTCGAATCAGATGGAGTTTTCTCTTTGGTCTCTGCAAATAAGAATACAGACTGACTTAAACATGGATGATATCAATGAGTAATTCAGATTAATAGATTAGGTAGATTGCGTAGATTACGTACCTGTTACGTTGTGATTTTTACAATGAGACTGTCATTTATATTACACTGATTAGCACTGAGATTTGCAGAGGTTATGTTAGCATTCGGAGGAATTTTGGGAATCGGTGATTCTTCCTCTGACTCTTCCAATTCGATTCTCGATCTCTTACTTATTCTCTTTACAAATTTATCCATCCTCTACTAATACTACTACCAATAAAACTCTGTGTATTCGTACAAAGTCCCTTCCACACACAGGTATACAGCTGCTGAGTAAAACGGCGGGGAGCGCTTACGGCTTTGGATTGGTGGGGAGTGCTGAAAGGAGGTGTCACAGAGAGGGGCGGCGTTACTGATTCGGAAGAGGGGGCTCACTTTTCGCATGTGTGGAATACCACACATCGTACACCTTCTGCCGGCTCTGCGTAAAAGTACACATTTGATTTTTTATGACTTTTTATGCTAACACTCATAGTTTTTCACAAATTGAATTGTTTATCTGACTCTATCGCAAGGAAGGATATGTTTTTGAAAAATCTCTTTATATTTTAAGAATTATAAAATTTCACATATTTGGTAATTTTGAAAAGTTTGAAACGTTCACAATTCGAGACACAAACCGAAATCATGTATATAGCATATCCGGGGGACCGATCGGTAATTTATTCGTTCGACCTGGAGAGGGTCAAACCCAAATCCCGATAATTTTTTCAAATTCAAGTTTAATTCAAATTCAAATTCTAATGCAAACCTTCATATCTATTTTCAAATTCAATTGAAAACATCGAATTTACCCTCAAATTGAAGTATCATAAAAAAATTGAAAATCGAAATATTGCAAATTTCATTTCCAGCTCCAAATGATTTCAATAAGGAAAAGTTAATTTGAAAAGTTGGTAAATATCCCGGCCGGTGTGGCGCTAGTTTAAGATAATTTCGTACGTATCTCGTAAAAAACCCGATTTACCGAAAAATGGTAAGAAACCCTTTTGATTCGGCATGAGAAGCTCGACACAAAAAGCGTAAGTGACTTGTATGTAAAAAAAAGGTATGGAAACAAAATAATGAACTTTTTTGGAAAGTCGTAATTTTAGTCGATGCACTCTGATGAGGACTAGCTTGATTTGTCCTATAGAAGGTGGTAATCAGTCTGTGTTATTGATTGTGGTTATTAAGAATTGAAAAAGCATTGTTTTAATCTTATTCTACCCTAAAGAACACTATGGTAGAATATTGGGAGGCGCGACAATCATGGCGCGCGATGTTTGAAACAAGAGCGATTTGAGATAAAATAAACGGGATGTGGGTCAATATTTTCCCGATGGTTCCCTGTACATGTTATACGCAAAATTTCCGTTGATGGCTCAAATTATAAACGTTTTAACCTTTTCACCATTATCAAATATGTCAAATTTCATAATTCTTTAAATGCAAGAAGATTTTTTAAATGTATGACCTTTCTTGCGATGGAATTAGATGAACAATTCAATTTGTTGGCACCAATTAACTACGGATGTGAGTTAGTGCAAAAAAGTCATAAATCACCAAATGTGTACTCTCACGTGTGAAACAACGTTCATTGAACACTTTCTTTCGTATCTCCAACCGCTTTCGCTATAGAGCGATCTAAACCATTGAATTTGCTAATAACGATTAACTATCGGTGTTAGCAAAAAAAGTTATACAACGTCAAGCATGTATTTTTGTATGTGGAACAAGTTTCATTGAATAATTCCCTTCGTATCCTTAACCGTTCTCACGATGCAGAGATAAAAACCATCCAATTTGATAATAAGTGAAAAGCCGCTGAGTCGATTACGTTCAAAATCCAATCAGGTCTTAGGCGGAACCCTATTGAGTGAATATAAGAAATCCCAAATCATACGCACAGAGACAAACATCTCTCCCAGAATGGTCGGAAACGTTTCTAGGGGCCATGAAACGTGGAGATCAGGTGAAATTTCCAATATTGATTTTCGGACCTATTACAATCACTTCTTTTAAGATCGGGAAGTTAGAAATATGTAGAAAATTTTGAGAAGTGTACAAATTTCGAAACTTGTATTTCGGGTTTTGTATTGGTAGGTCCACTACACGACAAATCACAAAATTGAAAGTGCCCCTACCATGTTTTTTTTAACTTCCCGATCTAGGGGAAGTTATTGTAATCACCCTGAAAATCAATATTCGAATTTTCATGAAATTTTCATTTCTCTCGACGTTTGACACCATCCTGACAAGTTTTTTGCAATATTTTCGTATGTGTGTCCAGGTCCGAAAGGAATGGTAAACTGAAATAACAATTCCTTCAATTGTTTAAAACGTTGTATTACAAAAACCGTGGGAGATAGAGGAGAAAGTTTCCAACGAATGTTTTTCCCCATATGAAAATACATAGTGTTTGTTCAATGACTTTTTTCATAATTGCGCTAATTAAGGAGATATTGCTTAATTAATGAACTTCCCGATCTAGACAACTTATTTAATATGTCTTCACGTTTTATGACATTTCTGACCATCTTAGACAAGTTTTAACAAGATCTATGTATGTGTGTGTGTGTGGGAGTGTGGGCCTGTGGACATGAAAACTTTGTCGAACGTTTCCTGAAGAACCAATGAAGCAATTTGGGTTTCTTTTTTTTTAATCGATGCGTCTCCGTGATACCCAGGCTGAAAAGGATTGTCAAAGTGAAATGAGAATTCCTATTGTTATTAACAATTTCAATGGTTTATAATGCTGTATGTCACGAAATATCATAAATACCCAAAAATGTGTCCAGTAAATGTTGTTCCTTATAAAAAAAATACATGTTTTATGGCGTTTAACTGTTTTTGTACCTTTAACCCTTGCGGCGTTACAGCGTTATAAACAGTTGAAATAATTTAGAACGAGAAAAGTGAAAGATTGGAAAAAAATATATAATCAATGTTGTTTCTTACATAAAACAAAAGCCTAATATGACACTTCTTTTCTCATATCTCAAACGAGGCAGGAGATAAAGTGTTGAATTTACCAAAACAAGGTATGGTCGTCTGAATAATAAATATTATATTAAGTAATCGAATGAAAACACTGTCATCATTAAGGTTGCAATCACTGTATTTCTATGGACAATGGAGGGTCAAAGAGTCGAGATGAAATCGGGGCAGTATCTACATTGTTATGAACAAATTCAGTTGTTCATAATGGGCTGCTGCATGAACGAATACAGTTCCGAGAAAAGTTATATAAGGAAACTTATTCGCCATGGAGAAATACACATTTTATATTGAATGACTTTTTTTGCATAATTTACATAATTAAGGAGGTATAGTCGTCTGAGCGGTCATTCCGGTAATGAGTGCACGAATGAAGACGTTCGACGTATTGCGATCGATTATTTTCATGCGAAATAGGGGGTTAAATCCTTTGGATAAAATGGGAGCAGTATATACATTGTTATTAACAATTGAATTGTTCACGACGCCCTATTGTTAACAACGCAGAAACGGTAAGAGATAGAGCCGAAAGTATGAAATGGAACTTGTTCGGTGAGTGGAAATGCACTTGATAACATTGAGACCTTATGGAGAGGCAAAATGAAATTTTTAACTTCCCGATTTAGGGACGTTATTGTAATCACCCCGATAATGAAGTGTCTTAGAAATCGAAAACTTCCACTTTTCTCGACGTTTCACATCATGCTGACAAATTTTAGATGAGGGTTTGTGTGTGTGGGTGGGTGTGTGTTCGTATGTGAGTGATTCTTTGAGAAAGCGTTCGCGGTAAGCGGCTTGATCAATTTGGTTTTCCGTTGAAAGAAAATTACTCCTGACTGTTGTCTAGGGCGGAAAGTAGTGTCAATGTTGAAAAACAATTCCTTCAATTGTTATTAACAATTTCAATTCTTTATAACGCTGTATCTCGAGAACGGTGATACATACGAGAAAAAGTGTCAAACAAAAGTTGTTCCCCTCGTGATACTACATATATCATGTTGTAGTACGTTCTAAGCTAGGCACCACATTTCACGAGCTATCGATAGAAAATTGAAATAATTGATCAATAGTCTAATTTTCGTGATGCATTTACAACTGGACTTCATACGTGTATCCTCACACACATATTATCGGGAAGTTTTCGATGCGATCCGTTGAGGGTCACCCTCACGGCCTATTTATTAATTCAGCACCGAAATGGTCAAGTTGAGTTAAGCCCACTTACACCTTTATTAATATCAGGCCCAAAATCTGTGGAAGGGTTGAAGGTAGCAGGAGTATCATCAAAACCTTGCTTTTAGATCTAAGTCACCTCAACAATCGGTTCTCTTTCAAAATCCTCATATCGTCGTCCATTCTCGATATTTTTGGTCTGAGATTAATAAAAGCGTGAGCGGACTTGGTTGAGATTATCCTTTTGCTACTGAATTATAAAATATGAAAAAAAAAATTTTAAGCGCCACAATTTTAGTTCGTGCGACTTCATATCTAACAAAATAGCATGGTAGGCAATTTCAAAATTTCAATTCATTTTATGACGTATTCAACCATGCGGTACTTAAAATTGAGATCGCGTTGCACATTTCAAGACGTGGCATATCTTTTCTCCTGACGAGCTTTTGCAGAAGTATCTTAAAAAAACTTCTATAGAAATGAATGATTTTTTTATGTGTTACTTCTCATTCATTAATAACAGCAATCAACAGAATGATAATAACACTTTATGGGTCGAATCAAGATATTTTTAACTTCCTGATCTTGAGCGAAGTTTCTGTGATGTGTCCGAAAATCGAAATCGGAAATTTCACCTGATCTCCACGTTTCATAACCCTTAGAAACGTTTCCAACCATTTTCAGCGAGATCCTTGCCTGTGTGTATGTGCGTATGTGAGCAGAATTTTGTCGAACAATTTCTCTTAGGCAAATTATCCTATTTGGGTTTTCTTATACTCATTCGATAGATTTCCCCCTGACTTAAACCTGATGGGATTTCGAACATAATGCACGCAGTGGTTTTTTAGTTATCAACAAATTGAATGGAATATATCGTTACATCGTTAGAACGGTTGAAGATACGATACAAATTATTTAATGAAAGTTGTTCCTCACACAAAAATATATATCTGATGTGGTATAACTGTTTCTGATAACACCGATAGGTAATTTTTATCAATAAATTCAAATGTTTAGCCCGCTCTATAACAAGAACGGTTGGAGATAAGAAACAAAGTGCCTAATGAAAGTGGCTCCATACGTACAAATACACATTTGATGTTTTATGACTTTTTTTACTAACACCTATAGTGAATTATTGTTAAGGAATTGCCTACTAAGACTATCACAAGAAAGGTTATATTTTTGCGAAACGTTTTGACATTTCAAAAATTATAAATTCTTTCAATATTTGGAAATTTTGAAAAGTTGAAAAGTTCATAATTTAAAACATGAACCGAAATGCTGGATTTAACATATACGGGGACCCACCGGGAAGTTATTGGTGCGACCCGTGGAAGGTCAGACCTACATGCCGTATATTTATGAAAATGAAAAAAATTTGAATTTTTGATTTTCACACAAAGTGAATTATATCGTTTCTGAAGCATTTTTTCGATGAAAGTCAGTAGTGCTTTTTTGTAGATCTTCTGCTGCCAAATCGAAAAGGTTTTTTACTATTTTCTTGTAAAACCATTTTCTTTTAGGAGATAAGGACGAATTTGTCTAAAATTTAGCAGCATTTAATTTCTCCGACCAAATAGCTGGACCGAAACCGAGGTCAAGATGAGAAGTAAACGGAACAACGAAAATTCCCTTGCAAAGTACGCCTTTTTTTCTGATAATTAATCATACGTTCAGATTTTTTGATGATGTATTAGAGACAGAAAAAAAATCACCACGAGATTTGAAAAAAAACATCATGTTATTCTCATAGAGAAAAGGAAAACTGTTGCGGGTCGCCTTAAAATCAAATTAAAAAGGTGAAACTTCGTGATTTTTTTTTTTATTCATTTGGAACATATTCAGGTGGCGAATGAAGAAAAAAAGGTATTTTAACATGCACCCTAGCGTATATCTATTGTTTCTATATTATTACAGGGAGGGTTTGGTGTAACGATTTTATCATTTAAGACATGCTTGAATTTCTTCCATTCCGTTTTCACGTGGTTTAATATTTGGGATGGAGGCTGGTTTACCAAACAGGGAGAACAACAATAGTAGGTGATCTGAAGGGGATTCGGAAAGAGTGATGTAATTTTTTATGATTGAGGTATTGTTACACGGAAAGAAAAAAAAACATAATTATTAGACCCCTGGTGACTAATCTGAAGACGAAATTTCCGTAAGTTCAAAAATTCATCCCAGTGAGTATAAAAACTATCCCGAAACAACAGAAAAAGTCGGCCCAATGGGACTAAATTTTAGACTATAGGAGTCTAATTTTTCGACTCACGGAAATTTCGTCCTCAGATTAGTCACCAGGGGTCTAATAATTATGTTCTTTTTCTTTCCGTGTAGTTAAAAGAAGGTCAATGGTACTAGAAGTGTTAGAGTTATGGGGATCGTGTGTTGGGACGTCTGGAAAGAGCAGATAGTTTTTTTGAGCCGTCAAAAAATTTGTGAGAATTTTACCTGATTCGTTCGGCCTAGGGGAGGCCCAAACAGTGTCCTTTGCATTGAAGTCTCCAGCGATAATTGTTGGAGTATTTTCAGAAAATATGTGGCGCAATAGGTTCGTTTTTTTATTGTCTACATGGACCGCTACTCCCACGTATTCGGTTAGCGGCAGGAGGTCGTGCGGAAGAGTTTTATACTTCAAAGACTTGTGCATTGCCACCGCCACACCACCACCAGCGTTGGCCGTACTCTTTTCCCTGATCGGCGAAAAGTCTGGTATGTTGATTTTCTTAGTTTTGCCGTTTAGCTGAGTTTCTGAAATGAGGATAATTCTGATGTTATTTCCATGGATGATATGCATTAATTCGGTTAAGTTCAGTTTAGAAGCAAAAATATTTATAGCTAAAATATTTAATAGGTTCCGTAGGGGATCGTAGGTAGTTCAGAGGTGGATGTAAAAAGGTATGCATAGGATGCGATTATTGTTGTCCTATCACTGGGGTTGCCAGCTCTTTGGAGGTTATAGATCATCTCCTCTATCTCTAAGAGGATTTCGGGAATTCTGAGGCATTTTACCTCCTCATTTTAGTTCCTCGAGGGCTTGTTTCACTGAATTAATATAGTTTTCTATAATACTTTTTTTGTGAGCCACCATGAATTTAATGTGTGTTATACATTCCCTATAGCTCGCCGTGCGAACTTGACCACAATTTGTGTACTTAAGGCTCTTACTGGTGCCATGCTTGATGTCGTGCTCCCCAGCGCGTTTGCCAAACCTACTGCTGAGGTGACAGTGCTGGCTTGCATGATCAAACAGTTGGCAACTGAACCACTGTGTTGGTGCGTCAGATTTAATATATTTCTCAATCTTGTACGTATGGTACAATATTCTTCTGATACGACTGAATGAGCACAGAGCGACTTCAGGGACATCCGTCATTTTGTGTACAGGTAGCGGTCCACTCAAATTGTGGTCATCATTTTTTTTAGCTTTACGAATTGGCAGATGGGTAGAGCATTAATTCCATGGTTAGAAATCTCCTCATTGATTTCATCCTCGATGAAACTGCCGGGACGTCGTTTAGTGATTAATTTTTTTAATTGGTAATTTTAGTTTGTTAGGATGCTTGATATTGTCTTCTAGTCCTCCGTTGCACGCAAGGAGACACTTAGGGTACCTCAATTGAGCTTCATTGTGCATTTTTTCTCAGTTGCGTCGACTTTTAGGAAGTTAATTAGTTTATTCGTCTCCACCTTATTGTTGTCAATAATGAGCAATTTTCAAGCTGAGAATTATATTTTTTATATGTCACTAAACAAGGGGCTTACCACAATGCATCGGAGGCTGATAAATGTCCATCAATGGATTCATACATAGTTCCTAAGTAAATATTCAGACAACCGGTCTCGAATGTCGCTGTAGCGTACCTCTCATGAATGCATCGTGAGATAAGGTTCTAGGGCTAAACTTCCCCACCACAAACGTTCACCACCGAAAATTTTTCTCTCCAAACGAAAATTTGTCCCCCGAAAATTCCTCCCTCTAAAACTGCTTCTCCCAAAAATTCTTCCTACGAAAGATTCGTCTGTTTTGAAAATTTCGCCAACCTAAAATTTCGGCAAACAAAAATCTCATACCCTGCCCCTCTTCGGACCCTACACTAGATTTCGGTAATACACATCTCGACGAGATGACCTCCCTCGGAACCGTTACTCCCTTGGCTTCAAACGAAAATTTCTGCCAGCTAAAATTTCCGTTTTAGGGTGGTGCCCTCCTCGGGCTCCCACGTTCGGGTGCGGTAGTACACATGTTAAGGTGGTGACCTCCTCGGACGCTGTCCTCTTTCGGCCCCCACATTCGGGTGCGGTAGTACACATTTTAGGGTGGTGACCTCCCAGGATCACTTCCTCCTTCGAGTCTCCCCCATATTCGGATGCGGCAGTACATATTTTACGGCGGTGACCTCCTCGGACGCTGTCCTGCTTCCGCCCCCACATTCGGGTGCGGTAGTATACATTTTAATATGGTGTCCTCCGCGAACCCTTTGACAAAGAGGAGAAATTTCAGAAACAGCATTTCTGGTAAGAGAAATTTTGGAAAAGAAATTGTCGGGAGAAATTTAGCCCGAAGACCCGAGATACTGATGATATTATGAATGACAGGATCCTCATAAATGATATACCGGTCCTCTCCTCCGTGCTTTGAGTAGAGTAGATACGTACAATTTTGGCGGGACAAAATTCATACAACTAGTGAGTTATTTATTTCAAATTTTAAGTCAATCTATCACCCCAGTCACACATCACAGAGCACAGATCATTTTCGAAGCACCATTGTTAATTATGGAAAAGGAGGATCCTAACCTGGATGATTGAGGAAATCACCACGTGCACGCGATTCATCACCATCATTAACTATTTAGAGAGGATCAATACATTTGGCACCAAAGGTCAGTTCATTTAATGCAGCATTTTCCGGACACAATTTACAAGTGATAATATTAATATCAATTATTCAGTTGATCGGTGACATAAAAAACTGTACTGACCCGTACTACAGAAGTTCACAGACATTTGAATAAAAATACATCATTGAAATAGTTACTGAGCTACATCAATATTTATTTAAATGGAGAGATTTGTAAGAGGAAATTGTTAGCCACCCAGAAGGGATAACTCGGAGTCAACCCACCATTGACTGCTGCACTAGCACCTTATCATGGAACTTCCATTTAGCAGAGGTGGATTGAGTAGCTGAAGCTATAGGGAACTGATTGCTATCAACGTATTAAATCATCAATATAATCAATAGTAGATTACTTACCTAGGCCAGCAAAGTAAGGAATGTCTCAGATCACATTTAGTTGTTGGCCGAGGCGAAGCCGAGGTCGACAATAATGTGATCTGAGGCTTTCTTCCTTGCTGACCGAGGTGTGTATACTATTTTTCTGCTCGACGAAGCCGGAAAGCGGTAACTTCGTTTAGCGCAGCGGCCCGAGGCATTCCTTACTTTGCTGGCCTAGGTATGTAATCTACTATTTCTGTTAACTCGCCAATACCAATAATTGAACGAGGTATGATACATGTACAGGTCCATCACCAACAATCAATTGGGTACTTTCTGGAGAGATTAATCGTCACTAACGCATCATTCAGAATGGATAGTTGTGAGTGAATTTTTCATTAACGAGTGACGGTTAATCGAAAGAGTAATTCAAATTAATGGGACAATAACTCATGCGTTCAGTTAGTTGCTCTTATGAGCTGAGTTGTAAATAGCCACTGGTTCAAACCAGTTATTTAGACTAGCAGTGTGCAAATGTGTGTGCCCCATACGGGGCACTACCAAAACTTCCCGTTTTGGTATTTCAGCACAGCATAAGCATGCAACCATGGTGATGAGAAAACTCAACAGTGATATCAATAATTGAACTTGTGCGGGAACAATAATTCATCCCGCTCTTTGAGATTCTCCCGCAATTGTCGACATATTCGTTCGCCAAGTGTATTCTAGTTCAACTCGCGATATGTTTTAACCCATATTGAACAAAGTCATACTAAATGTACATTTTTGTATAAGGAACGACCCTGGTGATATGCATTGTTCCCGTATTTCAAATTGCTCGGACGACCATACCTCCCTAATTATGGAAATTCTGGAAAACAGTCATTTTACGTAAAAGATGTATTTCCATATAAGAAATAGTTTTCTTGAGATAGGTTTCCCGCTAACCTTAATATTTTACGCAGTGGAATGGTATAAACAATTGCAATTGTTAATAACGTTGCATACATACTCTACGAATGTCATCCAAAATGCAATCCGCTCGATTCTGAACGGAAATGCTTCGATTGAGACCTTCATGCCAACGCTGTATTCATTCCTTCACGCATTACAGACATAATTGTTGAGACGGTCATACCTCCTCAATTATGCAAATTTGCGAAAAAAGTCATTCTACATAAAATACGCATTTTTATATGGGGAACAACTGTTCGCATATAAATTTTGCGCTAACTCTAATAGTGTATGCAATAGAACATAATAAATAATTAAAATCGTTAATAACAATATACATACTACACCAATTTCACCCAAAATCCCATACCCTCTAAGTTACATGAAAATGCTTCGATTCCAATATTGACGGTCTTAGGATCAAAATTTCGGAAACACACATACATACAGACATATACACACACACACTGACGGGGCTTTGGTGTAGTGGGTAGAGTGTCTGTCTACTATTCTAAAGGTTCCGCGTTCGATTCCCGCTCACTGCAAATATTTTTTCTGAAAAATATTTTCTCACGGACTCCGACCGATGGCAGGAACATTCCGTGTGTGCTATCGGCGGTATCCATGAAGTGAGACCGTGAGCCGGGACCGAACGCGACCCGTCGCGCGGGGGGGGGGGGGGGGGGGGGAGGGTTCCATCGTATACGCCCGCCATCGTATCACAGGGGTTTCTGGAGGTTTACCCTGTGATTAGAAATACGATGAGCTGAAATGGCGAAGTCGGCCCCAGCCGCAATGGGTGGGTACTCTGATCCGTAGTATTGCCCATGAAGTAATGCTTACCAGCGGTTACGTGGGTGAATACGAATAGAGAAAGAGTAGAAAAAAAAAATATACACACACACACACACAGTCATCGATTCAAAATTTGGTGGGCATCATTTTGGTATACTTAAAACCCCAGTCACAGGATGAAAGGAAAAATATCGATTTCGGGGTCATTACAATAACTTCCCGAATAATCGGCAAGTTAATTACAATTGTTAATAACATCGCATATACTGCACGAATCCCATCCAAAGTGTAATCTGCTCGATTTTGAATGGAAACTCTTCGATTGGGCCGTCATGACTGCGCTGAGTTCATTCGTTCACTCATTACATACATAATTGTTGCGACGGTCACACCTTAATGATGCAAAATATCGAAAAAAGTCATTCTATATAAAATACGTATTTTTCATGGGGAAGAACTTTTCTTATATAAATTTTACGCTATCTGTAATATTCTATGCAATAGAACATTGTGAACAATTCAAGTTGTTAATAACAATATATATACTGCACCAATGTCATCCAAAATCTAATGAGTTCTAAGTTATATGGAAACGCTTCGATCGCGACCTTGAAAACGTCCATAACTTCATTCGTTCATGGGGAATCGTTGCGCAAAATTTTGTACACATACATACACACGCAGACATGCACACACACACAGAGAAACCTGGTTGGGAGAAACCTAACTTCGGAGAAACCTAACTCCCGAAACCAAGGGTGCCAAGGGTGGGCTCCCTATAACAGCCCATGAAGGAAACATGAGCAGTGATGATAAAACAATATTATCCCATGCGGACAACACCCAAAAGGGAAATCCCGCTGTCGGTTCCTAGCAGGTGAAAGCCCTGATGGCCGGCGCTGGCGCCTCGGATTGTGGGAAGAGCTAACCATCACTTGATCGTCCCCGGGTGGCCCACTTGGCCCTTAATGCTACAAGTGTAACTGTACCTACTATGCAGAGCACATGGGACCTGTACGAGAATGATCTGGTAACGCTAGTGAATTCTCTCACAGATAAAAACAGGAGAACCATCAATGAAGACATGCGAAAGCTGGCCAAGAAGATCCAAATGGCCGCAGAGCGAATAAGATCCACGACGGAGACAGGGGTAGGCAAAACACCCTTGCCAGCAGTTGGATGGCTCACCTCTCCAGGTCCTAGATTGTCCCAGCTAAGCCGTGGGAGTAGCCATAAGTCCATGGAAAAACCGAAGACATCTGCGGAGACCCCAACTCGACGGGACAATAGAAAGGAGAGGACACCGCCTGATGACACAACGGGCAAAAAGCTCAAGAGTGCCGACAGTGGGACAGCAGCAACGTCGTCCAGAAATGTGGAGGAGCGCATAAAAAATCGAACCCGGTTAGAGGCGAACAGGGACACGGAAGAAGCATTGGATTCTGAAACAGAAGACGATGAAAGTGCTTGGGGGAAAGCCAAGAGACGGAGAAAAAAATAGGAGCCGTCCCAAAATCTGCGTGGTGCTACGCAGACTAAACCTCGGTCGAAGAAGAAAGCAACAATCCGACCTGATGTGCTAATTATTCGCCCGACGGGGAAAGATACGTACTCGGAAATACTGGGACGAATAAAGAAGGACCAAGGTGTTTATGCGGCTAGCTCATGCGTGGAAAACATCCGTAAAACAGCTTCCGGAGACCTTCTCCTAATCGGTGCGAGAGGAAAGAAGGACGAAGGTGTTGAGTTAGAGAAGGCGCTACTTGGAGCCCTCCAAAACGAAGCCAAAGTGTTTAATAAGGGACCTCAAGAGGAACTCGCAATTAAAGACCTCGACGACGTCGCTACGAAAAAAGACATACTCGATGCCCTGAGGAAAGCTGATGGCACCGATAGTGATATCTCATTGAGTGCCATCACGTCTCTTCGCAAGGCATACAGAGGAACACAATCGGCGACGGTGGTACTCCCTGCCGCTACTGCAAGGAATATACTGAGTAAAGGTAGTAAAATACGAATAAGCCTGGTATATGCCCGCATCGTGGCAGTGGTAAGGCCCTTAAAGTGCTTCAAGTATTGGCACTACGAGCATCTTACCGTTAATTGCAAGAGCCCCATTGACCGATCAGACCTGTGCTATAAATGCGGTAAAAAAGGGCACAAAGCTCTGATTGTGAAGCGTCTCCGAAATGCGTTCTATGCGTAGAACTGGAGCCCACGAAAGACCATGCCCACGTAACTGGTAGCATCAAATGTCCAGTCTACCAGGGTGCACTCCAGAAGACCCGTATACAGTCATAGTGCGGGTGTTACAGGTGAACCTGGCTCACTGCGCCACAGCACACGATCTGCTGACGCAGACGGTTCGAGACCTAAAGATTGATGTTGCCGTCATTGCGGAAACTTACAGGAAGCTATATTCCCAAAACTGGGTTACCGATAGTAGCAATAAAGCCGCCATTTGGTCCTGCGGTGCTCTGCTGTTTGAAGCATATAGCGGTGATCAACAGTCTGGATTTGTTGTGGCCAAGGTGAATGGTATCTATCTGTATAGCTGCTGTGCACCACCAAGTCTTCGTTATGAAGACTTCACAGCATTCCTAGATAGGCTCGTGGTGGATGCGAAACAGCACTTCCCAGTAGTAATCGCAGGAGCTTTCAATTCCTGGGCAGTTGACTGGGGCAGCAGGGAGACCAATCAGCGAGGACGAGCTTTACTGGAATCTATGTCGACTCTACATGTCGTCCTATTGAACGATGGAAATGAACCGACATTTCGCAGAGGACAAGCGAGCGAAATTATAGATTTCACCTTCGTCAGCAGTAGCCTGCTCAAAGGCAATTGTGCATGGAAGGTATCCGAGATTTATACTGCCAGCGATCATCGAGCGGTACTCTGGGATGTGTCGGTTGATTGGAGGTCCGCGCCCACATCGACCGAAACAAACGAAACCGGCTGGAATGTGGGAAAATTCGACATCAGCAGTTTTTTTGCGCCATTAAAGATCGACTCAGTAGATGGTAGAAATGCCACCGAAAAAGTGGATGGAGTTATGCAGAGAGTCACCGATGCCTGCGACGCGAGTATACCCAGGAAAGTCAGTGGAAACCGACGACCACCGGTGTATTGGTGGAGCGATGAAATAGCTATAGTTCGCAAGGAATGCTTCGCAGAGAGAAGAACTTGGCAACGTGCAAGGAAGAAATCCAACTCCGAAAGCCTTCAACTACGGCGGGCAAGATTCTGGAGCGCATAGTACACCAGAGAATTGAGGCAGCGGTAGACGATGGACAGGAGGTACGAATCACGCTGCAAGTCGGCGAGCACAAAATAACTTCCCAGCCCTATATACGGTACCTAGGAATTATGATAGATGCCCGGCTCAGTTTTAGACAACAAGCCCAACATGCAAGCAGTAAGGCGGGTGCAGTGGGGACTGCCCTTGCAAGACTCATGTCGAACATTGGAGGGCCAAAACAGAGGAGAAGACTCTTGTTATCATCAGTTGTCAGATCGGTATTAACATATGGTATCCCCATATGGACAGATGCCCTACGAAGTAGGCTGAGTGCCCTGAGGGTGGCTGGCGCATACCGGACAGTATTCAACGAAGCAGTGTGCGTCATTGCTGGGATGATACCTATCGAAGTTCTAGCGGAGGAGCGTAGGCGACTCTACACACGCAAAACATCAACTGAGCTGAGCCCAGTAGAACTGAGGAGAGAAGAACGTAACCACAGCATCCAGCGATGGCAGCTACAGTGGGACGCCTCGAGCAAAGGCCGGTGGACTCATCGACTTATTCCGGAGTTGAATGTTTGGCTTGACCGATCACATGGACAAGTCAATTACTAACTAACCCAGATGCTCTCAGGACACGGGTGCATTCGGGAATATCTTCACAAATTCAAGCATGAAGATTCCCCGGATTGCCCAAAGTGTCAGGGAATTCAGGAAAACGCGGAACATGTTCTCTTTGCATGTCTGCGTTTCGACGTCCAATGGTCTATATGGGAAAATAGCGTAGGCAAACCCATTAATGTTGGAAATCTTGTGGAAGTTATGCTGTCATCAGAGGCAGCATGGAACGCGACAAGCGATTTCGCAATAGAGGTTCTGCAGGAGCTGCGCCGCGAGGAGCAGCTTCGGAAAAATCCAGAGTAAATGGAGGATCTTCTTACCGTAAACGACCCGAAAGGATTCGCTACTAAGGAAGCCGCGGCTGTCGTCCCCTACGCAACGAAGTATTGCTCCGCAGATGTTCCGTCGTGATTTGGGGATACTGGGATATAGAAGGTTGTCCTTCTACTAGTGTAGGCCAAGGGGGTTTGTCCCTTGTTTTTTTTTTCGGTATTTTGTACTTTTAATTTGTAAGTTTTTTTGGTTTGTTTTCAATAAAGATTAAAAAAAAGGAAGAAAGAAAAAGAAGGAAGCGTGAGGAAGGAGGTTGGCTTCCTTCTTTCTCTTTTTTCTTTAAAAAAAAAAAAAAATAGACACACACAGACATATACACACAGACACACACACACACACACACACACAGACAGACGCCCCCTTACAATTTGACGGGGATCATTTTGGTATACTTAAAACCCTAGTTAGATAATGAAACAACAAATTTCGATTCTGGGTTCATTACAACTAATGGTGTGCAAATGTGTTTGCCCCATGCAGGGCACAAACAAAACTTCCCGATTTGGTACTTCAGCACAGTATAAGGACGCAACCATGGCGATTAGCAAACCCAACAGTGATATCAATAATTGAACTTGCGACTAAGCATTACCGCATGCGATCGATTTAGTTTGATTTTTAAGCCCCATAAAAATATTCAGCTGAAATTCGTGGGCCTAGTTACTTTCTTAATTATCCCACTCTTTAACATCCTTCCCGCAATTGTCGACATATTCATTCGAGTTCAAATCGCGATATGTTCTAACCTATATTGAAAAAGTCATATTGAACGTACATTTTTATTGGAACAATACTGGTGATATGCATTGTTCCTGTAGTTGAAATTGCTCAGACGACCATACTTCCTTAATTATGCAAATTATGGAAACAAGCTGAATGCCGACCCCAGGTATGGCGCCGTCGTCGATGAGTAGCGCCGTAAACTGAGACCAAAAAACGGTTTCGTCAGGTAGATCTCAGTTGGCTCAAAATCGAATTCTGAGTCGATTAGTGCATACGAATGTTGACACTTTTTATGAGCCCCTACTAAAAATTTCCCAGATGGCGGACGCGGTTTCCGAAAAACGGTCTCGCAAGTATATCTCAATGGACTCAGAATGCGATTTTGAGTCCATTGGTGCATACGAATTTTGACACTTTTTTTGAGCCCCTACTAAAAATTTCCAAGATGGCGGACGCGGTTTTGAGAAAACGGTCTCGCCAAGTATATCTCAATCGACTCAAAATCGAATTCTGAGTCGATTGGTGCATACAAATTTTGCCACGTTTTTTGAATCCCTACTAACAATTTCCAAAATGGCGCATGCGGTTTCGGAAAAACGGTCTCGCCAAGTATATCTCAACCGTCTCAAAATCGAATTCTGAGTCGATTGGTGCTTACGAATTTTGACACTTTTTTTGAGCCCCTACTAAACATTTCCAAGATGACGGACGCGGTTTCCGAAAAACGGTTTCGCCAAACATATCTCAATCGGCTGAAAATCGAATTCTTAGTCGTTTGGTGCATACGAATTTAGACATGTTTTTGGAGCGCCTACTAAAAATTTCCAAGAGGGCAGACGCGATTTTCACGAAGTATTCATTCGTATTACATGAATTAGTGTTCCGGCGGCTATTACCTCCTTAATTATGCAAATTATGAAAAAAACGTAATTAGCGATAAAATATGTATTTTTATATGGGGAATAACTTATCTCATATAAATTTTCGGCTAACGTGAATAGTTTGTGCAGTAGAGTGTTATAAACAATTGAAGTTGTTAATAACAATAGATACGCTGGACCGATTGCAGCCAAAAGTTAGTCAGATCTAAGTGGCTGGGAAGCGCTTCGAACGCGATCTTAAGAACTTCAATAACTTCAACCGTTTGTGAGAAAGTTGAGCGCCAAATTTTGTTCACAGATAGACCTACACACACACACACACAGACTTTTACTCAGAATTTCATGGGAAGTATTTCGGTATACTTGAAACCCCTGTAGGACGAAAAACAAAAAAATTTGATTTCGGGGCGATTACGATAACTTCTCCTATCGGGAAGTTAATAACTTCCCGAATAATCGGGAAGTTAAATATTAAAGTTATCGGGAAATTTCTCAAAAGACAATTATTCCCTATATGAAAATACACCTTTTATGTGTACTGACTTTTTTCCATAATTTGCATAATTAAGGAGGTCTGGTCGCGTCTGAGCAATTTTAAATACGGGATTTTTAATACATATCACCAGCGTTGTTCCTTATACAAAAATGGACATTCAATATGACTTTTTTCAATATAGGTTAGATCATATCGCGAAAAATATGTCGACGTCTGCGGGAAGGATGTCAAAGAGCGGGATAATTAAGAAAGTACAGAGATAGAGAAGGTAACTAGGCGGACGAATTCGAGTTGAATATTTTTATGGGGCTTAAAAATCAAACTAAATCCATGGAGTGCAGTAATTATTAGTCGCAAGTTCAATTATTGATATCACTGTTGGGTCTGCTCATCGCGATAGTTGCGTTCTTATGCTGTGCTGAAATACCAAATCGGGAAGTTTTGTTTGTGCCCCGTATGGGGAACACACGATTGCACATCACTGGTTCAAAAATATAACCTTTCTTGCGATGGAGTTAATATACAATTTGTTAATAACAATTAACTATTGGTGTTAGTAGAAAAGGTCATAAAACATGCAATGTGTATTTTTACGTGTGGAACGCCTTTCATTGGACGCTTTGTTTCGTATCTCCAACCGTTCTTGCTATAGAGCGATCTATACATTTGAATGTGTTGATAACAATTAACTATCGGTGTTAGCTAAAAAGGTTATGACACATGAAATATGTATTTTTGTGTGTGGAACAACTTTCATTCAATAATTTGTTTCGTATTTTTAACCATTCTCAGCATGCGACGATCTAAACTGTTCAATTTGTTACTAGCGACAATACCGCTGGATCGATTATGTTCAAAATCTAATCAAGTCGAAGTTAGGAGGAAACCTATCGAATGAATATAAGAAAACCCAAACCGGATAATTTGTTCAAGAGAAATTGTTGAACAAAATTTTGCTCGCATACACGCGCACACGCGCACACACAAAAAAAACATACGCATACGGACAAACATCGCGCTATACATGGCCGGAAACGTCTGTAAGGGTCATGAAACGTGGAGATCAGGTGAAATGTCCGCATCCGATTTTCAGATCCATAACAATAATTTCCCTCAACATAGGGGACATAATAACAATGTGTTTACTGCTCTCACTCCATGCAAAGGATTTGATTCCCTATTTTCTATGGCGCTACTTCGATCGCAATACGTCAATCGACTTCATTTGTTCACTCATTACAGACATAATTGTTGAGACGGTCATACGTCCTTAATTATGCAAATTGTCGAAAAAAGGCATAACACATAAAATACGTATTTTTATATGGGGAACTTTTCTTATATAAATTTAGCGCTAACTCTAATAGTTCATGCAATCGAACATTATAAACAATTAAAATTGTTAATAATAATATATATACTGCACCAATTTCATCCAAAAACTAACCAACTCTTACATGCGAGTGTTATATGCAAAGTTACATGCAAACGCTTCGATTCCGACCTCCATAATCTCGATGGCAGCATTTGCTCGTGAGAAATTTAGGATCAAAATTTGGCGACACACGTGATTACACGCGCACACACACCCACACACAGACTTCGACGCAGCATTTCTTGGGTGTCATTTTGGTATACTTAGAACACCAGTCACAAGACAAAACAAAAAACTTCGATTTCGGCGTGATTACTATAACTTCCTGAAAATCGGGGAGTTACAAAGTTTGTTTAGCGTTTGCGGCGGAACCACCGGTGGGATTTCCTTTTTTTTGTTGGTTGGTGCGTTTCAGTGGTCTCCAGGTCTGAGAGAAGTGATTTCTTCTACAAATTAGCCGTTTGCTTGTTATTAACAAATGGAATTGGTTATATCGGTCTATCGCAAGAACGGCTTGAGATACCGACGTCAGAATAGGAGTATTTGTTTTGAGTCGGTGTCGTGCGAACACATGTCTACCGCTCCCTACGAATTGCAAATTTTAAACGTACCGTGCTTCTAGTACATTGAAATTATAAATCGAGTAAAAGTTTTGGCACAAAACTGTCAAATCTAAAAAACTCGAAATTCCCTTGGCTCCCAAAAGGAAAGCCAAACCGAGTCCTGCGATGGAAGACCCAAAAAAAAAACAAAAAAAACCGTTATGAAACGTTCAAACAGCCCGAGCTCTGAACCCGCCCGCCCCAACAATCCTCCGAACTCTTCTGATGGGCCTCAAGAGGCTTAAAACAAAACCTCAGTGCCTCCAGTCGTTATTAAAAATGACAAATTGGTGACCAAAATGTGAATTAATTTCCTGCAAGTCAACGCCTCAGATAGAAAATTCAGGATGAAGGTTAATGGGAGTACCACGATCGTCCACCTACAAACGACCGAGGAATACAACAAAATCGCAGGTATCCTGAAAAGGCAAAACCTTAATTTTTTCACGTACGGTCTTAAAAGTGAGCGACCGAAGAAATTTATTTTGAAAGGGCTTCCCATCAGTTCCTCGGAAGCCGAAATCCAAGCCGAATTATCAAATCACGGTATCAACGTACTTTCTGTTCGCCAATTCGTGAAAGTAAATAAAGACGGAGATACTAAAGAAAACAGGCCTCTACCGATCGTCGCAATCACGGTTAGCCCTGAGATCACCTTGAGCAGCTTTGCTGTTATTAAAACTATTTTCTACCACACTTACAAAATAGAAAAGTTCGTGAAATCCGAACAACCGACCCAGTGCTTCAGGTGCTAACGGTTTGGCCATCCAAGCCAACAGTGCAACCTGAACCTCAGATGTGTAAAGTGTGCGTCAAAGCCTCAACTTCGGAAACTCTTAAGTGCGGGAACTGCGGACTACCCCACAGGACCAGTTATAGAGTGTTCCATGCGCCAAAAATTCACGGAAACTCAAAAAAAACGAGCACAGTCTGGCCGACTGGTCCTGGCCGGACCAGCATAGTGCCATTGGAATTGCCCGCTACACCTCACTTGCCTTCCACACCTCACTCGGCCACGATCCAGAATCTGGAAAGGAACATCCATTCCCTCCAGTCTCCTGCAGTCCCAGTGCCAACTTCGATTTCTACTGCCAACACGTCCAGGCCCACCGACGCTTCTTCCTTCCCAACGGTGGAAACCTCGAGAAGGAATGTGGTCGCACCCACTGCTGAACCTAGGACCATCCCAATGGAAACACATGTTCCGGAATCTTATTTCAGTCGCACTAAAAATTATATAAACACAGCAAAGCATGTTCTTGACGAGCTAAAAACCCTTAGAATTCAAGAAATCCTCTCAGAACTTCAAGATATGATCTCTAAACTCCGGAAAGCTAACACCCCCATTGATAGGATCACAATCATCGCATCCTACGCTCACCTGTTCTCATCCTCCTCAGATACATCTACGATTCCCCCACAGACATAACGGATATATTAGCAATTAATATTTTTGCACTCATTATCCATAGTAATGACATTACAATTTGTCTGATGTCAGAGACTAAGCTATACAGCGAAACGAAGAAAATAAACTTTCCAGACTTCTCGCTGATCACGGAAAACAGAACGGGCAAAGCAGGTGGTGGTGTCGCGGTGGCGATCCACAAGAGCTTGAGGCATAAAACTCTTCCGCAAGAACTCCTGTCGCTCACCGAATACGTGGGAGTAGAGGTCCAAGTAGACAATAGAATAACGAGGATCTACTCGATATACAATCCACCGGATGTCTCACTAGATACAAATCTATTCAGGCACCTACTCTTCGATAGTAGTCTAACAATTATTGTTGGAGACTTCAATGCGAAGGACACTGCTCGGACCTCTGCTATGCCGAACGAATCAGGTAAGATTCTTTCAAATTTTTTACGGAACAAAAATTAATCTGCTCTTTCCCGAGGTTCCTACACACTACCCTCATAATTCTAACACTCCTAGCACTATTGACGTTCTATTAACAAACAACATCTCCATCATTAATAATTTCAGAACACTTTCCGAATCCCCCTCAGATCACCTACCACTGGTTTTCTCCCTTTTTGGAAAACCAACCTCACCAGGATCATCTAAAATACTAAACGATGCGAAAACCGTCTGGAAAAAGTTCAAGGATATCCTAAACGGTGACATTTCTACACCAAACCCGACTTGTAACAACACTGAAGCAATAGATAAGCACATAACAATTTTCACCGAAAGTATTCAAACAGCCCTGCACTCCTCCACTCCCACCCTCTCATCAAATTCCACCCATACGCCTCTCCCACCCGAAATAGCCTCCTTAATAAAACTAGAAAATTATATTAGGTCAAGATGGCAAAAAACGTGAAATCGCTACCTTAAATCCGAATTCAATCAGCTGATAAGAAAATTAGACTTAAATTAACCGAATGGAAACAATCATCTTGGGACAATAAACTTAGAAACACAAACTTAAAAGATCACTCTATTTGGCGTGTAGCAAAATATTTTAATAACACCGGTAAAAGTAAAATCCCCACACTAAAGTCAAACAACACACTCCACACAGAAGACCACGACAAGGCAAATACACTCTGCAAACACTACGCAAAAATACACGAATTATCGGCCTCCCGAGGTAACAAATCTTTTGAACATGTCACAGGTCATGTGAGAAAAACTATCCTCAAAGCCCTATCGAAACTACCATTAAATTCCTTACGAATCCCCGTGAAATCACTTCCGCTGCCAAAAAGCTAAAAAATAAATCAGCCCCGGGTGTGGATAACATTCCCAATATAGCACTAAAAAACCTCCCAATTAAAGCAATAAGTTTACTAACAAAGATATACAATGCATGCCTCCTCAGACAATATTTCCCGGAACTCTGGAAAGGAGCGGTGGTCATTCCGATTCTAAAGCCCGGTAAGCCCCCTTCGCATCCGGTGAGCTATAGGCCTATTAGCCTCCTACCGGTATTGGCTAAATTTTTTGAGCGAATAATTTTAGCTCGTCTCAAAAAACCCATAGAAAAGTTACAACTAATGCCTATCAATCAATTTGGTTTTCGATCAGAGCACGTGACATGCCACCAGCTGGTTAGAATTACGAATGATATAAAATCCGCGAAAGACCGAAAAGAAGATACCGTTCTTCTTCTCCTGGACAGCGAGAAGGCCTTTGATTCTGTTTGGCCCACAGGCCTTATATATAAACTCGAAGGATTAAATGTCCCTAAATATCTATGTAAAATTCTACTATCATATCTCTCAAATAGATATATCCGAGTTCGAGTCGAAACTTCGCTTTCGGATAAAATAGAAATTGTCGTGGGAGCCCCGCAAGGGTCTATTCTCTCGCCTGTTTTATTCAACTTGTACATTGCTTCTGTCCTTAGCGGAATTCCGAGAAATGTATCCATTGCAGGCTACGCTGATGACATTGCTTTGTACTCAGCTAGCAAATCGATCAACAAAGCTATTAGAAGAATAGAAAATGCTGCTTCTCTCACAATCAGTGAATTAACGAAATGGAAAATTCAAGTGAATGCTGCTAAAAGAGAAGCAATCTTATTTACTAGCTCCAAGGCCAAGCCGACTTTAACTATTCGTAGCGATAAGATCACACCAACAGACTCTGTAAAGTATTTAGGCTTACACATCGATTCCAAACTCCTCTGGAGAAAACATATATCTGAAATCAAGGTCAAGACTAAAGTTATCCTAGTAAGATTGTATAATTTGCTAAAATCACCTGCGCTCAGTCAATCCCTCAAACTTACTCTCTACAAAGGGTTAATTAGGCCCATTATCACCTATGGTTGTCCTGCCTGGCACAATGCAGCGAAAATGCACTTGAATCATCTTGAAGTGGTTCAAAATAAATTCCTACGAATAATAGGAAATTTTAAAGGAAGAACGACTATTGTGGAAATACACGAAACGCTTCCTGGTTCAAATCCCCCATGGGGCGAGAATTTTTTCGGAATGACTGATGAGCGGGAGGTTGCTCATAGAGTAGCCGCCTGTACCGACACAGGTTTTCTGTGGTTTCCTCTGTCTTATCATGCGAATGCGGTGCAGCGTATGGTCCACAAGCCCACATATCCATAATGGATCGAAGGCGTTAAAAACAAAAAATAAAAAAAGGTTTGAGATACGAAAAAAGTGTTGAATGAAAGTTGTTCCCCGCCAAGAAATCCACGTTTGATGTTTTAGAACTTTTTTTCTTAACACGCATAATTAATTAATTAATTAATTACCTAAGGCAGAAAATCAAACTTGAACTTTTCATTTTTTTTATCGATGCCTCTCCATGGTGACTAGGCCGGAAAGAGGTGTCAAAGTAAAATAACAATTAATTCTATTGTGATCAACAATTTCATTGTTTTATAACGCTGTACCTTATGAAATACTGTAGATACGGAAAAACATGTCCAACAAGTTCTATTCCATATTGAACAATACATATTTCGTCCGTTGTGACTGTTTTCGTCTTTAAGCGTCTTAACGCTCTTGTCAACTTCCCGATCTAAGGAAGTTATTGTAATGACCCCGAAAAGTAAAAGTGCCAGATCGACGAAATTTTGGCGTTTCTCTACGTTTTGCATCATCCTCAAGTGATTCAGCAAAGTGTCTGTATGTGTGTGTGTGTGTGTATGTGTGTAAACAAAAAACTTCGTTTAAGGCTTTCGGAACGTTATTGTTTTTGAGGAAAGTTATTGATTTGGGTCCGAAAAGCGAAAGCGGAAATGTCAGTTAATCTCCACGCTTCATGACCCCTAGAAACGTTTCCAACCATTTTGTGCGAGATGTTTGTCTCTGCATGTGTGTTTGTGAGCAAAATTTTATCGAACGATCTCTCCTAGACAAATTATGGGATTTGAGTTTTTTTATACTTATTGGATAGTTTTCCGCCTAACTCAGCCCTGATTAGATTCTGAACATAATCGACTCAGCGGCTCTATAGTTATTAACAAATGAATTGTTTATATCACGTCGCCGTGAGAACGATTGAAGATACAAAAAAAATTATTCAATCAAATTTGTTCAACGCACAAAAATGCATATTTGGTGTTACATAACTTTTTTGGCTGCCACCGATAGTTTATTGTTATTAACAAATTTAATTGTTAAATCGCTAGATCGGAAGAACGGTTAGAGATACGCAACAATATGGCAAATGAAAGTCGTTCCACACGTGACAATCCTTATTCGATGTTTTATGACTTTTTTGGCTCACACCCATAGTTAATTATTATTGACAAAATTGATTGTTTATATCACTCCATCGTGAGAATAATTCGAGATGCGAAATAAAGTATCCAATGAAAGTCGTTCCACACATAAAAATGCCCATTTGATTTTTTAACTTCCCGATTTTCGGAATGTTATTGTAATGACCCCGAAATCGACAATTTTCCTTTCATCCTGTGACTGGGTTTTTAAGTGTACCAAACTGATGCCCAACAAATTTTGAATCGATGTCTGTGTGTGTGTGTGTGTGTGTGTGTCTGGATGTCTGTATGTATGTGTGTTTTCGAAATTTTGATCCTAGGTTTCTCACGAACGAATGAAGCTATCGAGACCGTCAGTATTGGAATCGAAACATTTCCATGTGACTTAGAGGGGATTAGATTTTGGGTGAAATTGGTGTAGTACTTATATTGTTATAAACAATTTCGCGTAGTATATGCAATGTTATTAACAATTGTAATTGTTTATACCGTTCCACCGGGAAAAATATTAAAGGTATCGGGAAACTTCTCAAAAGAGAATTATTGCTTATATGAAAATACATATTTTATGTATAATGACTTTTTTCCATAATTTGCATAATTAAGGACGTATGGTCGTCTGAGCAATTTGAAAGATGGACGCAATGCATATCCCCCAGATTGTTCCTTACACAAAACTGTACATTCAATATGACTTTTTTCAATACAGTATTACGTAGACTCCAAGAATAAACCAGACTCAATTCATTAATTAACGGGGTGGACAGTTTATTCGATGTACAAGAGATGTGATTATCTTGAAGTCAACCTCTAGACCCCATTCGCTCAGATTCAATTGACAATCGTCTCTTTTCCTCTTGACCACCTTCAGATGAGTGACAGGCGAGAGGGTATGGAGGGGGACACGTAACACTACCAGGGCTATTTGAGGTATCGCAACTTGTAAAATGAGGATTGTGATCATGCAAACAAAAGTTGGAATATCTCATATAGGGAGGGCCCTAGTTTTGCTTTTCAACTAAAACCTCCCAAAAATCAGCATTGGAAAACAATCGCGGAACATGCGAACACACTTGTTTGATTCTAAACAATGCAAAAAGAAAATCTTGAAAATGTGTCATACAGTGCCTTGGTTGTTATGTAAAAATAAAAATATGGTGGGTGTCATTCTCATTCATTCCCAAAGTGTGGTAATTTACTCATTAACGCATAGCAACATACATAAGTTGTACATATAAAAATCGTCTTGTTATTTAAAAGAAAAGAACAATAGTAAAAATTTTCAAATTAGAAATGGCATATCGCCTTAATTTCAAACAGCCCCCACTCATCAATCGTTTACCACCTTTCAGGTAATTACTCAACTTTCCTTTCAATGGATGATTAAACGCAATTTCCAATTTTTTTTTCTCAGATCTTACTCATTACAAAATTATTAAAGCCTCTTCACATGAGGTAAACCTGTTCATTCCAGGTAGTCTGTTCACTCCAGACTCCCGTTCACTCCGGGTATACAATTGTAATCAGCCCTTTCCTCAAGGCAACCTGTTCACTCCAGGTACACTTGTTCACTCCAAGCAAGCAAGTCTGTTCACTTCAGACCATTGTCTAGTTTATTTGGCATAGTATTCCTTTTTTTTTTCTTTTATGAAACTATAAAAATGGTGGAATCGACCGGTGGAAAATACTTCAATCCACTTATTCGGTACCTTCTAATGGCCAAAGACGATTGACGTGAACCACTTTCAATTTTCCGTGGGGTAATTTTTGGATATGATACACTACGTCGTTTAACTTTGATTTAATTATAAACCTTGTCTCCCAATCCCTTTGAAACTTTGGACACTTTTCTTTGGTTCTTTTGGAGGCAAAGAACCAAACTTTCTGTCCAAGCTGAAAAGGGACCATATGTGTTTTAAGATCGAATTTAGATTTCATTTTGTCGCTTTTCATATGGCACCGCTCTCTACCAAACATCAACATGGCAGGACAGAATTCTGTCGTTTGATGTTTAGAGGGGCGATATGCTAGTAAAAACAACGGAAGCTACTTGTCCCAATTTCGTTGATTATCCTCGACAAATTTGGCCAGATAATTTAGAATTGTTCTATCGAGGCGTTCAACAATCCCATTTGACTGAGGACGCAGTGGTGTTGTTCTACTTTCATGGATTCCAAGAAGAGTCATCAATTCATTGAAAATCATCGATTCAAAATTCCGACCTTGACCTGAGTAGATTTCAAGAGGTATTCCGAATCGCGATACCACATGAACTATTAAAGCTTCAACGATCGTAGAAGGCTGATGATCTGGAAGTGCAATGGCTTCGGGCCAACGTGAGAAATAATCAGAAATGACTAGAATGTATTGGTTACCGGTGTTGGATTTAGGGAGTGGACCTAAAATGTCAATTGCAAGTCTCTCGAATGAGAACCCTACGTTATAGATCTGTAGTCTCCCCGTCACTCGATTAAAGGGACCGTCTCGACTGAAGCACACTGAGCATTTCTTGCACCAGGTTTCAACGTCTAATTTACAAGTTGCCCAGAAGTATTTACTACGAATTTTTTCTAATTTTTTATTGACTTTAAAGTGACCACTAGAGGGGAATTGTGGCCTTCCTCCGGAATTCCCGACACCATTGATCTTGGAATGATAATCTGATGTACAATTTTTGATTTATCGGCGGATTCCCAACGTTGATAGAGAATGTTATTCAAAAATTCGAGAGAATCCCAATATAACAGATAAATTTTCATGTTGGGATCCAGATGAGCAATGTCTTGCCATTCAGGACGATGATTCTGATTTTTATATTGAATTAGAGTATTTAGTGTGAGGTCTTCAGTCTGTCGTTTAGGCCAGTCAAATCTCTCATCAGCAGAGCTAATAGTTTGGTAAACGAATTTATCGACTTGTTCATTCCCAGAATTGGATTTACTACAATTTTTACATAAACAAGGGCGTCGTGATAGACCGTCGGCGTTACCATGGAGGTGACCCGGTCTGTGTGTAATTTCAAAATCAAAGAGATATTCAAGCCATCGAAGCACCTGTCCTTCTGGATTTTTGAATGACAACAACCATCTCAAAGCCGCGTGGTCAGTCCGGATCACGAATTTGCGACCTAGGAGGTAATAACTGAAGTTTTCGGCTGATTTGACTACTGCTAAGAGATCTCTTCGTGTGACACAATAGTTCCTCTCAGCTTTATTCAAGCATTTACTAAAATATGCGATTACTTTCTCCTCGCCATTTAGTAACTGTGAAAGAGTAGCTCCAACAGCAACCAGTGAAGCATCAGTATCCAGGATAAAATCACTATCTTCTATTGGGACCGATAGGATAGGAGGGGAAATCAGAGCGCATTTTAATCTGTCAAAACTGATCTGAGCGTCAGGGGACCATGTGAATGGAATCTTGTTTTCAGTCAAGACATGTAGAGGTTTGGACATGTTGGCAAAACCTTTGACATATTCCCTATAATAAGAACATATGCCCAGGTAACTTCTAATTTCTGTTTTCGAGCGAGGTATAGGCCAGTCTAAGATGGAAGAGATCTTTTCCGGTGAATATTGGACTCCCTCTCTTGAAATCAAGTGGCCCAAGTAAAGTACTTCGTGCTTGAAGAAAATCCATTTTTTTGTATTTACTTTGAGGTTAGCAGCGGCTGATCTAGAGAATACGAGTTGCAAATTATGCAAATGTTCTTTGAAATTTTTTCCGAAGACAATGATATCATTCAGGAAAACGCGGCAAATTTTTCCTATTAATCCGTTGAGAACATCACCCATCACACGAACGACGGTGGCTGGTGCATTCCAAAGGCCAAAAGGAAGTATTTTAAATTGCCAACGTGCGTCACTAATAGCAAACGCTGTCTTTTCTTTATCATTTGAGTCTAGTTGAACCTGCCAATAACCACGTTTCAAATCGATGGTTGACAACCAACGAGAACCAGAGCTAGCGTCAAAAATTTCATCAAACCGTGGAAGAGGTATAGAATTTTTCTTCGTTACATCATTTAAACGGCGATAATCAACACAAAATCGAATGGAACCATCTTTTCTTTTGTTAACAGAACTGGGGAAGCCCAGGGGCTATTGCTTCGTTCAGTAATTTTTTATTCTTTCATTTCTTCCAGCAGATCATAAATTTTATCTCGATAATGAAAAGGGACTCTTCGAGGATTCTGTTTGATCAGTTGGGAATTTTCTAGGATAATTTGATGTTTAAGACCATTATATCGGCCAAGATCGTTAGAATTTTTCGAAAAAGATAAGTGATGTTTGATGATGAATTGTTTCACTTCTTTTTGTTCATTTGAATCTAACAATTCACACGATTTTTCAAGGAGTTGAGTTGAGAATTCAGGAGTTTCTGTAGAAAGTTCCACGGTTTCCATAGAAGTTATTTGATTCACAAAAAAACATTTTCTAGGGTTGTTGATGTCAAATCTCTTGTTAATGATTGATTGAAAATCATTCAATATTCCTGAATTGAAGAGGATGAATTCATGGACGAATTTTCAATCGAAATTGCGATTTAATGGCTTTATAGGGAAATTTTTTATTAGAAACAGTGTAGATTATAATTGGTTTGGGCACGTTTGTTAATTCCTCAAGATTATTGTTAGAAACCAGAGGATTAAAGATGGTAATATCCGATGCTGAGTCAATAATCATAGTGCACGAGTGTCCGTCAATTTTTCCTTCAACTGTCAAGTTTAGAGTTAATCCTTGTTTATTCATCCGAGTTTTAGTTGTTTGGTAACATTTTGAAAGTGGATTTGTCTGAGTCAATTCGTTCCCCAACAAATTGACTCCGCTTAGTTTCTCGAATCTTTATTATTAGTGTTGCTTTGATTTGAATTTTTGTTATTTTCTGAGCGTTGATCACGTAGAAAATTCGAACTATCATTTCGATTGTAGTAATTATTGAAATTCTGATTAGAATTAAAATTCCGGTTGCGATAATTCTGGAAATTGGGATTAGAATTGTAATTTCGATTTAGAGTAGAGCTGTGTGAAAAATTTGAATTTGGATTGTTGTATGTGTTGTCATTGTTCTTGTCATTGGTTGAAGATGTACATTGATTGGCGTAAGAGCCATAAATGAATCATGTATGACATTGAATGTGAGATTTATCATTTGGAGGTTTGTTTTGTTTGTAAGACGCAAAGGAACGGTTGTTCTGGTGGTAACGATTAATTGATGTGTTTGATGATTGTTCTTTACTTTTGAATAATTCGTCAATGGATTCAAATTCGGTGGCTCGTTCGACGGCCTTCGACAATGACTCGAATCGTTCTAAGCGTAGTGTCTGTTCAAGTTCTTTATTGTCGATGCCATTCATGAATTGGAGGCATGCTACACGATGCTAAATTTGAAATATTGGGAAGATTAGCAACGATAGCATCAAGGGTAAAAGTAAAATTGTAAGGGTTATCTGTTGGGTTTCGAGGCCTTGGATTCAATGGTTGAGGTGGAATTTCAGGTAGTGGGTCTAGCGTTGGCTCTGGATTCACATGTCGTGGTGGGATTCCTACCACAGGATTTCGCGATGGGTGTTGTGGAAGATTTTCAGGAACTTGGGGGGGGGGGGGGGGTTGGTGATGTTGATCGACGTTGAGGGAGTGTCGCGGGTGCTCGTGACTTTTGTGGAACGACTGGTGGTGTTGGTGGACGTTGTGGTGGGTTTGGTGGTGCTGGTAGACCTTGTAGGTTCCTCAGAAAATTGAAAATTTCGTCTCTGGCAGCACGTTGATTATCGTGAATGTCTTGGTGGAGTGTCTCTCTGATATTAGTAAGGATGTCCTCCCGAAGTCTGTTGCCAACTTCTTCCAATTGAGCTGGGCGTACTTGATCTTGGAATTATTCCTCGTCGAGAGGTAGATATGGCCAGAAACCTTCGATGAGTGGTCCAGGACGTGCGCCCACACGATCCTCTGTGTTATCTCGTGTCCGTCTCTCTCTCTCCGACATTTTTTTTTCTTTTTTATTTTGACAGTCGTACACTTATTCCTTTTTTCGTGGGTTTTTTTATTTATTTCTTTTTATTCTCACTTCTGACACCAGTGTTGCGTAGACTGGAAGAATAAACCAGACTCAATTCATTAATTAACGGGGTGGACAGTTTATTCGATGTACAAGAGATCTGATTATCTTGAAGTCATCCTGTAGACCCCATTCTCTCAGATCCAATTCACAATTGTCTCTTTTCCTCTGGACCACCTTCAAATGAGTCACAGGTGAGAGGGTATGGAGGGGGACCCGCAACAATAGGTTAGAACATATCGCGAGTTAAATTAGAATATACTTAGCGAGTGGATATGTCGACAATTGCTGGAAAAATGTCAAAGAGGAATAACTCTTTGGGGATAACTGAGTAAATACAGAGGTAGCTGCGAATAGTTTTCTGGGCTTAAAAATCAAACTAAAGTGATCGTATGTAGTAATTATTAGTCGCAATTTCAATTATTGATATCACTGTTGAGTGTGGTCATCACAATGATTGCGTGCTTATGCTGTACTGAAATAACAAATCGGGAAGTTTTGTTTGTGCCCCGCATGGGGCACACACATTTGCACTCTACTAGTTATGACTTTAATTGCCAGCACCCATAGATTCTTATTAACAAATTGAATGGTTTATATGGCTCTATCACGACAATATTTAGAAATACGAAGTGAGTTGTTCAATGAAAGTTGTTCCACCCGTAGAAGTACACATTTGATTTTTTATGACTTCCTATGCTAACACTCATAGTTTTTCACAAATTGAATTGTTTATCTAACTCTATCGCAAGAAAGGCTATATTTTTCAAAAATCGCTTTATATTTTAGGCATCATAAAATTTTACATAGTTGGTAATTTTGAAATGTTTAAAACGTTCACAATTTGAGATACAAACCGAAATTTTGTATATAACATATACGGGAGAACGAACGGGAAGTTATTGGTTCGGCCCGTAGAGGATCAAACCCACATCCCGTTTATTTTTTTCTCCGTTCCTCTCATGTGTACGCTCCGTGTAGCGGCCGTTCAGCATTCCTTCAAGGGGCGTACTGGGGCCGACTTTTGCCATCTTAAGCCATCGTACTTCTAAACAGAAAGGAAACCTCCAGGAACCCCTGCGCCTCTGATGGAACCCACCCTTCCCCCCCTACGTCGGGTTGGGTTCCTGCTCGGCCGGCCGTTCTCATTTTATGGTTACCGCCGATAGCACACACGGAACGTTTCTGTATCGGTCGGAATCCATGAGAATTTTTTTTTTTTTTTTTAATATTCTCCGGCGGCCCGGCGCGAACCTAGGACCTTTGGAGTAGTAGGCAGATACTCTACCACTACGCCAAAACCCCGACTGGGTGTGGATGTGTGTGTGTGTGTGTGTGTGTGAATATGTGAGCAAAATTTTATCGAACGATTTCTCTTCAACAGATTATCCGATTTGCGTCTTCTTATACTCATTCGATAGGTTTCCGCCTAACTTAGACCTGATTAGATTTGGACCATAATCGACCCAGCGGTTTCTTAGTTATCAACAAATTGAATAGTTTATATCGTGCACCGTGAGAACGGTTAGAGATACTGAACAAATTATGTCATGAAATTTGTTCCACACACAAAAATACATATTTGATGGTTTATAAGTTTTTTGAAATGGAACTTCTTATGGGAGGGTATTGAAATTTGGATCGGCAACCTTTTCTGTGACGGAAGTAGGTGGTGGGGGTAACACGTAGCGTCGAGAGAGTGGGGGCCGTGATTCGCTTGCCCAGCCCCCTGACACTCGACCTGGCCACCCAATGCTCAGGTTGTTCTCTTATTGTAACGGCTACTATGTGGCGCTGCGCGACAGTGCTCAAGAAAGTGGAGGGGATTTGTGCGGTATAGGCCATTTTTTCCACATTTTTATAGTCATCAGTGCTTCTATCTTCGTGTTCCTATTTTGATAAATTTATTAATTCGTGCGATATTCCCAATTGATACAAATATTATTACCCCGATTTTGATAATAATTTGCGAGCCAAGAATTACACCGAATAATTTGATCCGATTAACTGTAATAGTCGTGTTTATCCTGATAAACTATCCAGGTTAAGATGCCCACGTGCATCGTTGCAAATTGTAAATCAAATACAAGGAAGCCTACAACACCGGAAATTGAAAAGTGCCATCTTTTTAAAATCCCTCCGACGATGCTCGATAAATGGAAACAGGCGCTGGGACGCGAAAATGACGATTCAATCGACTGTGGAAAATTTATGTGTCGCAAACATTTTTTGGCAGAGGAAGTTATTTGGGCAAAAACACTTTATGGCCCGGAAGGGCAAGTTTTGGGAACGGTAAGTATATTATTAATATTATTAATCTCAGTTGATTGTGATACACTGAACCCCTACATTAGGCAAGCATCCCTATTTCTCCTAGGCTTCTCTGAAGCTAACCAAGCAATTTTGAAATATCCTGTAATTCTCTTGAATTTTCCATATTTTTATAGATTGTGTGTTTTCTTCGAGAAGAAACAAAAAAGACAATGTTTTCACCTAGACACCTGACACCTGGGACAACAAAAAAGTCCGAAAATTGCTTATTCCCTTTTTTAATGCCTTGACAATATGTATAAATATCAACATTTTTAACAAATATGATAGATATTTAATTCTTAAACAATGTGTGTTTTTTTGTACATTTATTTTGTTGCAGATATCAGTCATTTTGTGCCAAACGTTCAAATGATGTTCCTTTACCCCTTGCAAGAAAATTAGCAATTTGTCCAATGCATTACAAAAACCGACTTATTAACTTTATTAATTTTTTTTACCAATCACCCATTCAGATATAATTTTTTGAAAGTTTTAGTCAATTAAAAATGGGTTTGTTTTCTTTTTGCTTCGGGATGAAAGCATTGCAATAGTTCCATTTTCACATTCGGTAATTTTGCTTGTAAACGATGTATAATGGTCTGAAACGTAAAGATACGAAGTTAGAAGTTCTTCACTTAGAAAATGTATCGAATAAAGGACAAAATTTCAAAAGAAAACCTCAAAAAATCATCAATTGTTGGTATTTATCGTACCTAGCTGTGTGCGCAATTTGAATGAAATCTGTTGACAATTTTGTTTTGAAATAACTTTTTTTTGCTTTCATCAATATCTCAAAAAATATTACATCAATTCCTTTTTTTACTTTTTCAAAATATGTGTCTTACTCAGATCTGCAAAATGGCTAGAAAACATATCGTACGTTACTCACAAAATATCTAAGATATTCTTGTTTTTCTGTTTTTGACTTTTTTTCTATTTTGTTTTATTGTTCGCACGCTAGCGTCCGCAAAAATTGCCCTTTATTAGCCGGAAGAAGCCTATTCAAGGGCGATTCAATCGCATCATAAATTTCAGAGATATTGTTTTTTTATATTGAATTTGTGTTTTAATCTCAAAAACGATTCAACCATTTATTTTTTTTCAAAATATGCATCTCAATGACACCTATACAATGGTTGAACAAAATATAGTACCTTACTCACAAAAAATTGGAGATACTCTTGTTTTTCGGTTTTTGACTTTTTCATATTGTTTGCACGCTAGCGCTCGCAAAAATTGCTGAAAAAAAAACAGAATTTGGATCATAGGTTCCATTTAGCATGAGGAAGCTTATTCAAGGGTGATGCGATTGGATCATAAGTTTCGTAGATATTAATTATTTTTATACTTAACGGTTTATGTTATTTTTCAAAGACTATTCAACCAATTAATTTTTTTCTCAAAATATGCGTCTCCATGAAACCTATATAGTGGTTCAGAAACATAGAGTAGGATATATAGGAGAATATGTAGGAGATATTCTTGTTTTATATCTTTTGAAATACTGGTAGAAATCAGAGGGAAACAACTGAATTTATGAATTTGAATATTGGCATCCGAGGACCGCCTGCTTGTTGCATATAACTTTGGTTCCACTTGACCGGTTTTATTTCATGAAAAAGATACTTTTTGTTCCCGAATTCACATTTGAAAACTTTGGAAAATTCATGGAGTAAATATCACATTGCCGGATAGCTATATTGTTTATTTTTTACATATCCATTGCTCGATTCAATATTGTCCCTGCATGTCTATCATATTTTCCTTCATGTTCCAAACGCCAAATAAATTCATTAGTATAAAACAATTTTTGGTAATTGAAAACTTTAAAGTATGAATCCTGCATAAGTGAGCAGTTAAAAACTTTTTCTGTGACCGTTCTTGAGATTAAGTGGGTAAAGAAACGGAAGAGAGGAGAAGGAGAGAGATGGTAGTAGAGGGGAGGGAGACTTGGGGCAAGGGGAGCCAGAGACCGGGAAATGGCAAGAGGGAGTAGCGGGAAAGAAACGAGAGGAATAGAGTAGTAAACGGAGAAGAAGACGAAAAAGAAAAAGAGGAGGAGGAACTGGACACGCAATTGACAGATTGGGAGATGAAGGGGGCATTGGAGAGACTGAAAAATGCAAATGAGGCGGGCGGGGATGAAGTGGCGGCGGAATTTTGGTAAAACGTACCGGAGGAAGGGAAGGAGGAGCTGAGAGAAATCCTGAAAGAATTATGAAGAAAGGAGGGGAGCATAGACAAATGGCGGCTGACCATAATTAGGAGAGGAGGTAGAAGAAAGGCCGAGAGCTGGTATTACAAGCGGAAGGAAATACAGGTAGTGAAGGAGTTTCAGTATCTGGACTATTGGGTCACCTTAGGGAACCCATAAACGAAGCACACGTCAAAGCTGGCGGGGAAGGCTCACGTATTGATCAACAAAGCATGAGACGAAATGAAGAGACTAAGGAAGACTAAGGAATCTGAGGAGGAGGCTCTATTTCATGGGGGTCACTGGGAAGGCGGCAGGGCTATATGGTGTGGAACTCTGGGGCTGGAAGAGGCAGGAGGTGGTCGAAAAAGGGCAAAAGAAATATGTCAAGGCGAGTATGGGACTGGCGAGCAATACACTGGACTACGAATGGAGGATGGAGGCTGGAATACCAAGCGTAGAAGTAGAGGCGATCAGGAGGGCGGCGGAGTTCTTGGTGAAGATCAACAAGATGAATGAAGATAGATGGCCAAGAAGGTGCCTGAGAGAGGAATTGAGGGGGATAAAGAACGGACAGGCCTCGAGATCTGAGCGCCTACGAGAGCTGGGCGATGGACAGTTCCTGGAGATATTGTGGAATGGAGAGAACGAGGGAGCCACAGACAAGATAAGAGAACTGGTACAGGTGATGGAGGACCAGGAGAAGGAAAGGGACTGGCAAAGGTTCGAGGGGTCAAGATATTGCAACTACCATAGAGACATCAAGGACAGTGTGGAGATGGAGGAGTTTTGGCAAGACGGGAAGCTGGGTATGGAACAAAAGATCATATGGGCCAGATGGAGATCTGACGCATTGAGGGGCAACAGACTAGGAGTGGGGGGAGATAACTGCAGGGCAGGCATGAAAGAACAGGAGGTATTGGAACATGTAGTAGAATGCAGTGCGCTAATGGGAAGGTTAGACGCGGACGATGAGATATGGCCTAGATAATGGAGGCAACAGGGCAGCAAAAGATATTGGAGGGAGAGAATGATCATGATGCTGAGGGGCCGAACGGATAGAAAAAAATGTGAATTGAAAAACATAAAGCTGGGGATGATGGAGAAAATACTCAAGGAATTGGAATTGGAAAAGAAAGAGGGCTAGCGGGGGGGGGGGGATGGAAGACTGGAAAGAAAGGAACCAGGAGGACCGGGACAGGAACGGAGGATAAAGGTAATCAAGAGGAATGAAAAAGGTTAAGGGGGGATAAAGTGAACCAAAGACTTGCGAAAGTGAAAGAGAATGGAAAAGATGGAGATGGGGAAATAAATATATGATATTTAGACAGTTCTGTAATTTGATAATATTAGTTAAAGAAATATAAATAGGTTACAGAGAGAGAGATATGCTAATGTGTAGATGTAAAAGAAAGGAGAAATGTTTGCAACATCAAAGAAAATTAATTCTATTCTATTATGTTCATTTATTTACTTTGCATTGGTTGAACGTGAGCTCTTAATTAATGCTAAACTCCCTAAGCTTTTGGTGATGAATGAAAAATTATTTTCTATGTTTTGCCGCTTAACCTTATAGTTAAGCTGGCTATAACACTTTTTTCCCAATAACGTCTGCAGCAGGAAAATTAATGAATGCATATATAATTAGCTGGAAATGAGCTTCGAATCTTGCAATTTGAAATATTTGATTCTGTTATTTTTTACTGCTAGTTATACATTCGTTGTGTTTAAATATTACTGACAATAATAATTGATTTCGCTAATGAAAAAATTCATACCACAGTCTACTGGAGGTTGAACTTTTTTATATTCTCTTATGGGTGTACCAATTAAAACTTGCAATCAATAGCAAGTTTAGCCAGTAAACTTGCCACTGATAATCTCTGTAATGTTTCAAAATAAGAGCTCAATGAAGCAGTAATTTCTGACTCTTCAAATAATCATGAAATGCAAGTTCCGCCTATTATATTTTCACAACATAGGAGGTAGAAATTGCACACGCCAAACACTGAGCTGCAGACCAACAGTCTGTAGAAATTTCCTGTGGTTGTGTCAATAATTAGGATATGCTGTGTTTGTCATTTTTTAATAATAATTAATGGTTCAGTGCATCTTGAACCACCAAGGTGGTGGCATCAACACACCCTCCATCTTGATTTTGGATATTTTTGTCGCACGAACTATATCGTGTCTTTGGCTCTATTTCCAACAGGCTAACTTCCAGAGACCTAGGTTACAAGTTGGTGCAGTGCCTTCCATTTTTTCGCCTACTCCGGTTTCACACATTGATTTTACAAGTGTAAAATATACGAATGCGTCATTACAACCGACTGGAAAGTCTGTGACGGAGGATTGTGAAATCGAAGTTACTCACCCAACATTGAATCGCCAGAGTGACCCTCCTGAATTTGACCAAGGAGAAGAAAACGACAAACCTCGATGTCCAACGGACACTCCACGTAGTTTATCTTTTGAAGATCTTACCAATTCGGAAATCCGATATCCACTTGGTTGGATAAACGAAATTAGGTCCACGGAAAATTATAAAACCCTACTTGTTCACACTACGCAGTACAGTAAAGGAAAAGGAGAATTTCGAACGGTGGTAACGAAGGAAGTGATCGTCAACGATGATCTAACAGTGCGAGTAATCATTTTGGGGAAGAGGAAACCTGGAAATCACTTGCCTCTTGGTGTGCAATTAGAGGACTTGATTACCAGCTTTTCTACTTACGCATTGTGTAGAGGACCTCCACTGCAAGACGAACTGGAAAATGCAATCTGCAACGTAGGGTTTAAAGACACAAGTGACACCCGGCGAGAATTGCTCTCTTTACCTCGATAGCCCAGTGCGGTCAGAAATTTGTGAGTTTTGCCAACGTATTAACAGGACGATATATATGAAAAAGCGACAAGCTCAGAACGAAAAAATTATCAAACGAGTTCGCCTCATAGCATCTTCTCGCAAAATTGACGCAATAAACTCATTGAGATCGCAATTGCATACAGTTCGGCAGGGTCAAAAACGGGTAGTGAAAAGACTTGTGACATTGCAAAATGAAATTCACGATTTACACAAAAAGCTGCAGCTCTGTCATGAATCTCAAGTAGAAGATCTTCAACTGCAAGGAAAAATCTCTACCAATGAGGCATTAGTGATTAATGCAATCATAAAAACTGCGAAAGTCAGCAACTCTAAAGGACGGTGATACGCGGAGCCATGGATCCTGTTATGCATGTTGCTACATATGCGGTCACCAAAAGCATACCGCCTCCTCCATGGTTCACGAGTCCTACCCCTTCCTGATGTCCGCACCATTCGCAGGTAATATTAATTGCACGCATTGATATCTCAATAACAAATGACACATGTATTTATAATCATATAGGGAAAGTTAATCAAGAGTTTTTTTCGGCGATGAAACGAACTTTTTCCAATTTCTCGGGGAGCTCGGTTTGTACTCGAACAACTGACCAAAGATAAGACAGTTCACGATGTAAGGGTACTTGAGAATGCACAAGAGTCCAAAAGGTGAATGTCCAGAAAAAACATTTGTTCAAGGTGGCAATCGGTCAAGAAGACGTTAGTCGGTTGTAGCAGTGGGGATTTGTTGTCGCGAATTTCCTATCGGTTGGTAGCCGCACTGTAGCGTCAGCAGGTTATGTTCGGAGGTTTGTGGTCATGGGTTTACTGTGAGTGGTTTTCTTTTAGGGGTTTGTCATCAGTGATTGGCCACCATTGGTTTGTCGTCAAATATTCGCCGTTGGCCGTTAGCTAGCGCACGTCTGTTATCGACACTTTGCTGTCAAGAGTTTTATGATGGTAGTTTGCTATCAGCGCTTTCCCATCGGCCGTTTACTGTGGGTGGGTTTGGTCTTGAGGGTTGTTGTCGGCAGATGGTTTACCGTTGCCCGGGTAGCAAGTTCATTCACATCAGGGTCCAGTTTTGATCAAAACAGACTTGATATTGGATTAGGTACTGATCGAGTGAGTGGATCAAGTACCCAGTGATATGATGACATATGTAATGCCTTCGCTATATGGGAGTTAACAGATCCGAACTCGGTCAAGCTTGATCGATCCGGATTTTGTCCAGCCAAATTCCAAATCCCTTATCGCATTACTTACTTATCCACATATCTCTATCTGCGAGGTCGAAAGCAGCATTTAAATCGACAAATGTTGTGAATACTTTATCTCCCAATGCCTCTGTAATGGATGCTGTTCAACTGGAATCCATATTGTCATTGTTCGAGTGTCATATTGTCCCCCAGTTCTCGGCTCACGCCTCAAACCTGCCTCCCTGGCTTTTTCCTTGTAATGGGTTCTTATGGCTGCGCCTTCATCTTTTATAAATAGTTTTTGTCGCGTTTTTTCTGTCACCTTGCCCTTTTTTTACCTCCAGCCAAGTCTCCTGTAGCATTATAATGTCATGCACCTTCAAGAACCTCCAGATTCGGCTAAAGTGCTTTAAGCCTGAACCTTTCTCTGTTACCACTTGGATTTGGTTCTTAGCCTCCCCACGAAAAAGCTGCTGTCGAGGAAGCCATTTGAATTCACCTTCCTGGGCGTCCGATTTCCAGACAACTTCGTCTATGAAAATATTGGATCTGGCGAATGACAACTTTTCATTACAAATTATGAAATACCAAATACTTGGTAATCGCATCATTCACCTCTTTCACCCCTTGAAAATCAATTTTCGTTATCATTTTTTCGAATGTATTCGAGGGGACTAAATTGAAAGATTGGATGGTAGAAGTACTTAAATTAACTTTATGCGTTAATACACCGTGATGAACTTGAATACAAACTGCTTCTTAATCAAGAAGGAGCATACCCAGATGGATATTGTAATTGTAAAACTTGTGTGGCCCTTTCAGATATCTTTTGAGAATAAGGGCTTCCTGCCGATTCGATCCCAAATTTTTTGAAGCGTTCAAGCTTTCGCTGGCGAAATTGGGCCATCTCGCTAGACACGGAATTTTGCTCATCGATCAAATAAAGACCCGTAAGAGTTTGAGTGTGAACACTCGAAACCTTACTTTCACTGGTTTAGCAGATTTTGGCGAGGACGACGAATCAAATATTGATTTCTCCAAAAAAGCGCACTACGCACTTGTCATCGCGTATCAGCCTTTAAGTAACCCCCAAATCCAGCCAATCGCGACTTTTGCATCGCTTGGTCCAGTCTCAGGAATTGTCTTGAGCCAACTCATTCTGAAAGGAATCATTCTGGGTGAATAAGCTGGTGCACGAGTCCATGGCATCATTACTGATGGAGCGAGTACGAAAAGAGCATTCTGGACTCAAGTGGGTGTGAGTGGCAATAAGGACACGATGAAACACTTTTTTGAACACCCCAGTGACAGCTTACGTAAAGTTTCTGTCTTTTCTGACACTCCACACCTTATTAAGACCATTCGTAATCGTCTCTACAATAAGAAGATCTTGCAAGTAAGTTCCCTAATAATGACCGTAGTAGTTCGATAATGCCTCATCACTTAACCCTTGACAGATGTATGTTTCCACTGAACGTCAAGGGTTCAAAATAAAAGATGAATTTGTATCGCCCATTCTTACTTTTTTTAGATGGATCCTGCTGATCCATTTATACAATGGGAACCCTTCGAGGAATTGCATAAAGCGGATAAATATTTTGCACGTCCTAGTCAAAGGCTCGTCTGTCCTCGGCTAACTATTAACCATCTGAACTTGAACAATTCGGCTAAGATGCGGGTGCGATACGCCGTACAGGTACTTTACTTCATTAAGATAAGATTACACTAGTTATGAATAACTCCATTGTAGGTAACTACCTCTGGTGAAAATCCAACATGAATTAACTTCGGGACCGGAAGGTGATGGAAAATTAATGGTGCTTTTGCCGCTCCACCACCAATTTCTTATTAATACTTACGAAGATCTCCGATGAACCATTTAGCATAAACGAGTACAGTGGAGGTTCCATAATTCGCCATACTTTTTGTCAGATTTCTTGAAATTTGAGAAGCCTTCCAATCTTTTCTTGGGACCTTGTTTGTAGAGTAAATTGCGATTTATGAAAGTAAATGGGTTCAAATCGTAGTCAGGGTTTGTAATAAATTTTAAAGAGCAAAGTGAATAAATTTCGATGAATAATCTTGTTTAACTTCCCGATAGGGGACGTTATTGTAATGACCCCGAAAATCCAAAATGAAATTTTCCTGATATTTTCATCTTTCTTGAGGTTTTACATCCTCCCGACACAGTTTCAGAGACATGTACGCGCGTATGTATGTGTGTGTGTGTATGTATGTGGACAAAAAATTTGACCCACGTTTTGGACCGAACCAATGGACCGATTCAACTTTTTTTTTGTTTACGCGTCTCACTGGTGTTCAGGTCCGAAAGGAGTGAAAACCTGATACAACAATCCGTTCAATTGTTATTAACAATTTTAATTGTTTACAACGCCTTATCTCAAAAACGGTTAAAGAAAAACAAAAAAGTTATAAATGAAAATTATTCCTCACATAAAAATACATATTTCCTCCGTTATGACTTTTCTACGCAAGTCTCATCATTTAGGAGTCATCGCTTTATTAATTAAAAAGAGGTGATCGGGAAGTTATTGATGCGACCCGTAGAGGATCACACTCTCATTCCGTTTATTCAACTTCCCGTTTGGGGTTTGCCGTTCGGGGTCTGCCGTTTGGGGTTTGCTGTTTGGGGTCTGCCATTTGGGGTTTGCCGTTTGGAGTCTGCCGTTTGGGGTTTGCCGATTCAGGTTTCCCATTTGGGGTTTGCCGTTTGGGGTTTGCCATTTGGGGTTCGCCATTTGGGTTCTGGCGTTTGGGGTCTGCCGTTTGGGGTTTGCCGTTTGGGGTTTGCCGTTTGGGGTCTGCCGTTTGGGGTTTGCCATTTGGGGTTTGCCGTTTGGGGTTTGCCATTTGGGGTTTGCCTTTGGGGTTTGCCGTTTGTGGTTTGCCATTTGGGGTTTGCCTTTGGGGTTTGCCGTTTGGGGTTTGCCGTTTCAGGTTTGCCATTTGGGGTTTGCCGTTTGGGGTCTGCCATTTAGGGTTTGCCGTTTGGGGTCTGCCGTTTGGGGTCTGCCATTTGGGGTTTGCCGTTTGGAGTCTGCCGTTGGGGGTTTACCCTTTCAGGTTTCCCATTTGGGGTTTGCCGTTTGGGGTTCTCCATTTGGGGTTTGCGTTTGGGGTTTGCCATTTGGGGTCTGGCATTTGGCGTCTGCCATTTGGGGTTTCCCATTTGGGGTTTGCCGTTTGAGGTCTGCCATTTGGAGTCTGCTATTTAGGGTTTGCCGTTTGGGGTTTGTCGTTTGGGGTCTGCCATTTGGGGTTTGCCGTTTGGGGTTTGTCGTTTGGTGTCTGCCATTTGGGGTTTGCCGTTTGGCGTCTGCCGTTTGGGGTTTGCCGTCTCAGGTTTCCCATTTGGGGTCAGCCATTTGGGGTTTGCCGTTTGGAGTCTGCCGTTGGGGGTTTACCCTTTCAGGTTTCCCATTTGGGGTTTGCCGTTTGGGGTTCTCCATTTGGGGTTTGCGTTTGGGGTTTGCCATTTGGGGTCTGGCATTTGGCGTCTGCCATTTGGGGTTTCCCATTTGGGGTTTGCCGTTTGAGGTCTGCCATTTGGAGTCTGCTATTTAGGGTTTGCCGTTTGGGGTTTGTCGTTTGGGGTCTGCCATTTGGGGTTTGCCGTTTGGGGTTTGTCGTTTGGGGTCTGCCATTTGGGGTTTGCCGTTTGGAGTCTGCCGTTTGGGGTTTGCCGTTTCAGGTTTGCCATTTGGGGTTTGCCATTTGGGGTTTGCCATTTGGGGTTTGCCATTTGGGGTTTGCCATTTGGGGTCTGCCATTTGGGGTCTGCCATTTGGGGTTTGCCGTTTGGAGTCTGTCGAGGGAGTTTTTATTCGGTAGGATACCCGCAGCCCGACACACAGGGATGCCCACCACATCTATGGCGCATAAAGCACTTCAACCCTCGCCAAAAAAAACAAAACACAACCGTCGTCACATACCAACCAGATTGATTTAAAACGTCTAGAAACATAAAAATTTCATGGGTATCACAATTTTCAGTTTTGGTGTAATTATAATAACTTCCCTTAGTGCGAAGTGAAAAAATGATTATGCATCTTAAAATTTATCTATTTTTCTATTTAAAATTCATTGAGAACCTTGAATAAGATTTGATGGCCATTTACTCATTTTCTAATCAATTCCGGATCTCGTCAATCGTTATTCCAATCATCGTAATTTTCCGTATATAGACCCTCTAACCTCATTCAAAATTGACATCAAATTTTTCATGCACTAGTTAACTTATACTCGAGGTTCCATAATTGTCCACCCGTTTCGTTAGACATCCCAAAAACTGCAGAAGATAGAGAAATTTAGGAAAAAAACCTTTTTCATAGATCTCAATCTAATCTCCAAAAAAGCTTCCAAAACAAAAATTGGAAAGCTTATCAAATTCCAGACTCTCGGACAAAAAGCATGGCGAATAAGAGAATCTCTACTGTACTCGTTAATCCTAAATGATAATCACCGTTTTCGGAGATTCACAAGTAGTAATAAGAAATTGACGGTCCAGTGACAAAAGCACCACCAATTTCTCATTAGCTTTCGGTCCTATGAGAATCCATATCCAATTATCACCAAGCATATAAACCCTCATGTATAGTTGTCATTGTAGAACGGGATTCCACCGAGCTGCCCCTACCACGATCTTTAAAGTCGCTTTTTTCGTATCATGGTTTGTAGATTACGTTTCACCGTTTCCCGTTCCATCCCCATTGCCTTAGTTTGAAACAAAATTGGCTACAATGCCTTCAGTTAGACCGCAAGCCCCAATCTTCCTCTTGTGAGTACGGTATACAATTTTTCCCTTCCATAGTGGCTCATTCCTAGTCGATTCTTAATGAACCTCACTCTCGCGCTAAAGGAGTTAATAGTAAATTAAGTTTGCTCCCACGTTAGCAAATATAACTGCGTTCGTAGTAGGGATATTTTAGTATCGAACTGTAGCATACCTTCTTGTGAAATCCGTATAAAATTATATAGCGGTGCCCAGTTGGACCTGAAGAATAGTCCTCCCGCCCCTTTACAAATATTAAAGAACCTGAATTTTGAAGATGGAATCATCTACTTTGTCGGATAAGTCAATATCCTCTCCTGTTTATCCGCTACTTTGTAGCTTTTCAGCAATTCTGTAGCGAAGGCACTCCAACTATTTCAAGGAAAAGTGGAAAAGTTAGCGGATGCTGGGAGTACCATAGCCTTCTGTCGTTAGATCAATGAGATGTTCGATGCACTCAACCGAACGAGCTACGAAGAAGCAGTAACCCAACAGAATCCTAACTACAGGGTACTCATGAATCTCTTGCGAAAAAAAATCAAAGTATATTTCATTATGATTATGCGCATTATAGATAATCCAAGATTCAATTAAAAAACTGGATGCTTGGGAGGAGAAAGTGAAATCTGGGAAGCTCTCGGAAGATCTGTTCCTCACTCGACAAACCGCTCAAGAATTGCGTGTGACACTGCATTCTACCTTGGGACTGATAAATACCCTCATCGACAAGTATGAATTTTCCAATGTTCTCACCGGCCGCTTCAACCAGGACTCTTTGGAGGTGATTGTTAATCAAGTCCATGATACTGAAGTAGGTTGTCCACGCTTTTAGTTTCTCCCTACCTATCCTCCACTTCATCTATGCCGAAAATATTCTCTTATAATGTCACTGTGCTGCAATATTTCCTGCTTTTATCGAATTAATTCCCTACACAGCTGTATAATAAGGCTTCTAGTTAGTTTCCCGTACGCATTTTGTCTATTAACCTAATATGTGTTCAATTGTCAGTAAGATTGAGTTATTATCAATTGAATTGTGCATAATGATTTTAACATGCTTTGCCTGTTTTTCTCCTTTGAATGTCCCATATCTAGAGATTCTTCGGTACCGTGCGCCAGGCAGGTGGTGACAATGATCACCCCTCTATGTCAAATTTTCTCTAAATCTACAAAATTCTATCGAGTTTTAGCGTAATAAAGGCTTCGTCGAGTGGCAACTGCACGATAACATCCAATAATTGCCCACAAACCCTTGTCACACTTGCAGAGTTGAAAGTGATTTACCGAGATTCGTCTAGGGTTGATTTAATCCGATCCATCAAGTCAAAATTAGAAGAAGCAATATCACACGATGATTGAGATGTTTTCGAGCATGATTATTGTCAACCGGAAATGTCAAGTTGCATGATGTATGTAAGAACTGCACAAATAATTAAGGGTGTGATAAACATCGTTAATTGCCCCACATGTAAAAAAGGATTATTAGAGCCTGAAGGATGCATCCTTCCTGAAACTGCGGTGGCTGATGCTTTCATGCATGGCCCGTTACTCCATCCCCATGCAAATCTCTTTCGCTTCATGCTTTTGGTGGAAGATTGTTTCATGGCACGGCTAAAATCGCCCCATATATTTGAAGATATTCTTGAGGATGTCTGTAATTATCCCAAACTATCGTTCCCCTGCAAAGAGCACGCAACAGCTGTATTTTATGAAATAGTTCAGTATTATGTTATGAAGAGGATGCAGGAATTTTGTACCCGTGAAAATTCCGAGCAAATGAGACCAAATGAGGTTAAAAAAAAATTCGCAAAATGTACAGATACATAGACTTTGTCAAATTAATGGAAGATCACAAATATTAGTATCATTTCGTACTGCACCTGTAAATTACCACAAGTGAGCACTTGCTAAAAATTACCTAAATATATGTATATTTTTCAAAAGTTATTATTCAATCATTTATAGTCTCCTTTTTTCTTGGATAACCAAAAGTTGTTTACTGTATATGAAATGTACAATGTATATGTATAAAATCTATAAAATACTATTTATACGCTGTGTATAAAGTAGCAAAGCTGACGTCCACGATTTCTCATGTAAAAAGGTTGTGATGAAGGTAATAAAGCTCGGAATCGAAGAGGTATCAGTATCTATTTTATTATAAATGCTTCCAGTAATTTATCATCCTTAATCACCGAAACAGTTACAGATTGAATAAAAAAGTGTTGAACAAAAGTTGTTCCTCAATTGGAACTACGTATTTTGTTTTCTATCACATTTCCCGAATTCTGAGAAATTGAAGACATACTCTAAGTTGAATTATGATATATATGAGTTGAATATGATATATCCTCAGTCAACTCAATGACTGAGTTCCATCATATCCTATAAAAAACTGAAAGAATTTGAGACCATTTCCATGTTTCTAGACCTGGTTCCTATTAAAACATTTATAAGTTTTATAATATTTTAAGTTTTTTCGAAAGACAATATTTTTCCAAGAATTATGTTCAGACTTGAAATCGGTATTTATTCGCCAGCTTTTGATGGCATTGTTTTCACAATTATCAAATCGTTCTTGAACTGTTTCCAGAGATATTCAAAAGAACTGCAAAAATGAGCCGTAGAACAGGTATTCCAGTCGTCATTAACAATTTCAATTCTTTATAACGTTTTATTGTGAGAACGCTTAGAGATAGGAAAAAAAGTGTCAAATGAATGATTCCTTTCATCAAAATACATGTTTTAGGCTCGATGATTTTTTTTTCGTAATTCTCAGAATTCAGGAGATATCACGTAATTAATTAAGATGAAATCAATTCTCTGATTTTTAATTGCCACAATATCTATATTTAACTTCCCAATTTTTGGGAAGTCATTGTATTCACCCCGAAATCAAAATTTGTTTCCGTCCTGTGACTGGTGTTTTAAATATACCATAAGGATTCCCAACAAATTTTGAGTCGATGTCTGTCTCTGTGTGTGTGTGTTTGTCAGAAATTTTGATCCTAGGTTTTTCACAAATGAATGAAGCCATCGACGTTATTAAGGGTAGAATCGAAACGTTTTCAGGTAACTTAGAGGGGATTAACTTTGGATGAAATTGGTCCAGCATATACATTGTCATAAACAATATAAATCGTTTATCACGCCGTATTGCTTAAACGGTTAGTGTTAGTGGAAGAATTGTATAACAAAAGTAGTTGTTTCCCCATGGAAAAAAAATCGTTTTATGTGTGATGACTTTTTTTCATAATTTACATTAGTAAGGAGGCTCTTCGAAAAATTATGTATGCCATAAGTGAATTCATCAGAAACCAATGGAACATGAGAACAACAAAAGCGCTTTGTGTGTGTGTGTGTGTGCAAAACACCGATCGGGACCTTTTTGTTGGGACCCCATGGGGTCATACTGATTTACCCCGCTAGTTTTTTAAGAGAATTGTATCACTGCACCAAGCCAGTTGAAAAATCTGAAAATAGTAATCAACCCGTTTTTGAATATATAAATGACCTGGATTTGTTCTAAAAGTTTGCAAGAATGATAAAAATGGGTAGCTGCAGTGACAAAAAATTCTTTTTATGAGTAACGAAATTTTCGTCCTTTAAACAGTATTGATTTTTGTGGTTTAGGCGTTTGTAATTTTGTGACAGAAATTTCGTACGAGCCTGTGACAAATATATTCAAGTTGGTTCAGAAAAAATGAGATGTTTTGTGTCCTCGGCCCTTTTTCAAACGATATTTAGCAGCTATTAATTAATCATAAAAAGGCGATGTCTCAAAACATATTGATGCGGTTACTACAAACTTCTAGCTCACTGATAAGCTATTTTGAATAAGTGGAGTTGTCGCGCGTAAATCCCCACCATTTCCTTGAGCACTGTTGCGCAGCGCCGCGTAGTAGCGGTAGCGGTAAAAGAACAGATATTGGGCGAAGTGTCACCTCCCCTGCCGTAACCCCACTCTTCGTTCATAGACTCCGGAACTGTAGAACCCATCAGTAAAAATTGCACTTGACCATAGTTAACAATTTTTTATAGCGTTAATAATATTTTACCATTGTGTACCATTCTCTACACAACTAATTTTTTTCAGATTTTTTCTTAATTCTTAATTTAAGATAATTTCTTAGATGCGAATTAATTATATGAACTTATCATCATCCATTTTGTATTATAAGCATTCAATTTCAAATTGTTGATTTTAATTGTCAATTTTCAATCTTCAATTCTGAATTGTCGATTTTTAATTTCCAATTTTCAATTCGTAGTGGTTCTTTTTCATAACTCTTAATTGCCAAGTTATGAGTGACAATTTTCAATCTTCAATGTTTAGTTGCCAATTGTTAATTCGCAAATCATCGTAATTCTCAATTTCTAATTATGAATTTGAAATTGTAAATTATCAATTTTCTAATTTTCGATTTAAATTGTCAATGTTTGATTTTTAATTGTTGATTTCCAGTCAGCAATTTTTAATAATTAATTTTCCATTTTCATAATGTTTGATTGTCAATTTATCATGATTAATTGATAATGACAAATCGACAACTGGAAATTGAAGATGGTTAATTTCAAATACAATTTGTTAGTAAGAAGTTATATCATGTATAAAACGGTCATTCATGTATAAATAAATACCGTGAAATGGTAACGTTGAAGCAGAATACTTTTGATCACTCAAAGGCGAAAAAATTAGTGAAATCAGAAAAAACTCAAAAACTTTTTGAAAAAAATGGGCCAAGTCCGTGTTTTGAGGTGGTGTACAGCCCACTAGATAAGACCACTGAAATGGCAATGTTCATTGCCATCTGGCTTTGACATTACATATTGAAAAAATCAAGCAAATCTGAAAATACGCCAAGCTCATGAATTGCTCTGCAGTTAATCTTAACGTCACCAATGCACATAATATGCATGTCAAAAAACCGGAAAAATTGATCCAGAAGAAAAAAATTGGTGGTAAAACAGCGTCAGGACCAACAGACTTGGCACAGTTTTTAACAGGCATATCAAAGAAAGAGGTAGTCCGTTGTATTACTCGGGTAGTAGCGTTCGTAGTGAACTATAATTAATCGACCCGAATACGTCGGACAGCAGCCTACTCAATACAGCAGCAAAACAATACATTATAGACTAAATCGATTATTCAAAAATGAAATAAGCAACCTCGGTTTCAAATACTAACGCACCGATTACTATAGAACAATTATTTGTACTAAAGACTCTGTACAGGCCACATTATGGGCCTTGAAAGATCTTACTTCAGTGGACCTTTCATGATGGGAGACTAAGGAAAAAAATGAAATCTCCCGAGTGCATTACCCCACTATGACCGCTAGGGATGCTTTGAGAACTCCAATGAATTTGAATATTTTTCATTTCTAATTACCTATGCTCATGAAATATTTACAACAACCATGGCTATATTCGGACAAGCATAGTCAGTGAAATTGACAAAATAAATCATGTGGTAGTCGGTGGGGCTCATACACGTGTATGTCGTTTGGTAGTCGGAGGGGCTAATACATAATAACATCCACATGTGTGCAATCGTACATGATAATCTGGTATAGGCGAAAGTACATAATAAAATATATTCAAATTACCATGGTACGCAAACTCGAGTGTGTCGGAAAAACCGCGCCAAGTCCGTTGGTCCTGACGCTGTTTTTCCACCAATTTTTCCTTCTGGATCAATTGTTCCGGTTTTGACATGCATATTATGTGCATTAGTGACGTTAAGATTAACTGCAGAGCAATTCATGAGCTGGGCGTATTTTCATATTTGTTTGATTTTTTCAATATGTAATGTCAAAGCCAGATGGCAATGAATATTGCCATTTCAGTGGTCTTATCTAGCGGGCTGTACACCACCTCAAATTATGGACTGGGCCCATTTTTTTTCAAAAAGTTTTTGATTTTTTTCTGATCGTTCTATTACACGAACGATAAGAGTTGGATGGAAACGTTTGGAATAGAAGTTGTTCTCCTTAGAAACAAACATTTTCTGCTGTATGATTTTTTTTTTGTAAGACTCATAATTAAGGAGATATCGTTCAATTCATTGCAAATTTTCGACACCTGCACGCACAGTCGGGGCTTTGGCCTAGTGGGTAGAGTATCCGCCTACTACGTCAAAGATCCTAGGTACACGTCTGACCGGCGAAAAATATTTTTTTAAAATATTTCCCCATGGATTCCGACCGACGCAGGAACGTTCTGCGGTCTGCTATCGGCGGTACCCAAGAAGTGAGACCGTACGACCGGGTAGAAACCTAACGCGGAACACGGGCAGGGGGAGGGGAGTTCCCATCATAGACGCCTGCCATTGTAGCACAGGGGTTTCTGGAAGTTTACCCTGTGTTCAGAAATATGATGGCCTAAAAATGTCGAGTCGGCTTCAGTCGCGGGAAGTTCATGATCGATGCGACCGTCGAGGGACACATGTATATCCTGTTCATTTATATTGCAATCACTCCGTTTGCGGATCGTGTTATGCTGCACACCTAATGCCAGATTTCCAGAAAAGTTTCGAAACTACAGTTTTGAGCTGATAGAAGCGAGCTCGAAATTCTCTCTTCTTTCTTTCATTCAATATTAACTCTAAATAAGCTCTAATTGATGCAACTCCTATGCTCAAAAACGCAAAAATGCCTAACCGACTGCATGTGGTTCCGGATTGAACAATATAGAAGTAACTCCAGATGATGATGATTCAAACAAACAGTAAGATTAGTAAGTTCATTTCGATTTTGCTATCCCATTAATTTTTGAAAAACCAGCAGTCGGTCACCGAACGCCCACATTCGAACGCATAACGGTTATTTTTATATGCTTTAACGTTGCCTTTTTATTTCCACCAATTTCATTGGTGGGATGCTTCCGAATGGTACCGGCTTTGGAATGGTACCAAATCTAACTTTTGTGTAAAATTTCAAGTCTCTATTACAACAACTGTAGGAGGAGATGTGCAAATAAAAATTTTGCATATTAACCAGAAAAACTGAACCCACTCAAATGTTTTTGAGTCCAGCTTCATATTTCTCAATGGCATTCCATAGATACCATTGAGTTGAATGTTTTGAAAAAAAAAAATCAAATTCCGTTCATTAGTTTTTGAGATATTGAATAAAATGAATTTCTAGTAAAAAATGAATATCTCAGAAACTAATGAAAATCTTCAAAAAGCCAAACCACTTGCACATTTAGATACGAAATGGAACATTTGTGTTAAATTTCAAGCCTCTATGACTATACAACTGTAGGAGATGTGCGAACACAAATTTTACGTGAAAAAACATAAAAATTGAAATAACTCGAAAACTCTTTACGGATGCCTATGTGTTTTTTGATTCCCTCTTATAGATGGCGTCATGGGGAAGATTTGAAATAAAAAAATGAATCGGTTCAATATTGAAGGAGATATGGAGCAAAAACCAAAAAAAAAATAAACGGGATGTGGGTTTGACCCTTTACGGGTCGAACCAATAACTTCCCACTCGCTCCCCCGTATATGTACACAATTTCGGTTTGTGTTTCAAATTGTGAACGTTTTAAACTTTTCAAAATTACCAAATATTTGAAATTTTATAATTCTCAAAATATAGAAAAGAGCAAATTTGGAAAAGAAATTTTCCAAATAGAGTTAGATAAACAATTCAATTGTGAGAAACTATGAGGGTTAGCATAAAAAGTCACAAAATCAAATGTGTACTTTTACGTATGGAACAACTTTCATTTAACACCTCATTTGTATCTCTAATTATTGTCGCGATAGAGCGACATAAACCATTCAATTTGTTAATAACAATTAACTATCGGTGTTGGCGAAAAAAGTCATACAACATCAAATTTGTATTTCTTGGCCGAGAACAACTTTCCTTTAGCACTTTTTTTCGTATCTCAAATCGTTCTTGCGATAGAGCGATATAAACAATTCAATTTATTGATAACAAGGGAACGAATAACTTGTTGAAAAAATCACACCTTTCTGATGATGCAAAACGTCGAGAAACGTGAAAATTTTATCGATCTGGCACTTTTCATTTTCGGGGTCATTACAATAACTTCCCTAGATCGGGAAGTTAATAACAATTAACTATGGGTGTTCGGAAAAAAGTCATGAAATATCAAATATTTATTTTTACGTGTGGAACACCTTTCATTTGACACTTTGTTTCGTATCTCCAACCGTTCTTGCGATAGATCCATCTAAACAATTGAATTTCTTAATAACAATTACTATCGGTGTCAGAAAAAAAAGTTATAAAACATGAAATCTGTATTGTTACGTGTGGAATGATTTTCATTGGTCACTTCGTTCCGTATCTCTATTTATTATTGCGATCAAGCGATATAAACAATTAATTTTGTTAATAACAATGAACCATCCGTTTCAGCAAAAAAAGTTATAGAACATGAAATATGTATTTTTGTGTGTCGAACAAATTTGATTGGATAATTTTCTGCGTATGTTTAATCGTTCTCACGATATAGCGATATAAACAATTCATTTATGAATAACTATAGAGCCGCTGGGTCGGTAATGTTCAAAATCTAATCAGGCCTGAGTTAGGCGGAAAGCTATCCAATTAGTATAAAAAAACCCAAATCGCATAATTTGTCTAGGAGAAATCGTTCGACAAAATTTTGCTCACATACGCACACACATACACACACAAACATCTCGCTCAAAATGGTTGGTAACGTTTCTGGGGGTCATGAAACGTGTAGATCAAGTGAAATTTCCAGTTTCGATTTTCCGACCCATACCAATAACTTCCCTAAGATCGGCAAGTTAATGAATCAAGTTTTCTCAAAAACTTATGCTTCGATCGAGCTGAAATTTGGTATGGTACTAGAGGGACTCAATACTAATTATTGCAGAATGAGATTTTTTCAGAATAATTTGAGATTTTTTAAATCAATTTTACCCATTTAAATGTTCAAATTAGTAAATCGAGGTGCTAAAAATGAGATGTTCACAGACAGACGGCGGCCTCAAATTTTGTATTTTTACGTTTCAGATCATTCTAGATCATTTCCACATGAAATTAGAAAATCCATTCGGAAGCAAAAAGATTATATTTATCTAGCCAAAGATAATTCCAAGCACCTCAATTTTTCACTTCTATACAAAACTATTTTGTATTCATTGAGTAATTTCAATACAAATTTGGCCACTCAAGAATCGTTACCTTTAATCACTATTCTGTAGAACGTATTTCAGTTAGTTAATCACTCGACGACGAGGTATGGAACGATCATAGATGCAGTGTTTTCTCGATATCTCCAGAATATTACATCCGAAACGTTCATCACCTATTTTAGTTATCATCGACCAATTGTACGGTTCATAGAGGCTAACGCTAATGTAACAGAAATAACAGATGAAACAGCTGATTATTACACAGCATTATTACAGCTAAATTATTTTAACATAATTCGAAAGTTTCATTTAGCTCTTACTCCCAATACTTCATATCACATACTAGATTCTTCCAGTGTCATATCCTCTGATGTTTCACATCTACCAGGCGTCCCACGACGTCTCATTCTTCTTTTTCATAACTTTCCTAACTCAGGATATATCACTGGTTAACCATTGTAATTGTTTATATCGCTGTATAGCGAGGACGGTTAGACATAGGAGAAAAGTGTATAATGAGTGGCATTCCTTATACAAAAATACGCACATAATTGCTTATGACTTTTCTTCATAACGTCCATAGCTGAGGACATATCACTGGTTAACAAATTTTAATTGTTTATATCGCTCTATTACACGAACAGTAAGAATTGGACGACAAATTTTTAATAAAAGCCGTACCCCATGAAGAAACGTACATTTTTCGTTTCATGAATTTTTTTCTAACATTCATAATGAAGGCAATAGCGTTTAATTAATGAACACTCATACATACACACACAGACTAACACTGTCGGGGCTTTCGCTATTTGTTTTCAGTCGGTACCGTGCGGACGCGTGTCTACCGCCCTCTATGAACTATAAATTCCAACGTACCGCGTTTCACGTACACTGAATTTAAAAGTCTTGTTTCAGTTCTGGCACCAGAGTGTCGACCTTAAAATTTCTCAAACTTCCTCTGGCTCCAAAAAGGAAAGCCAAAATCAGTCTTCCTACGGAAGACCCAAAAAAAGACGAAAAAAACCATTATGAAACCGCCAATCAGCGCGAGCTCTGAACTCGCTCGCCTCAACAATCCTCCGAATACTCCTGACGGGCCTCAAGAGGCTCAAAAACAAACCTCAGTGCCTCCAATAATTATTGAAAACCACCAATTGGAGACCAAACAACTAATCAACTTCCTGCAAGTCAACGCCTCGGATAAAAACTTCGGGATGAAGTTCAATGGAAACACCACCATCGTCAATCTGCAAACGACGGAGGATTACAACAAAATCGCAAGTATCCTGAAAAGGCAGAATTATAATTTTTACACCTTCGGTGTAAAAAGTGAGCGTCCGAAGAAATTTATCATAAAATGTCTTCCCGCTAGTTTTTCTGATCACGAGATTGAAGCCAAAATATCCAAACACGGCATCAAGGCATTATCCCTCCGCCAGTTTGTGAAAATGAACAAAGATTAAGATAGCAAGGAGAATAGGCCACTACTGGTATTTGCAATTACGGTTGGGCCCAATGTAACCTTGAGAAGCAGCGTTGCTATTAAAACCGTTTTCTATCATCCCTCTAAGATAGAAAAATACATTAAAACCCAGCAACAAACACAGTGCATGCGGTGCCAAAAATTTGGACACGCTAGTCAGCACTGCAACTTACACCCCAGATGTGTGAAATGTGCAGGCAATCACAGCATCAAAGCCTGCACCAGAAATTCTGTGAAGTGTGCAAACTGTAGTCTAGCTCACACAGCGAGCTACCGAGAGTGCACCGCGAGAACCAAACTTGTGGAGGCGCAAAAAAAAAGAGTGTAACCACCACCACCAGGGTCAGTAGAGATGGAACTCGCTACCCCACACTCTGCTGCGATCCAAAACCTGGAAAGAAATATTCACTTCCTTCAGTCTCCTGCAGTCCTCGAGCGTACGCCAATATCTAGCGAAGATGTCTAGGCCCTCCTGCGCTTCTTGTTTTCCAACGGCCGAAACCCCAAAGACTGATTTTGGCGCACCCACTGCTGAACCGAGAACCATCCCAATGGAGACACATGTCCCTGACTAGTATTTAAGTAGCACAAAAAAATTATATTAGAATAATATAATTCTCCTCAGAATTCCGGAAATCCTCTCAGAGTTTAAAAACATGATCTCTAAACTCCAGAAAGCTGACACCCCCATTGATAGGATCACAATTATCGCATCCTACGCTCACCCGCTCTCATCCTCCCTAGTAACACCTACGATCCCTCCACAACCCTAATAAATATTTTAGCAATCAACATTTTTGCGCTCAAGCCTAATCTCGACGAATTCTTACACATCGTCCATAATAATACTATAAAAATTGTTCTGATTTCAGAAAGTGAGCTAAACAGCAAAACTAAGAAAATTAGCGTACCAAACTTTTCGCTCATCAGGAAAGACAAAACGACCAAAGCAGATGGTGGTGTTGCGGTGGCGATCGACAAGACCTTGAAGCATAGAACTCTTCCGCACGATCTCCTATCGCTCACCGAATTCGTGGGAGTAGAGGTCCAAGTATAGAGTAAAACAAGCCGGCGGTCAAATATGTCACCGTTTTTGTTTATTTCCCCCAATTTCATTGGTGGTAAGCTTCCGAATGGTCCGATTGTACACAAAATCAAAATGTTCCAGTACTGAAAGACCTTTTTCCAGACGAGCGGAAACAAAAACAGGAATATCTCATATTACCCAAAGTAATTGACTAAATGTTGTTCAACCAGTTCATAGATCTCATTAAGGCTCATATTTTGGACATAAAATGGGATGAATAGTTATCGAGAATGAAGTAATAAAAGAACCGTAAATATGAAAAAATTGAAATCTAGAAAATTAATGATGCGCCATTGAATACGGTTCTTCGCCATAACAAAAGGAACCTGTGTTTCGAATTTCAAGTGTTTCTCTCAATATTTGCGAACTCTAGAGTGCGAATAAACACAAAAAGTACAACCAAAGTCAAAAATTGAAAAATAGGAATATCTCATATTACCCAAACCAATAGACTCAATGTTTGTCAACTATATCATAGATCTCGTCAAGGCACACATTTTGAAAAAAAAAACAACAAAATCCGTTGAATAATTATCGAGAAATAAAATAAAAACTGTGAAAACGAAAAAATTGAAATCTAGAAAATTAATGATACGATCAAATCGACATTCAATAGGGTTCTTCGCCACAACAAGAGGAGCCTTTATTCCAAATTTCAAGTTTTTATCACAGTTTTTGCGGACGCTAGAGTGCGAACAAACGCAAAAAGTAAAACCAAAGTGAAAAGTGAAAAAACAGGAATATCTCATATTACTCAAATTAATTGACGCAATGTTTTTCAAGCATATCATATATCTCGTTAAGGCACATATTTTGAAAAAAAAACAACAAAATCGGTTCAATAATTATCGAGAAATAAAATAAAAACCGTGAAAATGAACAAATTAAAATCTAGAAAACTAACGACACGATCAAATCGCAATTTGACAGGGTTCTTCACCACAACGAAAGGAACCTCTATTTCGAATTTAAAGTTTTTATCTCAATTTTTGCAAACGCTAGAGTGCAAAAAGCAAAGATAACTGTAAAAAACAGAACAATTGAAACATGTCCCATTTCTTGTGAGCAACCTACTAGATGTTCTTCGACCGTTCCCTGGCTCTCATCGAGATACACATTTTGATAAAAAAGAAATTAAAAAATATTCATTAGTTTCAGAGATATGAACAATCGAAGAAAAAAAAATCGATTTCTAAGAAACTTACCGGCAGTTTTCAATGAACTTGCGCTCACAGGTAGATGCGTTCAATACCAATAACTGACAATTTTTTCAGATTTTATTCTCAAAATTTAGTCCTTTTTGTGTTAAATTTTGTAAGTGAAGATTTTTGACAAGAATTGATACATACAGACACTATGCTCAAACTTCGTATTTTTACGTTTCAAACCCTTACGTATCGTTTATAAGCATAATTAGCGAATGTGAAAATTGACCGGGAAAACGAAAAAATCCATATCTAGAAAACTAATGATCCGATTAAATCGCCATTCAATAGGGTCCTTCACCACAACAAAAGGAACCTTCGTTCCAAATTTCAATTTTTGATCTCAATTTTTGCGGCTTTTAGAGTGCGAACAAACACAAAAAGTGAAACCAACATCAAAAGTTAAAAAACAAGAATATGTCATTGTACCCATGCTAATTGACTCAATAGTTTACGCCATATTATCGATCTCGTTAAGGCACACATTTTGAAAAAAAAACAACAAAATCGATTGAATAGATATCGAGAAATATAATAAAAACCGTGAAAACGAAAAAATCGATATCTACAAAACTAATGATCCGATCAAATCACCATTCAATAGGGTTCTTCACCACAACAAAAGGAACCTTTGTTCCAAATTTCAAGTTCTTATCTCACTTTTTGCGGACGCTAGCGTGCGTACAAACACAAAAAGTGAAACCAAAATCAAAAGTTAAAAAATAGGAATATCTCATTGTACCCAAACTAATTGATTCAATGTTTTGCAACCATATTATAGACCTCGTTAAGACACACATTTTGAAAAAAAAGAACACAATCGGTTGAATAATTAACGAGAAATTAAACAAAAACCGTGGAAACGAAAAAATTAAAATCTGGAAAACTAATCATACGATCAAATCGCTGGTTAACAGGGTTCTCCACTATAACAAAAGGAATCTTTGTTTCAAATTTTAAGTTTTTATATCATTTTTTGGGGACGCTAGAGTGCGTACAAAGGCAGAAAGCAGAAAAAACAGAACAATTGAAATATCTCCAATTTCTTGTGAGGAACCTACTAGATGGTCTTCCACCATTCTCTAGATCTAGTTGAGATGCACATTTGAAAAAAAAAAAATTAAAAAAGATTTATTATTTTCTGAGATATGAACCATCGGAGGAAAAAACGTAAAAAGCGATTTCTAAGAAATTTACGGGCCGAATTCAATGAACTTGCGCTCACAGGTAGATGTATTCAATACCAATAACTGACAATTTTTTCAGTTTTTATTCTCAAAATTTAGTCATTTTTATGTTAAATTTTGTAAGTGAAGATTTTTGAAAAAAATTGATACATACAGACACTATGCTCAAACTTCGTATTTTTACGTTTCAAACCATTATATATCGTTTACAAGCATAATTAGCAAAAGTCAAAATTGACTGATTGCAATGCTTCCATTCGGAAGAAAAAAACAAGAATCTACTCTTATACAATCCACCTGATGTCTCACTAGATACAAACCTACTGAGGCACTTACTTTCTGATAATAATCCAACAATTATCGCTGGAGATTTCAAAGCAAAGGACACTGCTTGGACATCCGCTAGGCCGAACGAATCAGGTAAAATTCTCACAAATTTTTTGACGGCAGGGAATAACTATCTGCTCTTTCCAGACGTCCCAACAAACTATCCCCATTATTCTAACACTCCTAGTACTATTGACCTCCTATTACTTAACAACATCTCTATCATTTTTACTTATTCAAACAGCCCTGGATTCCTCCACTCGCATCCGCTCACCAAAATCCTCACCTACCCCTCTCCCATCCGAAATAGCTTCCTCAATAAAACTCAAAAACTATATTAGGTCAAGATGGCAAAAAACACGAAATCCCTACCTTAAATCCGATCTCAATCAGCTGATCAAAGAAATCAGACTTAAACTAACCGAATGGAAACAAGCAACTTGGGACAAAAAACTCGGAAACATCAACCTAAAGGGTCATTCAATATGGCGCGTAGCAAACTATGTTAATAACCCCGGCAAAAGTGAAATGCCCACACTCAAGTCCAATGATAGGAATCACACAGAAGACCAGGACAAAGCAAATATACTTTGTACACACTACGCCAATGTACACGAATTATCGGCCTCTCGAGGAAACAAATCTTTCAAACAGCAAGTCGCAGCTCAAGTTAATAAAACCATTCTCAAAGCGCCAATTGAAACTCCCATTAAATTCCTCACAAATCCCCGTGAAATGATCCCCATCGAAATACTAAAAAATAAATCTGCCCCGGGTGTGGATAATATTCGCAATATAGCGCTAAAGAACCTCCCGATTAAAGCAATAAGTTTACTCAGTTTACTAATAAATATATATAGTGCATGCCTGCTTAAACAATATTTCCCGGAACTCTGGAAAGGAGCGGTGGTCATACCGATTCTCAAGCCTTGTAAGCCCCCTTCATATCCGGTGAGCTACAGGCCTATTAGCCTCCTATCGGTATTGGCTAAACTTTTTGAGCGAATAATTTTAGCTCGTCTCAAAAAACCCATAGAAGAGTTACAACTGATGCCTACGAATCAATTTGGGTTCCGATCACAACACTCGACCTGCCACCAGCTGGTCAGAATTACAAATGACATGAAATCCGCGAAAGACCGGGAAGAAGATACCGTTCTTCTTCTCCTGGACAGCGAGAAGGCCTTTGATTCTATTTGGGCCACAGGCCTTATATACGAACTCGACAGCTTAAACGTACCTGTACATTTATGTCAGATTCTCCTATCATATCTCACAAATAGATATATTAAAGTTCAAGTCGAAACTTCGCTTTCGGATGAAATTGAAATAATTGCGGGGGTCCCACAAGGGTCTATTCTCTCCCCCGTACTATTTAATCTATACATTGCTTCTGTTTTTAACAGAATTCCTAGGAATGTATCTATCGCTGACTATGCTGATGACATCGCTCTGTACTCACGTAACAAATCGGTAAATAAAGCTGTCAGAACATTTGAAAATGCAGCTGCTCTCACAATCAGTGAGCCTATAAAATGCAAAATTCAAGTGAATATTGCCAAAACAGAAGCAATCATATTTACTAGCTCCAAGGTCAATCGCACCTTAACTATTCGTAGCGATAAAATCGTACATATTGATTCCAAACTGCTGTGGAAAAAAATACGGTGTGTCATAGAGACACGCGACAGAAGTGAAACTTCACAGGGAGTAGCTGAAATAATCATTCGGCTTTTCGGTTTGATGGGAGAGAAAGTATTTAAATTATTCATCAATAATTTTTCCACAACATTGTCGCATTTATTGAACGTGATAATTACACTGTTCTCTCAAGACGGAAAAATAATCGAGGGGATGTAATGTCAAGCAATCCCAGAGATCTGACCCTCTAGCTCTACTTTAGTCTATCCTCTTTGTGGGTAGCGATGGTAGATCACCCCGCCCCCCCACCCCGGTCCCCTCTGATTCAACTCGCCGCCGCAGCGTCATGATCCTCATTAGGTTTTTCTTACTTTACGTTAGTTTATCGAATTGATAGACTTCGGCCAAGTGTCTATCAATTTCTATGAAATGATTTTGCGTAGAATGAGCCCAAGTAGAAGTTTCTATCACTTCTAAAAAAAGGGTGGCTATCTTTTGGGCCAATTTTTTGAAAATTCATGAAAAAAAAATTTAGTCAATCAAATTGTTTTTATAATCAATCAGTGTCTATCATTCGCCTATCAATGAATTCTGATTTTCTTAATAATAATTTTAAACTTCCCAATATAGGGAAGTTATTGTAATGACCCCGAAAATCATTCCTCGAAAGTGAAATTTTCATGATATTTTCACTTTTCTCGACGTTTCACATCCTCTTGATACAGTTTCAGAGGCATGGACGTGTGTGTTTTTTTTTCTACTCTTTCTCTATTCGTATTCACCCACGTGACCGCTGGTAGGCATTACTTCATGGGCAATACTACGGATCAGAGTACCCACCCATTGCGGCTGGGGCCGACTTCGCCATTTCAGCTCATCGTATTTCTAATCACAGGGTAAACCTTCAGAAACCCCTGTGATACGATGGCGGGCGTCTACGATGGAAACCTCCCTTCCCCCCCCCCCTCCCCGCGCGACGGGTCGCGTTCGGTCCCGGCTCACGGTCTCACTTCATGGATACCGCCGATAGCACACACGGAAAGTTCCTGCCATCGGTCGGAGTTCGTGAGAAAAGATTTTTCAGAAAAAATATTTGCAGTGAGCGGGAATCGAACGCGGGACCTTTAGAATAGTAGGCAGACACTCTACCCACTACGCCAAAGCCCCGTCTGGGGGACGTGTGTGTGTGTGTGTGTGTTTGGGGGTGTGCATATGTATGGGGACGAAATTTTGTGTTCACGGTTTCTCAGGAGCCAATGGGCCAATTTTAGGTTTTTTAACTTCCCAATTATTCGGGAAGTTATTGCAATGACCCCGAAATCGATATTTTTCCTTTCATCCTGTGACTGGGGTTTTAAGTATACCAAAATGATGCCCAACAAATTTTGAATCGATGTTTGTGTGTTCGTGTATGTTTGTATGTATGTGTGTTTCCGAAATTTTGATCCTAGGTTTCTCACGAACGAATGTGGCCATCGAGACCGTCAATATTGGAATCGAAGCATTTTCATGTAACTTAGAGGGGATGAGATTTTGGGTGAAATTGGTGTAGTATGTATATTCTTATTAACAATTTTAATTGTTTATTATGTTCCATTGCATAAACTATTAGAGTTAGCGCAAAATTTATATGAAACAAGTTGTTCCCCATATAAAAATGCGTATTTTATGACTTTTTTCGCAAATTTGCATAATTAAGGAGGTATGACCGTCTCAACAATTATGTCTGTAATGCGTGAAGGAATGAATACAACGTTGTCATGCAGGTCTCAATCGAACCATTTCCGTTCAGAATCGAGCGGATTGCATATTGGATGGCATTCGTGGAGTATATATGCAATGTTATTAACAATTGCAATTGTTTATACGATTCCACTGGGTAAAATATCAAAGTTAGCGGGAAATCTGTCTCACGAAAACTATTTCTCATATGAAAAAACATCTTTTACGTACAATGACTTTTTTCCATAATTTGCATAATTAAGGAGGTATGGTCGTCCGAGCAATTGGAAATACGGTAACAATGCATATCACCAATGTCGTTCCTTATACAATAAACGGGATGTGGGTATGATCCTCTACGGGTCGAACCAATAACTTCCCGATCGTTCCACCGTATATGTTACATCAAAAATTTCCGTCCATGTCTCAAATTATAGACTTTATAAAGTTTTCAAAAATTGTAAATATTAAAAAAAAAATATAATTCGTAATATGAAGTAGTCAGATAAACATTACAATTTGTTAATAACAATCAACTATAGGTGTTAGCAAAAAAAGTTAGACGAGATAAAACATGTATTTTTGTGTTTGGAACAATTTTCATCGACCAATTTGTTTTGTATCTTCCGCCGTTCTCACGCCGCTGCGATATAAACAATCTTTTTTATTACTAACAATTAACTACGGGTGTTATCAAAGAAAGTCATAAAAGGTCAAATGTGTATTTCGTGGCGGGAAACAACTTTCATTGAAGACTTTTTTTCGTATCTCAACCCGTTCTTGCGATAGAGCCATATAAACTATTGAATTTGTTAATAACAATAGAACGAATAATTTTTTGCGTAAATCATTCCTTTTTGATCTGGAGAGCAGTAAGTCGCGTCGAAAAAAAAAAAAAACGTGAATCGCTACGGTGGTTCCGCCGGAAACGTTAAACAAACTTTTTGTTTACACATACACACACACACACATACAGACACTTCTCTGAAATCACTTCAGGATGATGCAAAACGTCGAAAAACGTGAAAATTTCATGGATCTGGCACTTTTCATTTTCGGGGTCATTACAATAACTTCCCTAGATCGGGAAGTTCGAAATGCACATTCAGTATGACTTTTTTTTACTATAGGTTAAAACATATCGCGAGTGAAACTAGAATATACTTGGCGAATGCATATGTCGACAATTGCGGGAAGGATGTCAAAGAGCGGGATAATTAGGAACGTACAGAACTAGAGAGGACAACTAGACGGACGAATTCCAGTTGAATATTTTTATGCGGCTTAAAAATCAAACTAAAGCGATCGCTTGTAGTAATTATTCGTCACAAGTTCAATTATGGATATCAATGTTGAGTTTGCTCATCAGCATGTTTGCATGCTTATGCTGCGCTGAAATACCAAATCGGGAAGCTTTGTCTGTGCCCCGTATGGGGCACACACATTTGCGCACCACTAGTTTTTTTTTGATCGACGCGTCTACACGGTGTCCAGGTCCGAAAGGAATGTGAAACTGAAATAACAATTCCTTCAATTACTTTAAACAATTTCAATTGTTTGAAACGTTCTACTACAAAAACCGTAGGAGATAGAGGAAAAACTTCCAACAAATGTTATTCCCCATCTGAAGATACATATTTTATGACTTTTTCCCATAATTGCGCTAATTTAGGAGATATCGCTTAATTTCGCTGTATTTCGAGAACGATGACAGATACGAGACAAAGTATGGAACAAAAGTTGTTTCGCTATTACATATTATATTACTTTTTTCGCTAGGCATCGTTACGAGATATCGATAAAAAATCGTAATAATCGATTAATAGTTGAATTTGTCTTACTGATATACAACTTGACATCATACGCGTATCGTCACCCACACACACACACACAAGTCGGGGCTTTGGCCAGCAGTATTTGTTTTGAGTCGGTGTCGTGCGGACGCATGTCTACCGCTCTCTACAAAATATAAATTCCAAACGTACCGCGCTTACAGTACAGTGAATTTATAAATCTTGTCAAAGTTCTGGCACTAAAGTGTCAAACTTGAAAAATCTCAAACTTTCTCTGGCTCCCAAAACCAAAGCCAAAATGACTCTTCCTGTGGAAGACCCAAAAAAAAACTAAAAAAACGGTTATGAAACCGTCAACTAGTGCGAGCTGTGAACCCGCTCGCCTCAACAAACCTTCGAACACTCCTGTCGGGCTACAACAGGCTCAAAAACAAACATCAGTGCCTCCAATAGTTATTGAAAATGACAAATTGGAGACCAAAAAATTAATCAACTTCCTGCAAGTCAACGCCTCGGACAAAAACTTCAGGATGAAATGCAATGGTAGTACCACCATCGTCCATCTACAATCGACGGAGGATTACAATAAAATCGCAAGTATCCTGAAAAGGCAAAATTTACATTTTTACACCTTCGGTCTAAAAAGTGAGCGTCCGAAGAAATTTATCATAAAAGGTCTTCCCGCCAGTTTTACTGAGCACGAGATTGAAGCGGAAATATCCAAACACGGCATAAAGGTATTATCAGTCCGGCAGTTTGTGAAAACAAACAAGGACGGAGACAGCAAAGAGAGTAGGCCACTACCGGTGTTTGCAATTACGGTTGGGCCTGATGTCACCTTGAGCAGCCTCGCTGCTATTAAAACCATTTTCTATCATACATTTAAGATAGAAAAATACATCGAAACCCAACAACCAACACAGTGCTAGCGATGCCAAAAATTTGGACACGCCAGGCAGCACTGTAATTTAAATCCCAGATGTGTGAAATGCGCAGGCAATCACGACATCAAAACCTGCACCAGCAACTCCCTGAAGTGCGCAAATTGTGGTCTAGCTCACACAGCGAGCTATTGTGAGTGCGCCTCACGAACCAAATTTGTGGAGACTCATGAAAAAAGCGTCCAACCACCAGCACCAAAAGGAGCAGAACGGGAACTGCCCGCTATGCCACACTTGGCTACGATGCAAAACCTGGAAAGCAACATCCATTTCCTCCAGTCTCCTCCAGTCCTCGAGCCTACGCCAATCTCTATTGCCACGAAGGCGTCCAGGCCATCCTATGTTTCTTGTTTTCCAACTATGGAAACCTTAAGAACGAATGTTGGCGCACCCACCGCTGAACCTAGGACCATTCCGATGGAGATTCATGATCCGGAATTACATTTAAGTACAACCAAAAACTTTATTAATACAGTGAAACAAGTTCTTGATGACCTAAAATGGCTTAGAATTCTCGAAAACCTCTCAGAGATTAAGAACATGATCTCTAAAATCCAAAGAGCTGACACCCCCCTTGATAGAATCACAATCATCGCATCCTATGCATACCTGTTCGAATCCACCGCTGAACCACCCACGATTCTCCTACAAACATAATAAATATCTTGGCCATTAACACTTTTGCGCTCAAACTCAGTCTGAAACCGGTACCCGCAAAACACTTTGAGCGAATAATTCTAATACGTCTCATAAAATCTATCGATGAGTTACACTTAATACCTACAAACCAATTCGGTTTCCGTTCAGAACACTCGACCCGCCACGAATTGGTCAGAATCAAAAATCCTATTCTAAAAAGGACAATGTGCGATATATATCGATTATCTCGAAGTCTGTCACGCTGAAATGCGCGCGCAACTGCTCTGTTGATCATTGTAGTCTCTATCTCCCTCTGTCTTTTTATATCTATATGAGAGGTTCAGTCAAGAAAATAAATCGATTATTGGAATCGAGCTCGAAATCACATAAAGAAGGATAGGTAGCCGCGTAGCGGCCACCACCTGAACTAGTGACATAAAATCCGCGAAAGACCAGATAGAAGATACCGTTCTTCTCCTGGACGGCGAGAAGGCCTTCAACTCTGTATGGCCCACAGGCCTTATATATAAACTCGACAGCTCAAATGTACCTAAATATTTATGTAAAATTCTACTATCATATCTTTCAAATAGATATATTCAAGTTAGAGTCAAATCACTACTTTCCGTTAAAACTCAAATTGTCGCGGGAGTCCCGCAAGGGTCTATCCCCTCCCCTGTACTATTCAACCTATACATCGCTTCTGTTCTTAACAGAATACCTAGGAATGCATTCCTTGCAGGCTATGCTGATCACATTGCTCTGTACTTACCTAGCAAATCGATCAATAAAGCTGTTAGAAGAATAGAAAATTCTGCTTCTCTTACAATCAGCGATTGATATAAACGGAAAATTCAAGTGAATGCTGGTAAATCAGTAGCAACCTTATTTACTAGCTCCAAGGCCAAACCGACTTTAACTTTGCGTAGCAATAAGATTACCCGAACCGTTTTTGTGAAATATTCAGGTTTACACCTTGATTCCAACCTCCTGTGGAAAAAACTTATATCTGATATCAAGGTCAAGACTAAAATTATTCTAGTACGATTGTATAATTTGCTGAAATCTCCAACGCTCAGTCAATCTCTGAAACTTACTTTATACAAAGGGTTAATCAGACCTATCTCTTATGGTTGTCCTGCCTGGCACGATGCAGCACAAACCCACTTAAATCATCCTCAAGTTGTCCAAAATAAATTTTTATGAATAATAAAATGGTCGGCATGCACAATACGCTCGTCATGGCAACCATAGGTAAATTTATCGATAGAATAAATTCGACATTTAAATTTAAACTACAATCCGATCCTAATCCCCAGCTCCAAAACATCAATATTGATAAGGAAGCAAATTGGCCTCGCTGACCACCTGTTTTGTCCCACCTTTCCATATATCCCTTTCTCCCTTGCCCCTCATGGACCCATTACTTATAAGGTTTTTTAGAAGTCATTTTTCCTTATATCGAGTCATCATGTAAATAATCAGAAATATCTGTAATAATGAAAAATTAGGTTAAACTGCGTTCAAATTAGATATAAAGCCAACGGCTGATGATCTAGAGCGTAGCACTTAAGATATTAATACTGTATATAGTATGTATATATGACAAATGTTAATAAACAATTTTCAAGTCAAGTCAAGTCGGGGCTTTGGCGTAGTGGTAGAGTATCTGCCTACTACTCCAAAGGTCCTAGGTTCGCGCCCGGCCGCCGGAGAATATTTTTCAAAACATTTTCTCATGGATTCCGACCGATGCAGGAACGTTCCGTGTGTGCTATCGGCGGTACCCATAACATAAGACCGCCCGGCCAAGCGGGAACCTAACCCGTCGCAGGGGGGGGGAGGGTGTGTTCCAGCATAGGCGCCGGCCATCGTGGTTCAGGGTTTCTGGATGTATATCCTATGTTTAGAAATACGATGGCCTAACGTGGCCAAAGTTGGCCCCGGCCGCATGGGTGGGTGTCCGGTACGCCCCCTGAAGGATTGCTTACACGGCCGCTACCCGGGGCGTACAAATGAGAGGGAGGAACACAAGAAACAAAAACACATACGTACATACACCGTCAGACAAGCATCTGTCCGTTATAATTTCGACCGCAGAGGGCCAAACCCACATCCCATTTTTTTCTTTTCAATTCGGAATTGGTCTTTTAAGTATACCAAAATTCTTTCTGTGAGATTCTAAATAAATGCGTATTTGTGTATGCGTGTGGGTAGCCAATGCTTTGGGGGACCATTTCCCTCGAACGAAGAGCAGGATCAATGTCATCGACATCCCAAACTCAGCGGCTTCATGCAACTTAGCGGAGACTACAATTTTGATGAATTTATGCGTTATTCATGTTGTTATAATCGCTCCAATGGTTCATAACGCTCTATCACGAAAACCGTCGGAGATAGGAGAATACGTACAATAATGGAATCTGTTCTCCACGTAAAAATACCCATTTTATGGTTAATGACTTTTGTCCGCAACTTGCATAATTAAGCAGGTATGGTCGTCTGAATCATAATTATTGTGATAAATGGAATAAATGAATGAAGTTACTGTCATCATTAAGCTCGCGATCGCCGTATATCAATGAAGAATGGAGGGTCAAATAGTTAAGCTGAAATTGGAGCAGTATCTACATTGTTATTGACAACTTCAACTGTTCATAACGGGCTACGGCATGAACCAATGCAGTTAAGGGAAAAGTTATACCAGGAAAGGTATTTGCCATGCAGAAATACACATTTCATATTGAATGACTTTCCGGCAGAATTTACATAATTAAGGAGGTCTGGTCGTCTGAGCGGTCATTCATGTAATGAGTGAACGAATTAAGTCGTTCGCCGTGGTGCAATCGATGTATTTCCACGTAAAATAAGGGGTATAATCCTTTGGATAAAATGGGAGCAGTATATGCATTGTTATTAACAATTGAATAGTTTACCACGCCCTATTGTTCACAGGGCAAAAGCGGTCAGAAATACAGCCGAAAGTATGGACTGGGACGTGTTCGGTGAGGGGAAATGCACATGTTAACATTGGCACCTTATGGGAAGGCAAACTTAAATTTTTCAAAACTGAATTTTTGGCCCCCTAATCATCTGTACTATCCACTTGGTACCCCTAGAAGACTCCTCCGTCGATTTTCGGTCGAAAAAGCCGAATTAAGTTCTTTCAATTTTGGCCAAATTTAACATTGGGGTCTTATGGCGCCGCTAACTTAAGTTTTTTAGAATCGAATTTTTGGCCCCCTGCGTATCTATACTATCCGAACGAGGCCCCAGGAAGACATTTCCTTCGGTTTCCGGTCGAAAAAATCAAAATAATTTTTAATTTCCCGACCTAGGGGAAGTTATTGTTATCACCCTGACAATCAATAGTGAAAGTTTCACGAAATTTTTGCTTCTCTCGATGTTTAAGGACAGCATACTTGTCAGTGTTATGAAACATATTCATATGTGAGTGATTCTTTGAGAAACGCTGCCCGGCAAACGACTCAATCGATGTGATTCTCCTTTGACACAAAATTACCTCTGACCGATGTCCAGGGCCTTTCTGCCCTCTCACTGTTGAAAAACAATTCCTTCAATTGTTATGAACAATTTTAATTGTTTATAGCGCTTTATTTGGAGAACAATGATAGATACGAGAAAAAAGTTAAACAAAATTTGTTCCCCTCGTGAAACTATATATATAACATTGTGCGACTTTTTTGCCAGGCCTCATATTATACGAGATATCCATCAAAAATCGTAATAATCGACCAATAGTCGAATTTGCGAAACAGATATTATACAACTTGACTTCATACGTGTACCGTCACATATACACACTATCGGAAAGTTATAGATGCGACCCGTCGAGGGTCACGTTCACGTCCCATTTATTTAATAAGCTCTTAACCTAATTTTTAATAAGGGGCCAATTTCATGGAGCTCCAACCACTGTGTTCGGCGATCGTCACGCCGCCTAAACATTGTAATTTTAACTACAGGTACCTAAGGCAAGTGAGTACCTCCCTAAAGTTAGCGGAACAAGGTCAAGATATGACCATTCTTTTTTTATCAAAATTATGTGCTTTTTATGTGTTTTTAGGTGCTCGCACTAAAAAAATTGGTGCTCCATCCCTTCGGCCGCTAGGGGAAGGGGGGTGAAATAAGGGTTGGATGGCGAAAAAACATATACCAAAAATATGTGCTTTTTAGGTGCTCCAGGATTCTGAAACAAAAATAGCAAAACTCCGATCATTAGAGGGAGGATTCCATGGAAGAGATTTAGGGGTGGAAAATGCGAGTTCATTGTATTTTTAAAAGCCACTATGGTCATAAATATGTGCTTTTTAGGTGCTCCCCAGTGAGCAAAAAAAAAGCGCGCAAAATACGACGTTTGCCAAAATACCTAGCTCATAATTATGTGCTTTTTAGGTGCTCTCCAATGACCTAAACAAGCTCATTGGTGCTCCACGATATCCACCAATTCAGGCACAGCGGTGACTTTTCCGAAGGGAAATGTCGCCGCCATCTTTTTTTTTACTTGGCCCGAGTACATGAAAAATTATGTGTTTTCCGACTCCGGAGACAACATTTTTGGTGCTCCACCCCGGTGCTCGCCATAACCTCCAAACCGACCGGAAATGGCTGCCGCACATAACCTGTCATGTCTTTCGCGTCAAAAAATTAGGTGCTTTTCAGCCACGGAAGGAAAAAAATTGGTGCTCCACGATATCCCCCAATTTTGAAGTTCTGGATTCGGAAATTTTGAAATATGAATTTTTCAATTTGTTCATTTTTAGATAGTCTAGTTTTCAAATTTTCCATTTCGAAGGTTTCAATCTTCAAATTTTTCACTTTGAAATTTTCTATGAGTTCGGTGGGGGACAATGAAGCGCTCCGAAAAGGGAATTCATATACGCCCCTGGATCATTATCATTTTCGGCCGTTTTCCGTGCTACCGACAGTGCAGTTTGGCATATGAGGATTCCTGATTTGGCCGCAAATCGTGGGGGGGGGGGGGGGTGAAAGTCACACAAAAAGTTACTAAGCGTGCAGGCCGGGCCTTAACTTTAACCACGAGTTAACTACAGGTAACTTAACTAAACCTGTCCCTTAGAGGGATATTAGTTTTTTAACCACAAATGCACACAAACGGCGTGTACGGAAAAAAACAATATGACGATTGATGCCGATAGCGGCGCCGCCCTGTATATAGATATATTTGTGCATCCATCACCCCCACTCCTACTACGTAAACAATGGAAATTAGCTGATTCCGGGAGTTTGGTGCTTCCCCAAATGATTTGGTATACAGTAATCGAATCCCCAAATCATTTAGAAATTATTAAATAATTTTTCTATTTTTTAAAAATTTTTTGTTTGCCAACTATACGTGTTATGTAATTAATTTATAATACATAGAATAATCTTTCTCAAATCTCAAAATTACTTTCCAAAATATCCCCAAATCATCCCCAAACGAATGAGCATAATGAAGATGCATAATTAATATCTCATTTGCTAAGTATACGGAAGTATCACTGGAGTCACCTTCACCCAACCCGACCACGGCGGCGCCATCAATGTAGGGGCACCTAACTCAGGATCCCCGGCGTCAACTATGCCCCTAGAACTGAGCCTCTACGGTAGTCTATGCTCTTTGGTTGCCGACGCGAGCCGCAAATTTGAATTCTTTGCGCATGGCGCCAGTCACGTGGCCAAGTAACGGCGGGCTGATGAGCTCATCGCTTGGCGTGAGCTCGGGGAAATAGTTTTAATAATTTATTACTATTAAGCCGTACGTTCACGGACATTGGTTCCTAATTCCGGTTTATAAGACATTTTAAGAACTACAAGGTGATATTCCCTCCCCCCTCCCAATCGTGCAACTGGAGTCGCGGAATTGAAAAACTAAAAAAATTGCCGCCAACTTTCAATTGTTTTTCATTAATTATAAATTTCCCCTGTTAAATTGACAGAGTACTTTAGGCAGGATTGATCTTTGCCGCCCCCTATCGATTGGAAAAAAAATGAATGCTCTTTAGGTCAACCCTCCCTAGAAAGATTGTTTTGGCTGGATTATGAATCGTCGGCTTTCATCGTGACACTCTTCCACCAACGCACCGCAATCATAACAAAGCACCGCAGTTGACTATGTAATATGGCGCGTTAACATTGGAAAGTTCTGAATTTAGTATTGATTCCAATGTGATTGTGAGACTGAAAATTTATCATGGCTAATCATAATAACACTTTGCACGAAGATTCAAGCGAAGAATGTGCAGGCGACGAATTTCCCAAAAAACAAGGGAAAAAACTGGTTCTGGACCCGAGCATCATTAATCAATTTTTCATTGACAGGAAGGATGAAATTATTGTCAAAACTGATGACCATTATAAGGCGGTTTCTAAAAAAGAATCCGTTTGGAAAGAGATTGCAATTGCTATGACGGCCAAAATACGAGAACTAAGAAAAGATAACACAATAAAAGCGGAAACACCGAAATCGATGTATTCACACGTGGCGTGTAATCGCCATAAAATCCTGGACATCTTGTCTCAGCACCATTCCAACAATCACAGAGCAGCCGATCTCAACGAATCATCGTTGTTACAGAATTCCACTCTGCAACACACGGTATCGATAGACGATGGTACACTCAGAGTGATCATCTGTGTACCATTTGAGGACTTCAAGTGTTTCATAAAGGAACGTGTTGTTCCCGTAAAAAGAAAAAAAAACGAATAAGTTATAAACGTTTATATTTACAAGAAGGTAAGTTGCATTAATTATAAAGTTGATTACATTGGAAAAGATTGACTGGGGCTATGAGAGCCGTGTAAAGGGGAAGAGTTTCAGTTCTGGGTCCCTCAACTCGACAAGGAAAATTGAAGCTAGAGTAACATTTCAAAAAAATTATAATATAATAAAGTTTGATATTATGCTAAAATCTTTATTTTATGAAATTTCATTGTACTGATCATACATTAATGGTCGTTCGTATTGAACTTTTCAATGGAAACTGTAAATATTCAGATTCTGGAATTCCCGTTTAAATTAAATTCGTTTGCACTTCCGCGGGTCGCTTGTGGCGCCGCCAACGTTTCAATTATTCTTGTCTAGTTGCGGGACCCTGCTTCAGTTGCTTGGAGACTGTCTCCAACGTATGCACACCTAGGGATAACTTCGAGCCGAATCAACTGTTTTGTTGCATAATTTAGAGCTAATTTAGAGTAAATTTAGAATGACAGAAAAAATTTTGAGTTAAATTTTCATAATAAAAAAAATTAACTTACCGCTTTTATGAGTTTGCGGCACCTAGCAGTAATTTACAAAAACAATCGGCAGATCCATTTTTTTTCATTGCGTTATTTAGAATTCATTTATTTAGAGCGAATTTTGAGTAACAAACAAATTTTTTTGTTTAATATTAATTAGGAAAAAATTGAGTTACTGCTGGCGTGCATTGGAAGGTTGCAGCAACATATTGCTAAAAAACATGTTCAATTTGTTTCTTTCAATGCATCATTTAGAGCTAATTTTGAGTCACAAAGAAAAAATTTTCATTAATTTTTAGTACTAAACAGATTGAGGTACTGCTAGCTTCTGAAACCTAGCAGTGATATTTGAACAACATGAACAGAACGATTTTTCTTTCATTCCATAATTGGTGGACTCGTCTTTGAGAGTCTATTCTTGAGTGATAAAAAATAATTTCAGCCCAATGTACATATTTGAACAGTTATAATATTTATTTGTGTTCATTGTTGTCCGAATATCACTGCTAGGATTCAGAAGAAACTATCAGTCTCTCAATTTTTTCCTGATTAATGTTAAACGTAAATTTTTCTTTTGTTACTCAATATTAGTCCTAAATAATGCAATGAAAAAAAAATGGTTCTATCCATTGTTTTCATAAATTACTGCTAGGTGCCGTAAACACCTAACAGTAAGTCAATTTTATTATTATTAAAATTTAGCTCAAAATTTTTCTCTTTCATTCTAAATTTACTTTAAATTAACTCTAAATTATGCAACAAACAAAATTAATTCTGCTCATAATTACTGCTAGGTGTGCATACATCTGTCTCCAATGACTTTTATGTCTTCTTTTGTATATGTGAATTTCATGATGGGAAGTCATTTTTCAATTAGTTAAATTCATCATCAACCCTTCCATATTCTTTTAAAAGTTGGAAGTACTCTGAGCAATATGATATACCACGCTGATCTGTACCGTCCTTTTTCTGATTTATAGATGAAACACAGAAGTTCCTCACATCGCTGATCAAGGCCAATGCTCGCGTCGATTGTGAGTACACATTCAGCCGATTTACGATGAGCAAAAATGTCGAAGTTTTTGGCCGGATAGTTGGTGACTGCAGTTGCAAATCAACGATTGAATGCTTCATCACCAAGAATGAGAAAATTATACAAATTGAATGCGTGATAACAAGGGGAGAAGATGGGTTACGATGTGGACTATGATTTACTCGAGCTTGTGTGCCACCAAAGGTTGCAAAGAAGCATCAATTGGAAAAGACGAACGAAGTGCAGAGTAAAGAAAAGCCGGGTACAGCTAGTGAACCCCTACCGTGGAAGCTAGATACGCTTCATGATGATACGATCTACGCCCTGCAACTACTAAAGACCTATAAAATGCACGGGGAAATAACGGTCATTCAACCCGAACCACTGACAATCTGTTACTGCACCCGCCACCAACTTGCGATTTACCGAGCGTTGTGCAGGAAAAGTCCTTTACGTCTCATCGTAATTGCCATTCCCTCACTGATAGACGTAGTTGAAGGCCCAGAGGATCAATCAGGTCCACCAATAAACTACAACGTATTCACTACTGTCCCAGATCCAATTTTTTTGACGCAAATGATTTCATCAAGTACTGAGGTATTGCGCATCAGTTCCTGGCTAAATCGTTGGATTGAACTTAATGGGCTGAGGTTACCAGAGCAAGTCATAACTGATGGACGGAGCGAGGTAACAACAGCCTGCATACGAATTTTTTCCGGTTACCGCAGTATGAGTGAATATGCAAACATATTCTTTGACAATCATACTCACCCAGTCTGTGTTGTTCGTATCGATGCGGAGTTTATGCTACCGAGATATGCGAAAATACTCAGGGGTTTTCAAAATGAACATGTAGTTGAATACTGCATGAGGGCAATTGCAACATTAATAGCTTGCGACACGCGAGAACAAGCTGAGACAGTGATCAAAGCTCTTTTGACATTCTCACTCAGTGCTTATGAGGGTGCAACACTGGATCCTACCAGCTCTGCCATCAATTATGAGAAAAACCAACTCCTCAAACGTCAGAAGATCAGCGACATTTTGAATATTGAGTTTCAGATGGATGAAGTAGTAGATAGTTACGATACCTCTCAGAAACTATCAATGGAAGCTGGTGATCATCGTCGAAATAAATGGTATTCTTGGGAGCTGGCGATACTGACTTCAGTACAACAAGTAATCCCTAATCAAGCAGGCAATCCATCAACGAGGAATCTTTATTTGTTGGAAACCCTCGCCACAGTGCTGATCGACGATCTCCAGTGGCTTCCTCTCTCGAGCTGCATCGCGCTCTCCACGACAACATGGCTGGAAGACCCTGCTCTCGTTCCCCCTGCCCCGGCTCGACGAGGATTACAAGCATTCCAGAAATCACTGGGTGAGGGAGCGTTTCCGATTCGAGCTGATATTTTTGTGGAGAAACACAAAGTTTATATAGATGGTAGCACCAAAAATTTAACTGTCTGCGATGAAATGAATCAAAGCATCCCAGAAAATTATTGCTCTGATCTAATGCCCGAGAATATGTCTGATTTGACCGATGCTGAGATGCAGAATTCCCTCACTGAGTTATTTGATGACAACACTGCCCTGAGTACAGACGATTTTATTAATATTCATCGTCAGGAACCTACCATTAACAGGGATCGCAGTAAAACAAATATATCTGAGACTTATGATGGCATTGAAGATTTTGATTCTGTTGAGCATAGCAAAGCACATGACACTATGACTGATCGCCATATAGATATGTATGCAGAAGACTCAGCAGTTTCATCTGGTGAAGAGATTGCCAGGACCAAACTGTGGAGACGAGACCTATTCAATCGTATGTCTGACCACCAGTTAAAAAATACCAGTGAAGACAATACATCTAATAACGCCAATCTACAAGACAATAATCTAACTTATACCATTTCGACACATGATCTTTTGGATGGGGGAGGCGGAACTATTAGTCAGCAATATCCTGGTCCTGAGGCAGAGGATCTTACCAGGGTTTCCGATGGTAACATCATAGAAGAGGTTGATTACCTGCAAAATCATCAAGATACGATGAATCAGACGACAACAATATCCCCAATCGCATCCTTTAAACAGCTTGTACGGGCATCAAAACTGACCTGTTGTTCGAGTAATGAAGTTTTGCAGAAAACCTCTCCTTGCTTGGTACATATTTATTTATAATGGTGCCCGGGTAGAAAAAAAATGATATTTGGAAGATCCTTAAAAGATCTTTTGAAGATTCTTTGAGAGATCTTTTTGGTGTCGCAAGCATATCTTCGAAAGACAATTGATTTGGTCTTTTAAAGGTCTTTCGACGATAATTTTCTTTTGCCTTTCGAAGATTTTCCTTGCAAATTTTTCATTTACCAGATTAAAATTTATTAAAGGCGAGGATTGTAGTAGTTGGTATTTGCAAGCATTTAAGAATTTCCTAAATTGAAATATTCCCATCTCGACATTTTTAAATAGGAAGTTATTGTAATTGATGTTTGGAATGGAAAAAAAAATTAAATTCTGACCTTTTCAAAGATGTCATTCTTTGAATATGAACTGGTCGAGGTTTCAAACTCACCTTTCAAGGGAAAGATATAAACGCTTCATTTAAAATAGATTTCTCTAAACCATCGACAATCTGCTCCTCTTCTCCCTCATCATCCTCAGACCCATCTGGAGTTCCAATCCACAGATCCTTTTCAGAAAATCTATAACTTACTCTCTTTTTTTACGGTAGCTTTTCATCAATGTGAGTTTACTGCTTTGGGTAAATGTCAAAGACACGAAATTTTCGAATTTCTGCAGTCAATAGCCTCTGTGTTGTTTCCTTCACCACACGAAAACAATTGGCTACACAAATGGATATATTATGTGCCGTCGACATTTTTCGCTAAAACAGTGAGCTCGGATTGATGAACTCCATTACGAAATAGCAATGATTCATAGATTTTCCGAAAAGGATGTGTGGATTGGGACGCCAGGGGAGCCCGAGGATGATGAGGGAAAAGAGGAGCAGAGTGTTGATGGTGTGGAGAAACCTATTCCAAATAAAAGGTTCATATCTCCCTTGATAGGGGAGTTTCGAACTTCGACCAGCTCATATTCAAAAAATTACATCTTTAAAAAGGTCAGAGTTTAAAAATGTTTTAATTCCAAAAATATCAAATTCCATGAATTTCGTATTTCATAAAATGCCCAGAATTGACCATTTCGATTCTCTAAATTTCTAAATTTTTGAAAATACCAACTACCACCATTCTTGCCTTTAATGAATTTTAATCTTGCAAATGACAAATTTCAAAGGAAGTCTTCGAAAGAAAAAAAAAGTTGTCTTGCGAAGATCCTCGAAAGACAAAGAAATTGTCTTTAGAAGATCTTCGAAAGGCAAAAAAAATTGTCTTCCGAAGAAGACAATGTTTTGCGACACCAAAGGATCTCCCAAAGATTCTTCGGAAGACTCTTCGGAAGAATCTTCGAAAGATCTTTCAAAGATCAAAATTTTTTTACCCGGGACGTTTGCTCAATAAAATGCATTTGAGCGTGGACTGTATCATATGAGAATCAATTGTGTAGAAAACACTGATATTTCTTGGATTATTTCAGAACTGTGAAGAATTAGTTTATGAGGCCGAAACTTGTTCAATTTTTGTTGCTGGGAAAAAAGAAGATCTGCAGGGACACCACCTATGCTTGAAATGTGTCAAACAGGGAAACATAAATAGTATAATCGCTTCACAAAGCCGAGAAAACTGGAGGAATAAAACCGTGTCTCAGGAAGCTGAAGCAAAGCAAAAGTGGCAAAAGCTAGCAACTATAACCCCTGCAATCGAGACTCATAATAAAGGAAAATTGAGCTCTGTCAAATGGGATAATACAGATATTGAAATTACTTGGGCCTGTCCGTTTGATGCCATATTCCAATTATATTTATCCGCAGCTGTACATTCAGAAAAGTTTCTGAAAAATGTCGTTCATTGTAAATCACAATGCAACATTTTCTTGGATTTAATTAGAGAAACCGAAGAAACTAGAGCAGTAACTCTTCGGACTCTGCAGAAGCGATTCGAAATTCTCAAAAAGCATTTCTTGTTACAAAACCAGCAATTACGATCCGGACAAACTAAATGGAAAATTGAATGTGACGACAGCATTAGGGATATGTATGAAAAACTTTTCCATGACATTCCATGTTTTGAGGAGGAGATCTCCTGTCATCGAGGTTGTCCCTCAATTGGAGAAACACATCTAGTGTATTCCCTATCACTCCGCACATTCATGACAGGGGATCCTACAGAGATTGAAGGGGAAATTATGGTCCCGAAATCCTGTGCATCTGGGTGTACCACGGGAACAACAAGAAATTTGTTCGTTTCGGGACCCTTTTTATGTTTTGAATTATTTTCTGGATTCGAGAAAAACGACAACGTACAGTTAGATGAAATCCCTACTCACATGCAACTGGCGTCGATGCCCGAAAGTTTCGACTTGATTGGAATAATCCATGTTGATCCTCCGTATCAACGATCACGGGAACGATTGTGCCAACAGAGGGTGTATTCCACAGAAGGCCTTGGCCATTATATCCCATTTTGTTTACAAAAAGGTGCGTGGCATCGTTATGGTGTCAGACATGATATAAAATCACCAACAACTCTGGTGAATCCATCACTAGTCTTGTACGCACATATTATACAAAATTAAAAATAAAAAAGTAAAAATGACGATGGAGGAATATTACTTTAAAAGGGTTGTCTTGTTAACTTCCCGATATAGGAAAGTTATTGCAATCGGTCCGAAAATGAAATTTCATATTTTTCACGTTACTCGCCATTTCCCATCATCCTGACGCAATTTCAGAAATATGTCTGTGTGTGTGACAGAAATTTTGGCGAGCGTCTCCGAACAAACCAACGTATCGATTTGCAATTTTTTTTTTTGATCGATGCGTCTGACTATTGCCCAGGTCTGAAGGAAGCGATTTTCTCAAAAAATGAGGGATTCAAATATTATGAACAAATTCAATTGTTTGTAACGTTTTACTGCCTAAAGTATCGTAGTAGCGAAAAATTTATAAGAAAGAAGTTATTCTCCATGGAAAAATACATGTTATGTATAATGGCTTTTTTTCATAATTGGCATAATTAAAGAGGAATGCTCGTCTCGAAAATTGTGTAATTCTTGGAAGATGTTACGGGTCATGGTGATTAATTACCATCGGCAAGTTATAGTTGAGACCCGTGCAGGGTCATACCCACAACCCGTTTATTAACTCTTTTTTTCAACACTTATGTTTCGTAATCTATACATAGAAAGTTTTTGCTGGCTCATTTATTATACAATCTTACATAATGAGTTCGAATTAAATATATTGTATCATTATATTAATATCAATTCCCACATTTTCAGTACTTCCCGCGCGAATATATGAGGAGGATTGGGTTAACTATTTCCTCTGCACCGCAAAATTGGGTTTGTTGACTTGACCTAATCATCACCCAGGAATCATTTCGGAGGACATAGGCAGAATATTTCCCACTCATAATTTTTTCTAATTTCTCGGATCGAAAGTCGGTGCGTAAAACCTTGGCAAATCCAGAGTTGACAACACCTCGAAGATGGAAATTTTCCAAAACATTGGTTAATTTGATTTCCTGAGGAATTTCACTCAGTTCCATGTGAGTACGTTGTTCTCCTGGTTCCGCAATGACTGCAATGACGAAGAATGGAGCGTTCACAGTGACCGTAGAGATTAACTCTCCCGAGCATGAGTGTGAGGGACATTTCTCTTTAAGAGGTGGAACAACGGCGTCAATTTCCATCAATTGCCTGAGAGCTATCCTATATACAAATGAGTGCTCTGCAGTGGTAGAACATCCTCCATTACAAACTCCTGTTTTGTTCAATATGAGTAATGTTTGTAGCACATTCTCGCAAATCCTGCCGGCATCAGATTTACAATCCATAACGTAGCAATTTGTGTTTGGCTGACCACGTGATGTATCAAAAAAATATGGAGCTAAGACGTTGTATCTCTTTAGATACGTACTAGAAATGATGTGATTTGTGGTATGGACGTGGTGGATCATCTCAAGGAAATTATTATGGTGCTGGTGACTCTGAACATACGCCAAAATATCGGGCAGATCAAACGTCATTGTTAAAAAAATACGGAAAAAAGCGTCGAAAATCTCGGTATTAATTAAGTTAATCCGTTTCCCTTTAATGAAGATTGCTTTTAATGACGGATGGTCTCCAGCCTTCAGCACTGGAATCTGGCTCCACGTTCGTTTCGGAGTGAAAAAATCAGGTGGATACGTTTCTTTTAAGTATGAGAATGCGTTCCCCCTTTTTTCCATCCCGCCATCTATAGCGATTTTTTCCAGATCCTTCTGAACCCCTTGCCGCATTCCTATTTCTCGTCCATTGCAACATGTCTGACAGATGCGTTTCTCACCACATCCTTCGTCATCACCGATTGGAAAAGAACAGGGTGGAATGATGTGCACAGAACGATCACACTCCTGTAAAGAAAGATCCACATTTCATTACGCTTATGTCATTTCGTAGACATTATGTGTTACCCCTTCACACATTTCCATCGAGGTCCCTACTTTTTATCTTGAGTATTTATACGGGTTTTCCGTTATGATGATTACTAAAATCTTCGGTTTGCCTCAATGAAAAATATAAAACAAGACGTTTTTAATATAAAAAGTACGTGGAATTACTGATTTAGAATCAATATATCATAATTCCCAAATTTTTTGATTTCATATGCAGTTACAATTTTTTGAAAATTACACCTTTTTGAAAATTAAAAATTGATTAATACATTGTTACTCATAACTGATTGAATTTTCCTTTGGCGCAAACAAACAGGGTAAGAAAACCTTCAAAATGAGCCCTTATAGGAAATGTGGTACCTTAATTAAGGGAGTGACGCGCATATATATATATGTATATGTTTAATGACAAATTACTCAAAAAGACAGTTGTTTTTAATCTGATTTTTTTACTAAAAATAGTCCTAGGTATGACAAATACGTGGGAAAAATTTGGAGTACTGTTTTCGCGAATTTTTAAAAATATCAATTATCGAAAAAAGCAATGATTATAAAAGTCGAAAAAAATTCCATTAATTATGTATATATATATATATATGTGGGTGTGTGGACCTGTGTCTCTATGTGTGACATATATGTATGTATATATAGAACTAATTAATCGTGTTTTTCCGACTTTTTTCGGTAATTGATGAAAGAATAAATACGCAAAAAGTTTTTTCTTGCGTATTTGCCATGGTCCGGACAATTTTTGGTAAAAAATTCAGTTTTCGAAAAAAATGACATTTTCAGTAATTTGTAATTCTAAATATATATATATATTTAGCGCGTAACTCCTTTAATTGAGGTAGCGGATGATCCTATAAGGGCTCATTTTGAAGGGTTTCTTACCCCCTTTGTTTGCGCAAAAAGAGTATTCAATCGGTTAAGTCATTGTCAAGTTATGAGTAACAATGTATTAATTAATTTTTAACTAAAAAAAAAACGTAATTTCAAAAAACTGTAACTCCCTGAAATTTTTTTTTTTCAATTTCGTTTCTCACGGACATGTTCTCTGAAAAAAATTATCAAGAATATCCGCGACATTGTCTTTTTTGGGCGTCCCTTTTTACGTGGATCTGCCCATATATTATGACAACTTTTTGGTAGTTTTCCTACATTACAGGGTGGCAGAATAGTATTTTGGGTATTCATACCTGGCACTTGTGTAATCCTGTCGGCAGGTTGCCTGCAGCACAAATTTGGCACTCTTGTGGATCGAGCGTTTGGGATTGCCCGGCTAGTATGGGAGAGCTCTGGTACAATGGTGATCCATTGCCAAGTCCTGTGTCATCAAACGATATGGCTGTCTGCATGTCTTGTGGAACGGGAAGTGACGCTGAGGCGTCAGATTGCTCATTAGAACAGTCGCCTTGATCATGATCTGCATCTAGCTTGTCCATTGTGCTACCAACTGTGATGCACAGAGCGTCCAAGTAGCTTTTATGGAGAGCAATGAAATAATCTGGCCTAGGCGTTTTCATTTTCGCTAGGAGCCATGTTTTAATCATATTGAAACTGCTCTCCACTTCAGCACTTGACGCTGGGACTCTCCCAAAACCAAATTGGTCTCTACGAATGCAACTCCATAGGGGGAGCCATTTCATATCCGTTAAAAGCTTTTCTGCAAATTGAGGACAGTAGAGCTCATTCTTTATTGTCCCTATTGAGTTTTCTATTCCTTCCACGACTGTAGCATTTATCTCCAGACCCCAATCTCTCCACAAACTTGGTTGGACTTTGCTGTTTGGAGTTTTTGACGTTCGGTCATCAGATCCGTCATTGACATCCCCCGCCGGAAGCTGCACACCTTCGATCTCGTTGGTAGTGAATATCTTTTCCATTTTTCTCGTTGCTTGACGGCACAAAGAAGGAAGATCTTCCGCCGTCATACCACACATCGTAATTTGAGAAATAGTGAGAAGATTATGAATTATGGCCTCAGCATCTTCTTCACTGCGTGACATAATCAATTTGCCAATTCCTCCCTTGTAGTATTTGGCCACACCCCGAGAAGAATTCTTCCACGCATTTACGTAAGTTTTCATAAAATGCGCTACATCTATTCTGATGTAACACGGTGGAAGCTGATCTGTTGAACCCATATGAAATAAGGAATCAGCGTAGCTATTAACCGTCTTATGATCGGTAAAAGCCCGAACTACACCGACAAGCAATCCCAACCCTTCATCTGTAGTGACTTCCTTCGGAAAAGGAAGTCCGGACCCTTCCATCCACTCAATTAACCACTTTTGAATGGTCACAGCGTTTTGACATTCTGTCAACATTTGCCCTAAAGGGATTAGTCCACTTGGGCCTCCTGACACGGCTGAAAAAAGATGAGTTGGCCCAGTGTGATTCCCATCAATTTTCCGAACAGCCTGACTGATGCCTGACGTGGCATCAATTTTCAGTGACAGATTGCCGCAACTTGCTAGCCTGCGATGTAGTTTGCATTGCAATTTTGTTGCATAAGTCACCCACAGTGGTTCAGCTCTGATGCTAAATATTTCACCCTTCATGTCGCGTGACTTGAGGATCTGGAGGGCTTTGATGGAATCTCGATGCAAACGCATGCTGCAAGGGTTTCATGCCGAATCATCCTCAACACTGGAGACGATGGAAGTTGCGGTGGCTCTGGATCTCCATCTTCCATGAGCTCATTCACGAGTCGCATCCTTAGTATTCAAATTTTCGTTTCATTCAAACGTTCGCCGAATTCCTGTCGGATCTCCCCTCGTACCGGACGCTTCCTGCAATCAAGTGTTGGATCTCCTCCCTCAATTTCGAACCTCAGCGATGCAACATTATTTTTTTCGTTCATGTAGCAATCTAGATGAGCCCCACATGAACAGGCTCCAACAAAATGCCCTTCTCTCGCGTCTTTTGTGAGCACGTGATATTGGAACATGAAAGCATGCGTGCATCTAGCTTCTTTCCACGCCAAGTCGGTCAATAATTTCTGGTATCTGTCTATGAAACAAATGAAATATATGTTGTAGGTGATTTTAATGTTATCTAAAAATATGTGCATCCACTAGACTGTTTACAACTAAACTAAAAAGTAAACGATTTTTTCAATTATTTTTGACAAATTCCATTGTTTATAATGTTTTACAGCCTTAACTATTGGAATTCGTGAAAAATCGTATGAATGGAGTTATTGGCTTTACAAAAATACATATTTTATGTAATGTGACTTTTTTTGCATAATTTCAAGGCCAACCTCAATCCAGCCCCCAGGGATGTCCCTGCAATGGGAGCTTTCCTTTCGTAGGCGGCTCGAAGATCAAAATAGGAACAAAAAAGTCCTTTACCATTTTTTGATTGAGTCAATATAGACTCTCCCTTAACTGAAACGCTCGGGACCGACCCACTTTTCCGCACTCCCTTAAGTGAAAACCCCCTACTTCCCCCACTATCGCATGCCACGTGATTCAACGCATCCATTTGCGCGTCTCGTGGTAAGGGAAGCCATGAATTTCGAACCCTGAATTTTTTTGAACAAAAACTACATCTTACTGCAAACTACTTTCGTATTAATTATTGACAAGCACAATATTTAAAGTCTGCAATTTTTTCAATTGGAAATTATTTTCAACCTGAACTTTTTGAAATGTAAAATTTGTTTTAATGTGTAATTTTTTCACTTTAATATCTTTTAAAATTGTAATTGGCTATTCCTGCCGTTTTAAAATTTTAGAATTTGGAATTCCTGATATTTGACATTTTCGAAATTGATGAAATGTTCAAATTTATCATTTTTGAACAACGGAATTTTCAAAACTTTGTAAGCTTGGCATTCAAAACTTTAATTTTTTCAATGCAATTTTTCAAAATTAAACATTTTAAAAATTTGAAACTTTTTCACATTAAATGGTTCAGCTTTCAAATTGTTGACATGTAATAGTTTTTAGATTTAATGATTTTGAAAATTTGGAACTTTTGAAATTCAGGAATTTCTGGATTCGGAATTGTTTAAATGAAGAATTTTCGGAGCTTTTAGTTTGAAATTTCAAAATTTGCTTTTCCCTGAAAACATCAACTTCAGGACCGCTAACGGTGGGTTGCGCACTACGATGCGCCATGAGGTCGCGTTCAAAATTGTAAGACGCGAGAACTTTCGGTGTGGTGGGGACAAGCGGCCCCGAGCTGCTCAGTTAGGGGATAGTCAACTGTAATGAACTTTGAAGTGACCCAATCACGAGCGCGCTAATACGGGTGCTCAGGGACGTCGCACGATGCAGAAAGGACGGGCCCCCAAATTGAATTGTATTCGAAATTCTTTTTTTTTTTCACTAGTTAGGAGAACCAGGGGGCTATGGAGAACTCCAAGGAAACATGAAAAAATAGTTGAAATTGAATTTTTATTTAATTCATTGAGAATCTCGATATTTCATCCGGAATTAGTCAGATTCCACCCTTTATTAATTAATTAAAAAATTAATTTCGACTATTATGGGAGCTGATTCCGTGTTCAACGAGACTTCAAGACTACGTTAAAAAAGACAATATGTCATGTTTTTACGGTGAAACAGTCCAACACTTACCTGGAAGACATCGGTCCCGGAAACGCGTTGTAATTTTTCGAGTCTGTCTATCTACCACATAAGTGGGGCGCTTTTCTAGAAGATCCGTGAAAACAGAATAAGGAATCGAGGCTGTGAATTCCACATAATTTTTAATTGTTGACCGCTTTTGTTCTTTTGGACTCGGCGGAGAAGGGGGTTCTTCATCAGGGTCCTTGGGCTTAGTATAAGTGGGATCCAAACGGGCACGAACACCATCTTGGTTGCACGAAACGTACGTGTAAAGGGATTTTCCCGTTTTTGGTTGTCCCATCTCCTTCAATTGCTGCGCAATTTTCACCCAAAGTTTGTCACTAGTGCAAACTTGGCCTGTCATTGGGCAAATGATCTTATCTTTGTACTGCCTTAAGACTTGTAATGTGATTTCTTGGTCGAAAATACGTTTAGGGCCTCCACGACGTTTATCAGGTATTTCCTCAAAACTGTCAAACGCTTGCGGTTCATCCATGACTACACACTGACTGTACACTTTTACTGGACTGAGGGTCCTCCAACTCGAAAGAAAAATTTCAAATTTCGTTTCTGAAACTTCCAGTCCGCGGCGCCACAAGCGACCCGATCAAATGCCAACCACCGAGGAGATAACAACAAAGAGAGCCAGCCTTATAGGGCTCAACGGCGGGCCAAGTGGGGCAGAGTGCTGGCGGCGTGATTTCTACACGGGCAGAGTAGTCGTCTGCACCGACATAGGTTTTCTGTAGTTCCCTGTGTCTTATCATGCGAATGCGGTGCAGCGTATCATCCACACGCCCACATACCTTTGCACTGATCAAAGTTATTTGAAAGATACAAGAAAAAAAATCCTGATCAAGTTCTTGACGAAGGTGGTATGACTCTCCTATAAAAATACATCGCACAAACATGAGAAATAGTCATAACTCGTCGTTGTTAAAGTATATACCGAAAAGTAGAACAAGTAAAGAACAATTTGTTTATACTCGTGTATTGAAACCACCAGCATGATCCGTCTATACTAACTTCTACGTGACTAGGAGCTCTACTCTCTGAGTACTATTGTACCTAGAGTGCAATAGTCCACCCGTGAAACTTTTGCTCCGACAAAATGCCCAGGGCTGGCTGTTTTTGGTACTATCTCCTCGGTGTGCAAACAAATTCAGTTTGAACGGAAATTCAAATAGCAGAATATTGACAGTTTTCGTTGACGAATTCAATACGAACGGTCATAAATCAATATTGTAAACCTTTATAAACTAACGATTTTATAATATAATTCAACTGTCTTGACGCTTGTCCACGGCTCCGCCAATTTTATCATAATACCAAAGTTTATTATATTATAAAGTTGTTACTTTATGAAATTTTATTATATTCATTATACATTAATGACCGTTCACGTTGAATTCGCAAATGAAAACTGTCAATATTCAGACATTTGAATTTCCATTCAAATTGAATTCGTTTACATTTGGGCGCCTCGCTTGTGGCGCCGCGACCGGGAAGATTCAGCGCTTTTTGAAATTTTGGTCTAGCTTCAATTGTTCCTGTCGAGTTGAGAGGCCCTGTTGGACTCACGAATTACGGAGGGCAGCGCTACTTGGTAAGCAAACGTGGCCACTGAAACGCGGCGCGGGCTTTTTTTTAATTCAAGCGGTTGTCCGCGCAGTTCCCGCTGTGTAGTGACGGTCTTGGATTTAGGGGCTGGGGATGACGTATACAGGGTGTCCCGCAACTGCGCACTCTAAATTTGAGGGTGGGAAGAGGGTAAAATTTGGAGTCGAAAGTTCCTTTTCCACTTTTCTCTTCGAGGCCCCCCCACCGAGTTACTCAATTTTTAAATGAGCGAATTAGAGCGTAGCTTCGCCCCCTTGACCAGTGGTTCTCCATTGAATAGTTATGAATTAGTTTTCACATGTTCCACGTCGCATGTCCCATGTGTGTATGAGTATGTGTACATGTATGTGTATGAGTATGTGTACATGTATGTGCATGTGTATGTGTATGAGTATGTGTACATGTATGTGTATGAGTATGTGTTTTTTTTTTTTTTTTTTTTTTGTTTTTTTTTTTTTTCTCTTTCCTTCCTCTTTTTCTTACTTTGTCCTTTATTAAACAAACTTACAGAATTAACAAATAAAACATAACGTGCAAAGGACAATACCCCTTGTCACGTACAATACAGTTCGGTTGGTCCCCAGAACACGACGGAACGTCTGCTGAGCAATACTTCGTTGTGTAGGGGACGATAGCCTTGGCTTCCTCAGTAGCGAATCCTTTCCGCTCGTTAGCGGTAAGAAGATCCTCCGTTTACTCTGCATTTTTCCGCAACTGCTCCTCGCGGCGCAGCTCCTGCAAAACCTCCATTGCGAAGTCGCTTGTCGCGTTCCATGCCGCCTCTGATGACAGCATAACTTCCACAAGATTTCCACCGTTGATGGGTTTGCCTGCGCTATTTTCCCATACAGCTCGTTGGACGTCGAAACGCGGGCACGTAAAGAGAACATGTTCCGCGTTTTCCTTCATTCTCGGACACTTTGGGCAATCCGGAGAATCCTCATGCTTAAATTTGTGAAGATATTCCCGAAAGCACCCGTGTCCTGAGAGCATCTGGGTTAGGTAGTAATTGACTTGTCCATGTGATCGGTCAAGCCAAACATCTAGCTTCGGAATAAGTCTGTGAGTCCACCGGCCTTTGCTCGAGGCGTCCCACTGCAGCTGCCATCGCTGAATGCTGTGGTTTCGTTCTTCTGTCCTCAGTTCCACTGAGCTCAGCTCAGTTGATGTTTTGCGTGTGTAGAGTCGCCTACGCTCTTCCGCTAGCACTTCAAAAGGTAGCATCCCAGCAATGACACACACAGCATCGTTCGATACTGTGCGGTATGCGCTGACCACTCTAAGGGCACTCAGCCTGTAGACTGGAACAATTTGCCGCCGAGATGCTTGGCTTCGTAATGCATCACTCCATATAGGAATACCATATGTTAATACCGACGTGACAACTGATGATAGCAGGAGCCTTCTCCTCTGTTTTGGCCCTCCAATATTTGGCATGAGTCTTGCAAGAGCAGTCTTCACTGCTCCTGCCTTACTGCTTGCATGTTGAGCTTGCTGTCTGAAACTAAGTCGGGCATCAATCATAATTCCCAGGTACCGTATGTAGGGCTGGGAAATTATTTCGTGCTCACCGACTTGCAGTGTAATTGTCTCTATTTTCTTCCGGCTCGTAATGAGGAGTGCCTCAGTCTTATGCTCCGCAAGTTGTAACCCAATCGAGTCCATCCATTGTCGTATCTTGTTAAAAACATTCTCGAAAATGAGCTGGAGCGTGGAAAGGTGTTTGCCCACGATGACTATGGCTACGTCATCCGCAAAAGCTACGAGTTTGGCTCCCGCCGGTAATGCTATTTTGAGCAAGTCGTCATATACGATATTCCACAAAAGAGGACCCAACACTGAGCCTTGAGGTACCCCCCCAGTCACCCTATATGTTTTAGGACCAACCTCTGTGTCATATCTGAGTACTCTGTCGGTAAAGTAATTACCTACCATCTTTTGCAAATATGCCGGTACTTGCAGCTTCGACAATGCCGCGAGGATGGGATCCCACCGTACCGAGTTGAAGGCATTTTTGATGTCCAGGGTAACAACCAAGCAATACTGCTTCGTACCTCCTTTCCATCGCCTGCCATCGATTGCTTTTTTTGCTGTTTTGACCACCAGGTCTATAGCATCCAACGTGGATCGTCGTCGTCTGAAACCGTATTGAGCTTCGGCCAATAGGGGTTCCACCACTGCCTCAATTCTCTGATGTATAATGCGTTCCAGGATCTTGCCCGCCGTATCCAGCATACAGAGTGGACGATATGATGATGGCTCGTCCGGTGGCTTTTTCCCCTTGGCGATAAGCACGAGTCTCTGTTGCTTCCATCTGCTGGGGAAAATACCTTCCTGGATGCATGTATTATACATTTCGAGGAACATGCCGGGTACTGCATTGATGGCGGCTTTCAACGCTATATTTGGCACACCATCGAGACCGGGGGCCTTGTTGTTGCCCACTCTACTACAGGCCTGCAATAGTTCCTCAGCTGTAATCGGCGGTATTCTGTCGATAATAGCACCCTCCACCTGCTTTTCAGTCACACTCATTTGCTGGGGGAATAAGACTGAGACAATTCTCTCCAGGAGCCTAGGACAGGTTGGTGATGGCATCGGCTGGCTCTTGAGCCGCGTCATAACCACCTTGTACGGTCTGCCCCAAGGATCCTTCTCCACTTCCTCCAACAGTTCGTTCCAGCAGTCTCGTTTGCGAAGCTTTATGGCCTTAGTAAGCTTACGCTTAGCGGCTTTAAACTCCACTTCGAGACTTTCGGGGTTGGACTTCTTCCTTGCGCGTTGCCAAGCTCTCCTCGCTGCGAAACATTCCCTGCGGAGGGTCGCGATTTCACCGCTCCACCAATACACCGGTGGCCGTCGGTTTCCACTAAATTTCCTGGGCATAGTGGCATCGCAGGCGTCGGTGACTCTCCGCATGGTTTCGTCTGCTTTCCCTGTGGCATTCTTACTGTCTAATCGGGCAGTCTTCAGTGCCATAAGGAAGGTGGCAATGTCAAATTTTCGCACATTCCAGCCCACTCCATTTGTTCTTTCCGGTGTGGGTGCGGATCTCCAATCAACCGACACCTCCCAGAGTACTGCCTGATGATCACTGGCAGTGTAGATCTCGGATACTTCCCATGCACAGTTTCCTTTCATCAGGCTGCTGCTGACGAAGGTGAGATCTATACATGAGCTCGCTTGTCCTCTGCGAAATGTCGGTTTGATTCCATCGTTCAATAGGACAACAGCTAGGGCCGACATGGCTTCCAGTAAAGCCCGTCCTCGTTGATTCGTCTCCTTGCTGCCCCAGTCGACTGCCCAAGAGTTGAAGTCTCCCGCAATTGCCACTGGGGAATGCTGTTTTGCATCCACGACGAGTCTATCTAGGAATGCTGTGAAGTCTTCATAGCAAAGGCTTGGTGGTGCATAGCAGCTATAAAGATAGATACCATTCACCTTGGCCACAACGAATCCAGACTGTTGGTCTCCGTCATATGCTTCAAGCGGCAGAGCACCACAGGACCAAATGACGGCTTTATTGCTAGTATCAGTAACCCAGTTTTGGGTATATAGGTTCCTGTAAGGTTCCGAAATGACGGCAACATCAATTTTCAGGTCTCGAACCGTCTGCGTCAGCAGATCGTGTGCTGTGGTGCAGTGAGCCAGGTTCACCTGTAACACCCGCACTATGACTGTGTACGGATCTTCTGGAGTGCACCCTGGTAGACTGGACATTTGATACTACCAGTTACATGGGCATTGTCTTTCGTGGGCTCCAGTTCTACGCATAGAACGCATTTTGGAGACGCTTTACAATCGGCGCTTCTGTGCCCTTTTTCGCCGCATTTGTAACACAGGTCTGATCGGTCAATGGAGCTCTTGCAATTGACGGCAAGATGCTCGTAGTGCCAACACTTGAAGCATTTGATGGGCCTTACCACTGTCACGATGCGAGCATATACCAGGCTTATTCGTATTTTACTACCCTTACTCAGTATATTTCTTGCAGTAGCGTCAGGGAGTACCACCGTAGCAGATTGTGTTCCTCTGTAGGCCTTGCGAAGAGACTTGATGGCACTCAATGAGATATCACTATCTGCGCCATCAGCTTTCCTCAGGGCATCAAGTATGTCTTCTTTGGTAGTGACGTCATCGAGGTCTTTGATTTCGAGTTCCTGTTGAGGTCCCTTATTGAACACCTTAGCTTCGTTTTGGAGGGCTCCAACTAGTGCCTTCTCCAGCTCAACACCTTCGTCCTTCTTTCCTCTCGCTAGAATTAAAAGAACATCTCCGGAGGCTGTTTTACGGATTTTGTCCACGCATGAGCTAGCCGCGTAGACACCTTGGTCTTTCTTTATACGTCCTAATATTTCAGCGTACGTATCCTTCCCCGTGGGACGAATAATTAGCGCATCAAGGCGGATTACTGCTTTCTTCTTCGTCCGAGGCTGATTCTGGTGTGTCTTCGCCACTTTTCCCTGCCTTTGGACCTTTGTCCAACTGGAACTTTCGCCCGTATCCGAGGTAACGTTCTGGATAGTAGGGTTTCGAACTACTCGGTCATTCTCCGTGGCCTCGGTTGAGTTTGCAGTCTCAGAGTTCTCCAAGGTCATTTCCTTCCTTCTTTTCACCTGTCGTGGAAGTTTTCTCTCCTCCAGAGGTGAGATATCTTTTCTCTTCGGCTGCCCACTTAGGTGAGGTGAAGTTTGGGCGTCAGCAGTCTGCACCATTGGTTGTGGGATCACTTTTTTGTCAAGTGCCACGAAACGGTCATAACTGCTTTTCATCTTATTGACTTGCAACTTAATGTGCTTCTGAACGTTTGCCTTCGGAGTGATATACTCCAACAAGTCTTTTAAAAGGTTATCAATCTTAACCATTTCAGCTTGCCTTTTCTTCAGAAGTTCTTCACTTGGGGTAGTAGACCCATCAGAGGCCAAGTGGTCCACCTCTTGAGGGCTGCAGTAGTCGGATCTCGACGAGCTCGAGCCTGCTTCGGCACTCTCACCCGCCGGTACTGGGGTATCCCTCCCCTGCACCGTAATCATTTTTCCAATGGTTGTACTGGCCATGGTTTCTTCTTTAATATGTAGGCTGTTATAGGGAGCCCACCCTTGGCACCCTTGGTTTCGGGAGTTAGGTTTCTCCCATGTATGAGTATGTGTATCTGTACATGTATGTGTATGTGTACATGTATGTGTATGAGTATGTGTATGTGTATGAGTATTTTTTTTTTGCTCCCTTTTTTTTGAAATCTTTATTGAAAACAAACCAAAAAAACTTACAAATTAAAGTACAAATACAGAAAAAAAAACAAAAACAAGGGACAATACCCCTTGGCCTACACTAGTAGAAGGACAACCTTCTATATCCCAGTATCCCCAAATCACGACGGAACATCTGCGGAGCAATATTTCGTTGCGTAGGGAACGATAGCCTTGGCTTCCTCAGTAGCGAATCCTTTCCGCTCGTTCACGGTAAGAAGATCCGTTTATTCTGGATTTTTCCGCAACTGCTCCTCGCGGCGCAGCTCCTGCATAACCTCCATTGCGAAGTCGCTTATCACGTTCCATGCCGCCACTGATGACAGCATAACTTCCACAAGATTTCCAGCGTTGATGGGTTTGCCTGCTCTATTTTCCCATACAGCTCGTTGGACGTCGAAACGCGGGCACGTAAAGAGAACACGTTCCGCGTTTTCCTGGATTCTCGGACACTTTGGGCAATCCGGGGAATCCTCATGCTTAAATTTGTGAAGATATTCCCGAAAGCACCCGTGTCCTGAGAGCATCTGGGTTATGTAGAAATTGACTTGTCCATGTGGTCGGTCGAGCCAAACATCCAGCTTCGGAATAAGACGATGAGTCCATCGCCCTTTGCTCGAGGCGTCCCACTGTAGCTGCCATCGCTTGATGCTGTGGTTACGTTCTTCTCTCCTCAGTTCCACTGGGCTCAGCTCAGTTGATGTTTTGCGTGTGTAGAGGCGCCTACGCTCCTCCGCTAACACTTCGATAGGTATCATCCCAGCGATGACACACACCCCTTCGCTGGATACTGTCCGGTATGCGCCAGCCACTCTAAGGGCACTCAGCCTGTACACTGGAATAACTTGCCGTCGTGCGGCTTGACTTCGTAGTGCTTCAGTCCATACAGGGATACCATACGTTAATACCGACGTGACAACTGATGATAACAAGTCTTCTCCTTTGTTTTGGCCCTCCAATGTTCGGCATGAGTCTTGCAAGTGCAGTCCTCACTGCACCCGCCTTACTGCTTTCATGTTGGGCTTGCTGTCTAAGACTGAGTCGGGCATCAATCATAATTCCTTCGTACCGTATATAGGGCTGGGAAGTTATTTCGTAATCGCCAACTTGCAGCGTGATTGTCTCCAGTTTCTTTCGGCCCGTGATGAGTAATGCCTCAGTCTTATGCTCTGCACGTTGTAGACCAATCGAGTTCATCCATTTCCGTATCTTGTTAAAAACATTATCGAAAATGAGCTGAAGCGTGAATAGATGTTTTTCCACGATGGTTATAGCCACGTCATCTGCAAACGCCACGAACTTCGCCCCCGTCGGCAGTGCCAGTTTCAGCAATTCGTCGTACACGATATTTCACAGAAGGGGCCCCAACACTTAGCCTTGAGGTACACCCCCAGTCACCTTATATATTTTGGGGCCTACCAGTGTCATACTTGAGAACTCTGTCGGTGAAGTATTTACCTACCATCTTTTGGAGATATGCCGGTACAGATAGCTTCGATAATGCCGATACAATAAAATCCCACCGTACCGAGTTGAAAGCGTTCTTGACGTCCAGAGTAACAACCAAACAGTATTGTTTCGTACCTCCATTCCATCGTCCGCCCTCAATCGCTCTCTTCGCTGTTTTCACCACCGGGTCTATAGCATCCAACGTAGATCGTCGTCGTCTGAAGCCGTATTGGGCTTCGGCCAATAGGGGTTCGACCACTGCCTCAATTCTCTGATGTATAATGCGCTCCAGGATCTTGCCCGCAGTATCCAGCATACAAAGTGGACGATATGATGACGGTTCGTCCGGAGGCTTTTTTCCCTTAGGAAGCAGTACGAGTCTCTGTTGCTTCCATCTGCTGGGGAAGATACCTTCCTGAATGCAAGCATTGTACATATCGAGAAAGATTCCAGGTGCTGCATTAATGGCGGCCTTCAGTGCTATGTTTGGCACACCATCGAGACCAGGGGCCTTGTTGTTGCCCTCTACTACAGGCCTGCAATAGTTCATCAGCTGTAATCGGTGGAATTTCGTCGTTGATACCATTCTTCACATACGTCCCAGTAATATTCGTTTGTTGAGGAAAATGAGACAGCCACAATCCTCTCCAGGAGCTCAGGGCAGGTTGGTGATGACATCGGTGGACTCTTAAGTCTGAGTATGTGTACATGTATGTGTATGTGTATGAGTATGTGTATGTGTACATGTGTATATGGACATGTATGTGTACACATACACATACTCATACACATACATGTACACATACACATACACATACACATACACATACATGTACACATACATACTCATACCCACATGGGGCATGTGACGTGGAACACGTGAAAACTAATTCATAACTATTCAATGGAGAACCACTGGTCAAGGGGGCGGAGCTACTCTCTGATTCGCTCATTTAAAAATTGAGTAACTCGGTGGGGGGGCCTCGGAAAGAATAGTGGAAAAGGAACTTTCGACTCCAAATTTTGCCCTCTTCCCACCCTCAAATTTAGAGTGCGCAGTTGCGGGACATCCTGTCTATAATTCTCGCCAAGCAAGGAGGACCTTCGGTGTAGTCGCCTGAAGTCCTCACTCCTGTGTTAGAGGATCGGAATGGGTAAATGGTGGAGGTACTTTGTGCTGAAACAGAAGTTGCTTCTTTTTCAGTGTAAATTATACCACTCAAATAGGTAAAAGACGGGCTCCACTGAAAAACACCTAATTTTCTGACCCGAAAGACATGACAGGTTATGTGCGGCAGCCATTTCCGGTCGGTTTGGAGGTTATGGCGAGCACCAAAAATGTTGTCGCCGGAGTCGGAAAACACATAATTTTTATGTACTCGGGCCAAGTAAAAAAAAAGATGGCGGCGACATTTCCCTTCGGAAAAGTCACCGCTGTGCCTGAATTGGGGGATATCGTGGAGCACCAATTTTTTTCCTTCCGTGGCTGAAAAGCACCTAATTTTTTGACGCGAAAGACATGACAGGTTATGTGCGGCAGCCATTTCCGGTCGGTTTGGAGGTTATGGCAAGCACCAAAAATGTTGTCTCTGGAGTCGGAAAACACATAATTTTTCATGTACTCGGGCCAAGTAAAAAAAAAGATGGCGGCGACATTTCCCTTCGGAAAAGTCACCTCTGTGCCTGAATTGGGGGATATCGTAGAGAACCAATTTTTTTTTCCTTCCGTGGCTGAAAAGCACCTAATTTTTTGACGCGAAAGACATGACAGGTTATGTGCGGCAGTCATTTCCGGTCGGTTTGGAGGTTATGGCGAGCGCCGGGGTGGAGCACCAAAAATATTGTCTCCGGAGTCGGAAAACACATAATTTTTCATGTACTCGGGCCAAGTAAAAAAAAGATGGCGGCGATATTTCCCTTCGGAAAAGTCACCGCTGTGCCTGAGTTGGGGATATCGTGGAGCACCAATTTTTTTCCTTCCGTGGCTGAAAAGCACCTAATTTTTTGACGCGAAAGACATGACAGGTTATGTGCGGCAGCCATTTCCGGTCGGTTTGGAGGTTTTGGCGAGCACCGGGGTGGAGCACCAAAAATGTTGTCTCCGGAGTCGGAAAACACATAATTTTTCATGTACTCGGGCCAAGTAAAACAAAAAGATGGCGGCGACATTTCCCTTCGGAAAAGTCACCGCTGTGCCTGAATTGGTGGATATCGTGGAGCACCAATGAGCTTGTTTAGGTCATTGGAGAGCACCTAAAACGCACATAATTATGAGCTAGGTATTTTGGCAAACGTCGTATTTTGCGCGCTTACAACCCCTAAGACCCTATCACGTGATTGGTCGACTGCAAAAAGTTGTGGTGAATATTTTTTTTGCTCACTGGGGAGCACCTAAAAAGCACATGTTTATGAGCGTAGTGGCTTTTAAAAATACAATAAACTCGCATTTTCCACCCCTAAATCTCTTCCATGGAATCCTCGCTCTGATGATCGGAGTTTTGCTATTTTTGTTTCAGAGGGGCCGAAGGGATGGAGCACCAAATTTTTTAGTGCGAGCACCTAAAAACACATAAAAAGCACATAATTTTGATAAAAAAAAAAGGTCATATTTTGACCTTGTTCCGCTAACTTTAGGGAGGTCAAGTGAGTCACGGCCCCCATTCTCTCGATGCTACGGGTTACCCCCACCACCTACTTCCGTCACATAAAAGGTTGCGGATCCGAATTTCAATACCCGCCCATAAGAAGGTTCACTTCAATAAACACATAGACAAAATTAAGTTGAAACCAAAAATTATTCTAGTAAGAGTATGTAATTTGCCAAAATCACCTGCGCTTAGCCAATCCCTAAAACTCACTTTATACAAAGGGTTAATCAGACCTATTATCACTTATGGTTGTCCCGCCTGGTACAATGCAGCGAAAATCATCTGGACGTTATCCAAAATAAATTTTTGCGAATAATAGGCAGTTTTAGAAAAAGAACCACGATTTTGGAAATGCACAATACGTTAGGCACGGCAACCGATAAGGTGAATTTATCGATAGAATAAACAAGATGTTCAAACTCAAGCTACAATACGATCCTAATCCTCATGTCCAAAACATCACTACTGACAAGAAATCAAATTGGCCTCGCTGACCAACCTGTTTATCCCACCGCTCCGTATATCCCACTCTTCCCCTCCCCACATGCACCCATTCATTATAAGGTTTTTTGGAAGTCATTTTTCCTTATATCGAGTCTATCTAATAATGAAAATTAGGTTAAACTTTGATCAAATGATATATAAAGCAAATGGCTGGTGATCTAGAGCGTAGCACTTAAGATATTAATACCATATATAGTATGTACATATGACGAATATTAATAAACAATTTTCAAGCCAAGTCAAAAGCCTTGGCGTAGTGGTAGAGTATCTGGAAGGTCGTAGGTTCGCGCCCGGCCACCAGAAAATATTTTTCAAAAATATTTTCTCCTGGATTCCGGCGGTACCCATAAAATGAGACCGCCCGGCCAAGCGAGAACCTGAGCCAATGCAGGGGCGGGGGGAGGGTGGGTTCCACCATACGCGCCGGTCAACGTAGCACAGGGGTTCTGGAGGTTTACCCTGTGTTTTGAATAATGGCGGAAGTCGGCCCCAGCCGCACGGGTGCGTATCCGGTACGTCCCCTGAATAGGCCAGTCAAATTAGATTTGGTATGGGGAATCGGGCCGCAGTCGATGCAACATGCACCAATCCATAGCTAATAATCTCAATATTATTCCTTCAAAATGTATCATCTCAATTTTGCGGCGTTAATTAATGATTAATAAAAAACTGTCGAAAATTACGCGTGGCGGCACTGATATCGACAATTCTCAAGTTTTCATGCATGTAAAATTGCAAAAAAAATATCACGGTAAAGAAAATTGAATTTGCTTTAATATTGAGTCCGGAATGTCTATCGAAAAATAGGCGGAAGTCAATTTAGTCAAACGCCAAGATTTTGACAATTTCACGCGAACGTCGCAACAGCACCCCTGGAGGCGTGCACGCGCAACCATTTAAATTTCAAAATCATTCAGCGCGCCTAGCAACGCTGAAGTTTTTTCAATATTTATAATAAAAAATGTCACAATAAAACTAGATTTCCGAAACAAAATAGATTTCTGATATATTAAAATGAATTGCCTATAATGTTTGTTATATGCCCGACTAAAAGTCACCTATTTGAAGTACTCAATCGCTTAGGTAGCTTAATTCGTATGACTTCGGCTGCTGCTAATGGGAAATTCTACTCATGAGCTCCAAATGTCACTACAACTTTAGATTAGGCAGTAAATAATTCTGATATCGACATGTGCTAAGTTTATACAGAAAAAAGTGGAAATTTTAATTAATAACCAAAATGTAATTTATAAATTATTTTATTAGAAACTATAATTTATAATTTATCTATAATTATATGTATGGGGCATTCCACGTGAAATCGTCGGACTGGGAACCCGATGGTCTCGGATTTGCATAAAAATGCACATATCTGTTCCTCAGCACAAAAAAGACACGTATTTTTTCGTTTTTCTTAATAAACATTTTAACAACAATTATATAAGCAAATGAAGGTATCTCAAATACGCCACTTTTTATTTGAATGAAACTTGAAGTATATATTGTGTATCGATTTATGATCATTTTGAAAAAAAGTCGTTATTGGATGTCGTCAGAGGAATTTTTTATGAATTTTCGAAGTTGAAGTCTTCAGAGAGTATTATTAGTGACAATTGGCCACTGATAATTTTTTAAGTTATTATGGTGGTTTTCAAAAATGTGAACAGAAAAAAGTCAAATCTGCATATAAATGACCCCGGGAAAGATGTTAATCAAATGAACAAAAGTAAGGTTTTAGTAATTCTTATGAACAAATGACCATAACTTCAATGTTATCAATCCTATAAAAAAAACATAACGCACAAAAATATTGTACGGAAAATTCTGCGCAAAAAATGATAACATAGTTTTTGTCTAAAAATGACGGTTTTCTTGATATTACCGCAAAAATGCAAATAATCAATTCCCATCCCTCGTATTGGCGTAAAAAAATAGTGGCCGGCTGCGTTGAAAATGACCACATATTTGTTTCGTGCAAACTATTCTTGAAATTGAAAATACTATTTGGAGTGACTGAAAAATATGAAAACTAACTTCTACATGTCATCGTGAGTAACATGATCACATTTGTATCAAGAAGTGAACTGCCATAAAATAGTTTACGTATATGATATTGATTGCCCAATATCCCCCCCCCCCCCACCCTCGCCAAATAGTATTTTCAATTTCAAGAATAGTTCGCACGGAAAAAATATGTGGTAATTTAAAGGACGTTCGACCGCAATTCGTCATTTTTTAAAATGTTTTGACGATTTACCCCATCTTTTTGGTTAGGGAGAAAGAATGTACGATTTGTGCATAACATTATGATTTATGGACTCCCGAAATTTTATCACCGTAAACGTATTTTTGAGTCTTTTGTCTACGCTTGTATGAAAATTCATAAAACTTTAGACAAAACGCTAAAAAATGGGTCTGCGTCAATGAAACTTTAGGAGTCAATAGAGAATGAACTACAGAAATATTGTACATTTCTTCCCGCCTATCAAACCAAAAATTTGTCGAACATGCTTAAATGCAGCCTTCCACTATTTTTTTACGTCAATACGTCAATGTGTTTTCTTTCATAGAATTGATAATATTCGAGTTATGGTCATTTGTTTATGAAAATACAGAATGATTTCAAGTTTCATTAAAATGAAAAATGGCATATTTAAGATATCTCCATTTGGTCATATAATATTTTTAAAAAAACGAAAAAATACGTGATTTTTTTTGATGCTGAGACAAATCCAAGACCATCGGGTTCCCAGTCCGACGATTTCACGCGGAGTGCCCCATATATATAAGTATATAAATATATCATTATAATTTATAATAAAATATAATTTATTTAGAAAGAGGCATTCAATAAACCGATATGTAACATACACATTCTCAAATATCTAACTATCTTAAAGCATACGAATTTTAATAGACAGTATGAGGTGCAAATTTTTTGAAGTGAAACTTCTTATGGGAGGGTTTTGAAATCTCGATCGGCAAAATTCAGGCGGCGTCGCGATCGCGGAAAACAGCTGTTGGTTTCTAACACAGTGATCATAAGGAACGTATTTTGTTTTTGTGCGTGTCTTCATTACTTAAATCGAGAGTTTTGTGCAAATATGCCGAAGTCGGGTGCAGAAAGGACAAAAACGTGGCGGGAGAAAACACGGGCGAGTGAAGGAATTGATGAGAATAGAAAACGGAAAAAAAGTAGAACTGAAATTGAACGAGATAGCAGGAAACGGAGGCAAACACGTGCTAACCTCTTACGTGACAGTGTGGACGATAGTGTAAATAATCCAGAGAATGAACTATTAGCAACGACTTCGACTCATCCTCCTCCTGATTGTGATGTACATAGTGGTGATCGATTACAATATTCAGACTTTAATGAGTTTAAAACTGCACATAAGAACTTTCACCGTGATTTTATAAATAATCCATTCGGTTTTACGTGTTGTGTATGTGATAGATTATGGTTTAAAAATGACTTGAAGACTCTATCCGTTGAAAATGAAATTCGTATTCAACAAAAATTTCCAGAATTCAGAAGTAATAATGAGCTGGCATGCACCAGCTGTCGCCAGGCTTTGAGGAGACACAAAATTCCAAAATTGTCGAAATTGAATGGCTTTGTATATCCCCCGATCCCTGCACATCTTCCGAAGTTAGATTTAGTGTGCGAGAGACTCATTTCTCCTAGAATTCCATGTATGCAAATTTGCAGATTGCGTCATGTGCATGGACAATTTGGAATTTTGGGGCAGGTGATCAATGTTCCAGTGGATGTCAATACAATGGTCAATCACTTGCCCAGGAACATTGACGACGATCACTGTGTTTACGTTCATATCAAGAGAAAAAAAAATCATCGATCAAGCTACTTGACAGGTTTAATAAACAAGAGAAATATTAAAATATGGCTAAGATGCTTAGTACCGAGTCCATTGTATCAACTGTACGACATCAAAGTTGATGAATCTTTCTTTAATGAGGATTTTGTCGTTCATCAGATACCTATAGATGAACTGAGTGAAGACATCCCCATGGAGGAGAGTCTGTTCGCGCAGCAACACACATTACTCTGGAATGACGATAAATATTTGAGGATTGCTCCTGGAGAAATGAATGTCCCTCACAGTCTATTATTTGATGAGCATGCAGAAGAGTTATCTTTCCCTACGGTCTATCTCGGACAATTCCGGCGCTTTAGTGAAGATCTCAATGTGACTCCATTCATGATGGCTACCAGTGAGCTAAGGAGATCTGATCGACGTGGGGTTACATCTCATCATTTACTCTATATGGCAATGAAAATTATGAGGTTTAGAGTCCGTGACAGTCTATCCATTGCTTTTAAACACGTAGGTAAAGACACAAAAATTACACGTGAACAAATTCAATCAGAGGAGTATATAAATCATTGTACAGAAAACAACTTGGCTTTTCTACGTTGTATCCCTAACTCGACTTGGTATTGGGCTGAAAGAAAGAGAGACTTATTCGCAATGATCAGACAACTCGGAAAACCCACGTTATTCCTAACTATGAGTGCTAATGAAGTTGGTTGGCCCTCATTATTACAATTATTATATAAATTGAAGAGTAATGGAGCAGAAATTACAGAACAAGATGTTCAGGAACTCCATTATATTGAAAAGAGCACACTCATCAATGAAGATGCTGTAACATGTGCCATCTATTTTAATGAGCTCATCAATGTTATAATGAACATACTTCAGTCCAAAAAGTCTTCTCCCTTCGGGAAATAACGTGTTGTCTATTATTTTAAAAGAATTGAATTCCAGCATCGTGGGAGCCCCCATGCACACATTCTGCTATGGCTTGAGAATGCTCCAGCGGATCCACTAGGAGCTGACCGACTAAAAGCTATTGAACTAGTTGATACATTGATATCAGTAGCCACTTCAGAATCGTCGGGGAACATCAAACTACAGACACATAAGCACAAGTTCACATGTTACAAAAAAATAGCTGCGAACGCTCATCAAAAATGCAGATTTGAAGCTCCATTCATGCCATGCAGATACACAACTATACTGACACCAATGCAGAAAGAAGAACCAGGATTCCACACGTATAAACAACATTACAACACGATAAGAACAAACTTAGAGAACAATGACTATGCTGATATTGATAGTTTCTATCAGGGAAATGGAATACTATCAGATGATTACTACATGAATGTGCTTCGAGCTGGCATCAATCCTCCCAGAGTATTTCTTAAACGTCAACCCATGGAAAAGTGGCATAATCCATTCAACCCATTCATTTTCAATATTTTGAAATCAAACAAGGATGTGCAATTTATCACCGAAGAATACTCATGTGCTGCATACGTAGTGGAATACGTCAATAAAACAAACCGTGGAATTAGCAATCTCCAACGTCACATCACTGACATAATGGATGAACATCCAGAGTTCGATATTGTCGAAATTACTAGGAAAATGAGCGTTGACATGCTAAATACTGTCGAAATTACCAGTCAGGAAGCTGCATGGTACCTTCTGCGTGAACCGATGTCAAAGTCTTCTTCAGTTGTTACCTATATTTCAACAATATGGCCGATCGAAAGACAAAGAATTCGAAAAACTCAGAAAGAACTCAATGAAATGGTTGCTGATGATGATGCAACAAACATATGGAAAGAAAATTGGTTTGACAAGTACGAAAAGAGACCTGAAGAGCTAGAAGACGTCAATTTGGCCCAGTTTGTTGCTCAATACACACTGAATAATCAGGGGAATTGGACACGAAGGAAAGAACCTCGGATTATTCGGTACAGAAACTACGACATGGCTGATGATTTCAATGAATACAAACGGGAAATGGTGACTTTATGTATTCCATTCCGAGACGATGAAAATGAAATTCTTGCACAAACTAAATTCATACAGATTTACGACGACAACGAAATATTGATTTTGGAGCGACATAAAGAATTCTCATCGAATTTAGATATCCAGAAAACCATCGAGATATGCCGAGAGTTGTGTCGTGAAGATGAATTAAATCAAGATGATGATGCTGAAGGAGACAACGTAGGTCGCAAAATGAAGCAAATCCTTTTCAAGAATTGTATAACGCTGACCACATAATGAACGACGATCTGCGGTTAGCAACACTTAACAAACTGGGTGCCATCGCAAAGAAGAGGGATAATTTAATGTCTAATGAACATTTTTATGAACTAATGAGAATGGCCAATCAGAGGCAGAAAGCACTCCTGATGCATGTGATTGCTAATCTCCTCTCATCAAACCCATCACCACTCCAAGTTTTCTTCACTGGGCCAGCAGGATGTGGGAGGACATTTCTCATTAGAAATTCCTCATGGAAATTTACAACCGCTTCACAGATAATGATGGTTTTTGCAATGCTTACATCGCATGTGCATCAACAGGAAAGGCTGCAATAGCAATTGATGGTACGACAATCCACACTGCATTGAAAATATCCCTTTCCAAACTATTACCATTATCAATTGAAGTGGCTCAACAGTACAGAATGCTCTTCAAATACGTCCAAGTTATACTCATCGATGAGGTCAGTATGGTAGGAGCGGAATTGCTGTCTCAAATTGACGCACGGTTAAAACAAATAACAGGAAATTTCCAAGATAATTTTGGAGGAATGGATATTATTTTCATAGGTGATTTGCGTCAGTTACCTCCAGTGCGTGCTACACCCATCTATCAAGCAACAAAACGACGCATAGCAGCACCAACACTTTGGCGTGACTTGAAGTTCTATGAATTGGGTAAAGTCATGAGACAAGCGAATGCTGATTTCTCCTCTTTATTACCTAAAATTGGAAATGGCGAAGAATTGGATCAAGAACAGATACACCTAATCGAATCTCGTTTTTATACAAGAGAGGAAGCAGATCGTCTTTGTCCACATGGAATTCGGCTATATTTGACAAATAATGCTGTAAACGAATACAATATGACAATTCTTAATTCTGCAGAGAATTAAACAGTCTCAATAGCTACTGATGTATTCACCGGCTGCCATAATGCTGAGCAACAATCATTTGTACGACAAAAATTGCATAAAAAAACGGTAATAGACACTGGAGGTCTGCCCTACGAGATACTAGCGGTGTTAGATTAATGGTATATAATAACAACCAATCTGGATGTCTCGGATGGGTTAGCAAACGGCGCAGTTGGTAAACTAGTTCATATCGAAACTGATGAGACAGGGGCAGTAACTCGTGTGTGGCTGGAATTTCCAGATTCACCAAAGACGGGGCAGAAGATCCGGAGAAAAGCTGCTGCGTTCATCCAAGCAAACAACATCAGCCACACGGCAGTTCCCATTGCACGAAGAACTTCTACGATATATATGAACAATAATAAAACGATTTTCGTCAACAGAAATCATCTGCCATTGGTATCAGCGTGTGCTATTACTATCCACAAGTCTCAAGGTGGTACGTTTAATCAAATCGTCTATGAATACGAAAAGACACATTCACAACAGCTCCTTTACGTAGCCTTGTCCCGTGTCACAAGTATACAGGGAATGTACATCGTTGCGAAGGATGGAAAGAACAAATTTTATCATGGACGGAAAAAAGCTCAATCAATGGACAAGCTACAATCAGAATTTAGAAGATTATCAACAAATCCATTGATAACTTTGACAGACATTCTCCGAGAGTTCATCAGCAGACCAGGCTTATCAATAACAACCCTCAATTACCAAAGCTTAGGAGCTCATAGCGGAGATTTCAATGATCCGGTGATTCTACGGTCTAATATATTGCTACTTTCAGAGACGTGGAAGGAAAACGATCAAGAAATTGATGTTCCCAATTTTAATTGTGTCGTACAGTTCAAAAGACATAGTGTGAGAGCAGGGGGTGTCGCAATACTTTGCAATACTGCTCATGGAACGAACATCATGACACCCAATATGGACCTGAACTTGAAACAACTAGAATCGCTTTCAATTGGGTTGTCATCTGTTGGAGAAATGTGTGCAGCTGAATGTCGCACAGAAAACGGACAGCGGATTATGCTTATAGCACTCTATATTTCACCAAATCAGAAGATGGCGAAAATAATAGAGTTTATTCACCTTCACTTGCTGCCGTATACTCCAGTGGGGGCTGCAGAAGTTGGAGTAGAGCTGGACAAAATACCTATGATTCTAGGTGAAGATTTTAATGTTAATTTTGCTTCAGAGGATTCCAAGCCATTAATTCAGTTCTTGCACCAGAAATTGTCATTGGAAATGAAGAATTCACCAATTGAATCGACTACACGCCATGGTACCACGATCGATGCAGTTTTCTCACGTTACATCGAAAATTTGGAGTCAAGAGTCTTCATTACCTATTTTAGTTACCACAAACCTATCATTTCGTTCATGAAGAGTCTACCAGAGAATGAAGGTGAAGCTGATTGAGATTTAATTCATCATATTCATACTAATATTATTGTATCTTGAAAAAAGTATAATCATTATGATGAATAAATTAATATTTAGTATCTAGAAATGTTTGACACGTGATTAAAATGATTCCTCTCCCTCTAAACATAGAAAATTAAATAATCCTTGCCGATCCAATCATTCAGTTTCACTTCTATCGCGTGTCTTCATGACACACCATTTTTTTGCTAACGCCGATAGTTAATTGTTATTAACAAGTTTAATTGTCTAGATCGCTCTATCGCAGGAGCGGTTGGAGATTCGCAACAAAGTGCCTAATGAAAGTCTTCCCACGCGTAAAAAAATACATTCGATGTTTTATGACTTCTTTGCTGACACCTATGGTTATGTCTTATTGAGAAAATGGATTGTTTATATCGCTGCATCGTGAGAACGGTTAAAGATATGAAACAAATGAATTAATGAAAATTAATTCACACACAAAACTACACATTTGATGTTGTATAACTGTTTTTTGCTAACACCGAGAGTTATTTGTTATTAACAAATTCAATTGTTTAGATCTCTCGGCAAGAACGGTTCGAGATACGAAACAAACATTCAATGTTCCATGACTTTTTTTGCCAATACCCATAGTTATAACATAATTGTTATTAAGAAATTGCATTGTTTATCTAACTACTACATATTAAGAATTATACATTTATTCGATATTTGGAACATTTGAAAACGACAACAAAACGTCCATTATTTGAGACATGAAGCGAAATTTTTGTTATAACATATACTAGGCAACGATCGGGAAGTTATTGGTTCGACCGGTAGAGGCTCAAACCCACATTCCGTTTATTGTTTTGGAAATTTAGTTCTATTTTTATATTTTTTATTATAAACATTGAGAAAAAATCAGCGTCGCTAGGCGCGCTGGATGATTTTGAAATTCAAATGGTTGCGCGTGCACGCCGCCAGAGGTGCTGTTGCGACGTTCGCGTGAAATTGTCAAAATCTTGGCGTTTGACTAAATTGAATTATTATGAATAAACCGCGCATTTTTCGATAGACATTCCTGACTCAATCTTAAAGCAAATTCAATTTTCTTTACCGTGATATGTTTTTTGCAATTTTATATGCATGAAGACTTGAGAATTGTCGATGTCAGTTCCGCCACGCGTAATTTTCGACAGTTTCTTATTAATCATTAATTAACGCCGCAAAATTGAGATGCTACATTTTGAAGGAATACTATTAAGATCATTAGCTATTGATTTGTGCATGTTTCATCGACTGCGGCCCGATTCCCCATACCCAAGGTAAATTCAGCTAATTTGAGTGGCCGAGAAGGAATGCTTAAACCACCGCTACCCGGGGCGTACAAATGAGAGGGACGGAGCCAAAAACAAAACACTAACACATCGGGAAATTCATGATGCGACCCGTCGAGGGTCACGCGTACATCCCGTTTATTCATTTCTGTGTTGTCTAGCAGAATCCATAGTCGCTGAAACTGGAAACGGTTTTGTTATGATTCATGCCAAAGTATGTGTTGCGAGTTGCCACTGTCAAGATGGCAGCAGCTCTCGGAGAAGAAATTGTCAAAAAGGGCGCCGGGCCCTTGAGCCGGCACTGATGAGCCAATGGGAGTGCGCTCACTACCAAGGGCCCGTCAGCTAGCAATGCCGGCCCTCTCCTTCTCCATCGAGCATGCTATAGATGCATGCATCGACAAATTCCGCGCGTTTTAACGGCCATTACTGTTATATCACTTGCTGAGCGTACATGTGCAGATTTTTTACGGGTTACAAAAGGAACAATCATTGAGTATTTTTGAGTTAAGTCATCACATTTAAATCATCGAGAAATTCATCACAAAGTGCTGATCATCACACGAATCACAAAATTCATCATAATTCGTGTAGAGACAGCAACCTTAGGAGGACATAAGTCGAGAGAAGTGAGGGAGTTGTTCTTCACAAACAGGAACATTATTCAGTCATTAAAACCTTAGTGATAATTGGTCAACCGTTACCAGTGCAACTAAAATTTATCACACATCTTATATCAAGTTTTCTGGGCACCAGTATCAAATTTCGAGACCACGTGAATAGTGAGTAAAAAGATTATGTAGTGAACGCTACGTGGCACGAATCGAATAACTTCATATAAATTCATGTAAGAGGGACTGAGATACATCACCATATATGAAGAAGTGATAATACAAAATTAGTATAGGGAATTTAAGTCACCCAGCTGGGATATTGGAGCATTAATTTACCATGATTTATAACTGCACCCACCATGAGGCTTCCCTTTAGCAGAGGTGGATTGAGTAGCTAAAGCTATTGGGAGCTAAAATGGTGGGAGTGCCATCACGAGATCAGTTCAACATTTATCATTTTCCGGTAATATCATAAACGCCATCATTACAATGGAATAATCAACTGAGCTACATCACCTGTAGTGGAAACTGGGAATCATTAATTGGAGTGATTATTCACTGGAAAACTCACCAGTTAAATAATGAGTGTAAATAGTGTTGAGTGCATTTAATCGTAATATTGAGGGTTAATCAAATAACGAACTTTACATCGAGAGTACCGTCATTGGGAAGATTGCTGTGAAAAGCATTGTTGTTAATATTCATAGTTTTTCAATTCAGTTAGTTAATTTGAGGATTTTTTAATAAAAAACTATGAAAATCAACCGTGAATGATCATAATCATTTGTCCAAAATGTCACCACCAATTTCAAGTCACCAATCCGTCTCCTATTTTTTGCACTAATCAAAACTACAGTCCACTTTATTGAACAGCTGATTGAAGGTAAGAAGTTGTGGAGAAATTCCACTTCATTGCCATAACAGTATGTATTACAGCATAGTCAGCTTTGTAGGGTATCTGCTGTGTCTTGGTAAACGACTTCGTTTTTGATCTGAAAGATCCAAAGGAATTGGGCAAAACATTGTAATTCCTCCAAACGTATGTATTGTTGTTTAAACAAAGGAAGTTAAGTATTTACGTAGACCGGAAATTGGAAGTAGTTAAATTTGTTCCCAACTTCTAGAATGCGAGTCAAGTTCAAGTTCCTCGACTTCTGCCTGAAAGTTCCAACTGTCTGCCAAGCTTTCCATCAAATTGTTCCTAAATATATTGAACAATATAAAACACATTGTGTCCCCCGTACCTCCCTGAGGAACTTCCAGGAGCTTGCTGCGAATAACTATTTCTCACCACAGCCATCAATGTAAAAAATCCTACTTTCTCTGGTCTTATGCAAAATAAAACCTTGGCTGTAACAGTTACATGTGGGGCATATATAGCTTCCGCACATAACGCTTGCGATTTTTTATAGGGTTTCTATACCTGAAAGGACCATCTTATTTTTTGGTTAATTGTTTATTATTATTCATGGCATTTATCGCCTAAATATCGCATACAAAAAACCATGTGTGTCAGCTGCGACGCGCGACTAGAGTTTACTCCTTCAGAATAATTATATTCGAATATATATAATAGGGGGTAGGGAGAATAAATGAACTGAAATTCATGAAAGTATATACTTTAAACCATATTTATTTACATCTCTTCCCTTCACTATTAACATTAACATTATCAATTTTAAAATATTGTCATCGTTATTTAATACTTTAATTTTATTTTATTTCCAAACTTTTTTATCGACAGAAGTGAAACTTACACCATATATGTTAATTAGAAACTGTTTTAGTTCAAACTTTTTTTTAAACAGTCAGAAATTAGTGACGCAGACATTAGTACGTAACCTACCTGATAAGTGTATCCACTTGTTTTTCTGATTTTTGTTCATCATCACTTGAATTATTTTCTGCCATATTTTACACTATTTCATCAACTTTTTCACTAACTTTATTCACTTCCTCAGTATGAGTATAAATAAATATCAGAATAGGCCTCTACATAAAAATAAAACACCAAAACTCTGAAATTTCATAAACTGACTGTTGATATTCAATACATATATTGAAGCCAGCCTAACCTTCCCCGTGAGAACGTATGCGCATCACAGTATGAGTTGCGCAAATACGTTGCGCAGAGGACAACGCAACGACTCCACTTTTAGTTAACACTCGATTTCACTGCTCACTTTTTTTTCGTACTGCGTGCTATAAATCAATTCCAACGGAGTAAACTCCAAAAATAAACTAGAAATGAAAAATTGTAAACAAAAACCCACAGTAGAATGGGCCAGTATTTGTTTTGAGTCGGTGCCGTGCGGATGCATGTCTACCGTTTTCTAATAAACATAAATTCTAACGTATCTAACTGCGCGAAAAGGACAGTGAATTCATGAAATCGTTAAAGTTCTGGCATTAAAGTGTCGAACGTTATGAATCTCAAACTTCCTCTAGCTCCAAAAACGGAAAGCCGAAATGAGTTCTTGCGTGGAGGACCCAAAAAGGGAAAACAACCGTAACCAAGCCTTCAAGCAGTACGAGCTCGGATCCCTCTCGAATTAGCGTACTTCAACTACTTCTGATGGAGCTCAAGAGGTTCTTAAACACTCTCTAGTGCCTCACTGATTATCAACAACAATAAAGTGGAGACTAAACAACTAATCAACTCCCTAACAGTCAACGTAACCGATACGAACTTCACAATGAAGTTCATTGAAGGCACCATAATCGTCCACCTGAGAGGAAATATACGAGTCTCACACATTTTATGGAGGCCCAAATGTGAAGAGTCCAACCACGAGCACCTGCAGTCTGCTGCAATCCTCGAGTTAACTTTGATCTCGTGGCCCACCTACGCTACATTTTTTCCAACGGCGGAAACGTTGAGAACGAATGCTGAGGCACCCGATGCAGAACCCAGCACCAACCCATGTTCCAGAATCTTATTTATGTACACGAAAAATTACAGTAGCGCCGCAAAACAAATCCTCAAAGAGCTGAGAGCCCTCAGAAATTTCTGAAATCCGCTCAGAGATAAAGGAGATGATGACTAAACTCCAAAAAAGGCTCCATAGACATAATATAAAATTATATTTATTTCAGCAACTAAGTTAAACAGTAAAACCTAGAAAGTCAACATACCAGACTTCTCGCTGATCAGCTAAGCTCGAACGGCTAACGCAGATGGCGAGGTTGCGGTGGCAATATGTAAGTCCTTGAAGTACGCAACTCTTCAGCACGATCTCCTGTCGCTTTCCGACTAAGTGCGAGTTGAGATCGAAGTACACAATAGAATAAACGGGATGTGGGTCTGACCCTCTGCGGGTCAAACCAATAACTTCCCGATCGTTCCTCCGCATCTGTTATATGCAAACTTTGGGTTCATGTCTCAAATTGTGAACTTTTCACACTTTTCTAAATTTCCAAATATTAAAAAAAAATATAATTTTTAAAATGTAACAAGATTTTTCGAATATACAAAATTTCTAACGATAGAGTTACATGAACAACGCAATTTGTTAATAATAATTAGTTATAGGTGTTAGGAAAAGAAGTTATAAAATCTCAAAGGTGTATTTTTAGGTGTGGAACGACTTTCGTTGGACACTTTGTTTCGTGTCTCCAACCGTTCTGGCCATAGAGCAATTTAAACAATCAAACTTCTTAATAACAATTAACAGTCGGGGTTAGCAAAGAAAGTTATGCAACATCGAATATGTATTTTTGTGCATGGAAGAAGTTTCATTGAATAATTAGTTTCGTATCTTTAACCGTTCTCACGATGAAGCGATAAACACAATTCAATTTGTTGATAACTAAAAAACCGCTGGGTCGATTATGTTCGAAATCTAATCAGGTCTAAGTTAAGCGGAATCCTATCGAATAAGTATAAGACACCCTAAATCGGGGGAAGTTAATAACGAGAATGTCCTCTTTATACAATTCACCTGATGTCTCACTAGATGCGAACATATTAATTCACATATTTTCTGACTATACTCCAATAATTATCGTTGGAGACTTCAATGCAAAGGACACTGCTTGGAACTCGGCTGGGCCGAAAGAATCAGGTGAAATTCTCACAAATTTGTTGACGGCACAAGAAACTACCTATTTTTTCTCGACGTTCCAATACAGTGGCCGAATAACTATAGCACACCTAGTACCTCTTGCTAACCAACAACATCTCTATAATAAGAATTTTACCACTTTTTCCGAATCTTCTTCACATCACATACCAGTGTTTTTCTCCTTATTTGGTAAATCAGCCTCACCAGAGCGTTCTGGAATATTAAACTATGCAAAGGTCAACTGGAAAAAATTCAAGGATATCTTAAATGATGAAATCTCTACACCGAACCCCCCGTCATAACAAAGAAACAATAGATATATAGAATTCACTAACATTATTCAAACAGCCCTGGATTCCTCCACACCTATCCGCTCATGTAAATCCACACATACCCCGTTCCCCCCTGAAATAGCCTCCTTAATAGAAATCAAAAACTATATTAGGTCGGGATGCGAAAAAACATGAAACCACTACCTTAAATCCGACCTGAAAGAAGTGATCAAGGAAATCAGAATTAAAATGAGCGGAATGAAACAAACTATTTGGAATAACAAACTTCGAAATATTAACCATAAAGATCAGTCTATATGGCGCACTGCGATGTATCTCAATGACAACTACAAAATCAAAGTTCCCACACTCAAGTCTAATGATAAAATCCATACAGCGGACTATGACAAGGCAAATACTCTCTGTTCGCACTATAAAGACATCCATAAACTATCAGCCTCTCTAGGAAATAAATCTTTCAAAGAACAAGTACGCTTTTGTGAAAAAAATATCCTTAATACACAAATTAAAGTCGCTACAAAACTCCCCACAAATCTTCGTGTAATCATTTCCACCATCGAAATACTGAAAAATGAATCAGGCTCGGGTGTGGCTAATATTCCCAACATACGACTAAAAAACCTCCCGATTAAAGCCATAAGCCTACTGGCAAACGTATGCAATGCCTGCTTCCTGTACGAAGTACCACGGAACTCTGGGAAGGAGGAGTCATCATACCTATTCTCAAATCTGGTAAGCCCCCTTCATATCCGGTAAGCTACAGGCCTACTAGTTTACTTCCGGTTAGAGCAAAACTCCTGGAGCGGATTATTTTAGAGCGCCTTGAAAAGTCGATCAATGGATTACGCATCATGCCAATGAATTAATTGGGCTTGCGATCAGATCACTGAACCCACAATTAGTTAATCAGCATAACTAATTATATACAATCCGCGAAAGATCTGAACGAAAACACCGTACTTTTTCTCCTGGACACCGACAAGGTATTTGACTCTGTGTGGCCCACAGGCCTAATATACAAACTAAATGATCTAACTATTTATGTAAAATGCTCTTGTCATATACTACAAGCAACGATTGGAACAGGTAGGATTAGCAAATGGAAATTATGGATCGGGACGTTTTGTGTGTGTTCCCAACGGACACATGCATATTTTTACCCCACTAGTTAGAATAGGAATCATATTTTGATCCAAATCCCGAAACGTTGTGGATGCCACAATATTTTGCAACCATGCAATATTTTTTGAGAAGGAAGCAAAGGTTATAATATTTCATAAACGGAATATGAAGCGCGGGAATCGTTTCCCAATACTGACGGTAAAATTATCATGTTGCTCTCTTCGACAATTAGCCAGGCATGCGCGTTAACGTCACATTTAGGCACCTTAGAGGGCCTTTAAATAGATTCATTTGCGTTACGTGAGACCAACCATGCAGTTATAATGCAGATTAGTGTCCTCGCACATTACTCACCCATCAATTACACGGTTTTTTAGAAGTCATTTTTCCTAAATACTCTGTAGTTGACGCGATAATAAATTGGAAATTAACAAAAAAATCGAAAAAAATGTAATAAGATATAATTTTTCTGCCCGATGTTGGAATAAATGTAATTCTTGGGCCAATAGATTTATGTTGCGAATTGCCACTGCCAAGGTGACAGCACCTCGCAGGAAGAAATTGTCAAAAGAGGCGCCGCGCCCTTGACCTGGCCCTGATGAGCCAATGGGAGTGCGTCATCCCATCAGTCATCAATGCCAGTCCTCTCGTTCTTCATCGAGCAAACTATCGATGCTTGCATGGATGTATCCCGAGCGTTTTATCGGCCATTATTGTTCTACCACGAGTTGAGATCACACGTGCGCTTTTTACGGATCACATAGAGAACAGTTCTTGAGTTAGTTCTTGAGTCAAGTTATCACCAGTTTTTTGTGAGAAATTCATCACTGAGCACCAATCAACAGGAAGGATCACTAAAATCGTCCTGATTAATGTGGAGAAGCGAAAGACAAGGAGGACATAACAGTCAAGGACACCACATTCACCTATGAGGAGTTATGAACATTGCTGATTCAAATCGAAGCAATATTGAATTCACGACCATTAGAGCCTTTATCTGACGACACAGAGCATGTAGCAGCATGAACTCCTGCCCACTTCCTCATTGGAGAACCAATCACAACACCACCAGAACTTTCACGACTTGAGCTTGCACCATCGAGATTGTCCAGATGGCAAGTAATTCAACAGAGCCCAGCACTTCTGGAGAAAGTGGTCAAACCAATATCTTCAGCAGTCGCTATCATGGAGCAAGTGGCATCATCCATCAAACGAGATCAAAGTAGGATCACTGGTACTGATCGCTCATGAGAGATTTCCGCCATGCAAATGGCCATTGGCCAGAGTAATACACCTCTACCCGGGGGAAGATGGATTAGTGAGAGGCGTCACCTTGAGAACAGCAACAGTACATTGAAGAGACCCATCACCAGCTGGCGATAATGCCAGTGCCAATTCAAGGAGAATAGTAATCACCAATCACCTTGCCGATTAAGGGGGGAGAATGTTGCGAATTGCCACAATCGCAGCACCTCGCGGTGAAAAATTATCAAAGGGGAGCCGCCCAAGGGTCCATCAGTCATCAATGCCGGCCCTCTCCTTCTTCATCGTGCAAGCTATCGATGCTTGCACCGATGTATCCCGCACGTTTCATCGGCCATTATTGTTCTACCACGAGTTGAGATCACACGCGTGCGCCTTTCACCGGTCACATTGAAAACAACCAGTTAGTTTTTGAGTCAAGTTATCACCAGTTTTTTGTCAGAAATTCATTACTGAGCACCAATCATCAGGAAGGATCACTAAAATCGTCCTGATTAATGTGGAGAAGCGAAAGACAAGGATGATATAACCAGGAATCATCTATTGAGTTGCTCCCCACGAGCAGGTACTTTATCCACTTCATTTGATAATTAGTGATAATCAATCAATGAGCACAAAGGCCAATCAAGTTAGTATATATTTTGAGTCAAGTTTTTGGACATTATTAATACAAAATTGGGATCAAATGAATAGTTAGTGAATTAGGTTATACAATGAGCGCCAGGTGGCATAAATCAATTTCAATCACGTAAAATCATGGAAGAGGGACAGAGCTACATCACCAACTGTGATTAAGTGATGAATAAATTTAGGACAGGACATTTAGTCACCCGGCTGGCATATTTGGAGTAATTGTTCACAATTAGCTGTACATGCCCCCACCATGAAGCTTCCTTGTATCAGAGGTGGATTGAGTAGAAAGCGATTGGGAGCTAAGTGGTGGGAGTGCCATCAGCAGATCATATCAACATATAGAATTTCCTGTAAGATTATCAACCCAACCATTACAAAGGAATAATCAACTGTAGAATTATCCCAACCGCTTCTTCGTAAACTTATGTTATTACTCCTTCGACTGGCCATCATGCGGTTATGTTATCACTTGACATCTATATTTGCAATTTTTGATTTCTAATTTGACGCAAAGGTTTGGAAAATAATTGAAGACATCCTTTGCATTTTCAGGCCAACGTTTCAAGAGCTGTATGCTCTCCTTTTCAGGGCTATTTAATATCTGTTGACAAAATTTTTTATATACATTTTCAAGTTTTCTAATTAATAAAAGGCTGACAAGGATCGATCATAGTTGATCATCTGAATATATTGTAACACTAGCTGTACCCTGCCACGCTTCGCAGTGGCATATGGTGGTTGCATGCATAAATAATGAATACACAAAGCATAAGTTAAATATCCATTTAATTGTGTAACACTTGTGGGTATACAACGTTTCTTGTTTTGAGTACGACCACCCAAATTCGACCTCTTGGGTGACATGACTCCATCTATTACTGAAACTGAAAGAAGAGACAAAACTGAATTCTCCCATTCTTGATTCCAATACGTTTGGGGAAATCTATTATGGTTCTGAATATGCAGCTATGAGAGCCATGAGAGATAGGTAAAAAGTGGTAAAATTATTATTTTTTTGTCTTTTTGAGACGAAAATCTTTGATAATAACACCTTTTGTTCTATCTCTCATTGTTTTCACTCTAGAACTCTGAGAACCATGAGAGATAGGTAAAAAGTGGTCCAATTAATTTTTTTTTGTCCTTGAGAGACAAAAGGTTTTACCGAAAGCACTTTTAGTTACATCTCTCATGGTTTCTAACCTAACATTATGGAAACCATGAGAGAGACGTAAAAAGTGTTATATTTTTTTTTTCGTCTTGTAGAGACAAAAAATTTTACCGCAAGCACTTTGAGTTATATCTCTTATGGCTTCTCACCTAAGATTATGGAAACCATGAGAGATACGTAAAAAGTGTAGAAATCATTTTTTTTCGCTTGTTCAGGACGAAAATTTTCGCTCCAAGCCCTTTTTGTTACATCCCTCATGGTTTTCATTTACGATTATCTTTCCCGGCTGAAATAAAATAACCGGTACGTACATTTAGTAAACAGCACAACGCGATCCCAATGCGACCAGGAATGACTGCTTCATAAACGCTTTACCTGCTGAGAACAAAATAAATTAGTGACAAATTAAAAATGGAGTAAATTTAATGTTGGATGTTTATACAAATGCGTAATAGATACCTACTTCTCGGCAAATATTGATGATAGATCACCCCAAAAAATTTGAAAACCGAATGTAAATCACTGCACTTTTAAATAAAGTCTTGTTTAATTTAAATGAGCAATATAATATCTAGGAAAATGCGATCGGGAGCACGCGATGCCTCGTGGTTCACATGCGACTGCGCTTGCCCTTGGCAACTGGCACGAGAGTTGAGCTAGCTGCATGTAGATGGCGCAGCAGTAGGGGTACGGGAAAACGCGAAAAAAACTGATATATTCGCAAATCCAGAGATGCTATCGATATGAAAGGTAGCTAAAAACCGAGTTCGAAGCTCAACACATGTTGTGTCAAAATTTGGGCTGAAACGGTTCAGAACTTTTCGACTCTATAAGCCTTGGATATACGAACAGAGCATTTTTATATATATAGATAATTCTTACCTAATTGTTTTTTGGAGTGTGCATGTTATGGTCATCGACACATGGTCAATGTACACATAACCTATCGGACAAACCAAAAACGTATATATTACTCATGCACATGTGACATTTCACATTTATTTTAAATTTTAATGTGATATTGATTCTAGTTTCTCACTGAATATCATTTTGAACTTTTTCTATGGTTTAATTATAATAAAGTGGGTGATTGACATTACTTCGTAACACTACTCACCGTTATCACAATTTGCTTATAATTCATACTAAAGGTTCATTTCCAATATACTTTTTGGTGTAGGTTTCCAATCTGTGATTCATATTGAATTATTAACATTAATATAAATTTCTATATCACAAATACATATTGACTATTTGAAATATTTGCTACTCGAATTATTTTTTTTTTTTTTTTTTAAGGATGACTTTATCATATGATTTTCCAAGTTTTTTACTGTCATTCATGAAATTAACAGTGTTACCAATATGTTTCCTCAATCGTATCGACTCTAGTTTTTCTAATTTATTAAAAGTGTCAGTGGTTCCTAAAATTGAGGATTTATGAAAGTCAAAATTATGATTAGTTTCTTTTACATGTTCTGACAAACCTGTGTTATACGGTTGAGGATTTCTCTCACTCCGTTGATGCTCTTTACATCTTATACCAAAGTATCGTTGTGTTCTACCAATGTAACATGTTACGTGACTTTTTCTAGTGGGGTAGAAAATCCCGTCACCTTCGCCCTACTTCCCCTACATCAAGGAATTTCGTCACAACAAAAACAAAATAAGATGGGCGCCAGATAATTTTCACCAGAATTATCAAACCTCAAACTCAAAACGAACAACAAAATCCAAAAATGTTTCGAATGCTCATACCAAACAACAGAGAATGCGAAAAACTTGATCCTCGGGGAAAGGTAACGGTACCTGGTTTACTCAGTGTGCTAGGTTGTGGAGAGAGGGGTGGATTTCGGGTGGAAATGGGGTCATTAGGCTCATTAGGCAACTAAAGGTAAACACACAAAAACAAAAAAACAAACCGGCAGTCCTCGGGCCCCCCATTCGACTGTGTCAAATATGTCACCGTTTTTGTTTATTTCCCCTAATTTCATTGGTGGTAAGCTTCCGAATGGTCCGATTGCACACAAAATCAAAATGTTCCAGTACTGAAAGAACTTTTTCCAGACGAGCGGAAACAAAAACAGGAATATCTCATATTACCCAAAGTAATTGACTAAATGTTGTTCAACCAGTTCATAGGTCTCATTAAGGCTCATATTTTAGAAATAAAATAGGATGAATAGTTATCGAGAATGAAGTAATAAAAGAACCGAAAAAAAAGGAAAGTAAAAACTCGAAATGAAAGTAAGACTCCAATAAAGATAATCCAATAACGAACTTTTTATTTTTGAAAACTAATTAATCAAAGATTATTCATTCCGCAGTAGTTACATATCTCTACAGGCGAAAAGGACAAAATAATAATACTAATTCCAAGAAAATAAAAAAAATAATAATAATACTCCGAACATGTGAATCGGAAACCCGAGGTGACTTTATGCACGCAATAGTTCTCTCCCATACCTTATTTCGAAAATAAAGGGAACAATGCTTTCTCAAGCATTACGTCATGCCTGAGAAGGATCGACAATAACAAGTTAATCCCTAAATATCGGATTGTACGAAACCGATAGAAACGAAATAAATTTTCTCTAAAAGGAGACCACGTAGGAGACTGGTCCTACGTGAGGAAGAGAGATAGACGAAAAACTCATTGCGTGGAAATTTATTCCTCTGGGGAAAACTTATTAATGATTTTAATTCCGGACCGCTCTGACACCAAGACCGTTCCGCGGAAAAACACCGGGCCGGGGATAAAAATCCTCCGGAAAACCCTCCCGAAAGTAACAAAACCAGAACCGCGAGTTTTGGATAAAATCTCCTCGACTTACGCTACTTTCTAGAGGGGTCGGATGGTAAACGGCAAATTTTCTATCCTAATTTCGCCACATTCCTATTAATCCGGAGCCAGTGAAAAGGACACTGGAAAATTACTCTTTATAAAAACAGCCCCGCCATTCAGGGGGGAGACTTAAATCTAACCGTAAATCATCATCTCTGATGATACAATAATACAAAAAAAAATACAATTTACCAAACCCGTATGAGTTTGGAGCCGGTCGGGAAATTGGAACAAATCCCAATTTTCAGGGAATTACTCATATGTTTTTACGCATCATCCTCCATGACGGATAACTTACTCTAAATCCGCACCAACAATAATTGGCGAGCAACAAAAAAAATGAATAAAATATCATAATAATAAAAAAAAATAAAAAGAAAACAGTGGGAATTTACGGGAAGAGCCCCTCAATTTATACCCAAAACTCTCTATATAAAAACCAGTCAGAATTCACTGGAGCAATTCCGTAATTTATACCTCAAAATTCACTCAATAAAAACCAGTGAGAATTCACTGGAGGAATTCCGTAATTTATACTCAAGAATTTCCTAAAGAAAAACCAGTGAGAATTCACTGGAAGAATTCCTCAAATTATGCCCAGGAATTCACTAAATAAAAACCCAGTCAGAATTCACTGGAGCAGTTTCTTCATTTTTATCCCAAAAATCCATGAAATAAAAAAAAACCAGTGAGAATTCACTGGAAAAATTCTTTAATTTATCTTCAAAAATTCATCCCATCAAAACCAGTGGGAATTCACTGGAAGAATCCCCCAATTTATATTTAAAAATTCACTCATTAAAGATCAGTGAGAATTCACTGGAGAAATTCCCCAAATTCTAACCAAAATTTTACTCATTAAAAACCAGTGAGAATTCACTGGAGAAAATCCCCAAATTATAACCAAAAATTCACTCAGTGAAAAACCAGTGAACATTCACTGGAAAAATTCCTTAGTTCCTATACAAAATTTTCATTCACTGAAAACCAGTGAGAATTCAATGGAAAGATTTCTCATTTAATGTCTCGGAAAAATTGTATAGCTAAGAATTCATCAGATCGAAGCCAGTGAGAATTCACTGGAAAAATTCCCCAAATTATATTCATAAATTCACTTTATAAAACCAGTGAGAATTCACTGGAAAAATCCCCTACCTTAGAACTAAAAAGTCAAGAGCCCTTTCAATTTTTCAACACGCTTGAGTGCGTACAAAAGCAAGAAGCGAAAAAAACAGAAAAATTGAAATTTCTTCAATTTCTTGTGAGCAACGTACTAAATGTTATTTGACCATTCTTTGGAGCTCGTTGAGACGCACATTTCGATAAAAAAGAAATTAAAAAATATTCATTAGTTTCGGAGATATGAACGATCGAAAAAAAAGTGGATTTCTAAGAAACTTACCGGCAGATTTCACTGAAATTGCGCTCACAGCTAGCTACACTCAATACCAACAACCGACAATTTTTTCAGATTTTATTCTCAAAATTTAGTCCGTTTCGATGTTGAATTTTGTAAGTGAAGATTTTTGAAAAAAATTGATACATACCGACACTATGCTCAAACTTCGTATTTTTACGTTTCAGACCACTATATATCGTTTACAAGCATAATTAGCGAAAGTGAAAATTGACCGATTGCAATGCTTCCATTCGGAAACAAAAAACAAGTGGTGTCAGCATGTGTGTGACTCATTCGGGGCATAAACAAAACTTTCCGATTTGGTATTTCAGCACAGTGTACTAAATGTATTCTGTTCCAACATACCACGGTGAATCACTGTGACCCCTGTTATTATCATAACGAAAACTTGCAGATTTGAGAATTCTAAACTGACTCATTTATGAAGCAGATAATTCTAAATATTTAAGTACAATCATCGTGACCATGAGGAGGGTACTTATACATGTTACTTGAGCGGCAGCAAGACGCCAATAGGGGTGCGGCCGTTCGAGGATTAAATCTGTCATAACTTCTGTAAGAGTTTTCCTACCTAAACTTTATAAAACCCAACATCTCAAAATTCCTAACAACAAATCTATAGGCGAACCATTACCTTCGTAATGAGTGTCCTAAATTCCCGGAAACTCCATGAGTTAACCCATCACCAAAAACGACTCCCCGGCCAGCGAGGGGCTCAATCCAACCAGAAAACATGTTTTAGGGCACCAGCCGATTTTTAGTCCGGTGGAATCGGCAAACCACTAGCTTAATCATAACCAAAAATTCATAAAATTATCTGGTCAGCAGGGGGAGAAAAACCTAACTTACCAATCTTCCGAGAAAATAGGACCCCAGGGTACGGAATTACCCAGTTGCTTAGTGTGCTGGTCGTAGAGAGAGGAGTGGATTTGTGGTCTAAGGAGGAGCAACAAAACTCGATTTCATGGAATTACGTAGCGGAAACTCGTCGAGGTGATAGCCGGACTCGGATTTCGTTGGAAGCACGTCAATGCTAGCTATGAGCTAAACGGTACCGGTTCGTTCGCTCATCCCCGTGGTTAGGGAGCAACGGTACCAGGTCGCGGGGACCGTGGAGGGCACGAGTGGCCCTGATACCACGTGGTATCAGTAACAGCGAAGCGAGGAAGCAGTGGTCCCAGGTGATACCAACACCCGCCAAGCTAGGGAACGATGATACCAGGCGGTAGCATCCACAAGACCAGGGAAGCCTGGTATCAAGTGGTAGCATCACAGCGAACCTAGGGAGCACTAATACCAGATGGTTTCCTCTCCAATAAGGTCAGGGAAGCTTCGTACCACGTGGTAGCCGCAGCAGCGAGATTAGGTAGCGTTGATACTGTTGAATAATTGTGATCATGAGTCTTTGAATAATTTGAGTTTTCTGACCTATGAAAGTAGCTTTGGATTGCCGTATGTTGTTACCTGGAAAATAAGCCCGGTTATCACCATCCCAGGACAATGGCTTTATTGAAAGTACATTCCTCAGGTGTTTATACTTCCATTAAAGTATTCTTCGGTTTTGTATGGGTGATGAGTATGGGCAATGGACAATTTTTATTTCTGTATCAGTTTAGTTGTCTTTGGACTGTTGATGAGAGTACTGGGTACTTCTTCACATATTCCAATATCTTTTGTATTATTTTTCTTATCATTGAATATTATTCACTGGTTAAATCGGTTGCTTCAATTATTGTTTCAGCAGGTTATGGGCCCAGTGTTTGAATTTATCAGTGAATATAAGTAGCCAAGTATTAGAAAAAGCACAATCCAGTCCAATCAATTCGCGGAATTTATCATTTTTTTTGTAACAGTTGGATTGCAGAACAGCAGAGAATCTAAATCATGGATAAGAAGGAGATTTTAGATTTACCAAAATTGAACGGCAACAATTATCCGTTATGGAAGTTTGGTGTGAATTTTGCATTAGCAGCAAAGGGGCTCACAGGTTACGTGGACGGCGCGGAAGTAGAGCCGGTGAAAGCAACGGCCCCTGAAGCATGGCAAAAATGGCATCAAGGCACGTCGCAAGCAGCGGTAATTTTAATCGGTTCGGTTGAAAAAACTGTGTTTCCATATTGAATAAATTGTACGACGCTGAAACAAATTTGGGGCAAACTCAAGACATTATTTGCTGATAGTACCGAAGATGTTAAACAAAGTGCGTGGTAAGAATTCTACGATTTTCGGTTCAAAGACGGGGAATCAATAGCTCTTCAGATTGAAGAGTTTGAGTGCATATGTAGCAAGCTCGCCAAGGCCAATGATAAACCGTCGGATTCAGCAATAGAGTCGAAGCTATTGAGTAGTTTGCCACCAAAATTTTCGACGTTTCGAATGGCCTGGGAATGCACTCCCACCGCAGAGAGGACAAGAGATACTCTTGTTGCAAGGCTGATCAGAGAAGATAAGCGACTCTCAAAGACGGATGAAGAAATGACATCCCTGGCTCTTCAAATTCAAGCATTTAATTTGAAGACTCAGAAGTCGAGTAGCGGACGCAAAAATTCTGTGGAGAAAAGAGACAATAGGAAAAAGAAGATTGAAGATGTCAAGAAACGAACAAAGTGTGCGTACTGTAAAGAGAAAGGTCATTGGGTAACGGAATGTCCAAAAAAGGTGAACAATAAAAGCGGACCATCAAGTGAGAGTGTAACGGAGGATTCCTCCTATTTCAGTGACGTTAGTGGATGTTTCTCGGACTCGACGGACAATGATAACAATGTTTGGCTAGCGGATTCAGGTGCTACCATGCACATGACATTCCGAAAAGATTTTTTCACATCAATTGGACCATTTGAAGGTGATCATTTTGTCAGAATAGCTGATGAAAAAGTGTTGCCTGCAATTGGAGTGGGAACAGTAATCATTACTGAAACAGTGCAAAGCGTTACATATGAGAGAGAGATGAAAAATGTTTTATATGTGCCCGGGTTGAAGCGAAATCTATTTTCTATCGGGACCATAAATGATAAACATTTTTCGTATCATTCGTATGGAGACAGATGTGAAATAAGAGACCGGAGTGGTAAAATAACTTCATGTTGGATACGCTATGGTAAGCTTTTCCGGATGTTGTTTGAAGTTAAATTACGAGTGGAATGTAATGTCGCGAACGTCGGAATTAACGCACGCAAGAATTCAGCCGCGTTATGGCATCAACGATTTGGCCATTTCGTTTCCATATAAATTGGCCATATCGTTGGCCATATAAATATGCGTGCTTTGAAAAATAGAAGTACGGTGCACGGTGACGCGAAGTTTGTGATCAACCAAGAAACTTTATTTTGTGAACCCTGCTTATTGGGCAAGCAAACCCGGAAGCATCATCCACTAGTAAGTCACGGGAGCAACTTCAAGCCTGGTGAGAAAATACACAGTGATGTTTGTGGTCCCATAAATATTGAATCTCCTCGAGGATCTAAATATTTTATTGTTTTCAAGGATGACTGTACACAGTATCGAAAAGTTTATTTTTTGAGGCACAAATCCGAGACTTTTGATAGATTCAAAGATTTCGAAAGCTTGATCAAAAATCAGACCGGGAATAGTTTGAAAGTTCTGCGCACGGATAACGGGAGAGAATATATATCTGACGCTTTTTCCACATACACGAAGGAAAAGGGAATTGTTCATGAATTTTCAGCTCCTTATATTCATGAGAAAAACGGGAAACTCGAGCGAGAGATCCGATCGATTGTTGAAAGCGCGCGATCAATGTTACTTGGAAAGAATATCAATCGAGAACTGTGGACAGAAGCTGTGAATACGGCATCCTATTTACTTAATCGTTCGGTTTTACGAGAAGGAGAAACAAAGACTCGTTTTGAAAAATGGTTCGACAGGAAACCGGAGATTAAGCATTTACGTGTTTCTGGTTCAGTAGCCTGCATCAGCATCCCAAAAGAAAAGCGCAAGAAATTCGATTCGAAAAGTCAGCGGACGATTTTAGTTGGATATGATAACGAGTCCTCAAACTATCGGCTATGGGACGAACAGTCCAGGAAAATTTATATCGGCAATGATGTAGATGTAAATGAGCAAGGAATGTCCGACAATAATGATAAAGCAGAGGGCAGTTCTAGTTTCGAGATTGATGTCAATGATGAGAACTACGGCGAAGATGACCCCCACGTTCCTCAGCAAGAACCACCACATGAAATTGCTGAAGAACGCAGTGTCCATGTGATAAACTTGCGTAATAGAAGCCAGCTCAGGAATCCCGATCGTTACGGAGTTCCAGTGGGATATATTGCTGATAATATACCCGTAAATTATAATGAGGCAATGTCTGGTCCAAATGCAGAGCATTGGAAAACAGCGATAGAAGAGGTCTGGAAGAAAATAAAACATGGAGCTTATCACCATTACCTCTGGGGAAAAGAGCTATTGGATGTAGGTGGATTTTCACAATCAAGAGGGATGCGAGCAAAAATACTGGCAGGTACAAAGCACCACTAGTGGCTAGAGGTTTCTCCCAACGTCCTGGAGTAGACTTCTTCGAGACATCTGCACCTGTTGTCCGGTATGAGTCAATCCGAATATTGTTAGCAATGGCAGCCAAGTACGACTACGAAATGGCGAAATTTGATGTGAAAACTGCGTTCCTGTACGGTAAACTTGAAGAGGATATTTTCCTGCAACTACCAGAAGGTTACCTAAATGAAGAAAACAAAAACTTAGTGTGCAAGCTGCACAAAAGCCTCTATGGTTTGAAGCAATCTCCACGGTGCTGGAATAAAACATTTGTTGAATTTTTGGAAGGTTTCAGTTTTAAAGCCATAGAAAGTGACAAGTGCGTGTTTGTTGGGTGAGTGGAAAATTTTACCGTTTATCTTTGTATGTAGATGATGGATTATTGATCAGTGAAAACTCCGGTGCGATTCATAAGGTACTACATTTTTTACGTGAAAGTTTTCAAATTACAACGGGAAGAGTGACTGATTTCCTGGGCATGGAAATTCAGCGCAATCGTAAAAAACAAACTCTGAAAATCTGTCAGTCTGCATATATAATCAAGATGTTAGATAAGTTTGGTATGATTGAGGCAAAATCATCCAGTATTCCTGCGGAGCCTGGCTTCTATTTGCGTAAAGCGGAGCAGAATAATAATGTGAATCATAGTTTGCCTTATCGTGAAGCTCTAGGGTCACTTCTGTTTCTAGCCCGAGTATGTCGTCCGGACATTGAATACGCTGTAAATTACGCGAGTCAATTCCTGGACTCATTTAAGCATGAACACTGGAAAGCAGTGAAGAAAATATTCAGGTATTTATTAGAGACTCGTGATTATGGTATTATTTTTGGAAACAGTGGGAGTTACGGTAGTTTAACAGGTTTCACTGATGCGGATTATGCTGGCTGCTTAGAAACGCGTAGATCTGGAAGTGGGTTCATTTTTCTATTCAATAATAGTCCCATTTCATGGTCCAGTCAGCGGCAGAATTTAGTATCATTGTCAACTGCAGAAGCAGAATACATAGCTTTGGCTCATGGTACAAAGGAGTCAGTATGGTTGAAGCGAATGATGGTTGATTTGAAAATTAATTGCAATGCAGTTCCAATTAATGTTGATAATCAATCAGCAATTAAGCATATTGATATTAGATTCCACTTTATTAGAGATGTCCTGAATAGAAAAGAAATAGATATAAAGTACGTTTCCTCGGAAAATCAATTAGCAGACATTCTTACGAAATCCTTGTCGAAACAGCAGTTCTGTATCTTGCGAAAGAAAATAGGCATCGGGAATACTTCAAATTAAGTGGGAGTGTTGAATAATTGTGCTCATGAGTCTTTGAGTAATTTGAGTTTTCTGACCTGTGAAAGTAGCTTTGAATTGCCGTATGTTGTTACCTGGAAAATAAGCCCGGTTATCACCATCCCAGGACAATGGCTTTATTGAAAGTAAATTCCTCAGGTGTTTATACCTCCATTAAAGTATTTTTCGGTTTTGTATGGGTGATGAGTATGGGCAATGGACAGTTTTCATTTCTGTATCAGTTTAGTTGTCTTTGGACTGTTGATGAGAGTACTGCGTACTTCTTCACATATTCCAATATATTTTGTATTATTTTTCTTATCATTAAATATTATTCACTGGTTAAATCGGTTGCTTCAATTATTGTTTCAACAGATACCAAGCAGTTTCTTCACCACTAAGGCCAGGAATACTCGGCACCAGGTGGTAACCGCACCAGCGAGTTTAGGGAGCGTTGGTACCAAGTGGGTTCGCCATCGGTGGGCATGGAAAGACTTGGTACCAGGTGGTACCACCACCAACGAGGTCAGGGAGCATCGGTACCAACTGTTTTCTTGCTCAGGATCAGCTAGAAGTCTTGGCAGCAGGTGCTAACACCACCAGGGAGTTTAGAGAGCGCTGGGACCCAAGGAGACCAGCATTTACCAAATCTGGAAGTCATGGTACCAGAGTCTAGCTAGCGCTGGTACCATGGGATTGGCTGCGAGTGATGGTGCTAGGAGTTAGGTAGCGTGGGTACCAAAGTCCAGGTAATCATGGTCTGGGCCTTGGACAGTGGTCCCAAGAGGTAGCAAGCCAGAAAGGTAGCACCAGAGCTGAGGAGCTGGCTAGCTCGATAGTCTGGGGATGCAAAAGCCGATTTTGGACCAAGAATTAGGTAGCATGGTGCCAAAATCCAAGCTCAGGTAGCGCCGACTGGCGGTAATGTTTCTTATAGGAAGCTTGGATTCCAACCATGTGACAATTTAATTAGCATCAGTTCATCACCCATACCCAACCGGAATCCAATATCTCATCATAACGCGCCTGCCATTTTGTCGCGTGTACGTCCATTTTCCATGAATTTATCCGGTTTGGCTCGAATTATCCCAAAAAGCGCGTGGATTCCCCGAGTCATGTTTGTTACGTAACTCTCGGGAAATTCGTCCAGAACGACGCCATTCTGTTTACTGTAATGTTAAAATTCGGGATTTCCGAGTACATCCAATCCTCAACTTTACATCCGTGTTCGCGTTTTAGCAAAATCGAATGGCTGTGAATTACTAATTTCGTAATTCCGAAATTTCCGGTTTTATTTCGCGGATTTGCGGCGAAGTCCCATAAGCGACCATGAGTACGAGCGAGAGAGGTAGCGTCGCACACGGGCGTGAGGATTTGAAACCCCAACCTTATTGAAAAACCCAAAAACCTTACTGGAATTTCCCAAACCCCTTTCCCACGCGGGGGAGCGCGATTTTCCTCGACTTTTCCTGATTTCCCCAGGAGCAACTTTTAATTAGAAAGGAAGAGCACCGGCGGCTCGTTACTCTTGGGCAATGGTTTATCTCGGTACTCTCCCTAGTCATTTAATCTAAATCCCGTCACTAACATCCCTAAAAATCCCAAAACTTTAACTCATTAAATCTTCAATTATTTAACATTTCCTCGTTAACCCGAACTTTGTGCTTCCCAGACAAAACTTCATACTATTTGTTAATGCGCGTTTGAATGCCGATAGGTAGCTTTTATAGATTTTCCTTAACCTACTTATAATTAACGAAGGGAGCGTTCGCGATATTTGTTCTCTCCCACTTTCTGATTAATTGCCTACGTTACCCGGGGTGATGAAACGGAATTTTGTCACACTTCTTAATTATGATAATCGTGGAAAAAAGTTATTAGAAATTAAATGTCCATTTCCACTTACATAACAAGTTCCATTGACTACTTTCTGCCGTATCTCTCACGGTTTTCGCTAGAGAGGGTTATGGACAATTGAATTTGTTAATAACAATTTATACAGTGCTGCAATGTTACCTAGAATCCTGGAGTATCCATTCTCCGTGGAAATACTGCGATTGCCACCTCAATGACGACGTTCGCTTATTAACTTCCCGATTCGGAAGTTATCGTAATCACCTTGAAAATGAACAGTGAAAATTTCAAGATATTTTCACTTTTTCCATTTTTCACATCATGCTGAGCCGTTTTCCGAAAAGTGTTTGTATGTGTGTGTTTTTTTTTCCTCCGTCCCTCTCATTTGTACGCCCCCGGTAGCGGCCGTGTAAGCATTCCTTCAGGGGGCGTACCGGACACCCACCCATGCGGCTGGGGCCGACTTTCGCCATTTTTAGGCCATCGTATTTCTAAACACAGGGTAAACCTCCAGAAACCCCTGTGCTACGATGGCCGGCGCCTATGATGGAACCCACCCTCCTCCCCTGCGTCGGGTTAGGTTCCCGCTCGGCCGGGCGGTCTCATTTTATGGGTACCGCCGATAGCACACACGGAATGTTCCTGCCATCGGTCGGAGTCCGTGAGAAAATATTTTTCAGAAAAAATATTTGCAGTGAGCGGGAATCGAACGCGGGACCTTTAGAATAGTAGGCAGACGCTCTACCTACTACACCAAAGCCCCGTCACTTGTGTGTGTGTGTGTGTGTGTGCGTGTTTGTGTGTCTATGTATGTATGTATGTTTGTGTATGTATGTGCACAAAATTTTGCGCAACGAATGCTCATGGACGAATAAATTTATGGAAGGTCTCAAGGTCGCAGTCGAAGCGCTTCCATGTAACTTACAGCTGGTTAGATTTTGGGTGAAAATGGTGCAGTATATATATTGTTATTAACAATTTCAATTGTTTATAATGTTCTATTACATAAACTATATGTAATAACGCTACATAGTTAGCGTAAAATTTATATAAGAGAAGTTGTTACCCATACAAAAATACGTATTTTATGTAGAATGACTTTTTTCGACAGTTTGCATAATTAAGGAGGTATGAACGTCTGAGCAATTATGTCTGTAATGAGTGAACGCCTTTCCGTGCAAAATGGAGCGGATTACACTTTGGATGGAATTCGTGCAGTTTAGGCAATGTTATTAACAATTGTAATTGTTTATAATGTTCTATTGCATAAACTATTAGAGTTAGCGCAACATTTATACAAGAAAAGTTGTTCCCCATATGAAAATACGCATTGTATGTGGAATGACTTTTTTTGACAATTTGCATAATTAAGGAAGTATGACCGTCTCAACAATTATGTCTGTAATGAGTGAACGCATGGACACAGCGCTATCATGACAGTCCCAATCGAAGCGTTTCCGTGCAAAATCGAGCGGATTACACTTTGGATGGGATTCGTGCCGTATATGAACCGTTATTGACAATTGTAATTGTTGATGTTGTTCCACGGAGTAAAATATTAAAGTTATCGGGAAACTTCCTAAGAGAGAATTATTACTTATGTGAAAATACACCTTTCATATATAATGAGTTTTTTGGATAATTTGCATAATTAAGGAGGCATGGTCGTCTGAGCAATTTAAAATGCGGGAACAATGCATATCACCATGGTTGTTCCTTATACAAAAATGCACATTCAATGTGACTTTCTTCAATATAGGTTAGAACATATCGCGAGTTGAACTAGAATATACTTGGCGATTGCATATTTCGACAATTGCGGAAATGATGTCAAACAGCATGATAATTAAGAAAGTACAGAGGTAGGAAGGGTAACTATGCGGACGAATTCCAGTTAAATATTTCTATGCGGCTTAAAAATCAAATGAAATCGATCGCGTGCAGTAATTATAAGTCACAAGTTCAATTACTGATATCCTTGTTGGATTTGCTCACCACCATGGTTGCGTTCTTATGCTCTGCTGGAATACCAAATCGGGAAGTTTTGTTTATGCCCCGTATGAGGCACACACATTTGCACACCACTAGTCAAGTATACAGATCGACTCAAACTCGAATTCTGAGTCGGTCCATGTATACTTGTAGAGACCAATTTTTGCGATCGCCGCCGCCATCTAGTCTGCATTCAGGCACTCATCACATGAATTATTTTTTTATAACGGTTCTACCACCTTAATCATGCACATTATGGGAAAAAGTCAAAACCCACGTCCCGTTTATTTAATAATTCTAATTGTCATATGAGGTGATGCTGACTTTTTTTAATGTAACGAAACTTGGAACAAATGGGTTGACCTTCAAAAGACCACTCTCACCATTAACCATTGCACTTGACCATAGTTTTTTAGCGTTAATAATATCCTACCATTGTTTATGATTGAATTCTCTATACAACTATTTTTTTCAGATTTTCAACTTCCCGATCTAGGGAAGTTATTGCAATCACCCCGAAAATTGAAAATTGGAATTCCACCATATCTCCACGTTTCAAAGTCTCCCCAATCGTTCTGGACCATTTTTGGAAAAATGTCTATATGTGTGTGTGTTCGTACGTATGTGCTTAAATTTTCCGTTAACGATTTCTTGAAAACTAATGGTCCGATTCCATTACTTTTTCTTTATCGATGAGTCTCCATGTAATTTAGTGCTGATTAGATTTTGGAAGGAATCCACTCACCAGTTTTCAATATTTTCCACAAAATCGGAAGGGCAAAAATCGCAAATCGGATTAATCAACGGTCATCCATGAATGGATGCTGCGATCGATATAATGTATGCCGCGATCAAAAGTCATACTTGTACCTTATCCCCGATTGAAGTTTGAGTAAAATTTATCTACTGGCTTTTTGGTTATTGAGTGTTTCCGAATGCCGCGAAAACTCAGTGGATATTCAAATTTCTCTCTGTGTGAGAGATGATTGCGCCATCTGCAGAAAATTTTTTTCTTTACTGCCGGTGGTGACCGTGTTGACACGCCATAGTAAAGTATAATATTGTATGTATGTATTTAAAACATTATTATTATTAGTAAGACATTATTAGTATGTATATATTGTTACATCACCACCAGAGCTACTACTCTGATACATTACCCCAAACCTATAAACTCATACATAAACAAAAAAAACCAATCTTTGTTAAATAATAAAATAATATTTTCTCTATCAAATAAAATCATTTTCCCCTACCGTCGCCAGATTGTCGCAATCTTTCGGCACCAGATTGCCGCAATTTTCTTGGCGCCAGATTGTCGCGATCTTTCCTATGAGTATTGAGGACACCTATTTGTTCAGGTGCGCCCCTAATCCTCATGGGAAAAACAAACGAACCCAGAAAATTACGATGTAACCCGGACACGGCGATAAAGAGAACCAACAATTGTTCCCGAATCCTAATCGATTTTCCCCACGCGGACAAGAAACCTATCCAGCATCCAACCAAAATTTGGAGACTCATCATGCGAGTTGTTCAAACCGCTGATTCGTCTCCTTTACTCCTCCTACACGCCCGCTAACCAATCCTATCCCTAAAAAACGACCAAAATCACACCCACAAAAACTATAATAAAATCCCCAAAAAGTCCTAAAAAACTCCTCTCCGAAACTTCACTTCTATTTCCAACGTCCTAAAGAACACACGTTCTTCTCCCAAGATCTCCAAGTAACACCAAGACTCTGAAAACTAATTCACGAGTATAAAAAAACTCTCAAAATCCCTAAACCTGAATTAAGAGTGACAAAACGGAATCACTCATTAATTCAAACTACTTGGTTTCTTTAGTCAAAGTGTTCGGAAGTAAATTTATGTTAAACATTTTTCTTCAACTAAAAATAAATGAGCGATTCGAGTTAAGAACAGCCATAACCTCTTTCTTAACAAACCCAAGGACAGTGACAAACAAACATTAATAACTCTTCTGTGAATCAAAAAATTGTATAATCACTGAAATCGTTGATTAATAAATAGTGTAAAACAACTAAATTGTGTGTCGCGTCATCATTTGGTCACCTGCGCACAGCGGTCGATTGGCAGAGCCTACCTGTGGATTAAGGCACCCGCAACCATTAGGGGTTATTTACCGAGGAGGACAATCACCTAATCTCTATACAATAGAAAGAATCGAGCACGCTTTCTTGGGACGTAATAATATTTACGAAGTCCAAATACAAAAATCTGTATAAAAAATGCCAACCCCACGCCATCCTTGCGCCTCAACTGAGGGGATTCTTAATCTGAAAGCTGAGCATTCAGCAATGTAAGTATTTTTCTATTCTATTATTTGCAGCAAAAATAAACAAACTACATCTTGCACATAACCTCTTATACCATGTGGCAATGTCTGACTTCGGCATCAATCGTATTTTTTACCTGTAACCCTAAGTTAGTGGTAATTAAAGTTAAAAATATAAAAAAAGGGGAAAGGCGTGTTTGAAGAACTTTCCTAACCTGATTATTGACCTTCAAAACACATCTCAGCTTCTCGTGGTAATAAATATTTTGTTGATCAGAACTGATTTGAATGATGAATTTGAGAAATAAATTTAATACTAATAACAATGCAGAATCAGGCGGTCATTCATCTAATTACAAGGAAGAGTGCATTTGCCAACCATATAGCTACCTTAGAATTGATGTATATACAGCCAATACCTGTATACAAATTCAATGAATAACCCTAAGCAATCAAGAATTCCCCTGAATTTGCCGTCAATTCCAAAATGAATTTAAAAAAATTAAGTTGCCCAGTGAAATACCATTAGCTGTAGCGGAATATGACAGCACTCAAGTTCCTTGAATTTCTCAAATAAAGGACAACGCTATGGACGATTTGAACATGAATCCAATTCAATTACAACCCTACATTTAAATATAAATAATGACGAAAGAAGGATAAATTTTAAGCTGCAATTTTGTGATTGTGATGACTTCAAAAATACTTGGAAGTGTTTTCACAAATGTGTTTTCAAAAATAGATCGGACGCATTTCAACACATATTTTGAATGTTTTTTTTTGTTACAGAGGGCTATCTGGGTATAGTGATAGAATTGATGGAATGAAGTTGGCGAGCAATGGAAAAAAAACCTTGTTAACTTCCCGATAGGGGAAGTTATTGTAATCACCCCGAAATCGAACTTTTTTGTTTGTCGTCCTACAGAGGTTTTAAGTATACCGAAACGCTTCCCATCAAATTCTGAGCAAAAGTCTGTGTGTGTATGTGTGTGTGTGTAGGTCGGTCTGTGTACAAAATTTCGCGCTCAACTTTCTCACAAACGGTTGAAGTTATTGCAGTTCTTAAGAGGGCGTTCAAAGCGTTTCCCAGCCACTTAGATCTGATTAGTTTTTGGCTACAATCGGTCCAGCGTATATATTGTTATTAACAATTTCAATTGTTTATAACGCTCTACTGCACAAACTATTCATGTTAGCCGAAAACTTATATGAGATAAGTTATTCCCCATATAAAAATGCACATTTTATCTCTAATTACGTTTTTTCATAATTTGCATAATTAAGGAGGTATAGACGCCGGAACACTAATTCATCTAATAACTAAATGCATAAAGTTAGCGCTGTTCAGAACGTCTCAATCGGAGTGTTTCCACGCACAATGGAGCGGTTTTCAATGCAGATGACATTTGTGCAGTACGGATGTTGTTATCAACAATTTCAATTGTTTATAACGCTCTACTGCACAAACTATTCAAATTAGCCGGAAATTAATACAGCTAAGTTATTCCCCATATAAAAATACACATTCTGCCATCTTGGAAATTTTTAGTAGAGGCTCAAAAAAGTGTCATAATTTGTATGCACCAATTGACTCAGAATTCGATTTTGAGTCGATTGAGATATACTTGGCGAGACCGTTTTTCGGAAACCGCGTCCGCCGTCGTGGAAATTTTTAGTAGGGGCTCAGAAAAAGTGTCAAAATTCGTAGGGACCAATCGACTCAGAATTCCATTTTGAGTCGATTCCGACATTCTTGGCGAGACCGTTTTCTCAAAACCGCGTCCGCCATCTTGGAAATTTTTAGTAGGGGCTCAAAAAAAGTGTCAAAATTCGTATGCACCAATCGACTCAGAATTCGATTTTGAGTCGATGGCGATATACTTGGGGAGACCGTTTTTCGGAAACCTCGTCCGTCATCTTGTACATTTTTAGTAGGGGCTCCAAAAAAGTGTCAAAATTCGTATACACCAATGGACTCAGAATTCGATTTTGAGTCCATTGAGATATACTTGCGAGACCGTTTTTCGGAAATCGCGTCCGCCATCTGGGAAATTTTTAGTAGGGGCTCATAAAAAGTGTCAACATTCGGATGCATCAATCGACTCAGAATTCGATTTTGAGTCGACTGAGATCTACGTGACGAGATCGTTTTTTGGTCTCAGTTTACGGCGCTAGGCATCGACGATGGCGCCATACGTGGCAGGGGTCGTCATTTACCTTGTTTCCATAATTTGCATAATTAAGGAGGTATGGTCGTCTGACCAATTTGAACTACGGGAACAATGCATATCGCCGGGATTGTTCCAACAAAAATGCACGTTCAGTATGACTTTTTTCAATATAGGTTAGAACATATCGCGAGTTGAACTCGAATATACATAGCGAATGAATATGTCGACAATTGCGGGAAGGATGTGAAAGAGTGGGATAATTAGGAACGTAACTAGGCCCACGAATTCCAGTTGAATATTTTTGTGGGGCTTAAAAATCAAACTAAATCGATCCCATGCAGTAATGATTAGTGGCAAGTTCAATTATTGATATCACTGTTGGGTTTACTCATCGCCATGGTTGCGTTCTTATGCTGTGCTGAAGTACCAAATCGGGAAGTTTGTTTGTGCCCTGCATGGGGCACACTGATTTGCACACCACTAGTTGAGATTTGTTGTCAACAACGGGCAGGGGACTAGAATTCGGGTTCTCATGTGAGACAATGTAGCCAAGGCAAATTCATCTAAATTGGCCTTATATCATGTAAGCTTATTTGTGATTTCAGTAAAAGTGTTCAAGAACCATGTGTCCTCCCGGAAATAAGAGAGTAGTTTTTTTTACGAAGTTCCGCAAGTATTCTACTATCTGGAAAGTTCCAAAACCATTTGTCTGGAAGTTAAAGTTCCACATTTGACTAAAAAAAATTTCAAAAAAATCTTCTAAATGTAAAGTCATGGGATCAAAATTCTGAAACTCAATAATATACAGATGAAAAAGTGAAAAATAGCTTTCTGATTGTGATTTTGTTCCATAGAACATCTATCTAACGATGGGTTCCATCACTCCTGCTCATGCTACGTATCATGGAACCGAGGACGTTATTAAGGTGGAGTTCAACGTTCAAGACTCAAGTACGATTGAGTATCTGGGCATTCTGGAAGGAGCAGGAGTTATCACTGCAGACCAGTGTCCCGCAGTTGCTATGGAAGCTCTTCTGCGTCATGAAGGGTCTGCAGTATCAGTGATTGGATTTATCTACAGCTCATTTGTGCCAGTGACCAATTTCTCGGCCACTTATGGTGGTGGCTGTGTGGTTTTCAAGAAGCATAGGTTGTCTGTCCAGATTGCCTATTTCCAAGCAAATCACGAGCTGAAAGTTGGTATCAAGTCGATGGGGCGGCTGAAATCCAGGGTAAGCAAGACTATGAGAAGTCAGAAAGAGTATTTCTTCGAGGTACTGGACATGGATCACATCCTTATCATCAAAGATTCGTCAGCGACAGAGGAAGAAATGGCTTTAGCGGTGATTTCTGCAACATCGAAGCGCTATTCACTCGGGGAAACTTATAGCGGGAAACGTAATTCAGCTGGCAGTGACTTGACAAAAGAGGATCTTCGAGATAATGGCAAAGTTGATTCTCAAATTCAGATGAATCCCATGGAAAGCTAAGAATATCTGAATTTAAAGTTGCGAGACCATATTTATCGCGATATTATTGCTTTCATTAGTTATATTGCTTCGAGTTCATTCAAAATCGCATAAAAAAATGAAAGATTTATTATAAGGAACACCAAGATTTTACGTTTTTTTAGAAAAATCTCCACAATGAGGACTGGAAATAGTCTAATAGAGCTGCTATTAATAAGAGAAAATGGTACCTAATGTTTCTGAGCCTATAATTAAAAGATTCAACATAGGTATAATAATGTCAAATACTCTGGTAGCTCATTCGTGCAAACTAGAATAGTCGGTTATGTGGTAGATTTAAAAGACAAATCAGTGAAAATAATTTAATTCAACTTCTAGTTCTACTTGATTTGCAAATTGACGAAAATTTGGTATTTTTCCCAAAATACAAAATTCAAATCGTAGTTACGAAAAAAAGTCTGAAATTAAGAGTGAGCACATAAGAAAGTATAATACCTAATGTATTTGTGCTTATAATTAGAAGATTCAACATGGGTAATAATGTCAAATACTCCAGTAGCTTATTCGCGCAAACTAGAATAGTGAGTTAAAAAAATTAGTGAAAAAAATTTAATTCAACTTCTAGATCCACTTCATTTGAGAATTGCCGAAAACTTGACATTTTTCAAAAAATATAAAACTAGAATCCTGATTGCAAAAAAAAGTCTGACATTAAGAAGAAAAAAATAAGAAAATATAATATTGTTGATTACTTATGTAGACTACAATAAGTGTCGTCCGATATTTCTGTTCCCGCGGTTGACGGAGTGGGTTACAGTAAATAGCAGGATTTTTATACAGGTTATCTCGAGAGATAGGTTGAGTTTAGATTTCTGATGAATGTTTAAATACAATGTATATAATTACGGAGATCTCTCAGTGTTTGTTAAAATCTATTAGTCCAAGCTTTCCTTTAGAGTTTGTAATACTACGTCTAATGCATTAGTGCGAACAAATACGATTATGGTCCTAATACATTAATGGTCCGATTCGATTAATTTTTTTTTGACCGATGAGTCTTCACGTAACTTAGTGCTGATTAGATTCTGGAAAGAATCCCTTCAATAGTTTTCAATAATTTCCAGAAAATCGAAAGGCCAAAAATCGCAAATCGGGTTAATCAACGGTTATCCATAAATTATCAGAGTTAACGGCAAATTTATATAAGGAAGGTTGTTCCTCATATAAAAATACGTATTTTATGTGGAATGCCTTTTTTCCATAATTTGCATAATTAAGGAGGTATCGCAGTCTCAACAATTATGTATGTAATGAGGGAATGAATGAATTCAGCGCTGTCATGAAGGTCTCAATCGGAGCATTTCCATGTAGAATCGAACGGATTACATTTTGGATGACATTCGTGAAGTATATGCAAAGGTATTAACAATTACAATTGTTTATACTGTTCCACGGGGGAAAATATTAAAGTTATCGTCTTTATTAGGGCCGCACTCGTATTGGAGTCTCACTCCCACTCAAGTAACGCCCATAAATCTCATCCTCATGCTCACCATGCATCTAGTAATATGCATCATTATCTGCTTCATTAATAACTCAGTTTAGAATTCTCACATCAGCCAGTTTTCAGTATGACACTACTAATTAACCGGGGTATATGGGAGAAGAATAAATTTAGTACGCTGTGCTGAAATACCAAATCGGGAAGTTTTGTTTGTGCCCCATATGGATCACACACATACACCACTAGTTTGCATCAATTCCCGCTGCCAATCATAGGTTGTTTTCTCATAATTTGTGTTTGCAAAAACTACGCATACCACAACTGTATAAATAACGTACCATTGTTCACCATTGAAAATGGAAGCGATACCAATATGATTGTTTCAATTGTCTTCCAACCCCCCACTAACTGTCGTGAAGTATAGCATGCATTCGTCTTGGAAAACATATTCCAATTTTTTTTACTATCAATTATGCGCACCTGGAAGCCGTGGGCTTCTAAGATGCCACTGGGTTTACTACACGAGTAAACCCCCCATAACCCTACAAAGATACCTAATGTAATATTTGTTTGCATAGGTTTTCAGTCAGCTAAGTTGATAAAACAACGGTGGGAGAATCGCCTCCCCTATGGAAAATTATATATGGCGCTATAAAGTCATATATGTTGAGAATGGAGAAATATATGACTTCTTGGCCCACATATATATTTTTCTATGTGGGCTATTTGAGGTTTTTTCAAAAAAGTAGTGAAATCTAAACAAAAACAAAATACATCTTGCTTAAAAAAACCCCAAGTAACCATTTCAATGTGTGGCTAATTATCTTTCTGTTTTCTGGAAAAAAATAATGAAATGTACAAAAAGCGCCAAGTGAAATATACTTATGAGCAGAAAAATTAGTACAGGCGAGACCAAGATACTTTTTTGGTTTATCAATGATCACTGCTGAGTTGCACTTAGTAATAGCGAGCAAACCGGGAGTCTAGCTACCCACATTACTATAAGAATCTCACTGAGTATTAGTACCTACTCAGCGACTCGTTGTCTTCATGTTGGTCCGTTCTGCCAACCGCGCCTGATATCTTGGTCTTGCCTGTACTAATTATTCAGCTCATAAGTATATTTCACTTAGCGCTTCTTTTACATTTCATTATTTTTTCCAGAAACCAGAAAGATAATCAGCCACACAATAAAATTGGTACTTGGCGTTTTTTAAACAAAATGTATTTTTCTTTTTTAGATTTGAGTAGACGCATGGTGAGCATGAGGATGAGACTTATGCGCATTACTTGAGTACGAGTTGTTTAAAGTTGACATTAATTTTCATGCCAAAAGTGAAAATGTAAAATCGACGCATTTCGGCAATATTCGGGTTTGCTCGGATTGAGCCGAGGTGACTAGCGCCGAGGCATTAGCTCGGTCTGTTCCTGTTCAAGAGTCAACGTGTTCGCAACGTTTTTGAATTTCAACCGTTATTAACGCGCACAAAATTCGGGTTAATTGACAAAATTCTACTTTTCACTTGTGTGTTAGAGATTCGAGTTCTGAATTTACGCCTTAGGGCTTGAGGTTTCTAATAATAGTTATCAACGCGATTCAACATAAATGTTTAATCTATTGTTAAATCAACCAAGCTAAAATTCACCGATACACGTGATTATTTCACGATCGTCGCCTTTTCACAGTACACCAACGCGACAAAAACCGTATCCCACCGTATTTCACCAGACAATTACCGTGTTTAATTCAACGCATACAATCACCAATTAACTTTGTATAAAGTGTAAATAATTTGAACAAGGGATTTATCCCAATATATTAATGGTTTGCCTTGCGGCTTAATCCACGTGTTGAACGGAAATTTATTTCCACCCTTCCTAGCTCCTTTATTCATCCCCGTCCATCCACCCTGTAAAACTCAACGGACAAAAATTACAAAATCAACATCCAACTTATAACATCCTTCGAGCCGAATCGTGCGGTATTAGTGAGTGAATAAAATTGTGCGGGTGAAGTGTTTCAACAGACCAAAGTGACTCCGATTTCGTACATTAACAACCTTGAGTGTTAACAGTGTTGCCAAGGACAATAGACAATCGGACATAGGGTTCGGGTTTGTTGACATTCCGTCAAGGTTGCGTGGAGACATTTAGAATTTTTCAACGCGATTAGTCGGAAATCTTCGGGGCAGTCCGAATCCAACGAACTTTGCTGAACAAATCGGGATAAAAGTTCCCTCGGTTCATCAGCAGGTGGAGCAACTGAGTCGATAAACCCAACGGTCGGTAACGTCGCGGTCGATCAGTTACCCACAACGATCTAATTCAAAATTTCCGACGACGAAATGTTAACAATGCAAACTCCTGAGATGTCAACAACAATCGAACCCAACAACACCGATCCAGTCAACGATGATTGGGCTACAATCGATGAACAGGACAGCAAATCTCCTCCTTTCGACGCCAATATCATAATTGAAACTAGGAGGTCTGAGGCTCCTGTCAACCCATCAATCAACGTCCCTAACGTCTCTCCAACAAGCTCAGCTTCAACTATCAACGACATGGAAATGGTTTACAACAACATTGCTGAGCTGAAAATAATTCATGCTGAATTATTAGACTTAACTTCAACGAACACAACAATTGAAGAATTAACGGGTAACGAGACGTACATTAAGGAGGAGTGGAGTGATTTGGTTGAACTCTCTGGGTCAATCATTATTAGAATACCTGAGGATCATCCGTACAAACAGGATAATTTGATTTACAACGCCTCTCAAATCAAAAGAGAATGCTTGAAAATAATTTGGAAAATTAAAGGCGAAACCAACGACTTACGTGATCGAACACCAACGAGCTCAACATCTTCTAACCAAGTTCAGAGAATCCAACTGAAGAAATTCAACGGCAAGTTTGCTTATTGGAAGGAATTCGCTAACATCTTCCAAAATCTGGTTGGAAGACACTTGGCGCCTGCCGAGAAATTGCTAGGACTCAAAGGAGCCCTTGAGGGTCCAGCGGCGGACTTTTTCACGAGTTTCACCGCAACGGATGCCAACTATGAGAAGGCATGGGATAAGCTGAAGAAACATTATAAGAACCCTCTTATTATTGCATCGGCGCTTTTCAACCGAGTTGTCACCATGAAACCCATGACCTTAGGGGATCCCAACTCGATGTCATCCAACGCACATATTGCCCAAGAGACAACGGATCAACTCATCAACACTGCGGGCATCAAACGAGAAAATTTGGGCCAACAATTCGTTTTTCACCTGCTCAAACGCTCCCTTAATGCGGAGCTCTAAACAACTTGGGAGCAACCACCGAGTTTGTTCCACTTGAGAAGTTGGTGGAATTCCTCCAATCCACGGCGCGTGGAATGACCAACGAGAATCATCTGGAGACATTCAAGGCCAAGACTGGCAAGGTGATGAGCAGTCCACCACGATCCTCACAGCGATCTAGAGTATACCATACGTCTCAAACAACGGAGCCATATACTGAGACTCAACGTTCAAAGCCTGCAGATTACTGCGCATTCTGTAAGGCCAAACACTTCATCGGGAAATGCCCCAGCTTCCTAGGCCTTACACCCCAAAAGAAGTTGGAGCACGTCCAGGCTCGACGATTATGCTACAATTGTTTTGGCACACATTCAGTCTCCAAGTGCAAATGTAGCTTGTCTTGTTGTATGTGCCAGAAGTGGCATCACACATTGCTCCATCTGGGAGACACGCCAACGCCTGCTGAGAAATCGGCATCGATGAGCAACTCAACGAGATCATCAACAACGGAAAATTCAGGTTCGAGTGTTTAAATTGTTTTCAATTAATTTTTATCAGCAATAATTTGTAAAACAAAGTACTTTGTAGCAATGAAACTACAAAGTACCCAGTCAACGAAGTGGTTGCCTATCATGGGCATCAACCAAAAGATCGTCCCACGGATCAACGACTCTTGCTCTTGGCAACAGCGAAAGCCAGAGCATTTTCAACGACAGGATAGTTCAAGGTTGCACGAATCCTCATTGACCAAGGATCTGAATTGTCATTCATCTCAGAAGATCTAGTTTGCCTTCTGAAACTTCCACGAAGATCATCCACAATTGATCGTATCAGCATTGGTGGAATTGCCGTATGTAAAACTAGAGGCATTGTGGCAATAATGCTTCAGTCGATGACTGAACCGCATCAACAGGTGATAATAGCGGCACATATCCTGAAAAAGTTAACATCTCGTCTACCAACGTTCTGATGTACGTCTGCATCCATCGGATCCCTCCAGCAGCTACAACTTGCAGACGACAACTATTTAAAACCTGGCCCAATCGACATAATCATCGGAGCTGACAACTATGGAGAAATTATCGGAGATCAAGTGATGAAATCCAACGACAATAAATTAGTTGGCCAACTAACCAAATTCGGTTGGATCATATCAGGTCCAATCTGCTGTAATGATTATTCAACAAAGGTTTCCTTAACGGCCGCGTGGAGATCTTCAAATGAGCAATTAACGGAGCTTCTACAACGATTTTGGATCCAGGAAGAACCACCAACATCAACTCCAATCAACGAGCTCACCAACGATGAGTTAGAATGCGAGGAGCATTTTCAACGTACTCGCCAACGAGACGAAACAGGGCGTTACATTGTGCACCTGCCACTGCGCACATCGACGTCAGCCCTGGGAGAATCGAGGAATACACTTCGCCAATTGCAGTCAGTAAGACGAAAATTAAATGCTAATCCAGATTACAAAAAGTTGTATAATGACTTCATCAACGAGTACGAAGCACTTGATCACATGCGACGTGCACAACACACATCGGAGCCACTAACGACGTATTATTTGCCGCATCATGGGGTACTTAGAGAAGATGCGATAACAACAAAGCTCCGAGTGGTGTTCAACGGTTCGAGTAAAACATCATCCAATGTCTCATTCAACGACATTCTCTACGCGGGCGGAAAACTTCAGGTGGATGCTATGGATGTTCTCACCTGGTGGAGAAGTCACAAATTTGTATTTGGCACAGATATTGTCAAGATGTTCCGCCAAATCAACGTGCACCCAGATGACTGGGATTTACAACGTATTTTGTGGATCGACGAGAACCAACAAGTCGTAACTTCCCAACAGTTACGTACGGACTTAATTGTTTTCCATGGCTCTCCTTGTGAGTCATCCAACAACTTGTCAACAATGAAGGCCACCGATTCCCAAAGGCTGTTCCATCTGGCACAAAAGGTCGATATGTTGGTGACATTTATGGTGGAGCAGACTCAGAGGAGGAATTCAACGAAATCGTGATTCAATTACGAGAGATTCGCCACGCGGGCGGGCTTCCACTCCAAAAATGGACCAGCAACCGCCCAGACTTGCTCAGACAACTTAGCCTGTCAACAGAGTCCTCAACATCGGTGTAGTTTGAAGAATCGATTGTGAAAATTCTTGGATTGTATTGGCGTGCGTCAACAGACACCTTCAACTACCGGTCAATGGTGTTTAATTCAACGAATTTCACCAAAAGAGTTTGATTACCGGAAATTTCTCAGATTTTCGACCCGCTGGGAGTCATCGTTTGCGGAAAGATTCTCATCCAGGAACTTTGACTCCTCAAATTAAATTGGGATGATCAGCTGCCAATTCAGTATAATCAACGATGGAAAGAATTCCAACAGCTCAATCAACTTTCAATCTCACGATGGTTGAGATTATCAACGCATGTAACCAACGTGCAAATCCACGGATTTGCTGACGCATCAACAGCTGCTATGGGAGCAGTTGTATATCTATGACTCCAGAAGCCCAACAAACAAATAAGAACAACGATTGTATGTGCTAAAACTCCACTAGCACCACTGAAAAAATTGACTATTCCACGATTGGAGCTCACCGCAGCACTTTTGCTGGCGATATTGGCCGTCTGGATGCAAAAATTCTGGAATTCAACACTGAAGTTCATTTATGGTCTGACTCAACAGTCACATTAACGTGGATCAACAGCAATCATTCGAGAAGGACAGAATTTGTCTCCAACCGAGTTTTGAAAGTTCAACAAGACTTGCCAACGGCTACTTGGCAACATGTCAGTGGAATCGAGAACCCAGCTGACTGTGGTGGCATGGTCCGGAATGGCTATATCAGCCCTCAACATTTTGACCACAACAACCAACAATCTCACCAACGGAGGTGTCACATGAAGAGAAACCGTTAACAGCCCATCCAGTCGCTGCTAGAATTCACGAGCTAGTTGGGCTCCTTGAACGCTATTCAACGCTCTCAAAGCGTAAAAGGTTCAAAAGATAAGCAATGCCAGATTCTCCAGTCTTAGCACCAACGAGAATCCATCCCGATGGCACTTGGTAACGCATCAATCAAGAAGGTCAAACAATTCCGGACCAGATGGTCCAACGAAGGCCTATAACGATACCTTGCCCAGTACAAATGCAACCAACGACAGCGCAATATCCAAAAAGGAGACATGGCCTTGGTGATCAACGATGACGCCCCCACCTGCTAGATGGCTACTCGCGAGAGTGCTCAACCTTATACCTGGCGCTGATGGACTCGTAAGAGTCGCTGAATTGTTAACGATAGGGGCTAAGGTACCAACGAATTCAAATGGGACACCAGCTCCACAGAACATTAGGATCCAACGTCTCAACTTCACTAGACCGATTGTCAAGCTCTGCTTACTACCAACGGATCCATCACCAGCTGAACAATCAGACAACGTTAGTAACGATTCCAACGAGAGTTAACTTCAAAAACGAACGGAGTCTTCCTGCAATGTAGACCGAGTAGCCGACGTTGCAGGGGACTATCATCATCATCATCATTGCCGAGACCCCGGCACAACAGGATTTGAGCTAAGTATCATAATTTGTATTAACCTTTTGGTAAATGATACGGCTCTCACCCTGTAATTATTCCCTCAGGCAATCCAACGTCAAGAGTTTTCATCATCGAAGTAGAAGACGATCAGGGGGATTTACGACTCTCTTGAAACGTCAGAGAGCTCATCTGGGAGATGACAACGTCCAAACCGAGGTGAGCTGTCAATTCGGCTGGCAACCAACCAACGTTAGAATCAGCATGTCCAACAGCTGAGCCAACCCCAGAAGCAACTCAGACGACGACTCCAACGGAAAATTAATTTAAGAAGTTTATTCACCATGTCTGATGAATGCGGGCGGGATGATTAAAGTTGACATTGATTTTCATGTCAAAGGTCAAAATGTAAAACGGACGCATTTCGGCAATATTCGGGTTTGCTCGGATTGAGCCGAAGTGACTAGCGCTGAGGCATTAGCTCGGTCTGTTCCTGTTCAAGGGTCAACGTGATTATTTCGCGATCGTCGCCTTTTCACAGTACACCAACGCGACAAAAACCGTATCCCACCGTATTTCATCAGACAATTACCGTGTTTAATTCAACGCATACAATCACCAATTAACTTTGTATAAAATGTAAATAATTTAGACAAGGGATTGATCCCAATATATTAACGGTTTGCCTTGCGGCTTAATCGATGTGTTAAACGGAAATTTATTTCCACCCTTCCTAGCTCCTTTATTCATCCCCGTCCATCCACCCTGTAAAACGTCCATACGGATCCGACCATGTTGGTGTATTTCGTTAATGTTTCTTCGGGCCATTTTACCGGTCTTTCAGCAATAGATATAAATAAATTTTTCCAAAAGCAAAAACACCAAATAATTTATTATTACAACGTTTCGTACACTCTGGGTGTCCTTCATCAGGCGATTCAAATTCTGTGTTATAAGAAGAAAAAGAACATAAAACATTTAATATAAAAGCTCTTCTACATTATTGTCAAACTACTTCCTTATTTGATAACATACCTTTACTTTTCAAAATATGGTCTCTTGATGAGCCCATAGTTCATGACATGGGACATTCCCAAACAACATCCGTGGGAGTAATGTTTTGATTGTTAATCATGAATTCATTTTCGTTATTTGTAACATTTGTTCAGAAAGGAGGAAAATGACAAGAGATATATTTTATGAGTAATGTTTGAAGCAATTTTTAAAGCTCTTGTTGCTTGGTGTTGTTTGTAGGTTTCTAATACATAGATGTGATTTTGATAGGTTAAATGGAATACAAACAAGCCGGATATGGATTTATTTAAAGACCATCTATTTTGAAAAGTAAAGGTATGTTATCAAATAAGGAAGTAGTTTGCCAATAATGTAGAAGAAATTTCTTATATTAAATGTTTTATGTTCTTTTTCTTCTTATAACACAGAATTTAAATCGCCTGATGAAGGACACCCAGAGTGAACGAAACGTTAAAATAATAAATTATTTGGTTTTTTTGCTTTTGGAAAAATTTATTTGTATGTCTTGCTGAAAGACCGGAAAAATGGCCCGAAGAAACATTAATGAGAAAACTTCGATATTTTACTCAATGGAACAATATAGATAATTGGAAGTGTTGATAACATTGCATATACTGCACGAATGCCTTCCAAAATGTAATCCGCTCCATTGTACAGGGAAATGCTTGGAAATTCTTGGAAACACCGCAAGTCTGAGGCAGGCATTGTAGATGGCCGTGAGCACCAAGCATCCTGGGCCTGCCCTCTTGAGGTCGCTGTAGGCTAATCCGTCTGGGCCCGGAGAGCTGTTATTGTCTCTGCTTAACCTACGCTTCACCTCAGCTGCCTCAAAAGGTTTCTCCAGGTTTACATTAAGTGCATCCCTGCCCTTCTGTGGCCATTGTGGCCAGGCAATGTCTGAATCATCTACAGTCCTCCTCGCAAGAGAGTACATGCTTCGAAATACTGGTCGACTTCCGGTTTGGGCACTTGATACTGTCCATCGGATGCGCCCAGTACCTTCTGCATCGCTCTCTTGCGATTCGTCCGGTAGAGGGCCTGGCTGGATTTGGCCTCCTCGACTTGCTGCATTTCCCTATGAAAATGTGGGCTTGGGGGTACGTTCTAAATGAGTTCAATGCTTTGTAACTCTCCAGAAATATGCATATCTAAAAAAATTTTAGAATATTTTCGCGTTCCACTTCGGGGTGACGACAATAACTTATCTACATCGGAAAGTTGATTAATTAAGGGGTATCTCCTGATTAGCGCAATAATGGAAAAAAGTCATTCAACCTCAAACATGTAGAGGAGGGCCGGGCAAAATGGAACAGCGGGGCAAAACGGAACGGGGGGGGCAAAATGGAACACTACGGAAACGCTCTCTCGAGTAGGATAGAAGACTTTTAACAGTATTTAATCTGAAAAAATAGTTTTAATACAAAAATTGTCCAACATAATTAATGAGTTTATTGAACCCTGATTGAACTGTGATTATTGAACGCTTCACTAGGGGTCTTTTCTGCTTCTTCTGGGCCTTCCTCTGGGTTTAGGATTCTCCTTCTTCTCAATTAAACCATCAATATACTCTTTTCTTGTGAGAACTTCTGCTCGACCTCGAGCTCGACCTCTACGAGTAGTTGGATTGTCTGCATATTTAATAGATTTAATATCCTCTGGATGATGGACAAAAGCTCCTCTGTTAGATGTGCTCGGTTGAGGTTCAGCTTCACGTTGAATTAGCCTTAACCTCATTGATAACGGCAGATCATCCAGTTCTGATGATTGGAAACGTTCAGGTGGACTGACATCTCTTGGTGAGATTGTGGAATAGAAACGTTCAGGTGAACTGAAATCTCTTGGTGCGATTGGAGATTGGGAACGTGTAGGCGAGATTGGTGAATGGAAACGTTCAGGTGGACTCCATTCTCTTGGTGAGATTGGTGATGGAAGTCTGTCCTCAGCTGGTCTCGACTGAGAGAAAATTCTCATCCTCTTCCTGAGGGGCTCGTCTGATACCACGACAATTCCCTTGGTGTTTCTTCCTCAGGCGGTTGATTCTGGGGGATGGGAATGAGGCAACCGATCATACACTTGCTCACCTGCAGAATTATCAGTATTGCTTATCCAGTGACGGTGCTTTTGGAAATGTAAAGTTCAGAGGTTGCGACAATACGTCTCCAGCATCATTCGGCTCATCGGCTTCATAGGTATCTCCAGCAGAGTTTGCATCACCAGACTGTGTATTTTGAGCAGTGTCTAGGTTCAAAGGTGGGAAGCCATGAACTGAGAGTCCGCTTAGAGATTGCGACAATTTTTCTCCAGCATCATTGGGCTCATCATCGTCTTGGTCATCTCCTCTAATACTCAGGTGGTCAAACTGTCCATTCTCATCACCTGCAACATCCTCATCAGACGAAGAAAGACAATAAACTCGTCGATGACTGGCCCGCGGCCTAAGTAGTTCGGTGGACTCATCTGATGATGAATCTTCAGAGAGCTGATGACTATTGGCTGGCCGAAAACCAGAGCCATCCCAGTAGGCTTCATTCCTCCAGTAGGGGGTTGGGATATCAGACTCTGATCCATTGTCCTCGCCATCCTCAGCGTTCCTCTCTTTCTCCACGTTCTCAGCGTTCGCCTCATTCTCTGGATGTTTTTGACCTCTGGCTACCCCTGGAGCATCCCTGACTCCACCTAGTGGCTCTCCTGCAAGGAAATTGTCATCGGTGAAAATATTCCTGTTCAATGGGAAAATCCCACATGCTCTGAAACCACTGATAGCATTACGCTGAATTGATGCTCGCTGAAGAGCCTCTTCAAACACCTCTGCAATTTGTTGGTGGCATACAATTCTTGGGGCATGTGAGCGGAGCCAGATGGCAACAGCATTCGCATAGGCTGTTTGCAATGGACGCATGCACGTAACGTCTAATGGTTGCAGTCGGTGAGTGCAGTGCGGTGGAAGACAAATGATAATTACACCGTTAGTAGCTGCATATTGAAGTACCTCCAGGTTGTATTTATGTGATGGATGACCATCACATATCAATCCCACCGGATCATCGACTGATGCCCTAGCAAAACCCACAAACTTTTTGAACCAAATATAAAAAGTTTCTTTGTCTATCCAGCCCTTGGGCGTCCTGACGAATGTGCTGCCTTGCGGTGCGCCAACTGTGTAGTCATTGGGAATAGCAGCATTTTTATTCCCTGGATAAACAAACATGGGAGGCATATGTTCCCCCGCTGCTGAAACACACATCTCAACTGTGACGAGCTGACCTCTTTCAGCTGAAGTCCTTGTTCCCACTTGTTTCTTGCCTTTTCTGCCAATGATTTTTGGCAGGCATTTTGGCACAGTCAGCATCCCAACTTCATCAACATTCCAAAGCCGATCTGCCCCGAAATTATACTTCTCCATTATCTCCTCAAACACATCAAAAAATTCACCGACCTTTTCTCGACTGAACCCCTTGGCTCGAGCAGCAGACGTTGCTTCCGGCTTGCGTATTGATAACAGTTTCCCTCTTTTCATGAATCCTCTCAACCAATCTGGACCGGCCCTCTGCTTCTCCTGATTAAATGGGTGTTTGATTTGATTCCTCTTGGCCAATTCATATCCAAGTTCCCTTATTTCCCCAGGTGTGAGCTCATACAGGCGATTCTCCATGCAAAGCAAATAACTAGTCAATTTCTTCTCTTGCTCTTCAGTAAAGACTGGTTTGAAGTGTCCCAACTCTGAAAAAAAAACAAACCATAATGAATTAATTCTCGGCAGGTTTCATGATAGGCATAGTATTATCAAGACTTTCAAAGTGGAAAGAGAGCGTTTCATTATCCATCATATTAAAATTCTATAAAAATACCAGGGAAAGTTACATTAAAACCGGACTAAAAACGTCACCAACGATATCTAGCAGGCTAAAAACGCCACAAGTGCCTGGCAACATCCAGAAGACAACGAGCGAATCCACGAGGATAACACCGGCAGATAAGAGGACTCCAAGACACTGACGTTCTTCCACTATTTCTATAAAATTCCATGAGCAGTTCTATTGTCATTCTTCCAATTATTTCATACTTCTGTCAATGAGAAACTGTCTTCTCAGTGGGAAAAATTGACGATTTGCGTGGGAGGAAAAAATTAATATGGGAGCATATTTTGAAGAAACAATCAGAACAATATGAGAACAATGGACTTACCTTTTTTTACAGCATTTGCTATGGATCCATCCTCCTGGTACTTCTTGGTACGTCTGAATAAAGTGGTTGCTGGAACTCCATATCGTTTTGCAGCTTGCCGAAAACTCAATGTGTTTGCATTTACATCTTCAATAGCTTGTTGCATTGAATCGGATTGCCACGATTGACGATCCGTTGTTCTTCGATATTTGCCAACCATTCTGCTAGCTTAGACGAAAAACATTTTTTTAATTAAAATAACCCTGCATTCACTGCAGATATTTACTGAAACAAGATTATAAATATCTCAGTTTTCAGCAAAATTCGACAAAAATACTTAGCTGATTGAGATGTCACACGAGCACTGATCTTCAACACACGACAATGTCGAACAAAGACTGGTTGTAATTTCTCCAAAAACATTGTTTTGATGTTATGCTGATTTCAATTAATTTAGCTAGCCCGCCACCTCCCATTAGTGTGGTGCGCCGCCGCGGTCCAAGTCTAACGCGGTAGTATGCGGTATTCAAACACAACAATTACCGTTGTTATTTTGTATTTTTTTTTTCAATACAATAGAGTATGTGATTGATCTTTCACACCGCGAATCTATTTATACCATTCATTTTCATTCCTCCCAAATTGGAAATCAGAAATGAAAACAATATGAAGAAAACCTTGGAAAAATGCGTAATGTAACCTCAACATGTCATTTTCAGACGGTTTTTTTATTTTCAGAGACACTTAGAAAAACAAACACCCTCTTTTTAAGTGCCTGGAAAAAATGTGTGAAAATAGACAAAATGTCTGGAAAAAGGTGTTTTTCCCCTAACTGTCTGAAAAACAAAAAGTGTTGCATATTCATTCCTGAGTTGTTTGCGCTAGTGTTCCATTTTGCCCCCCCGTTCCGTTTTGCCCCGCTGTTCCATTTTGCCCGGCCCTCCCCTATCTTCATGTGGGGAACAACATCGTTGGAAATTTTTCCCTCTATCTCCCGCCGTTTTTGTAATACAACGTGTTAAACAACTGGAGGAATTGTTATATATTACAACAGGAAGGTGAGTGGAAACCGACGGACACCGGTGTATTGGTGGAGCGATAGAATTGCGACTCTCCGCAAGGAATGTCCGCTAGGGGTAAACTTAGTAAGCCCATAAAGCTTCGAAAACGAGACTGTTAGAACGAGCTTTTGTAAGAAGTGGCTAAGGATCCTTGGGGCAGATCGTACAAGGTGGTTATCGCGCGACTTAAGAGTCAACCGATGTCACCACCGACCTACCGTGAGCTTCTGGAGAGGATTCTCTCTGTCTTATTGCCTCAACAATCGAATCTTACTGCAACGTATGTGATGAATGGTATCAGCGTGCGAAATTCCACCGATTAAAGCTAATGAACTATTGGAGATCTGTAGTAGAGTGGGCAACAACAAGGTCCCCGGTCTCGATGGTGTGTCAAAAATAGCGCTGAAGGTAGCCATTAATGCAGCATCTGGAATTTGCCTCGACATGTACAATGCTTGCATTCAGGAAGGTATCTTCCCCAAGAGATGGAAGAAACAGAAACTCGTACTTTTTCTGAAGAGAAAAAAATCACCCGACGAGCTGTCATCATATCGTCCACTTTGTAGGCTAGATACGGTGGGCAAGATCCTCGAGTGCATAATACACCAGAGAATTGGAACAGCGGTGGAACCCCTGTTAGCCGAAGGTCAATACGGCTTCCGCCGACGACCATCTACGTTGGATGGTATGGATCGGGTGGCGAAAACAGCCAAGAAGGCAATCGAGGGTAGGCGATGGAAAGGAGGTACGAAACAATATTGTTTGGTTGTTACTCTGGACATCAAGTATGCCTTCAATTCGGTGCGATTCCATCCTAGCAACATTGGCGAAGCGACTGGTACCGGCATATTTACAGAAGATGGTAGCCAATTATTTTACCGACAGAGTCCTTAGATATGACACAGAAGTAGGTCCTGAAACATATAAGGTTACTGGGGGTGTACCCCAAGGCTCAGTATTGGGTCTTCTCGTGTGGAATATTGTGGCTGATGAATTGCTCAATATAGCATTACTGGCGGGGGCCAAACTCGTAGCTCTTGGGGATGACGTGGCCATAATCATCGTGGGCAAACACCTTTTCACGCTCCAGCTCCTTTTCGAGAATGTTTCCAACAAGATACGGCCATGGATGGACTCGATAGGTACACAACTTGCGGAGCATAAGACTGAGGCACTTGTTATTACAAGCCGAAAGAAATTGGAGACAATCACGCTGCACCTCGGGCAGCACGAAATAACCGCCCTACATACGGTATCTACGAATTATGATTGATGCCCGACTTAATTTTAGACAACAAGCCCAACATGCTAGCAGTGACGCAGGCCTTGCAAGACTTGTGCCAAAAATTGGAGGGTCAAAACCGAGGAGACGGCTTCTGCTATATCGTCAGTTGTTACGTCGGTATTAACATATGGTATTTCTATATAGACTGATGCATTGCGAAGCCAAGCATCTCGGCGGCAATCTGTTCCAGCCTACAGGCTGAGTGCTCTTAGACTGTTCAGCGCGTACCGGACAGTATCTGACGATGCTGTGTGTGTAATTGCTGCCATGCTACATATCGAAGTTCTATCGGAGGAGCGTCGGTGCCTCTATACCCGCAGAAGATCAACTAACCGGAGCCAAGCGGAAGTGAGAAGGGAAGAATGCAACCACAGCAGTGAGCGATGGCAGCTACTGTGAGACGCCTCCAGCAAAGGCCGGTGTACTCATCGACTAATACCGAAGCTGGATGTTGAGCTTGACCGATCACATAAGCAAGTTAACTATTATCTAACTCAGATACTCTCAGGACATGCATGCTTTCAGGAATATTTTCACAAATTCACGCATGAGGATTCTTCGGATTGCCCAAAGTGCCAAAGAATACATGGAAATGCGGAACATGTTTTCTTTGTATGTCCGCGTTTCGATTTGCATCGATGTATATGGGAAAGTACTGCAGGCAAACCCATAAACGTTGAAAATCTTGTGGAAGTCATGCTGTCATGAGAGGCAGCATGGTACGCGAGAAGTATGTTTGAAACGGAGGTTCTGAGGGAGTTGCGCCGCAAGAAGCAGCTACGGAAAAATACAAAGTAAACGGAGGATGTTCTTGTCGTGGAAGACCCGAAAGGATTCGCTGCTGAAGAAGCCGTGCCTATCGTCCCTTATACAACGAAGTATTGCTTCGCAGATGTTCCGTCGCGGTCCGCGGACATCCGAATTGTATTGTATTGTATGTGTCAATGGGTATCGTCCTTGCACTTAATTTTTGATTTTGTTAATTTTGTTCAATTTATTTAATGAAGGGAAAAATAGAAAAAGAGAAAGGGGGAAAAAATGAAAATAAACACACACACATCTCGCTCAAAATGGTCAGAAACGTTTCTAAGTGTCATGAAACGTCGAATTCTAGTAATTTAGTTCAAAATAAAGGGATCTATTTAATAAAAACAATTTGGAACAACTGTGATTGAGCTCTCAGCTGTTGCTTAGAGAGTATTCTTTAACAATTTCATGTTTTAAGTTGTCCGCAAGAGTGAGTAGGTGGATTCTAAAATATTTTTGGAATTCCATTGGTTTATGAAAATAGGGTGGGAGGCGAGTAGGCGCTGCTTGGTTGAAGTATCTGACAATGGAACTGACTCTTTTTTCTGCATAGGTGTATAGGTCCAGCGCGAAATCAAGGCCCCATGTGTAGTCCACTTAAAACTGACGTGACTTTGTATGATTTGGTTCGATTTTTTTCTCCTTTTCTTTTGAAATTGAAGAAAACAGGATTTGTGAGTCTTCCACGTTATTATTCAGCCGTTACATTTTAAGGTTCAAGTTTCTCGGATACTAAAAGTGAGTTATGACCCTAACCTAAAGTTTATGGTATTTTCAAAATTTATCTTAGTATTAGTCAATTTTAGCGTTACGAGAAATGGTAGGATATTTCTAATATTCGAATTTATGTTGAATGTAAATTAAATGAATAAACTCAAATAATTCCAGAATGCACCAAACGGCTCTATCGATTTACTCCTCGTTTGACCAAAAGTTCCGCTGTCACTGATGTTCAGACGGGAAAGGACTGTCAATCTAAAAAAAAACACCTCCATCAATTGTTATTAACAATTTTAATTATTCAAAACGCTCTCTCGCAAGAATGGTTAGAGATAGGAGAAAAAGTGTATCATAAATGTTATTTCTTATATAAAAATGCATACTTAAATATAATGTTTTATGACTTCTTTTCATAACTTCCATGGCTTACGACATATCACTGGTTAACAATTTCAATTGTTTATATCGCTCTAGTACACAAAGAGTAACAGTTAAATGGGAAAGTTCTAAATGAAAGTAGAAACAAACAAATTTTCAATACACGCGCGCACACACACACACACACACACATATATAGAGACTAACACGTGGGCAAATTCATGTTGCGACCCGTCGGGGGTCACACGTTTATTAATAATTGATAATTATCGTGCTTAAGAATTGATTGGGATATTGAAAAGCTCAAGATGTTCTACGATTATAAATGTGATTTTTGTGGACTTTTGAAGTATACTAAGTTTGTGGTTATGAATTTGAGAGCGTAGCGTAAAAAACAACACTTACAAAGTCCAACAAAAATGCAGCCAAAGACTGCCGCACAAGGAAACCAGGAATATCGGGCATCAGAAAAGACATTAAAAGTGGGGGTCCCAGCTCTGCCTTTGTCAATGATAACTTCCATACCAACAATCGATCAGGAGGCAAATTTTACGGGACTCTCGCTGCTCAGAAATGACACAAACCGTATTGCAGGTTCATTGCCAATCGAACTGCTCATCAAGAGTTTGACAAGAAATTCTGTGGTAATCCTTTGGATTTCATTTGTGGAATTTATAATCGCCTATGGTTTCAGGATGATTAGAAAAAAGTAACACTCCCATTCCAACAATTGCACAGTACAGAGTGCCCAGAAGCTGATTTCAGCGATGTGATGGCTTACAAATGTTGTACAGAATCTATGCAGCATAACCATGTGCCTACACATGGGGCATTCTTTGTCAAACCGGCCATTCATTTTTTCGAACATCAGCGATTTCCTTCAAATTTTTTTCCCAAGTTCTGGGCATGGAAAAAACCATCTCTGTTTTTTTTAGAATTTTTTTAGAATTTTAGTACTCCACTCTCTAATTTTTATAGGGGAATTTTGGTTTTTCACTAAAACAACGAATAACTCCGGTTCTATGCGTCACAAAAAAAAAAGTTCAAAACAAAAAAGTACGTACTTTTCTTAACCATCAACATAAAAATCACGTCACATATGGGAAACCAGTGCCAACCCCATTTTAGCGATAACAAAAACTAAAATATTTTTTTTCAACCTTTCGGACGCTCTCGATTTTTTAAATTTTTTATATGTTTTGTGTTGAGGTTTCAGAAGGTCGCACAAAAATTTTGATCATGGGACCTCGAAATTTGAATGCAATACGTTATTTTTTCCCCTATCGAATCTAATTAAATTGAATATTTCAACATGTTCACCTTAATCTAAGGACAGCAGCCAATTCTTACTAATAACCGTTTTTGTTTGTAGAGCGTAATGAGCACTATAAAAAATATTCAATAACATTTTGCCGTATCTAGCTTCAAAACGGAGATATGCATTGAAAATCCTTCTTCAAATTCGACTATTTAACACTTTTATCGTAATATTCCGTAAATTGAGTATGATAGCGACATTTAGAACTAAAATTCGTTCCTCGCACAGAGTATCTGAATGGTTATGTGACTAAATGATCAGCTGCCAACTTCCTATGGTAGGTTTATTTTAGATGTCAACTGAAAAAGTAACTCAATTTTTTAAATCTTTCTATCTTAAACAATCATTAACGAAATCGATTTTTAATCATTAATTACTTAGTTTTCGTTTCCTAGATTGACGTGTTGACTTCTTAGGACAAAAATCACAGTTTAAAGAAAAAGAAAATCGATTCAAACAAACTCGATTCTCTTCAGCCAACGCAATGTGCCCCGGGTTGTTCTGCGAAAATACACTGCCCTGGTCTTAATTTCGCCTAACAGCTTGCTGTTAGAGTCGTGCATATAAAAAGCCCTGATACTCTCAACAGTTTCCTCATTCATTTTTTTCCCTACACGTGGCCCTGGAATTGTTAGGATCCCGTCTTGGTCGACCATCTTCTTTACTTGTTTTACCATCCATCGAGTAGCACCGAAAAACTCACTGGTCCTTCTGACACTCCAGGACATTGGAATTACGGAGAGAATCAACTGCTTTTGTGATCTAGTGGTGCCAGCTTCTGAAAATCTTTCTCGCAATTGATTGAGCATTTCCTTACCAGCTTGATGAAAGTTGATGTACCCCTTAGGACCGGTCTCATCATTAGGAATTCGGGGCTCCTGAGGTGGAGTTGGATGATAGCTTTCATCACTTGTATTAGTAGTTAGACTGAAAGAACCTGAACCAGTGATTGTCGTTGATTGAGATCCGATGGAATATGGTTGGCTGATATTGACTTTCTGAGACCCCCATACTCCAAACGACACAGATTTAAGTTGTTCGATGGGAGAATGATTCATTGAAACCTCATTAATAATTTTATTAGTTGGGGATTGTTCAGCACCAAGACCAAATTCGCGAAATTTCTAACAATTACCCTTTCACAGGAAATTTTCTTCTAGTTTTCAATTAAAATTCAATTTACATTGATTGTCAATAAAATTCCAATGTTGAAGTCGGTATGACAATGAAAAGCATTGAGTATTTTGATATCATTTTCCTTGAATTCCTTACTCATGAAAAATTCACCTGAAAACTCAGGTGACACTTTTTTTCAATTTTTAATTCACTGAAAATTCAATATAAAATCAATAGAAAATAAGGCTTAATTTTGACATCAAGCTTGGAAATTAGTGATGTCATTGAATTTTTAGTGATAAGTGATTACCTGGAAAATTCAATTGTTCTGATTTTCAAGCTCAAAATGAGATTCGACGGCTGATTCGACCGTAAATTGAATTAAGTTTTGAAATCTTGAAAATTTTAACGAAGTTATGCTCGAATATTCAGAAAATTGCTAACAGTGGATTGAGACATATTGCACATTTTTACTCACCTGCAGAGACACCTGTGGAATACACATTCTCCTGAATATTTGCTTCATCGAAGTTTTCCACCACAATTTGTCTCAAGAGTCTGGTCGGCACTCCACTCAATGTCTGTCGACAAGATGTACAAATTTTCTTTCCCTTCAAAGTGGGAATTTGGGTGGTGAAAGCCTTGGAGGCTAGGCGTAGTGCCTTTTTTATAAAATGATCCTTCAATTTCAGGGGATTACAAGATCTGTCGCGGAACACCATAGTAATTTTCTAAGAGTATAAACTGGAATTATTAGATTGAGTATATACTGTTAGCTGAACACTTCCAACTTAATATCGCAATTGATTCCGATAAGTTCGAGGTTATGGTGCCTCTACGCATACTGGAAGGCGCAATCTACTGCGTTTCTATGAAGCAATGAATTTTCCAGAAAATGTCAGTATTTTGATATTAAACGAATGGGGAAATAGAAAATGTCTGACATAAATATTCAGGTAATTGCAAGGCACGGAATAAAATGTAAAAACTTGTGTACAAACCACTTTTTCATCGTATTCCATCCTCCAAGAAAGGTTTTTACTTTAAAAACTTCTATCATACTCGATTCACGCAAGATTCTGATCGAAGTGATGAATAACTCAATTTGAAGAAGGATTTTCAATGCATATCTCCGATTTGAATCTAGATACGGGAAAATGTTATTGAATATTTTTTGTAGTGCTCATTACGCTCTACAAAAACGGTTATTAGTAAGAATTGGCTACTGTGCTTAGATTAAGGTGAAAATGTTGAAATATTAAATTTAATTAGATTCGATACGGGAGAAAAATAACGTATTGCATACAAATTTCGAGGTCCCACGATGAAAATTTTTGTGTGACCGCTTGAAACCTCAACACGAAACATATCAAAAAATTTAAAAACCCGAGAGGGTCCGAAAGGTTGAAAAAAATATTTTAGTTTTTGTTATCGCTAAAATGGGGTTGGCACTGGTTTCCCATATGGGGCATTCTTTGTCAAACCGGCCACTCATTTTTTCGACCATCAGCGATTCGAGCATAACTTCGTTAAAATTTTCAAGGGTTCAAAACTCAATTTAAGGTCGAATCAGGCGTTGAATCTCATTTTGAGCTTGAAAATCAGAACAATTGAATTTTCCAGGTAATCAGTTATCACTAAAAATTCAATGACATCACTAATTTCCAAACTTGATGTCAAAATTAAGCCTTATTTGCGATTGATTTTATATTGAATTTTCAGTGAATTAAAAATTGAAAAAAAGTGTCACTTGAGTTTTCAGTTGAATTATTCATGAGTAATGAATTCAAGGAAAATGATATCAAAATACTCAATGCTTTTCATTGTCATACCGACTTCAACATTGGAATTTTATTGACAATCAATGTCAATTGAATTTTAATTGAAAACTAGAAGAAAATTCCCTGTGAAAGCGTAATTGTTAGAAATTTCGCGAATTTGGGCCTGAAATTTCATGTGTAGGTTTCTAACAGTGTATATCGAAGCGTTCGAAATTCCTGACCGATAGATTGAGATTATATTTTGTTCAATATCTCTAGGAGGGTCGCGCGACGGAGCTGGTGTTGATCAACTCCCTATTGATGGACTTTTTGAGGAGACATCAAAAAATCATGATCTACCGGAAAGTGAATCCAACGGCGGAACTGGTGCTGATCAATCCCCAACTAATGAAATTATTAATGAGGTTTCAATGAATCATTCTCCCATCGAAAAACTTAAATCTGTTTCATTTAGAGTATCGGGGTCTCAGAAAGTCAATATCAGCCAACCATATTCCATCGGATCTCAATCAACGGCAATCACTGGTTCAGGTTCTCTCAGTCTAACCACTAATGCAAGTGATGAAAGCTATCATCCAACTCCACCTCAGGAGCCCCGAATTCCTAATGATGAGACCGGTCCTAAGGAGTACATCAACTTTCATCAAGCTGGTGAGGAAATGCTCAATCAATTGCGAGAAAGATTTTCACAAGCTGGCACCACTAGATCACAAAAGCAGTTGATTCTCTCCGTAGTTCCAACGTCCTGGGGTGTCAGAAGGACCAGTGAGTTTTTCGGTGCTACTCGATGGATGGTAAAACAAGTAAAGAAGATGGTCGACCAAGACGTGATCCTAACAATTCCAGGGCCACGAGAAGGGAAAAAAATGAATGAGGAAACAGTTGAGAGTATCAGGGCTTTTTATATGCATGACTCGAACAGCAAGTTGTTGGGCGGTACTAAAGACTTCGTCTCTGTGAAGTAACCTGATGGGTCCAGACTACATCTACAAAAGCGTTTTCTGTACTGTGATTTGGGAGAATTACATCGGTTGTATTGTGCAGAGCCTTCCAATTCGAAAGTGCATTTCTCAGCTTTTGCGAAATTAAGACCAGAGCAGTGTATTTTTGCAGGACAACCCGGAAACATTGCGTATGTCTGTGCGTATATTACGAAAATTTGAAACTCATGTTTAACGCTCTGGATTTTCCTCAGCTAACGGAAAATACTGATAATCAACTACTCTCGTACAGAGATTTGATTGCTTCGATCACATGTGCCGATCCATCAGCTGAGTGTTATCTAGGGGAATTTCCAGACTGTCCTAAGTCTGAACTTTTAATAGATTTCCTCCAACAAGTGTTCGACGAAAATGAAATTGATGAAGTGCGCTTTCACTTATGGACTGAAACAGATCGAGCAACAATGATAGAGGAAGTATTATCAGGAGAGGCATTCATTGAGAGTTTGTGCGACAGAATCGTAAAACTCAAAACACATGATTATATTACGAAACAACAGGCTCGATACGTAGATTTTAGAGAAGAGAATCTGGGTGAAGGAGAGTTTCTTATCCAAATGGACTTCGCAGAAAACTATCCATTCATTGCTCAGAACGCAATTCAATCATTCCACTGGAACAACAATCAGTGCACAATTTTCATGTTGTGTATTATTATAAGCGTGAAAACGAACTTCAGCACCGGTCCATCGGCATAATATCCGAAAATCGTGAAAACAACACAGTCACCGTTTGAACGTTTCAAAAATTGATTATAGACTATTTGGAAAGTCAGTTCAAAATTACCAAAGCAATATATTTCACCGACGGAGCAGCTCAACACTTCAAAAACCGTTTCTCCGTTGCTAACTTGATTCAACATTCCAATGACCATGGAATAAATGCTGAGTGGCATTTCGTTTCGACTCCGCATGGGAAAGGGCCTTGCGATGGGATTGGGGCGAATCTGAAGAGAGGTGCAACACGAGCCAGTCTTCAAGCCCAGTCTCCCGCAGATCAGATCGTGACGGAAGAGGCTCTGTTCCAATGGTCCTGTGCAACACTTCCAGACAACCAAGATTTTCTTCAGTTCTTCAATTGATCATGCCAAAGCCACTGAACAGCTTTCCAATAGATTCAAAATTGCGAAACCTATTCCAGGCATCCAGAAGGTTCATTCATTCGTGTTGGATAAAGAGAATCGAGTTTGTTTGAATCGATTTTCTTTTTCTTTAAAATGTGATTTGTTTCCTAAGAAGTCAACACGTCAATCTAGGAAACGAAAACTAAGTAATTAATGATTAAAAAACGATTTCGTTCATGATTGTTTAAGATAGAAAGATTTAAAAAATTGAGTTACTTTTTCAGTTGACATCTAAAATAAAGCTACCATAGGAAGTTGGCAGCTGTTCATTTAGTCACATAACCATTCAAATACTCTGTGCGAGGAACGAATTTTTGTTCTAAATATCGATATCATACTCAATTTGCGGAATATTCCGATAAAAGTGTTAAATAATCCAATTTGAAGAAGGATTTTCAATGCATATCTCCGATTTGAAGCTAGATACGGGAAAATGTTATTGAATATTTTTACTAGTGCTCCTTACGCTCTACAAAAACGGTTGTTACTAAGAATTGGCTTCTGTGCTTAGATTAAGGTGAAAATGTTGAAATATTCAATTTAATTAGATTCGATAGGGGAAAAAATAACGTATTGCATTCAAATTTCGAGGTCCCACGATGAAAATTTTTTCCGTACCGCCTTGTACTTTTTCTCGTTCGAAAATTGGTATTAGCCCTGTTCCGAACTTGGGAAAGTAAAAGTCACTACGGAAAAATGTTATCCAGGCTGTCATTCTGGGGATTTTTTGCTCGCGCCTTTGCCTGCTCTCGGCTTCGCCTCGAGCGCAAACTTTGCGCGAGCAAAAATCCCCAAAATGACAGCCTGGAAGTATGCTATTGTATGACCTCTTGAAACCTCAACACAAAACATATAAAAAAATTTAAAAAATCGAGAGCGTCCGAAAGGTTGAAAAAAAATATTTTAGTTTTTGTTATCGCTAAAATGGGGTTGGCACTGGTTTCCCATATGTGACGTTATTTTTATGTTGATGCTCAGAAAAAGGACGTACTTTTTTGTCTTGAACTTTTTTTATGACGCATAAAACTGGAGTTATTCGTTGTTTTAGTGAAAAAACAAAATTACCCTATAGAAAATTGGGAGAGGAGTACTAAAATTCTAAAAAAAATCAGGGATGGTTTTTTCCATGCCCAGAACCTGGGAAAAAATTTTGAAGGAAATCGCTGATGGTCGAAAAAATTAGTGGCCGGTTTGACAAAGAATGTCCCATATGCGAAATTGAACAGATTCTATCCTATATTTATTTATGACTATACCTGCATCCGATACTCCTAAAATATAGGGGATCAAGATACGCGATAGCGTATCGGGCCAAGTCCAGGTTTCTTTTAAATTTTCCTCTCTCTCCCCTCCAGTCAGCCCGCATACGCTATGAGTATCTTTGCGCCTCAGAACTTACCCCCTCCATTCCCACCAAATTATAAAAATTCACATAAAGTTAACCGAAACTCCGAGGCGAATATTATGCTTAGTTGCATTATATACTGTATCCATTAGCTGTCCAAAGTCACCTTCAATTTGTTTTTTTATCGTCAACTAGTGCAAAATCCGGTTCCATAGCAACGGACAATGCTCGATTTTCTGGATTTTTGCGATATCATTATGATTATGTGTGACATGTTTCGCGTTGTATTGGCAACCCTGTCAATCACTTCGCATAGCGAAGTTCCTACATTACCACGCAGTCGGTAATTTGAAAAAAATGACGTCACCATAGTTAGCGGGGGGGGGTTGGAGGATAATTAAAACAATCATATTGGTATCTCTTCCTTTTAGAATGGTGAACAATGGTACGTTATTTATTTAAAATTTATAAATTCAAAAATAATTTATGAAAAATGACCTGTAGTTAGCGGGGGGGGGGGGGGGGATTGATGCAAAAAATCTGGCAAAAATTGTGTAGAGAATTTAATGGTACACTATGGTAAAATATTATTAACGCTAAAAAAACTTGTTAACTATGGTCAATTTTTACTGATGGGTTCTACAGTTCCGGAGTCTATGCTGAACGAGGAGTGGGGGGAAGGCCAAGTGAGAGAGGCGGAAATCCGAAAATACGCTCGAGCGACAGAGGTTAGCTGTCAAAATCAGCTCCAAATTTTGAGTTTGATGCGTTAAACAATAAATACCATATTTACATTCAAATCCGAGATAACGTTGGACCATTTTTATAGATTCGATGGAATCTACGCGTGGAAGGGGGGAGAGGAAATCAGGATTAGTCAATTAACAATTTTAATTGTTATCTGAGGTGATGGTAGCATTTCTCAATGTCACAAAACTTGGAAAAAATAGGTGGGCCTTCAGAAACGCCACTCTGGAGTTTTGTCACCACCTAGAAGTGCATAAAAGTTGATTAGAAAATCATTATGAATTAATTGACAATTTTAATTTTCATATGAGGTGATGGTGACCTTTTTGAATGTGACAAACCTTGAAAAATATAGGTGGTCCTTCAGAAGGTCACTGTGGAGTTTCGTCACCACTTAGAAATGGCACGCAAATTAATTACCAAATCATGATTAATTAATTAACAATTTCCATTGTCATCTGAGGTGATGGTGGCCTTTCTGAATGAGACAAAACTTGGAAAAAATAGGTGGACCTTCAGAAAAGGCTCTCTGGAGTTTTGTCACCACCTAGAAGTGCACAAAAGTTAATTAGCAAATCATGAATAATTAATTACCAATTTCAATTTACGGGTATATTCCATCGAATCTGTAAAAATGGTCCAACGTTATCTCGGATTTGAATGTGAATATGGTATTTATTGTTTAACGCATCAAACTCAAAAATTGGAGTTGATTTTGACAGCTAACCTCTGTCGCTCGAACGCATTTTCGGATTTCCGCCTTTCTCACTTGGCCTTACCCCCACTCCTCGTTCAGCATAGACTCCGCAACTGTAGAACCCATCAGTAAAAAATTGCACTTGACCATAGGTAACAAATTTTTTAGCATCAATAATGTTTTCCATTGTGGGACATTGAATTCTCTTCACAACTAATTTCCAGTTTTCAATTACTAGTTTGGAATGGCCAATTTATACTTGTTCGTTTCCATCATCAATGCTTAGTCACCAATTTCCAATTGTAAATTGTCGAGTCTCCGTTGTCAAATCTCCCTTGCAGTTGTTCAACCGACAATTTTCACATTTCGATTTGAGTTGTTAATTTTCAATTTTCAATATTTTATTTTTAGTCATCAATTACCAATTGTTAATTAACAACATTTAATTGTTGATTTCCATTGGTCAATTCGTAATTTTCAAACGTCCATTATCAATTGTGAGCACTCAAGTTTTAATTGTCCGTTTCTCATTTTTAATTTTTAATCAGTGATTGACAGGTTCAACTGAAAATTGACAATTACCAAGTTGATATGTAGAAAGATAACAATTAAAATTTCCCGCTGAAAACTGGTAATTTAAAATTGGCAATTAAGCCGAAAGATTGGAAACGGATATCTCAAAATTAACAACTCCAAATGGACAATTAGAAATTGATAGTTCTAAATTGAAAATTGGCTATGCAAAATAGGTAAGTAAGAACGGTAGATTGAAAAATAACCGTTGAATACTGACAATCGGAAATCAATATTTAAAAATTGAAGATTGCAAATTCAAAGTTGACAACGGTAAATTGAGAATGTATAATCGGTAATTGAAGCTGGGGATTGAGAGTTGTGCACTGAGAATTAACAATGTTGCAACTTTCAACTGACAACGTTCAATTGTTAATTTTCAATCGTAGTTATCAATTGTCAAGTTTTATTGGTCAATTTTCAATTGTTGATTTTGAACTGTCAATTATCAGATGTCGATTTTTCATTTCCAGTTTGCAATTCCGAATGGTTCTTTTTCATAGCTATTAATTGCCAAGTTCTGAGTGACAATTTTCAATCTCAATTTTTAGTTGTCAATGCTTAATTGTCAAATCATCAGAATTCCCATTTCCTAATTGTGAATTTGAAATGGTAAATTATCAATTTTCTAATTTTCAATTTACATTGTCAATGTTTCATTTTTAATTGTTAATTTCCAGTCAGCAATTTTTAATTGTTAACTTTCCATTCTCATAATGTTTGATTGTCAATTTATCATGATTAATTAATAATTACAAATTGACAAGTGGAAATTGAAGATTGTTAATTTCAAATTCAACTTGTTACTGAGAAAGTACATCATGTATGAAACTTTCATTCATGTATAGAGAAATACTGTGAAATGGTGTCGTTGAAGCAGAACACTTTTGATTACTCAAAGGCGAAAAAATTAGTGAAATCAGAAAAAAAAACAAAAACTTTTTGAATACAATGGGCCAAGTTCATGTTTTGAGGTGGTGTACAGCCCACTAGATAAGACCACTGAAATGGCAATATTAATTGCCATCTAACTTTGACATTACATATTGAAAAAATCAAACCAATCTGAAAAAACGCCAAGCCCATGAATTGCTCTGCAGTTAATCTTAACGTCACTAATGCACACAATATGCCTGTCAATAACCGGGAAAATTGATCCAGAAGAAAAAAATTGGTGGAAAAACAGCGTCAGGACCAACGGACTTGGTGCGGTTTGTCCGACACACTCGAGTTTGCGTACCATGGTAATTTGAATATATTTTATTATGTACTTTCGCCTATACCAGATTATTATGTACGATTGTACACGTGTGGATGTTATTATGTATTACCACATGATTTATGTCGTATTACGTTTTCGATTTTTTTTTCATTATGTATACTACGTGAAGTTTTGCTTCGATGGCGCGTGGTTTCCATCCACACATTTTTTTCGCTATGTCTTTTCGAGATTTTTTATTTCAATCCAAGAAATATTTCAAACAGAGAATACAACATAACGCATTTCAACGAAAAAAATTGCAGGCTCAGAATACGGTAAAGCGTTCCATTCCACGATTATTGGTTAATGACATCATTGGTATATGAGAAAGCTTCTACACTTGATTCTAACGACCTGAATATACGCTCGCAGATAGACACCCACACGTGAACGCCGCATCCGGCCACTGGAAGATATTTTTCAGAAATATTTCTCCATGGATTCCGACCGGTAGTAGGAAGGTTCTGTGTGTGCGATCGGCGGTGTTCATAAAATTAGACCGCGTGGCCGTGCGGAACCTCACCCGTATGTCCGGGGAGGGGGTAGGTTCCATCGTGGGCGCCCGTTGTCGTAGCACAGGTGTTTCTGGAGGTTCACATCATATTCAGAAATACGATGGCCTAATGATGAAAGCCGGCACCAGTCGCATGGGTGGGTATCCACTACTCCCTGTGGAGGAACGCTCGCGAAACCGTTACCGTGGGAAGTATAAACGAGAGGTACGGAGACGAAATCGATATACATGAAGACATAAACATTTAATTTAGAGTTATGTAATATGATTGGAATTGCCTTTATACGTGGTGATATCGTGACATATAGATTTTTTGTTTTATGCAGTGATGTCATGCCATGTCATATTGGGTAGGTACCGAACTCAACTCATTAGTTACGAATAATTCGATATGGGCATTATTCAAATAGATTCAGATTTTCTGGTTATCATAGTAGGCTGAAAGAACAGAACTGCGCGGATATCCATAAACATTTATATTGTTTTCATTTGAACTTTGGGGAGTACGTAACAGCTTACCATTCGTTGACCATATCGGTGATAGTGCACCCTGAATTTGAGAAGCTGCCGAAGTTATTCTTGCCCGGCACAGTGATTGACGCTGATAACCTGGAACCATAAAGCACGTATGGGTACATCTTTGTCAGAAATAGATTGTGTAACGTCGTTTGTAAAAACAAACAGAGTCGTATAGTTCTTGGAATTGTTACATATATGTCCTACAGGACCAAGACATATTACATAGGGGACGGAGAACAAACTTCGTGGGTCGTGAATTACATGGGAGATTATGTTTTCGGAATATTTCCATGGCTTTGACGGTTATTAGTCATTTAAACAATATGCAGGTATTCTGTTTGGGCATTGGGTAATATGAGATGGAAAATAACAGTGGACTGTATCAGTCAAGGAAGTATAAATTAATTTGAAAACGTAGTAAGTTCTATGAAATCTCTATCTTTTAGTTCAGAAAACAGGAAGGACCGGCTGCATAGTATGGCCATTTAATTAAGACTAAAATCTAAGTAAACTCACCGGGAATGCAAACAAATAAACAAGGTTTTATGATAGCAAAGCACTACAATATATTTTGAAATACGTGCACATGAATTTCACGTGTCCCGTCTTGGGTGTGGGGTCCACATGGTTATAAGCCGGAACTTTTCCTTAATTGCCTTCCCAGTAAAGTAAAAAAAAACAAAAAAAATCCACTCTATTCGTATACCCTTTCGGGTCTTTACGATTTGTTCCCATCCCACCCCCCTTTAATCCCACTGTACAGCATTTGCCCAGTTTGTCACTGGAATCGAAGGAAAACCATTGGAAAAAACCTCAGATCTGTACAGCTCGTTTCTTTTACGAAACTCCCGCTCGGTTGTGTCGTGTGAGTTAAAGCCTGAAAAAAACGAATAGCGCCCATGCCGGACTTGAACCAGCGATCTCAGATCTCAAATAGCTCCCCCAATTCTAGTGCGTTAACCCGCACGGCCACAACTTGAAAATTGGAAACTGTTTATTAACATTTGTCATATATACATACTATATACAGTATTAATATCTTAAGTGCTACGCTCTAGATCATCAGCCGTTGGGTTTATATCTAATTTGAACGCAGTTTAACATAATTTTTCATTATTACAGATAATGACTTATTTACATGATGACTCGATATAAGGAAAAATGACTTTTAAAAAACCGTATAAGTAATGGGTGCATGAGGCGCGGGGGAGAAAGGGATATATGGAAAGGTGGGACAAAACAGGTGGTCAGCGAGACCAATTTGCTTTCTTATCAATATTGATGTTTTGGAGCTGGAGATTAGGATCGGATTGTAGTTTAAATTTAAATGTCGAATTTATTCTATCGATAAATTTACCTATGGTTGCCATGACCAGCGTATTGTGCATGCCGACCATTTTATTATTCTCTCAAAATTTATTTTGCACAACTTGAGGATGATTTAAGTGGGTTTGTGCTGCATCGTGTCAGGCAGGACAACCATAAGAGATACGTCTGATTAACCCTTTGTATAAAGTATGTTTCAGAGATTGACTGAGCGTTGGAGATTTCAGCAAATTATATAATCGTACTAGAATAATTTTAGTCTTGACCTTGATATCAGATATAAGTTTTTTCCACAGGAGGTTGGAATCAAGGTGTAAACCTAAATATTTCACAAAAACGGTTGGGGTAATCTTATTGCTACGCAAAGTTAAAGTCGGTTTGGCCTTCGAGCTAGTAAATAAGGTTGCTACTGATTTAGCCGCATTCACTTGAATTTTCCGTTTATTTAAATCGCTGATTGTAAGAGAAGCAGAATTTTCTATTCTTCTAACAGCTTTATTGATCGATTTGCTAGGTAAGTACAAAGCAATGTGATCAGCATAGCCTGCAATGAATACATTCCTAAGTATTCTGTTAAAAACAGAAGTGATGTATAGGTTGAATAGTACAGGGGAGGGGATAGACCCTTGCGGGACTCCCGCGACAATTTGAGTTTTAACGGAAAGTAGTGATTTGACTCTAACTTGAATATATCTATTTGAGAGATATGATAGTAGAATTTTACATAAATATTTAGGTACCATTGAGCTGTCGAGTTTATATATAAGGCCTGTGGGCCATACAGAGTTGAAGGCCTTCTCGCTGTCCAGGAGAAGAGCGGTATCTTTTATCCGGTCTTTCGCGGATTTTATGTCATTTTTGATTCTGACCAATTCGTGGCGGGTCGAGTGTTCTGAACGGAAACCGAATTGGTTTGTAGGTATTAAGTGTAACTCATCGATAGATTTTATGAGACACATTAGAATTATTCGCTCAAAGTGTTTTGCGGGTACCGGTATCAAACTGAGTTTGAGCGCAAAAATGTTAATGGCTAAGATATTTATTCTGTTTGTAGGAGGATCGTGGGTGGTTCAGCGGTGGATTCGAGCAGGTATGCATAGGGATGCGATGATTGTGATTCTATCAAGGGGGGTGTCAGCTCTTTGGATTTTAGAGATCATGTTCTTAATCTTTGAGAGGTTTTCGAGAATGCTAAGGGATTTTAGGTCATCAAGGAATTGTTTCACTGTATTAATAAAGTTTTTAGTTGTACTTAAATGTAATTCCGGATCATGAGTCTCCATCGGAATGGTCGTAGGTTCAGCGGTGGGTGAGCCAACATTCGTTCTTAAGGTTTCCATCGTTGGAAAACGAGAAGCGTAGGATGGCCTGGACATCTTCGTGGCAGTAGAGATGGGCGTAGGCTCGAGGACTGGAGGAAACGGATGTTGCTTTCCAGGTTTTGCATCGTAGCTGAGTGTGGGGTAGCGGGCAGTTCTCGCTCTGCTCTTTTTGGTGCTGGTGGTTGGACTATTTTTTCATGAGTCTCCACAAATTTGGTTCGTGAGGCGCACTGACGATAGCTCGCTGTGTGAGCTAGACCATAATTTGCGCACTTCAGGGAGGTGCTGGTGCAGGTTTTGATGTCGTGATCGCCTGCGCATTTCACACATCTGGGATTTAAATTACAGTGCTGACTGGCGTGTCCAAATTTTTGGTACCGGTAGCACTGGTTGTTAGGTTTTGATATATTTTTCTATCTTAAATGTATGATAGAAAATGGTTTTAATAGCAGCGAGGCTGGTCAAGGTTACATCAGGCCCAACCGCAATTGCAAACACCGGTAGTGGCCTACTCTCTTTGCTGTTTCCGTCTCTGTTTGTTTTCACAAACTGCCGGACTGATAATACCTTTATGCCGTGTTTGGATATTTCCGCTTCAATCTCGTGCTGAGTAAAACTGGCGGGAAGACTCACTTCTTAGACCGAAGGTGTAAAAATGTAAATTTTGCCTTTTCAGGATACCTGCGATTTTATTATAATCCTCCGTCGATTGTAGATGGACGATGATGGTACTACCATTGAATTTCATCCTGAAGTTTTTGTCCGAGGCGTTGACTTGCAGAAAGTTGATTAATTTTTTGGTCTCCAATTTGTAATTTTCAATAACTATTGGAGGCACTGATGTTTGTTTTTGAGCCTGTTGTGGCACGGCCACAACCGTCGGTCCTTCCCCGTAAAGTATTTATCGAATAGATTGTGAAGCGCAATAAGTAATCGTGCTCGAGCATTGAAACAAAATTAATTAGTGGTGTGTGCATGTGTATGCCCCACTCGGGGCACAAACAAAACTTCCCGATTTGGTATTTTAGCACAGCGTACTAAATTTATTCTTCTCCAATATACCCCGGTTAACCAGTAGTATCATACTGAAAACTTGCAGATTTCAGAATTCTAAACTGAGTCATTAATGAAGCAGATGATGATGAATCTTGAATAGATGCATGGTGAGCATGAGGATGAGACTTATCAGCGTTACATAAGTGGGAGTGAGACGCTAAGAGGACCACGGCCGCAATAAAGACGATAACTTGAATATTTTACCCAGTGGAACAGTATAAATGCATGCATTTTTTAAATAACTTTGCATATACTGCACGAATGCCATCCAAAATGTAATCCGCTCCATTCTGCATGGGAATGCTTCGATAATTACCTTCATGGCATCGCTGGATTCATTCATTCACTCATTATATACATAATTGTTGAGACTGCTCTATACAGTCAAAAAATGAAATATTTTTATATGGGGAACACCTTTTCTTATATAAATTTTTCGCTAACTCTAATTAACTTCCCGATCTAGGGAAGTTATTGTAATCACCCCGGAAAGTGAAAATTGGATTTCCGCCATATCTCCACGTTTCAACGTCTCCCCAATCGTTCTGGACCACTATTGGAGAAATGTCTGTATGAATGTGTGTGTGTTCGTACGCATGTGCCAGAATTTTGCGTTAACGATTTCTTGAAAACTAAGAGTCCCATTCGATTAATTTTTGAAGCGAAGCTTTTTTACGGACGATTGGTGGGTCACGTATAAAACTTATCCAAAAAGATGGGGGTGAACCAAGAAAAAGTGAAATCGGTACCGTCACCGTACCCTTAACTCCCCCCTCCATTTGATCCAAGTAACGCTCCATACAGCGTCGTAGATGCATGCGCAACAGAAATCTCTCTCATTCTTTGATCATGCTCTCTCTCTCTCTCGCTCAGCGCAGAGGCGTTATATGCGTTGCACGCCAAGAAACGTTCGCTAACGTATATATCGTGGTGAAAAATAAAAAAACAGAAGATTGTACCTGACCTCCCAAATTAATATGTATATATATATATATATGTGTAGAGAGCGACAGAGGAACAGAGAGATTAATCGAATCACAGTGCAGTATGGAAAATTAAAATGAATTTAAAATAGGCCGCCACGTGACATGGGCAATACGTAAAAGCTTCAGGTTCTCTCGGGCGTCCCACGACGACTGCATGTTTTTTTTTTATGGATGAGTATTTATGTAAGGTAGTGTTGATTAGATTCTGGAAGGAATGCATTCAGCAGTTTTCAATAATTTCCAGAAAATCGCAAGGCCAAAAATCGCAAATCGGGTTAATCAACGGTCATCCATAAACTATGAGAATTAGCGCAAAATTTATATAAGAAAAGTTGTTCCCCATATAAAAATACACATTTAATGTCGAATGACTTTTTTCTATAATTTGCATAATGAAGGAGGTATCGCAGTCTCAACAATTATGTGTGTAATGAGTGAATGAATGAATCCAGCGCTGTCATAAAGATCTCAATTGGCGCATTTCCGTGCAGAATCGAGTGGATTACATTTTGGACGGCATTCATGCAGTACATGCAATGCTATTATGAATTGTAATTATTTATACGGTTCCACGGGGCAAAATATTACAGTTATGGTCTTTATTGTGGCCGCACTCGTATTGCCGTCTCACTCCCACTCAACTAACGCCTATGAGCCTCATCCTCTTGCTCCCCATGCATCTACTCGAATATTCATCATTATCTGCTTGATTAATGACTCAGTTTAGAATTCTCAAATCTGCAAGTTTTCACTATGACACTACTAATTACCCGGGTTATATTGGAGAAAAATAAATTTAGTACGCTGTGCGGAAATACCAAATAGGAAAGTTTTGTTCCCGTCCCGTATGGGTCACACACATTCGCGCATCACTAGTAGTTTATGCAGTAGAACATTATAAACAATTGACATTGTTAATGACAATATATGTAATGGACCATGTTTTTATTCGGTGAAAAAAAATCCAATTTTTTCCCTCGAACGTTGGAGTAAGACAATGGGTTAATTTAGAATTAATCAATCACGCTACACTCTTATTTAACACTCCTATTTATTTTCTGTCTAAGTCGAAGAATTATTTACACTGATTGAGTAACTCTAAATAACATTCAAAATGAACCGGATTGGTAAAAATACGTATATTTGGTCACGAGTTAAAATGGACTGTATTTTTCCAAAGTAAAATGAGCAGAGTATAACGATATGAACTTTAACTCGACTGAGAATGGAACTGCCGAAAATTGTGAAGGCTCGACGTCAACTAGAAAATAGAAAAACAGCAGCGAGCCAATAAAATCGTCTAAATGTATGATGATGTATTTTAGACAAGGATAAGGGATGCGAAGGACACATAAGGTGCAGAGGATCGTCAGGTAGGGAACTTTATTATAGGTGGCGATTGCTTATGAATCTAATGGGTTTCCCTGAAGGGGCTGGCAAGTGATAACCATTGCTAGATGGTTGGAACTATTGGTCTCCAAGTAAAGGACAATGAATAATAGAAATGATCTAGCCGAAATGGTATAGAAATATATGAAAAGGTTGGCGCCGACTGTCTGTCCAGGAAAACTATCCAATTTTTTCAAAAGAGAAATACTTTAGGTAATTCGTAATGTCTTTTTCGGACTTTGAAGTATACAACTCAAGGCACCAAGCTCCTAGGCAAGGAAATTACCTACTTCCCAAAAATGGGAATATTCTAGATAATTTAAAAATAATTAAGCATAGAAGAATACGTTAAATTTCCGCGAAAAATTGAAAATAATCATTTTTGAAATGTTCTCTTGTAATTGACGATACGGCACAGACCAATTCCATCCAAAAACGAAGCAGATTTAAGTTACGTGAAGACGCTTCGGTTGAATCATTCAGTACCTCGATCGCATAATTCAGTCGGGAGAAATCGTGGACGATAAATTTGACCCCATACATACCTACCTACATACACACACACACAATGGGAGGAACCTAACTCCCGAAACCAAGGGTGCCAAGGGTGGGCTGCCTATAACAGTCCATGAAGCAAATATGAACAGTGATGGTAACACAATCGTATCCGACGCGAACAACCCCCAAAAGGGAAATTCCGCCGTCGGTTCCGATCAGGTGAAAGCCCCGATGGCCGGCGCTGTCTCCTCGGATTGTGGGAAGAGCCAACTATCACTTGATCGTCCCCGCGTGGCCCACTTGGCCCCAAACGCTACAAGTGGATTCCAAAGTAAGATGAAGACTACATAGGATCAGCAAGAAAATGATCTGGCCACGCTGGTGAATTTTCTTATGGATAAAAATCGAAGAAGCCTCAACGAAGAGATTCGCAATCTTGCTAGCAAAATCCAAACTTCCGCAAAGCGCATACGAACTATGACGGAAACAGGGGAATCCAAAACACCCCTACTAGCAGCGGCATGGCTCACCCCCCCCCCCCCCGGGTCCTGGTTTGCCTCAGGTAAATCTAGGGAGCGGTCATAATGCCAGGGAAAAACCCGGAACATCCCAACAAACGCCCATGAGACGGGATATAAGAAAGGAGAGAACGCCGCCCGATGACACACCGGGCAAAAAGCTCAAAAGTGCGCTAACAACCTCGCCCATGAATGTGGAGGAGCTGGTAAGCAATGACACTCCGGTAGGCGGAAACGGTGCCGCGGACGAAGCGTCGAATCCCGTAACAGAAAATTATGAAAGTGTTTGGGAGAAAGGCAAGAGACGAAAGAAAAAACGTAATTTGCCCCAAAACCCCCCAGGAGTTACCCAGAGTAATTTTCAGTTGAAGAAGAAAACAGCCAACCGATCGGATACGCGGATTATTTGACCGACCGCTAAAAATATGTACTCTGGAATTTTAGGCGGAATAAAGAAAGATGAGAACGTTTATGCGGCTAGCACATGCGCAGATAAAATCTGCAAAACAGCCTCAGGAAATGTTCTATTAATCCTTGCCAAAAGAAAGAAGGAACACACTATTGAGCTGGAGAAGGCCCTGGTTGGAGCCCTCAAAAACGGTGCAACAGTCCTCAACAAAAGACCCCAACAAGAACGGGAAATTAAGGATCTCGATGACGTCGCGACTAAAGAGGACATTCTTGATGCCTTAAGACAGGCTGGTTGCGCGGACAGTGACATTTCAGTGAGCGCCGTCAGGTCTCTTCGCAAGCCATACAGACGGACACAATCTGCCTACGTAATACTTCCTACGGCGACTGCAAGGAACATACTGAGCAAGGGCAGTAAGATACGGATAAGCCTGGTATAGGCCCGTATTGTGACCGTCGCAAGGCCATTAAAGTGCTTCAAGTGCTGGCACTACGAGCATCTTGGCATTAATTGTAAGAGCTCCATGGACCGATCAGAACTGTGCCACAAATGCGGCGAAAAAGGGCATAAAAGCTCTGAATGCAAGGCGTCTCCCAAATGTGTTCTATACCTCGAACAGGAACCCACGAAGGATCATGCCCATGTAGCTGATACTATCAAGTGTCTAGTCTATCAGAGTGCACTTCAGAAGATCCGTACGAAACCATAGTGCGAGTGTTGCAAGTGAACCTTGCCCACTGCGCAGCCGCACAGGATCTGCTGACGCAGGCCGTTAGGGACTTGAAGATTGATGTTGCCATCATTTCGGAACCATATAGGAACCTATATACTCAACCTTGGGTGACCGATATTAGCCATAAAGCCGCCATATGTTCTTGCGGTGCTTTGCCGTTTGAGGGATACGACGGTAACGAACAGTCTGGATTTGTGGTGTCCAAGGTGAATGGTATCTATTTTTATAGCGGCTATGCACCACCAAGCCTTTGTTATGAAGACTTCACAGCATTTCTAGATAGACTCGTGGTGCATGCGAAACAGCATTTCCCGGTGGCCATTGCGGGGGATTTCAATTCTTGGGCAGTCGACTGGAGTAGCAAGGAGACGAATCAGCGAGGACGTACTTTACTAGAAGCCTTTTCGACTCTAGATGTCGTCCTATTGAATGATGGAAATGAACCGACATATCGCAGAGGACCAGCGAGCTCATTTATAGATCTCACCTTCGTCAGCAGTAGCCTGATGAAAGGAAAATGTGCATGGGAGCCATCCGAGATCTACACTGCCAGTAAGCATCGAGCGGTACTCTGGGAGGTATTGGTTAATTGGAGGTCTGCGACCACATCGAATAAAACAAACGAAATAGGCTGGAATGTGAGAAAATTCGACATCACCAGTTATGTTGTGGCATTACAGATCGACTCAGTAAGTGGTAGAAATGCCACCGAAAAAGTGGATGGAGTCATGCGGAGAGTCACCGATGCCTGTGACGAGAGTATGCCCAGGAAAGTCAGTGCAAACCGACGGCCACCGGTGTATTGGTGGAACGATGAAATAGCTATGCTTCGCAAGCAATGTTTCGCAGCGAGAAGATCTTGGCAGCATGCAAGGAGGAAGTCCAATGCCGAAAGCCTCAAAGTGAAGCATAAAGCTGCTAAGCGTAAACTTACTAAGGCCATAAACCTTCGCAAACGAGACTGTTGGAACGAGCTCTTGGAGGAAGTGGATAAGGATGCTAGGGACAGACCGTACAAGGTAGTTATGGCGCGACTTAAGAGTCAGCCGATGCCATTATCGACCTGCCCTGAGCTTCTGGAGAGGATTGTATCTGTCTTATGTCCTCAACAACCAAATCTTACTAGAACGTGTGTGAAGAATGCTATCAACGGCGAAATTCCAGTGATTACAGCTGACGAACTATTGCAGGCCTGTAGTAGAGTGGGCAACAACAAGGTTCCGGTCTCGATGGTGTGCTAAACATAGCGCTGAAGGCAGCCATTAATGCAGCACCTAGAATTTATCCAGACATGTACAATGCTTACATTCAGGAGGGGATCTTCCCGAACAGATGGAAGCAACAGAGACTCGTACCTCTTCCTAAGGGAAAAAAGCCACCGGACGAGCCGTCCTCATATCGTCCACTCTGTATGCTGGATCCGGCGGGGAAAATCCTGGAGCCCATAATACACCAGAGAATTGAGGCAGTGGTGGAACCCTTGTTGGCCGAAGCCCAATACGGCTTCAGACGACGAGGATCTGCGTTGGATGCTATAGACCGGGTGGTGAAAACAGCCAAGAAAACAATCGAGGGCGGGCGATGGACAGGAGGTACGAAACAATATTGTTTATCCTCATTGCGGTGGGATTCCATTCTGGCGGCATTGTCGAAGCTACTGATATCGGCATATTTGCAAAAGATGGTAGCTAATTACTTTACCCACCGAGTCCTTAGATATGACACAGCAGTAGGTCCTAAAACAGGTAAGGTTACTGGGGGTGTACCCCAAGGCTCAGTGTTGGGTCCTCTTTTGTGGAATATCGTATATGACGAATTGCTCAAAACAGCATTACCGCGCGGGGGCCAAACTCGTAGCTTTTGCGGATGACGTAGCCATAATCATTGTGGGCAAACACATTTTCACGCTCCAGGTCATTTTCGACAATGTTTTCAACTAAATACGGCAATGGATGGACATCATAGGTCTATAACTTGCGGAGCATAAGACCGAAGCACTTCTTATCACAAGCCGAAAGCAATTGGAGACAAGGCGGTTGGCTTCCTTCTTTCTTTCTGTAAAAAAAAATCAAATAAAACAACACACAGACACACACACACACACAGACATTTTGTTTTAACTAGTCTGAAAAGTCAGAAATACCATGGAACGTGGAGATCTAATAGCAAATCGATTTTTCATTTTCGAGGTCAAAACAATAACTTCCCCTATCGGGTTGATAATTCCATTCAAAAACATGACGTCAAAGCCTGCACTTCGAAAACCCTCAAGAGCGCGAACTGCGGACTAGCCCACACGGCCAGTTACAGAGAGTGTTCCATGCGCCTAAAATTCATGGAAACCCAAAAAAACGAGCACAGTCGGCCAGGCCCAGCATACCGCTATTGGAATTGCCCGCTACACCTCTCTTGCCTGCCGCACGTCACTCGGCCACGATCCAGAATCTGGAAAGGAACATCCAGTTCCTCCAGTCTCCTGCAGTCCCAGTGCCAACTCCGAGTTCTACTGCCAACACGTCCAGGCCCACCTACGCTTCCTTCTTCTCGACGGTGGAAACCTCGAGCAGGAATCTTATCGCACCCACTGCTGAACCTAGGACCATCCCAATGGAAACACATGATCCCGAATCTTATTTAAGTAGAACTAAAAACTATATAACTACAGCGAAGCAAGTCCTTGACGAGTTAAAAACCCTTAGAATGGCCGAAATCCTTTCAGAACTTAAAGAGATGAGCTCTCAACTCCAAACAGCCCTTACACCAATTGATAGAATCACAATTATCGCATCCTATGTCCACCTGTTCTCACTCTCCTCAGACACACCTACGATTCCCCAGCAAACATAACCAACATATTAGCAATTAATATTTTTGCGCTCAAGCCTAATCTGGACGAGTTATTACACATCGTGCATAGAAATAACATCAAAATTTGTCAGATTTCAGAGACTAAGTTAAACAGCAAAACAAAGAAAATTAACTTCCCAGACTTCTCGCTGATCAGGGAAGACAGAACGGCCAAAGCAGGTGGTGGTGTTGCGGTGGCGATCCACAAAACCTTGTCACATAGAACTCTTCCGCATGATCTCCTGTCGCTCACCGAATACGTGGGAGTAGAGGTTCAAGTAAACCATAAAAAAATGAAGATCTACTCGATCTACAATCCACCGGATGTCTCAATAGATACAAACCTATTGAGGCACCTACTTTCCGATAGCACTCCAACAATTATTGTTGGAGACTTCAATGCGAAGGACACTGCTTGTACCTCTGCTAGGCCAAACGAATCAGGTAAGATTCTCTCAAATTTTTTGACGGAACAAAAAATTCATCTGCCCTTTCCAGACGTTCCTACACACTACCCTCATCATTCAAACACTCCTAGTACTATTGACCTTTTATTAACTAACAACATCTCTATCATTAATAATTTCACCACACTTTCCGCATTCCCATACGATCACCTACCATTGTTTTTCTCCCTATTTGGCAGACCGACCTCACCAGAATCAGCAAAAATTTTGAACTACGCGAAAACCGACTGGAATAAATTCAAGGATACCTTAAATGATGAGATTTCTACACCAAACCCGACTTGTAACACCACTGAAGCAATAGATAAACACATAACACATTTCACTCAAATTATTCAAACAGCCCTGGATTCCTCCACTCCCATCTCCTCATCCAAATCCACCCATACTCCTATACCACCCGAAATAGCCTCCTTAATAAAACTCAAAAATTATATTAGGTCAAGATGGCAAAAAACGCGGAATCGCTACCTTAAATCCGAACTCAATCAGCTGATAAAAGAAATCAGACTTAAATTAACAGAATGGAAACAATCATCTTGGGACAACAAACTTAGAAACAGAAACTGAAAAGATCACTCTATTTGGCGCGTAGCAAAATATTTTAATACCACCGGTAAAAGTAAAATCCCCACATTAAAGTCGAACAACAGATAAGGCTAATACACTTTATAAACACTACGCAAATATCCATGAACTATTGGCCTCTCGAGGAAACAAATCGTTTGAACAGCAAGTCACAGGTCATGTGAAAAAAACTATTCTCAAAGCCCCTATCGAAACTCCCATTAATTTCCTTACAAATCCCCGTGAAATCATTTCCGCTTTCAAAAAACTACAAAATAAATCAGCCCCGGGTGTGGATAATATTCCCGATATAGCGCCAAAAAACCTCCCAATTAAAGCAATAAGTTTAGTAACAAAGATATACAATGCATGCCTCCTCAGACAATATTTACCGGAACTCTGGAAAGGAGCGGTGGTCATTCCGATTCTAAAGCCCGGTAAGCCCCCTTCGCATCCGGTGAGCTATAGGCCTATTAGCCTCCTACCGGTATTGGCTAAACTTTTTGAGCGAATAATTTTAGCTCGTCTCAAAAAACCCATACAAGAGTTACAACTAATGCCTATGAATCAATTTGGTTTTCGATCAGAGCACTCGACCTGCCACCAGCTGGTTAGAATTACGAATGATATAAAATCCGCGAAAGACCGGAAAGAAGATACCGTTCTTCTTCTCCTGGACAGCGAGAAGGCCTTTGATTCTGTTTGGCCCACAGGCCTTATATACAAACTCGAAGAATTAAATGTCCCTAAATATCTATGTAAAATTTTACTATCACATCTCTCAAATAGATATATGCGAGTTCGAGTTGAAACTTCGCTTTCGGATAAAATAGAAATTGTCGCAGGAGTCCCACAAGGGTCTATTCTCTCGCCTATTTTATTGAACTTGTACATTGCTTCTGTTATTAGCAGAATTCCGAGAAATGTATCCATTGCAGGCTATGCTGATGACATTGTTTTGTATTCAGCTAGCAAATCGATCAACAAAGCTATTAGAAGAATAGAAAATGCTGCTTCTCTCACAATCAGGGAATTAACGAAATGGAAAATTCAAGTGAATGCTGCTAAAACAGAAGCAATCTTATTTACTAGCTCCAAGGCCAAGCCGACTTTAACTATTCGTAGCGATAAGATCACACCAACCTACTCTGTAAAGTATTTAGGCTTACACATCGATTCCAAACCCCTGTGGAAAAAGCATATATCTGAAATCAAGGTCAAGACTAAAGTTATCCTAGTAAGATTGTATAATTTGCTAAAATCGCCCGCACTCAGTCAATCCCTCAAACTTACTCTCTACAAAGGGTTAATTAGGCCCATTATCACCTATGGTTGTCCTGCCTGGCACAATGCAGCGAAAATGCCCTTGAATCATCTTCAAGTGATTCAAAATAAATTCCTACGAATAATAGGAAATTTTAAAAGAAGAACGACTATTGTGGAAATACACGAAACGCTTCCTGGTTCAAATCCCCCATAGGGCGAGAATTTTTTCGGAATGTCTGATGAGCGGGAGGTTGCTCATAGAGTAGCCGCCTGTACCGACACAGGTTTTCTGTGGTTTCCTGTGTCTTATCATGCGAATGCGGTGCAGCGTATGGTCCACACACTTACATACCCATAAGGGATCGAAGGCGTTAAAAATAAAGAAAACTAGTGGTGTGCAAATGTGTGTGCCCCATACAGGGCACAAACAAAACTTCCCGATTCGGTATTTCAGCACAGCATAAGCATGCTGATGAACAAACTCACCAGTGATATCAATAATTGACCCTTGTGACTAATAATTACTGCACGCGATCGATTTAGTTTGATTTTTAAGCCCCATAAAAATATTCAACTGGCATTCGTCCATCTGGTTACCCTCTCTACCTCTCTACTTTCCCGCTGTTTGACATCCTTCTCGCAGTTGTCGACATATTCATTCGCCAAGTATATTCTAGTTCACCTCGCAATATGTTTTAACCTATATCGAAAAAAGTCATACTGAATGTGCATTGTTGTGTAAGGAACGACCGTGATCTGCATTGTTCCCGTATTTCAAATTGCTCGGACGACCATACCTCCTTAATTATGCAAATTATGGAAAAAAGTAATCTCACGTAAAAGCTGTATTTTCATATAAGGAATAGTTTTCTTGAGATAAGTTTCCCGCTAACTTTAATATTTTACCCAGTGGAATCGTATAAACAATTGCAATTGTTAATAACATTGCATGTACTGCACGAATGCCATCCAAAATGTAATCCGCTCCATTCTGGACGGAAAGGTTTGGATTGAGACCTTCATGACAGCGCTGGGTTTATTCATTTATTTATTACATACATAATTGTTGAGACGGCCATACCCCCTTAATTATGCAAATTAATCAAAAAAAGTCATTCTACATAAAATGTGTATTTTTATATGGGGAACAACTTTTCTTATATAAATTTTGCGCTAACTTTCATAGTTCATGGATGACCGTTGATTAACCCGATTTACGACTTTTAGCCTTTCGATTTTCTGAAAATTCTTGAAAACTGCTGACTGGATTCCTTCCAGAATCTAACCAGCACTAAGTTACATGAAAACTCATCGATCGAAAAAAAAAAATAATGGAATCGGACCATTAGTTTTCAAGAAATCGTTGACGAAAAATTTGAGCACATACATACGAACATACACACACACACATACACATACAGACATTTTTTCAAAAATGGTCTAGAATGATTCGGGAGACCTTGAAACGTGGAGATCTGGTCAAAATCCGATTTTCGATTTTCGGGGTGATTACAATAACTTCCCTATATCGGGAAGTTAAAAAAAAATCGGACATGTCTTCTCTCATCATAACTCCCCCTTCAGGTCTCAGGAGTAAATACCCCGTATGAGTATATGCAACAAAAATAGTCCTCATACCCCAGCACGAAATTTTGGATCTGTTCCTTTGCACTGCATCAAAGGCAACACGTGCAAATATTTTAATTTGACTAATATTAAAGAGATCAAAGAGAGTAATCATGTCGTTAGACTTGTGAGGAGTACGATTGTAGGCGCAAACAGCTGCTGACAAGGCAAAATCCCATAGGTTTCCTGGCAATGGGGATGTAGCATCATACATGTATGATCTAACTTTCTTCTGAATCCTTTAGTTAAAGCGGTCAGACACACCGTTATGCTCAAGCGTATACGGACAAGCTAGGTGTAGCTCTGCAGCTAACGTTCTCAGTATTTCTAGTGTATGGCCCCCCCCTAAACTCAGTTCCCTGATCTGAACGTAGATAACAGACTTTTGCATCGAAGCCAAGCAAGTTTTTTGCACTTCTGATAAACCTTTCTACGCAATGCCCTGCCTCATTCTGTCCTTTCATTGCGTATACCATAGCAAGTCGCGAATACTCATCGGTAAAAACGGCAATAAATCTATATCCCTTGGGATGAGAACTCGGAGATATTGGACCCATTACGTATCTTCGTACCGTTGAAAATGGCAATTTATTGAATTTCGATACTAAATACACACAGCAAGTCGGAATTGACTCTTCGACAACCATGTTATTCAGATCTTTATTGTTCGGAAACTTCAGCTGTAGGGCTTTGACGCATCGACGCATGTCCCAATCTCACGTGCCACAGCATTGCTCTATTGTTATTTCAGAAAGTTGTATCAATGTTGGGGAACGCCGAAATTTCTTCAATGTCTTATTCATGAGACAATTCGTCAAAATCGTGAACTTTCCTAGCCCAAATAGTGCAATCAAAATTTCAGTGTTCATCAGGAACCTTGACGTGACTATTTTTCTCCTTCTCACTCGGTGTACTCCCCTTCTCGGTACCTACTGAGATTCTAGGAATTTTTTCAGGGTGATTTTTAACTTCCCGATTACCCGGGAAGTTATTCTAACGTACCCAAAATCCAAATTTGTTGTTTCATTATCTAACTAGGGTTTTAAGTATAGCAAAATAATTCCCGTCAAATTCTGAGTTGGCGGCTGTGTGTGTGAGTATGTATGTGTACAAAATTTTGCGCAACGATTTCTCATGAACGAATGCCGTTATTCAAGTTTTCAAGGTCGCGGTCCAAGCGTTTCCATATAACTTGTGACATTTTGGATGCTAATGAGATTGGAAACTAATGAGATTTTGGATGAAATTAATGCAGTATATATATTGTTATTAACAATTTCAATTGTTTATAATGTTCTATTGCATAATCTGTTAAAGTTAGCGTAAAATTCATATAGAAAGAGATGTTCCCCCTATAAAAATACGTATTTTATGTAGGATGACTTTTTTCGATGATTCGCATAATTAAGGAGGTATGACCGTCTCAACAATTATGTAGGTAATGAGTGAACGAATGAACTTAGTGCTGTCATGACGGTCCCAATCGAAGCGTTTCCGTACAAAATCGAGCGAATTACACTTTGGATGGGATTCGTGCAGTATATGCAATGGTATTAACTTCCCTATCTTGGGGAAGTTATTGTTATGGGTCGGAAAAGCGAAATTGGAAATTTCACCTGATCTCCACGTTTCATGACCCCTAGAAACGTTTCCAACCATTTTGAGGGAGATGTTTGTCTGTGTGTGTGTGCGTATGTGAGCAAAATTTTGTCGAACGATTTCTCCTAGACAAATTATGGGATTTGGTTTTTTTTTATACTTATTGGATAGGTTTCCGCCTAACCTAGCCCTGATTAGATTTTGAACATAATCGACCCAGCGATTTTATAGTTATTAACAAATGAATTGTTTATATCGCTGCGTCGTGAGAACGATTGAAGATACGAAAAAAACTGTTCGATCAAATTTGTTTCACACACAAAAATAGATATGTAATGTTGTATACCTTTTTTGGCTGCCACCGATAGTTTATTGTTATTAACAAATTCAATTGTTTAGATTGTTATATAGTAAGAACGGTTAGAGATACGCAACAATGTGTTAAATGAAAGTCGTTCCACACGTAAAAATACATATTCGATGTTTTAGACTTTTTTGGCTAAGACCCATAGTTAATTGTTATTACCAAATTGATTATTTATATCGCTTGATCGTGAGAATAATTCGAGCTACGGAATAAAGTGTCTAACGAAAGTTGTTCTACACGAAAAAATACACATTCGATGTGTTACGACTTTTTTGGCTAACACCCATAGTTAATTGTTATTAACAATATCGATTGTTTATATCGGTCGATCGTGAAAATAATTCGAGATACGGAATAAAGTATGCAATGAAAGTCGTTCCACACATGAAAATACACATTGGATGCTTTATGACTTTTTTGCCAACACCCATAGTTAATTGGTATTAACAAAATGGATTGTTTATATTGCTCGACCACGAAAACGATTAGAGATACGAAACAAAGTGTCCAATAAAAGTCGTTCCACACATGAAAATGCACATTTGATGTTATATGAATTTTTTTGCCAACACCCATAGTCAATTGTTATTAACAAAGTCGATTGTTTGTATCCGTCGAGTGTTAGAATAATTCGAGATACGGGATAAAGTGTGGAATGAAAGTCGTTCCACGCGTAAAAATACACATTCGATGTTTTAGACTTTTTTGGCTAACGCCCATAGTTAATTGTTATTAACCAAATCGATTGTTTATATCGCGCGGTCGTGAGAATAATTCTAGATACGGAATAAAGTGTCCAATGAAAGGCGTTCCACACTTAAAAATACACATTCGATGTGTTATGATTTTTTTGGCCAACACCCATAGTTAATTGTTATTAACAAAATCGATTGTTTATACCGCTCGATCGTAAGAATAAGTCGAGATACGGAATAAAGTATCCAATGAAAGTCGTTCCATACATGAAAATACACATTGGATGCTTTATGACTTTTTTGCCAACACCCATAGTTAATTGGTATTAACAAAATGGATTGTTTACATTGCTCGACCCCGAAAACGATTAGAGATACGAAACAAAGTGTCCAATGAAAGTCGTTCCACACATGAAAAGGCACATTTCATGTTTTATGATTCTTTTCGCCAGCACCCATAGTTAATTGTTATTAACAAATGGAATGGTTTATGTCGCTCTATCACGACACTAATTAGAGATACGAAATGAGTTGTTGAATGAAAGTTATTCCACACCCAAAAGTACACATTTGATTTTTTATGAGTTTTTTGCTAACAGTTATAGTTTTTCACAAATTGAATTGTTCATCTAACTCTATCGCGAGAAAGGATATCTTTTTTAAAAATCTCTTTTTATTTTAAGAATTATAAAATTTCTAATTTTTGGTCATTTTGAAAAGTTTAAAACGTTTACAGGCATTAATGGCTGTGTATTTTAACACGGGTTACAAGCAGGGTAACGGCGGGGAATAAGTGCAACAATGTTTTCTGGTAGAGTTGAGATGGAGTTGAGATAGAGTTGGAATGGAGTTGGATAAAGTGCCGGTAGAACATTGAACTGCTAATGTGCATTTTACCACAGGTTACAGGTAGGGTAACGGCGGAGAATAAGTGCAACAATGTGTTCTGGTAGGGTTGAGATGAAGTTGAGATAAAGTTGGAATAGAGGTGGATTTCACAAACCGAGACACAAACCGAAATTTTGTATATAACATATGCGGCGGAACGATCGGGAAGTTATTGGTTCGACCCGTAGAGGGTCAAACTCAAATCCCGTTTATTAAGAATTGTAATTGTTTATACTGTCCCACTCCCTAAAATATTAACGTTATCGCGGGACTATTTTTATTAACTTCCCGATCTAGGGAAGTTATTGTAATGACCCCGAAAATGAAAAGTGTCAGATCGATGAAATTTTCACATTTCTCGACGTTTCAGATCATACCGACACGATTTCAGAGGAGTGGTCGTATGTGTGTGTGTGTGTGTGTGTGTGTGGACAAAAACTTTGTTTAACGTTTCCCAAGTAGCCACCGTAGCAATTTACCGTTTTTTTTTATCGACGCGCCGTACTGTTCTTCAGGTCTGAAAGGAACGATTTATGCGAAAAATAATTTGTTCTATTGTTATTAACAAATTCAATTGTTTATATCGCTCTATCGCAAGAACGGTTTGAGATACGGAAAAAAGTGTTTAATGAAAGTTGTTTCTCGCCATGAAATACACATTTGACCCTTAATGACTTTTTTTCATGACACCCGTGGTTAATTGTTAGTAACAAAAAAGTTTGTTTATCTCGCTGCGGCGTGAGAACGGTTGAAGATACGAAACAAATTAGTTAATGCAAATTGTTCCAAACACAAAAATACATATTTTATGTCGTATAATGTTTTTTGCTAACACCGATAGTTAATTGTTATTAACGAATCAATTGTTCATATCGTTCTATCGCAACAACGGTTTGAGATACGAAAAAAAGGGTTGAATGAAAGTTGTTTCCCGCCAGGAAATACACATTTGACCTTTTATGACCTTTTTTCATAACACCCGTAGTTAATTGTCAGTAACAACAAAGATTGTTTATATCGCAGTGGCGTGAGAACGGTTGAAGATACGAAACAAATTAGTTAATAAAAATTGTTCCAAACACACAAATACATATTGTATGTCGTATAACTTTTTTTGCTAACACCGATAGTTAATAGTTATTAACAAATTTAATTGTTTACATCGCTCTATCGCAAGAACGGTTTGAGATACGAAAAAAAGTGTTAAATGAAAGTTGTTTCCCCCCACGAAATACACATTTGACGTTGCAAGACTTTTTCTGATAACACCCGTAGTTCATTGTTAGTAACAATAAAGATGGTTTCTATCGCAGCGGCGGGAGAACAGTTGAAGATACGAAACAAATTAGTTGATGAAAATCGTTCCACATACAAAAATACATGTTTGATCTCGTATAACTTTTTTTGCTAACACCGATAGTTAATAGTTGTGAACAAATTCAATTGTTTAGATCGCTCTATCGCAAGTACGGTTGGAGATGCGAAACAAAGTGTGTAATGAAAGTCGTTCCACACGTAGAAATACACATTTAACGTTCCATGACTTTTTTGCCAATACCCATAGTTGATTATTATCAGCAAATTGTATTTTATCTAGTAGTTTATCTAACTACTTCATATTAAGAATTATAATTTTTTTTAATATTTAGAAGTTTTGAAAACTTTATAAAGTCCATGATTTGACACATGGACGGAAATTGTTGATATAACATATGCGGCGGGACAATCGGGAAGTTATTGGTTCGACCCGTAGACGGTCATACCCACATCCCGTTTATTCCTGATATGAAAATACACCTTTTATGTGCAATTACTTCTTTCCATAATTTGCATAGTTAAGGAGATATGGTTTTCTGAGCAATTTTAAATACGGGAACAATGCATATTACCAGTGGTGTTCCTTATACAAAAATGCACATTCAGTATGACTTTTTCAATATGGGTTAGCAGATATCGCGAGTTGAACTAGAATATAGTTGGCGAATGAATATGTCGACAAGTGCGGGAATCATCTCAAAGAGCAGGAAAGCACAGACGTAGAGAAGGTAACTAGGCGGACGAATGCCAGTTGAATATTTTTATGGAGCTTAAAAATCAAACTAAATCGATGGCGTGCAGTAATTATTAGTCGCAAGTTCAATTATTGATATCACTGTTGGGTTTGCTCATCACCATAGTTGCGTTCTTGTGCTGTACTAAAATACCGAATCGGGACGTTTTGTTTGTGCCCCGTATGGGGCACACACATTTGCACACCACTAGTCGCTTTTCTCAATTTCAGAATTCTCATCATGTTTCGCAGTAACACTTCGTGTTAGATATCTGTCCCGTTTGGCGTCACCTACCGTTAAATTTGCTGTCACTCTTCTGTTGATTCTTTTGACTGAAATATCGCAACATAAAATGTTCGAATGGTTTAAGGATTATGATGGATTATGCAGTGGAAAAGCGGGAAAGGGGGCGGGAAGGTTGCAGTATTCGCAATGTGTGGCTGGTTTAAGGTAAGAAACGGAGAGAGCCACGTGTATCCGAGGAAAGTGCGTGGCCCGGACGGATGGTGTTACGGCGGTATGGAGCGTGGAGTATAGTGCAGAGAAAAGTAGAGGAGCAGTGTGTATCAGGGAAAAAGTGCGGGGCCCGGGGTTTAGTGTGATACGGGGTTAGTAAGCATGGTGTATAGTGATTGGGTATGAGGTGAAGCTAGGTGACGAAGGATAGGAGGCAGGTGGGGAGTTAAATGGAAACGATTGGAAGTAGTCGGGAAAGATCAACGGAAGATGGAAGTAGTGGTGAGACACAGACGGACGACGTGACTGATGGAGCGGGGAGGTGTGAGGGAAAGAGTGGACGGATTGACGCGGTGAGGCGGAAGGTGAACGAGGGAGAGACAAAAACAACAATCGGATGAGGAATACAGAGGAATGGGAGAGGTGACAGTTGTCGGGAGTACGGAGGTGTAGCAGTGCGAGTGGTGTTTTGGTGAAGTGAAGGAGTGCAGTGTTTTTAAGGTGTTGAGTTAAAGACAGAAGTTAAGGAGTGGAAATAAGGAGAGGAGAGTGGATAAGAGGATGGTATGGGTTATGAAGAATGGGTTATGAGGGAGAGGAATATAGAGGTGTTGTATGAAGGACTTGTGGTTGGGTTATGGAGGAATGAGTGTTAAGAAGAGGAGGATGGATTGGAGCCAAGGAGACGAATAGGGTGTAAAGTTTATGAGGTTGGGCTATAAAGGAAGGAGTGGTGAAGAGAGAGTGATTTTGTGAAGTGTGAAGTGTGTTTGAGTTAATAGAGTTAAGGAGAGGAAAGAGGTGTTTAGGAAGAGAGAAGAGGAGGAAGTTAGGCTGTATAGAGGATAGAGGAGAAGGTGTAGGAGGTCAAGGAAAGGAGTATGGGGTAGTTGGGAGACGGGGGTCAGGAGTGGAAGGAGGTGGTTAAAGGTCAGGAACGGGAGAAAAAAGAAGTTGGTGTAGGAGGCCGCGAGGTCAAAAAAGATGTATTAGGTTGGTACGGTAGATATGAAGAGGATAGGCTGCATGTATCGAACATGTTGCCCGTGAAAACCCCAGGAGAATCACGTAATAAATGTTTGAAGACTTACCATTATTTGAACTGTGCCCTTCAGCACACGGCTCTGTGTTTTGACTCGCATTTCTGTTCTAGTTGTATTGATTAATACCCCGAAAATGAAAAATCGATTTTCCATCAGATCTCAACGTTTCATGGTATTTCTGACCATTCTAGACTAGATTTAAAACAAAAGGTCTGTATGTGTGGATGTGTCTGTGTGCGTGACGATGTATGTATGTGGTCAAAATTTTTGGTCAACGATTTCTTGTGAACGAATCATTCAATCGAAGTAGTTGATGACTCAAACGGAAGAGTTTCATGTAACTTAGACCGGATTAGATTTTGGATGGAATTGGTCCAGTACTTATATTGTTATTAACAATTTCAATTGTTTATAACTGTTGAGACGCCAACCTCTCTATTGGGTCGAGCGGTGGCAGCACCTCCTGAGAGATTCTGTGGTATCGACTCTGCTTAAGGAGATAATTGGTCTGGATACGAGCGGGCCACTCTCGTCTCATTAAGAGATTTCTTTTTTCCTCTCAACCGTTTGATGGCACGTTTTTTTATTTACTCTCCAAAAGTGTAATCCTAATTAATTAGACCCATCTGGACATTCTCTATCAAAAGGCTTGTGTAATTATTACTGAACTATCTCGACAAAAGTGTATAGTTTAATATTTTTGACTCAGACACTAATATTTTTCCAAAAATATAGTTTTTCCATGTGGCTCTAACTGGTGTGTTGTGTGAAAATCATTCGAATCACATTTTTTCTCCTTTCCCAAATTCTGGCTCTCTACGGCATAATTTTATGTTAACTCTCGCCGAAACATTGGATTTGGGAAAACGGTGATGTGATTTGTGCACGTGACAAGGAAGACAAGAGGTTAACATCGCACACAGCTACAACCCCCATACAGGGAAGTCCATTTATTACCAACAAACTTTTTTGGAGTGCTTACGCATTGTTAATGTATGTAATTTTTGAACGCAAAGTATTGGAGTTTTGAAGAACTTTGACTGTCGTTACTCTCGAATTGCGCTTTTTATTTTTTTCTTTTGCGCTTTCTGGGCTTGCTGCGCTTGCTTCGGGTTTGTTGTATTTCTCCAGCGCTGACATGTCGTTTCTAGGCAGAATCTCGATTCAATCCAGTCGGCAAAGTTCATTGAGAACTTGAAGGCAGAATCAATTGCCAATTCGGTGAAAACTCTATCAGTGGCTGAATGACAATCCAAACTCGACATGCTAGAGACGTATTGGATTCAATTCGAGGAGCAGCCTTTAAAATTGATGACGGCAGAGGACCATGCAGCGACCCTTGATCACGTTTACGTCAAGGATCAAGTTTATGACAAATGTCTCAAAATGTATTCCGATACGAGAACTACATTTATAGGGTTGATTAAGACATTGGACGAATCCGTAGATCTCTCAGAGTCTTTGTAATGAACTAGCGGTCCTGCTCTAACCTCACATGTGACTCAAAGGCAATTACCGAAGATCGCGTTACCAGAGTTCTCAGGAGATTTTTCGGATCGGACCCCGTACAGGGATTTATTCCTCTCGATGATCGTCGATAATCCCTCTCTCTCTCTCTACTGTGGAGAAGTTCCACTATTTGTTGACATCTCTCACCGGCCACCCTAAGAAGCTGAGCTCTACTCTGCCAGTGACGCAGCATTCGTTCGTTCCAGGCTGGGAAATGTTAGTTGCGAGGTACGACAATCGACGTCTCCTCATCTCTACTCAGCTGGAAACGTTGTTCTCTGCTCCTAAGATTCTCAATCGTTCGGCAAAGGAGTTCAACGCATTGCTCAACTCTACAACCGAAGCGTGGAACACCTTGAAGTCTGTAGAAAGACCCACAGAACATTGGGATGATGTCTTGGTTCATCTCGTAACTGCTAGGCTCGATTCTAAAACGCTGGAAGCCTGGAAAATCGAAGTCCGCTCTTCCACAGAGTTTCCAACATGCGCAAGACTCAAAGACTTCATGCTTAGCCGGGCCATGGCCAGAGAAAGGATCGAGCTGCACGCTCCTCAGACTCAATCGGTCACTTCACGACAAATCTATCACCGGCAACGAAGGGTGAAACTGTAAGTTTCTCAGCTGCTCATGGGTCTCAGCCAATAAAAGTGCTGAATATATCAGCTGGACAGGGTTCTCACCCAGCAGCAACTGTCTTAACTAGTACCATATCTCAGACCGGTCAGGGGTCCAATTCTCAAAGTTGTGCAGACATCAGCTTGTCGGCCTGTCCAAAGTGTGAAGAAAGTCACTCTTTGGACAAATGTCCAAAATTCAAGGTAATGCCTCCGGGGCAAAGGAGAGAATTCGTAGTCATGAAACGTCGATGATTCAAATGTCTGGGGAGACACAATGTAGGCAAATGTCGCAGTCTCCAGAAGACCTGTTGTGTGTGCCGAAAGAATCATCATTCGATGATTCACATCAGCCAGCCTCAATCAACTCATCAGGGTGCCTCTCAACCATCTCCATCTCAGAACCAGGCTCCTCACTCCTCGCGAGACCACTCAGCCTAGCCTTCAATTACAGTCGACTATCTCTAGGCCTGACATATCTCCACTTATGATGTGTCTCACCAACAACCGCATCAGAGTCGTCGCCGACCACTCACCTTTCGCATTGTAACATCGGATAACCGTGACGTTTCTCTGCAGCCTAGGCCAGGTGTTCTGCTCGCCACCGCACGAGCCTCACTCGCCTTGGACGACGGTTCTTCTCACGAGGTTAGGATGCTATTAGCTACTGGCTCAGGGCTGTCCTTTGTTACAAATGATGTTGTTGTGAAGCTAGGCTTGTCGTTCTCTCCAGCCTCGCTAGCGGTTGTTGGCATCAGTGGATCGAAGTCTTCATCTACTGGGTTTTCTCAATTTTGTCTCAAGTCTCGGTATTCAGCTAACCAGATTGATGTCAAGGCCTACATTCTCAACCACCTCACAGCCTCGTGGCCTTCGTTCTGTCTCTCAAACCGTGCACTGGACTCATCTTAGAGGACTCCAATTCGCTAATCCAGAATACCAAACGTCAAGACCCGTGGATCTTCTCATTGGCGCAGGACTCCCCCATTGCAACGTTCACGGTATTCGGATGGATAGTTTTGGGACCTACCGCTGCAGTAATCTCTACGTTGAGCTCAAATCACGTCTCCGTCAGCAATGAGCAGCTCGGTGACCTTCTCACCTCATTCTGGCTGCAAGAAGAAGCCTCTAAGACTGAAGGCAATCGTGTCCTCATCAAGGGAGAGGAAGATTGTGAGCACTTCTTCCAGCGCACCCACAGACGAGATCACACCAACCTACTCTGTAAAGTATTTAGGCTTACACATCGATTCCAAACCCCTGTGGAAAAAGCATATATCTGAAATCAAGGTCAAGACTAAAGTTATCCTAGTAAGATTGTATAATTTGCTAAAATCGCCCGCACTCAGTCAATCCCTCAAACTTACTCTCTACAAAGGGTTAATTAGGCCCATTATCACCTATGGTTGTCCTGCCTGGCACAATGCAGCGAAAATGCCCTTGAATCATCTTCAAGTGATTCAAAATAAATTCCTACGAATAATAGGAAATTTTAAAAGAAGAACGACTATTGTGGAAATACACGAAACGCTTCCTGGTTCAAATCCCCCATAGGGCGAGAATTTTTTCGGAATGTCTGATGAGCGGGAGGTTGCTCATAGAGTAGCCGCCTGTACCGACACAGGTTTTCTGTGGTTTCCTGTGTCTTATCATGCGAATGCGGTGCAGCGTATGGTCCACACACTTACATACCCATAAGGGATCGAAGGCGTTAAAAATAAAGAAAACTAGTGGTGTGCAAATGTGTGTGCCCCATACAGGGCACAAACAAAACTTCCCGATTCGGTATTTCAGCACAGCATAAGCATGCTGATGAACAAACTCACCAGTGATATCAATAATTGACCCTTGTGACTAATAATTACTGCACGCGATCGATTTAGTTTGATTTTTAAGCCCCATAAAAATATTCAACTGGCATTCGTCCATCTGGTTACCCTCTCTACCTCTCTACTTTCCCGCTGTTTGACATCCTTCTCGCAGTTGTCGACATATTCATTCGCCAAGTATATTCTAGTTCACCTCGCAATATGTTTTAACCTATATCGAAAAAAGTCATACTGAATGTGCATTGTTGTGTAAGGAACGACCGTGATCTGCATTGTTCCCGTATTTCAAATTGCTCGGACGACCATACCTCCTTAATTATGCAAATTATGGAAAAAAGTAATCTCACGTAAAAGCTGTATTTTCATATAAGGAATAGTTTTCTTGAGATAAGTTTCCCGCTAACTTTAATATTTTACCCAGTGGAATCGTATAAACAATTGCAATTGTTAATAACATTGCATGTACTGCACGAATGCCATCCAAAATGTAATCCGCTCCATTCTGGACGGAAAGGTTTGGATTGAGACCTTCATGACAGCGCTGGGTTTATTCATTTATTTATTACATACATAATTGTTGAGACGGCCATACCCCCTTAATTATGCAAATTAATCAAAAAAAGTCATTCTACATAAAATGTGTATTTTTATATGGGGAACAACTTTTCTTATATAAATTTTGCGCTAACTTTCATAGTTCATGGATGACCGTTGATTAACCCGATTTACGACTTTTAGCCTTTCGATTTTCTGAAAATTCTTGAAAACTGCTGACTGGATTCCTTCCAGAATCTAACCAGCACTAAGTTACATGAAAACTCATCGATCGAAAAAAAAAAATAATGGAATCGGACCATTAGTTTTCAAGAAATCGTTGACGAAAAATTTGAGCACATACATACGAACATACACACACACACATACACATACAGACATTTTTTCAAAAATGGTCTAGAATGATTCGGGAGACCTTGAAACGTGGAGATCTGGTCAAAATCCGATTTTCGATTTTCGGGGTGATTACAATAACTTCCCTATATCGGGAAGTTAAAAAAAAATCGGACATGTCTTCTCTCATCATAACTCCCCCTTCAGGTCTCAGGAGTAAATACCCCGTATGAGTATATGCAACAAAAATAGTCCTCATACCCCAGCACGAAATTTTGGATCTGTTCCTTTGCACTGCATCAAAGGCAACACGTGCAAATATTTTAATTTGACTAATATTAAAGAGATCAAAGAGAGTAATCATGTCGTTAGACTTGTGAGGAGTACGATTGTAGGCGCAAACAGCTGCTGACAAGGCAAAATCCCATAGGTTTCCTGGCAATGGGGATGTAGCATCATACATGTATGATCTAACTTTCTTCTGAATCCTTTAGTTAAAGCGGTCAGACACACCGTTATGCTCAAGCGTATACGGACAAGCTAGGTGTAGCTCTGCAGCTAACGTTCTCAGTATTTCTAGTGTATGGCCCCCCCCTAAACTCAGTTCCCTGATCTGAACGTAGATAACAGACTTTTGCATCGAAGCCAAGCAAGTTTTTTGCACTTCTGATAAACCTTTCTACGCAATGCCCTGCCTCATTCTGTCCTTTCATTGCGTATACCATAGCAAGTCGCGAATACTCATCGGTAAAAACGGCAATAAATCTATATCCCTTGGGATGAGAACTCGGAGATATTGGACCCATTACGTATCTTCGTACCGTTGAAAATGGCAATTTATTGAATTTCGATACTAAATACACACAGCAAGTCGGAATTGACTCTTCGACAACCATGTTATTCAGATCTTTATTGTTCGGAAACTTCAGCTGTAGGGCTTTGACGCATCGACGCATGTCCCAATCTCACGTGCCACAGCATTGCTCTATTGTTATTTCAGAAAGTTGTATCAATGTTGGGGAACGCCGAAATTTCTTCAATGTCTTATTCATGAGACAATTCGTCAAAATCGTGAACTTTCCTAGCCCAAATAGTGCAATCAAAATTTCAGTGTTCATCAGGAACCTTGACGTGACTATTTTTCTCCTTCTCACTCGGTGTACTCCCCTTCTCGGTACCTACTGAGATTCTAGGAATTTTTTCAGGGTGATTTTTAACTTCCCGATTACCCGGGAAGTTATTCTAACGTACCCAAAATCCAAATTTGTTGTTTCATTATCTAACTAGGGTTTTAAGTATAGCAAAATAATTCCCGTCAAATTCTGAGTTGGCGGCTGTGTGTGTGAGTATGTATGTGTACAAAATTTTGCGCAACGATTTCTCATGAACGAATGCCGTTATTCAAGTTTTCAAGGTCGCGGTCCAAGCGTTTCCATATAACTTGTGACATTTTGGATGCTAATGAGATTGGAAACTAATGAGATTTTGGATGAAATTAATGCAGTATATATATTGTTATTAACAATTTCAATTGTTTATAATGTTCTATTGCATAATCTGTTAAAGTTAGCGTAAAATTCATATAGAAAGAGATGTTCCCCCTATAAAAATACGTATTTTATGTAGGATGACTTTTTTCGATGATTCGCATAATTAAGGAGGTATGACCGTCTCAACAATTATGTAGGTAATGAGTGAACGAATGAACTTAGTGCTGTCATGACGGTCCCAATCGAAGCGTTTCCGTACAAAATCGAGCGAATTACACTTTGGATGGGATTCGTGCAGTATATGCAATGGTATTAACTTCCCTATCTTGGGGAAGTTATTGTTATGGGTCGGAAAAGCGAAATTGGAAATTTCACCTGATCTCCACGTTTCATGACCCCTAGAAACGTTTCCAACCATTTTGAGGGAGATGTTTGTCTGTGTGTGTGTGCGTATGTGAGCAAAATTTTGTCGAACGATTTCTCCTAGACAAATTATGGGATTTGGTTTTTTTTTATACTTATTGGATAGGTTTCCGCCTAACCTAGCCCTGATTAGATTTTGAACATAATCGACCCAGCGATTTTATAGTTATTAACAAATGAATTGTTTATATCGCTGCGTCGTGAGAACGATTGAAGATACGAAAAAAACTGTTCGATCAAATTTGTTTCACACACAAAAATAGATATGTAATGTTGTATACCTTTTTTGGCTGCCACCGATAGTTTATTGTTATTAACAAATTCAATTGTTTAGATTGTTATATAGTAAGAACGGTTAGAGATACGCAACAATGTGTTAAATGAAAGTCGTTCCACACGTAAAAATACATATTCGATGTTTTAGACTTTTTTGGCTAAGACCCATAGTTAATTGTTATTACCAAATTGATTATTTATATCGCTTGATCGTGAGAATAATTCGAGCTACGGAATAAAGTGTCTAACGAAAGTTGTTCTACACGAAAAAATACACATTCGATGTGTTACGACTTTTTTGGCTAACACCCATAGTTAATTGTTATTAACAATATCGATTGTTTATATCGGTCGATCGTGAAAATAATTCGAGATACGGAATAAAGTATGCAATGAAAGTCGTTCCACACATGAAAATACACATTGGATGCTTTATGACTTTTTTGCCAACACCCATAGTTAATTGGTATTAACAAAATGGATTGTTTATATTGCTCGACCACGAAAACGATTAGAGATACGAAACAAAGTGTCCAATAAAAGTCGTTCCACACATGAAAATGCACATTTGATGTTATATGAATTTTTTTGCCAACACCCATAGTCAATTGTTATTAACAAAGTCGATTGTTTGTATCCGTCGAGTGTTAGAATAATTCGAGATACGGGATAAAGTGTGGAATGAAAGTCGTTCCACGCGTAAAAATACACATTCGATGTTTTAGACTTTTTTGGCTAACGCCCATAGTTAATTGTTATTAACCAAATCGATTGTTTATATCGCGCGGTCGTGAGAATAATTCTAGATACGGAATAAAGTGTCCAATGAAAGGCGTTCCACACTTAAAAATACACATTCGATGTGTTATGATTTTTTTGGCCAACACCCATAGTTAATTGTTATTAACAAAATCGATTGTTTATACCGCTCGATCGTAAGAATAAGTCGAGATACGGAATAAAGTATCCAATGAAAGTCGTTCCATACATGAAAATACACATTGGATGCTTTATGACTTTTTTGCCAACACCCATAGTTAATTGGTATTAACAAAATGGATTGTTTACATTGCTCGACCCCGAAAACGATTAGAGATACGAAACAAAGTGTCCAATGAAAGTCGTTCCACACATGAAAAGGCACATTTCATGTTTTATGATTCTTTTCGCCAGCACCCATAGTTAATTGTTATTAACAAATGGAATGGTTTATGTCGCTCTATCACGACACTAATTAGAGATACGAAATGAGTTGTTGAATGAAAGTTATTCCACACCCAAAAGTACACATTTGATTTTTTATGAGTTTTTTGCTAACAGTTATAGTTTTTCACAAATTGAATTGTTCATCTAACTCTATCGCGAGAAAGGATATCTTTTTTAAAAATCTCTTTTTATTTTAAGAATTATAAAATTTCTAATTTTTGGTCATTTTGAAAAGTTTAAAACGTTTACAGGCATTAATGGCTGTGTATTTTAACACGGGTTACAAGCAGGGTAACGGCGGGGAATAAGTGCAACAATGTTTTCTGGTAGAGTTGAGATGGAGTTGAGATAGAGTTGGAATGGAGTTGGATAAAGTGCCGGTAGAACATTGAACTGCTAATGTGCATTTTACCACAGGTTACAGGTAGGGTAACGGCGGAGAATAAGTGCAACAATGTGTTCTGGTAGGGTTGAGATGAAGTTGAGATAAAGTTGGAATAGAGGTGGATTTCACAAACCGAGACACAAACCGAAATTTTGTATATAACATATGCGGCGGAACGATCGGGAAGTTATTGGTTCGACCCGTAGAGGGTCAAACTCAAATCCCGTTTATTAAGAATTGTAATTGTTTATACTGTCCCACTCCCTAAAATATTAACGTTATCGCGGGACTATTTTTATTAACTTCCCGATCTAGGGAAGTTATTGTAATGACCCCGAAAATGAAAAGTGTCAGATCGATGAAATTTTCACATTTCTCGACGTTTCAGATCATACCGACACGATTTCAGAGGAGTGGTCGTATGTGTGTGTGTGTGTGTGTGTGTGTGGACAAAAACTTTGTTTAACGTTTCCCAAGTAGCCACCGTAGCAATTTACCGTTTTTTTTTATCGACGCGCCGTACTGTTCTTCAGGTCTGAAAGGAACGATTTATGCGAAAAATAATTTGTTCTATTGTTATTAACAAATTCAATTGTTTATATCGCTCTATCGCAAGAACGGTTTGAGATACGGAAAAAAGTGTTTAATGAAAGTTGTTTCTCGCCATGAAATACACATTTGACCCTTAATGACTTTTTTTCATAACACCCGTGGTTAATTGTTAGTAACAAAAAAGTTTGTTTATCTCGCTGCGGCGTGAGAACGGTTGAAGATACGAAACAAATTAGTTAATGCAAATTGTTCCAAACACAAAAATACATATTTTATGTCGTATAATGTTTTTTGCTAACACCGATAGTTAATTGTTATTAACGAATCAATTGTTCATATCGTTCTATCGCAACAACGGTTTGAGATACGAAAAAAAGGGTTGAATGAAAGTTGTTTCCCGCCAGGAAATACACATTTGACCTTTTATGACCTTTTTTCATAACACCCGTAGTTAATTGTCAGTAACAACAAAGATTGTTTATATCGCAGTGGCGTGAGAACGGTTGAAGATACGAAACAAATTAGTTAATAAAAATTGTTCCAAACACACAAATACATATTGTATGTCGTATAACTTTTTTTGCTAACACCGATAGTTAATAGTTATTAACAAATTTAATTGTGTACATCGCTCTATCGCAAGAACGGTTTGAGATACGAAAAAAAGTGTTAAATGAAAGTTGTTTCCCCCCACGAAATACACATTTGACGTTGCAAGACTTTTTCTGATAACACCCGTAGTTCATTGTTAGTAACAATAAAGATGGTTTCTATCGCAGCGGCGGGAGAACAGTTGAAGATACGAAACAAATTAGTTGATGAAAATCGTTCCACATACAAAAATACATGTTTGATCTCGTATAACTTTTTTTGCTAACACCGATAGTTAATAGTTGTGAACAAATTCAATTGTTTAGATCGCTCTATCGCAAGTACGGTTGGAGATGCGAAACAAAGTGTGTAATGAAAGTCGTTCCACACGTAGAAATACACATTTAACGTTCCATGACTTTTTTGCCAATACCCATAGTTGATTATTATCAGCAAATTGTATTTTATCTAGTAGTTTATCTAACTACTTCATATTAAGAATTATAATTTTTTTTAATATTTAGAAGTTTTGAAAACTTTATAAAGTCCATGATTTGACACATGGACGGAAATTGTTGATATAACATATGCGGCGGGACAATCGGGAAGTTATTGGTTCGACCCGTAGACGGTCATACCCACATCCCGTTTATTCCTGATATGAAAATACACCTTTTATGTGCAATTACTTCTTTCCATAATTTGCATAGTTAAGGAGATATGGTTTTCTGAGCAATTTTAAATACGGGAACAATGCATATTACCAGTGGTGTTCCTTATACAAAAATGCACATTCAGTATGACTTTTTCAATATGGGTTAGCAGATATCGCGAGTTGAACTAGAATATAGTTGGCGAATGAATATGTCGACAATTGCGGGAATCATCTCAAAGAGCAGGAAAGCACAGACGTAGAGAAGGTAACTAGGCGGACGAATGCCAGTTGAATATTTTTATGGAGCTTAAAAATCAAACTAAATCGATGGCGTGCAGTAATTATTAGTCGCAAGTTCAATTATTGATATCACTGTTGGGTTTGCTCATCACCATAGTTGCGTTCTTGTGCTGTACTAAAATACCGAATCGGGACGTTTTGTTTGTGCCCCGTATGGGGCACACACATTTGCACACCACTAGTCGCTTTTCTCAATTTCAGAATTCTCATCATGTTTCGCAGTAACACTTCGTGTTAGATATCTGTCCCGTTTGGCGTCACCTACCGTTAAATTTGCTGTCACTCTTCTGTTGATTCTTTTGACTGAAATATCGCAACATAAAATGTTCGAATGGTTTAAGGATTATGATGGATTATGCAGTGGAAAAGCGGGAAAGGGGGCGGGAAGGTTGCAGTATTCGCAATGTGTGGCTGGTTTAAGGTAAGAAACGGAGAGAGCCACGTGTATCCGAGGAAAGTGCGTGGCCCGGACGGATGGTGTTACGGCGGTATGGAGCGTGGAGTATAGTGCAGAGAAAAGTAGAGGAGCAGTGTGTATCAGGGAAAAAGTGCGGGGCCCGGGGTTTAGTGTGATACGGGGTTAGTAAGCATGGTGTATAGTGATTGGGTATGAGGTGAAGCTAGGTGACGAAGGATAGGAGGCAGGTGGGGAGTTAAATGGAAACGATTGGAAGTAGTCGGGAAAGATCAACGGAAGATGGAAGTAGTGGTGAGACACAGACGGACGACGTGACTGATGGAGCGGGGAGGTGTGAGGGAAAGAGTGGACGGATTGACGCGGTGAGGCGGAAGGTGAACGAGGGAGAGAGAAAAACAACAATCGGATGAGGAATACAGAGGAATGGGAGAGGTGACAGTTGTCGGGAGTACGGAGGTGTAGCAGTGCGAGTGGTGTTTTGGTGAAGTGAAGGAGTGCAGTGTTTTTAAGGTGTTGAGTTAAAGACAGAAGTTAAGGAGTGGAAATAAGGAGAGGAGAGTGGATAAGAGGATGGTATGGGTTATGAAGAATGGGTTATGAGGGAGAGGAATATAGAGGTGTTGTATGAAGGACTTGTGGTTGGGTTATGGAGGAATGAGTGTTAAGAAGAGGAGGATGGATTGGAGCCAAGGAGACGAATAGGGTGTAAAGTTTATGAGGTTGGGCTATAAAGGAAGGAGTGGTGAAGAGAGAGTGATTTTGTGAAGTGTGAAGTGTGTTTGAGTTAATAGAGTTAAGGAGAGGAAAGAGGTGTTTAGGAAGAGAGAAGAGGAGGAAGTTAGGCTGTATAGAGGATAGAGGAGAAGGTGTAGGAGGTCAAGGAAAGGAGTATGGGGTAGTTGGGAGACGGGGGTCAGGAGTGGAAGGAGGTGGTTAAAGGTCAGGAACGGGAGAAAAAAGAAGTTGGTGTAGGAGGCCGCGAGGTCAAAAAAGATGTATTAGGTTGGTACGGTAGATATGAAGAGGATAGGCTGCATGTATCGAACATGTTGCCCGTGAAAACCCCAGGAGAATCACGTAATAAATGATTGAAGACTTACCATTATTTGAACTGTGCCCTTCAGCACACGGCTCTGTGTTTTGACTCGCATTTCTGTTCTAGTTGTATTGATTAATACCCCGAAAATGAAAAATCGATTTTCCATCAGATCTCAACGTTTCATGGTATTTCTGACCATTCTAGACTAGATTTAAAACAAAAGGTCTGTATGTGTGGATGTGTCTGTGTGCGTGACGATGTATGTATGTGGTCAAAATTTTTGGTCAACGATTTCTTGTGAACGAATCATTCAATCGAAGTAGTTGATGACTCAAACGGAAGAGTTTCATGTAACTTAGACCGGATTAGATTTTGGATGGAATTGGTCCAGTACTTATATTGTTATTAACAATTTCAATTGTTTATAACTGTTGAGACGCCAACCTCTCTATTGGGTCGAGCGGTGGCAGCACCTCCTGAGAGATTCTGTGGTATCGACTCTGCTTAAGGAGATAATTGGTCTGGATACGAGCGGGCCACTCTCGTCTCATTAAGAGATTTCTTTTTTCCTCTCAACCGTTTGATGGCACGTTTTTTTATTTACTCTCCAAAAGTGTAATCCTAATTAATTAGACCCATCTGGACATTCTCTATCAAAAGGCTTGTGTAATTATTACTGAACTATCTCGACAAAAGTGTATAGTTTAATATTTTTGACTCAGACACTAATATTTTTCCAAAAATATAGTTTTTCCATGTGGCTCTAACTGGTGTGTTGTGTGAAAATCATTCGAATCACATTTTTTCTCCTTTCCCAAATTCTGGCTCTCTACGGCATAATTTTATGTTAACTCTCGCCGAAACATTGGATTTGGGAAAACGGTGATGTGATTTGTGCACGTGACAAGGAAGACAAGAGGTTAACATCGCACACAGCTACAACCCCCATACAGGGAAGTCCATTTATTACCAACAAACTTTTTTGGAGTGCTTACGCATTGTTAATGTATGTAATTTTTGAACGCAAAGTATTGGAGTTTTGAAGAACTTTGACTGTCGTTACTCTCGAATTGCGCTTTTTATTTTTTTCTTTTGCGCTTTCTGGGCTTGCTGCGCTTGCTTCGGGTTTGTTGTATTTCTCCAGCGCTGACATGTCGTTTCTAGGCAGAATCTCGATTCAATCCAGTCGGCAAAGTTCATTGAGAACTTGAAGGCAGAATCAATTGCCAATTCGGTGAAAACTCTATCAGTGGCTGAATGACAATCCAAACTCGACATGCTAGAGACGTATTGGATTCAATTCGAGGAGCAGCCTTTAAAATTGATGACGGCAGAGGACCATGCAGCGACCCTTGATCACGTTTACGTCAAGGATCAAGTTTATGACAAATGTCTCAAAATGTATTCCGATACGAGAACTACATTTATAGGGTTGATTAAGACATTGGACGAATCCGTAGATCTCTCAGAGTCTTTGTAATGAACTAGCGGTCCTGCTCTAACCTCACATGTGACTCAAAGGCAATTACCGAAGATCGCGTTACCAGAGTTCTCAGGAGATTTTTCGGATCGGACCCCGTACAGGGATTTATTCCTCTCGATGATCGTCGATAATCCCTCTCTCTCTCTCTACTGTGGAGAAGTTCCACTATTTGTTGACATCTCTCACCGGCCACCCTAAGAAGCTGAGCTCTACTCTGCCAGTGACGCAGCATTCGTTCGTTCCAGGCTGGGAAATGTTAGTTGCGAGGTACGACAATCGACGTCTCCTCATCTCTACTCAGCTGGAAACGTTGTTCTCTGCTCCTAAGATTCTCAATCGTTCGGCAAAGGAGTTCAACGCATTGCTCAACTCTACAACCGAAGCGTGGAACACCTTGAAGTCTGTAGAAAGACCCACAGAACATTGGGATGATGTCTTGGTTCATCTCGTAACTGCTAGGCTCGATTCTAAAACGCTGGAAGCCTGGAACATCGAAGTCCGCTCTTCCACAGAGTTTCCAACATGCGCAAGACTCAAAGACTTCATGCTTAGCCGGGCCATGGCCAGAGAAAGGATCGAGCTGCACGCTCCTCAGACTCAATCGGTCACTTCACGACAAATCTATCACCGGCAACGAAGGGTGAAACTGTAAGTTTCTCAGCTGCTCATGGGTCTCAGCCAATAAAAGTGCTGAATATATCAGCTGGACAGGGTTCTCACCCAGCAGCAACTGTCTTAACTAGTACCATATCTCAGACCGGTCAGGGGTCCAATTCTCAAAGTTGTGCAGACATCAGCTTGTCGGCCTGTCCAAAGTGTGAAGAAAGTCACTCTTTGGACAAATGTCCAAAATTCAAGGTAATGCCTCCGGGGCAAAGGAGAGAATTCGTAGTCATGAAACGTCGATGATTCAAATGTCTGGGGAGACACAATGTAGGCAAATGTCGCAGTCTCCAGAAGACCTGTTGTGTGTGCCGAAAGAATCATCATTCGATGATTCACATCAGCCAGCCTCAATCAACTCATCAGGGTGCCTCTCAACCATCTCCATCTCAGAACCAGGCTCCTCACTCCTCGCGAGACCACTCAGCCTAGCCTTCAATTACAGTCGACTATCTCTAGGCCTGACATATCTCCACTTATGATGTGTCTCACCAACAACCGCATCAGAGTCGTCGCCGACCACTCACCTTTCGCATTGTAACATCGGATAACCGTGACGTTTCTCTGCAGCCTAGGCCAGGTGTTCTGCTCGCCACCGCACGAGCCTCACTCGCCTTGGACGACGGTTCTTCTCACGAGGTTAGGATGCTATTAGCTACTGGCTCAGGGCTGTCCTTTGTTACAAATGATGTTGTTGTGAAGCTAGGCTTGTCGTTCTCTCCAGCCTCGCTAGCGGTTGTTGGCATCAGTGGATCGAAGTCTTCATCTACTGGGTTTTCTCAATTTTGTCTCAAGTCTCGGTATTCAGCTAACCAGATTGATGTCAAGGCCTACATTCTCAACCACCTCACAGCCTCGTGGCCTTCGTTCTGTCTCTCAAACCGTGCACTGGACTCATCTTAGAGGACTCCAATTCGCTAATCCAGAATACCAAACGTCAAGACCCGTGGATCTTCTCATTGGCGCAGGACTCCCCCATTGCAACGTTCACGGTATTCGGATGGATAGTTTTGGGACCTACCGCTGCAGTAATCTCTACGTTGAGCTCAAATCACGTCTCCGTCAGCAATGAGCAGCTCGGTGACCTTCTCACCTCATTCTGGCTGCAAGAAGAAGCCTCTAAGACTGAAGGCAATCGTGTCCTCATCAAGGGAGAGGAAGATTGTGAGCACTTCTTCCAGCGCACCCACAGACGAGATCGCTCAAGGCGCGACATCGTTCGAATACCTCTTCTCCGATCTCCGACGGAGCTTGGTGATTCTCATGCACGTGCCAAGGCGTGTCTAGCAAGCCTGCTCCGGAGGTTAGATAAAGATCAGCATGCTCTACAGCTTTATAGTGATTTTCTCAAGGAGTATGAAGAGTTAGGGCATATGATTCCTGTTCCTTCTCAGCCTGTCGCACACGATTTTCGGGTTTTGGGTTGCCAATCTGACGGGATGACCTTGGCACATGAAGCTTCGGCTTTAGGAGGGTTGAGGGTGCCTGAAGGGAGGCAAATTTCTCAGGATTCCGTTCCGTGTTCTTCTCTCAGGCAATCTCACTCTTCTGCTCCTACATACTACTTCCATCATGGCGTTCTCCGAGGAAGTAGCGAAACTACGAAGCTGAGAGTGGTGTTCAATGTCTCCAGTAAGACAATCTCAGGTATATCTCTCAACGACATTCAGCATACTGCAGCGAAAATGCAAAAGGACATCTCTGATGTGCTTCTCTGGTCTCGCCAGAGTAAGTACATCTTCATGACGGACATCACGAAGATGTTCCGCCAGATCAAGGTGCATCCAGACGACTGGCCTCTACAACAAATTCTATGGCGTGACTCTCAAGGCTACATCAGCACCTATCAGCTCACCACTGTGACCTACGGCACACAATCGGGTCCATTTCTCACCTGTAGGATTCTCAGCCAATTAGTCAAGGACGAGGGACATCGGTTCCATTTCTCACCTGTGGGGTTCTCAGCCAATTGGTCAAGGACGAGGGACATCGGTTCCCTTCGGTGATCTCTCCATAGACCAATGGCAGGTATGTAGATGACATCTGTGGTGGAACTGAAGAGGAATGTGGTCTCCATGTCGTAGCTAAACAGGTGATGGATCTCTGCCTAGCCGGCGGACTTCCTCTAGCTAAATGGCACTCCAATAGTCCATCTCTACTTCAGTCCCAAAATCCGCAAGGCGTCTCACAAGGTCTGAAGCCACTAGTTGATTCAGTGACGAAGATTCTCGGTCTGAAATGGGATCCCACTACAGACCAACTAAAGTTCTCCATCAATCTTTCAGAGAACCCTCAGATGACAATAAAAATCATTCTCTCAAAGATCGCTCAGCTGTTCGATCCCTTAGGATTACTCTCACCAGTGGTACGTCGTGCTAAGGCTCTACTGCAACAGCTCTGGTTGGAGAAACTGGACTGGAATGACGGGTTGCCACCGCATCTGGTCCAGAAGTGGTCTCAATTTCGGAGAGAACTCTCTCAAGTAGAACGAATCACGATTCCTCGCTGGCTGGGGCTTAGGAAGGAAGCTCGGGTGGAGATTCATGGATTCTCAGACGCGTCTCTACCAGCCATGTCTGCGGTGGTATATTTGAATATGATAAGCGCGGATGGGGTTAGTATCTCTTTAGTTATTGCTAAAACCAAGGTAGCTCCTCTCAACCGACTAACCATTCCGATTGGTCACAGAGTTATGTGAAGTTACTTGCGAGGGAGGTGATTTTTTCTTCAATTGTTATTCCTACGGAAAATTGAATTTTTTGTACGTTTTCAATGAAATTATTTATTCATTAGCCTTCCCTTTTTTAAAAATAGTAATTACGAGAAATAAAATGTCGTTCAGTTAGTTATAAAAAAAACCGATATCTCAAGACTGATTCACAATACACAATAATACAATGTGTTAACTTCCTGATTTTCGGGAAATTATAGTAATCACCCCGAAATCGAAGTATTGGGTTCGTCCTGTGACTGGTGTTTTAAGTATACCAAAATGACACCCGAGGAATTCTAGTCGAAATGTGTGTGTGTGTGTATGTATGTACGTGTGTGGCCGAATTTTGATGCTAAGTTCTCACGAACTAATGCTGCCATCGAGATTATTGAGGTCGGATTACACAATGCAAAATCGAGCGGATTACACTTTGGATGGGGCTTGTGCAGTATATGCAATGCCATTAACAATTGTAATTGTTTCTACTGTTCCACTGGGTAAAATATTAAAGTTATCGGGAAACTTCTGAGGAGAGAATTATTCCTTATTTGAAAATACACCTTTTATGTGCAATGACTTTTTCTATAATTTACGTAATTATTTATTTATTTTTATTTATTGTTTCACTGTATTAAGGTCAAACAGCAGAAAAGCCAATTACAGAACCAAATTATTACATAATTGTAAACAAATAAACGATAGGTGTTGTAAAAAGGAATGAACATTGAAATAGGTCTTAAAAAAAAGAAGAAAAAAATTAACATCCCGATTAGTCGGGCAGTTATTGTAATGCACCCAAAATCCAAATTTGTGGTTTCATTATCAAACTAGGGTTTTAATTATACCAAAATGTTCCCCGTCAAATTCTAAGTTGGCATCTCTGTGTGTGTGTGTGTGTGTGTAGGTATGCGTATGTGAGCAAAATTTTGTCGAACGATTTCTCCCAGACAAATTATGCGATTTGGGTTTTTTCATACACATTGGATAGGCTTCTGCCTAACTTAGCCCTGATTCGATTCCGAACATAATCGACCCAGCGGTTTTATAGTTATTAACAAATAAATTGTTCATATCGCTGCGTCGTGAGAACGATTGAAGATACGACAAAAATTATTCAATCAAATTTGTTCCACACACAAAACTACATATTTAATGTTGTATAACTTTTTTGGCTGCCACTGTTAGTTCATTGTTATTAACAAATCCAATTGTTTAGATCGCTATGTCGCAAGAACGGTTAGAGATACGCAACAATGTGTCGAATAAGTCATTCCACACGTGCAAAAACACATTCGATGTGTTATGAGTTTTTTGGCGAACACCCATAGTTAATTGTTATTAACAAAATGGATTGTTTATATCGCTCGGTCCCGAAAACGATTAGAGATACGAAACAAAGTGTCCAATGAAAGTCGTTCCACCCATAAAAATGCACATTCGGTGTCTTATGATTTTTTTGGCTAACACCCATAGTTAATCGTTATTAACAATATCGATTGTTTATATCGGTCGATCGTGAAAATAATTCGAGATACGGAATAAAGTATGCAATGAAAGTCCTTCCACACATGAAAATACACATTGGATGCTTTATGACTTTTTTGCCAACACCCATAGTTAATTGGTATTAACAAAATGGATTGCTTATATTGCTCGACCACGAAAACGATTAGAGATACGAAACAAAGTGTCCAATAAAAGTCGTTCCACACATGAAAATGCACATTTGATGTTATATGAATTTTTTTGCCAACATCCATAGTCAATTGTTATTAACAAAGTCAATTGTTTGTATCCCTCGAGCGTTAGAATAATTCGAGATACGGGATAAAGTGTGGAATGAAAGTCGTTCCACACGTAAAAATACACATTCGATGTTTTAGACTTTTTTGGCTAACGCCCATAGTTAATTGTTATTAACCAAATCGATTGTTTATATCGCGCGATCGTGAGAATAATTCTAGATACGGAAGAAAGTGTCCAATGAAAGGCGTTCCACACGTAAAAATACACATTCGATGTGTTATGATTTTTTTGGCCAACACCCATAGTTAATTGTTATTAACAAAATCGATTGTTTATACCGCTCGATCGTAAGAATAAGTCGAGATATGGAATAAAGTGTCCAATGAAAGTCGTTCCATACATGAAAATACACATTGGATGCTTTATGACTTTTTTGCCAACACCCATAGTTAATTGGTATTAACAAAATGGATTGTTTATATTGCTCGACCCCGAAAACGATTAGAGATACGAAACAAAGTGTCCAATGAAAGTCGTTCCACACATGAAAATGCACATTTGATGTTTTATTACTTTTTTCGCCAGCACCCATAGTTAATTGTTATTAACAAATTGAATGGTTTATGTCGCTCTATAATGACAACAATTAGAAATACAAAATGAGGTGTTGAATGAAAGTTGTTCCACGCTTAAAAGTACACATTTTATTTTGGATGTCTTTTTATGCTAACACTCATAGTTTTTCACAAATTGAAGTGTTTATCTAACGCCATCGCAAGAAAGGTTATATTTTTAAAAAATATTCCTACATTTTAAGAATTATAAAATTTGTCAATATTTGGAAATTTTAAAAAGTCTGAAAAGTTCATAATTTGAGACATAAACCGATATTTTTGGATATAACATATACGGGGAAACGATCGGGAAGTTATTGATTCGACCTATAGAGGGTCAAACCCAAATCCCGTTTATTCATATTTGGATTGTAGGTATTATGGCCTTGTTGGGCGCTATTACCACCTCTACTCCTACGTGTATCTTGTCTTCCTCTCTTAGCATTTCCAAACTGATCCAAACTCAACTTCCTCTTCAACCCATTCTCAAACCGATTTGGGCATGACCCTGAGAGTGACCACAACCTCTCGTCGCTATTTTATTTCCGGACTGACAATTTGAAGATCCTGATTCCCCCCACATGTACCTGGCCAGTCCTTCGCGATATGGCTCCAGATTTTATTTCATTTGTAGCAACGAATCCCATTATTACTGCAAAACCGCCCGATATGTCCATGTGTACCACAGTTGTAGCATCTGTCCTTGAGCTCAACATTGTTTGCTGCCCTTACGTCCTTGATATCCCCGTTTGTCTGGATCTTATTGGATTCATATCGCCTCACGATTTTCTTCAACTCTTCATGAGTACACCTTCATGGGACCCAGGTGTACTCCCAACCTACTCCCTAATCCCCATCCCTAACTCCTAATTCCTAACCTTTTAATGGGGCGCCAGGTGAATCTTTCAATTCCCAGGTATGATCTGACTGGGCTCATCCCAGGCTTGCGCCCTTTGGATGGGAGCGTAACTCCTAACTAAACTGTACTTGCTGACGCTTGGACCAGGTCCGCTCTGGCGCAATGCCCGCGCTCTAATCTCGTTTGTTTGTTAACCCAGATCCATTACTGTGGCGGGCTGGGACAGCGTGATCCTTAATCCCACGGGTCTCTACTCTCCTAGGATGGGGTAATGGATGCAGGGGTTATTGGTGCCTCCACCGCTCAGTATGTAGGTTTGGTAGAGAGGACGGGGTTCCGGTGGTCCTCTTACTAGGTCTTAATTCTACCCATTCGTGTCATAATTACCGCGGTTTAAGATACCTCTTCTGAGGGCTCGTACTCACGTGATAGAGTGTGTCTAGCTGATGATGGTGCTGTAGCCCTGGGGCGGGCTCATGGCTCAGCCGCTCTCGGTCGCGTTATTCTCTGGGGCTCACACCGAGATCCGATGACATTTTTCCTCAATCATTGGCTGAATAGGGAATATGGGATGGTCCTGGTGCATCCCGGTGATTAGTCGGAGACAGGCAACCAGATGATATTCCACGGTGGAAATTCGAGTGACGCACAAGGGAGTGGTGTTCAACTCTACTCGCCATTGAGTTGTTCTCGGGGTGCTCACATCATGGTCTCACTTCACTCTCACTCCAACAACGGCACACAACCAACTCTCTCGAATGCCCAGACTCGACTCTCCTCCTCGACTGCTCTCACTCGACTCCTCTGCTCGACTACTTCCCATCCTGGGCGATTTCCTTCGGACTGCCGGACCCTTAACTTAACGCGGGTACCCTCGGTGGCGAGTTACCGAACCCCCCGAAGCATTCCGTATTCCGGTATCCCCTGTATGCGAAGGCGCGGGGTGTTAATCCGTCTTATCCTGCAGCTCTCTCTCTCACAGATCCAGGTCTGGTCTGCTCCCTCGTCGCCACTCGCACCCCGTTTTCTCCAGTTTTAGCCATTTCTTGCTTCCGCAGATTCCCTTGCCTAAGTCCTCATTCCCCGGGTGGTCCGGGTCCTGAATGACCTGTCCTTTCCTCACCTATTATCCTAATTCTAAAGGGCGGAATTATTTCCGTCACAATCTCTATTGTCTGAACTTCGGGTACTAATGTACCCACAGGGTTTAAGAGTGTCTCGGCCCTTTCGTTTTCAGATATGGTCTCCATTTAGGCAAAAATTTTATATGCTCTGACTTTTTCTTAAAATTCTTCAACGAAATCTCCTGCACTTAATTTACCGATAACATAATCCATGTTGTGTAATGGTTTTCTTATTATTTGAGGTGGCAAATGTATTTCACACCTCTGCAACTCCTTTGATTTCTCTAGTATTCTAACTGGATTCTGAAGCAAAAATACTTTCTCGGCGTAATGAGTATTCAATCTATTCATTAAAATTTGAACTAGTTCTTCGATCTGACTCTCTTGAACTTTTGATGGCTGAGAACGGCGTATTACGGCTTGAAATGTCATCACGTATCGCGTCAGCCCTTGTACTGCTTTCACAAATTGCTAACTAACGTTTCTAATGTCTAACGTTTCTACTGTTCAGAGCAATACGACCATTTGTTTTCAATAACCTACATACATCTTTCGTAATAGAGGACGGGGCTTTGGCGTAGTGGGTAGAGTGTCTGCCTACTATTCTAAAGGTCCCGCGTTCGATTCCCGCTCACTGCAAATATTTTTTCTGAAAAATATTTTCTCACGGACTCCGACCGATGGCAGGAACATTCCGTGTGTGCTATCGGCGGTATCCATGAAGTGAGACCGTGAGCCGGAACCGAACGCGACCCGTCGCGCGGGGGGGGGGGAGGGAGGGTTCCATCGTAGACGCCCGCCATCGTATCACAGGGGTTTCTGGAGGTTTACCCTGTGATTAGAAATACGATGAGCTGAAATGGCGAAGTGGGCCCCAGCCGCAATGGGTGGGTACTCTGATCCGTAGTATTGCCCATGAAGTAATGCCTAACAGCGGTTACGTGGGTGAATACGAATAGAGCAAGAGTAGAAAAAAAAAAAAAAAAAATCTTTCGTAATAGAAGCTTCAACGTATTTCTTTTCTTCTTATCTTCTCTCCTCGAGGATTCGTAAAACTCAGCGATTTGTTCATTTGATTTGCTCGAAGCAAAATCTTGATTATCTAACCTGGTTCACATCAATATTTCCGGTGCAGTCATTCTCGGTAAAGTCCCAATCGGCTTGGTCTCATTTGAATTCCCCATGCATTTAACTTTATCCTTCAACGTAATTTGATTCGTTATTTGAGGTTTCCCCTTACTCAACGGTGTGTCGTCAATTATACTTGCGATCGCATAACGTCGTTGCTTTTAAACCTATCTTATCTTTGCTTACTTGTGAAGTATGTAAATCCTTTCTCAGTTATTACGGAGATTTCATCGCCCTGAATTACAAGGGTGATTTTCTCACTCGTGTGTACTTCATCAAGTTTAAACGTTGTGGTCAAATAATCCTAGAACTCCTCAATTCAATGACCAGCTGTAAGTAATTAATTAATTATCGGATTCAGTTTATATCAGATCGATCGTAATTGCTCAGTCAGTGCTCCAATAACACATAGACATTTATCTGGTATTATTCTACTAGAACATGATGCATTACGCACATGCATGGATACCCGTCACGAGGGAGTTTTTGCACTATTTTTATTTTAATTTATTAGTCTTCTCTTTCTTTCTCTCTCCAGATTGAGTTACGTGCCGGCTGCAGCCTCTTAACACTACATTTCCTCTCCATGCTGTGTGTGCGCGCAAATACTTATATTTCTCTCTCTTACTATGATGCTTAATCCATTTTTATTGATTAATGAAAAAAATGCGTCCTCTGAATTATGTTTGATGTTATTTCTAATTCAATCGTAAGAGATGGTGTCGAGTGGCCTAAGCGGTCGCAGCAATTTTAAATAAATAAATGGAAATAGAAGGAGATTTTTGGTCGATGAAACCCAACGTTTCGCTTTCCTGGGAAAGCCTCTTCATTGGTTGCCGTTATTACTCCGAGATTTCTACAATTGAAAAGTAGCAATAAAAATCAATCAAACTGGTAAAAACGGTTCTAAATTAATAAAATAATATCTGGTAGTTGATACAAACATTCATTCTCGGAGAACATTTTCTTTAAAATTAAGACTCGTCAATATAGGTTATGGGCGTATATAACGTCTTACGCGTCTTACAATTGTTGATATGGACAATGACACGAGCAGTGATTAACTTTATATTTTATCAGGAGGTTATTATCGGATTTTGTTGATACAACTGTCAACAGGCTTGTGCAACAAGTGACTTTCTGACAACGACCGGCATGAATTACCTAGTCATGTGGTATCAAAGCTAGGCGCATGTGTGCAAGCTATGATAAGGGACCATGGATTTTTCAATTTCATAAGTTTCCTCGCTATATAATCATAAATATTCGGTAGCGCGAAAGTGTCATTAATGTGAGTGATAATAATATTGCTATTTTCCTTAATATGGAGCATTTCAAGGATTGTCAATTTGTCTGCTTTTTTCTCTATGCCTAGTATTTTTGTATGGTCAAAATCAAACTTGTGTTCCTCAATTTTTGCATGTCTAGATAGCGCCGTTTCTGTGACAGTGTTTTTTGTAGAGTAATGCTCATAAATTCGTCGTTTCAGATAACGCTTAGTTTTTTCAACATATCTTTTCCCACAATCAATACAACATACCATTGAGGAGATATGGTCCCCTGAACAATAATTATTGTAATAAGTGAACGAACGAAGCCACGGTCGTCATTAAGGTTGCAATTCCATTATCTCTATGGAGAATGGAGGGGCAAAGGTTTTAGAATGGGATCTATGTTGTTATGGGCAAATTCAATTGATTGTCACGTTCTACTGCATGAACGAGTGCAGTTAACGTAAGGGTTATAAAGAAAAAAGTTATTCGCCATGCAGAAATACACATTTTATATCCTGTTTGAGGTGGAGAGGATCCACTCTGTATGGTCGGTCAATTCTGATCGACTTCGTAGCCATTCGGCATTTTGGGCGTAAACGGAGACCCCCACCCCCGGTAAATCACCATAACGTGCTAGTACAAGTTCAAGTCAACCGTGAAAGGGACGTGTTTGAATATCACCAATTTAAATTCGTATCAAGTCAACCATCTTTATAATTGAGAAAATTATCCATTGCCATTCAACTAAAGTCAGTTATCAACTAATGTAAATTTGAAATCAAGTGAACGTGAAGTAGTTTTTCTTAATATTTCTGTTATATATTTGACAAAGCCATCGGCGATACTCAAGCCGGTGGAATAAATTTATGACAATTATCCGCGTGGTCATTTTAGTAAATTATCACTAATTTTCAGCCAACCTACAATCCCTTAAATTTCAGTCCCTCTCCAAAAAAAACAAGCCGGCGGTCCTCGGGTTCCCAATTCGACTGTGTCAAATATGTCACCGTTTTTGCTTATTTCCCTCAATTTCAAAATCAAAATATTCCAGTATTGAAAGACCTTTTTCCAGGCGAGCGGAAATAAAAACAGGAATGTCTCATATTACCCAAAGTAATTGACTCAATGTCGTTCAACCAGTTCATAGATCTCATTAAGGCTCATATTTTGGAAATAAAATGGGATGAATACTTATCGAGAATGAACTAATAAAAGAACCGTAAATATGAAAAAATTGAAATCTAGAAAATTAATGATGCGATTGAATCGCCATTTAATAGGGTTCTTCACCACAACAAGAGGTACTTTTGATCCAAATTTCAAGTTTTTATGACAATTTTTGTGGACGCTAGAGTGCGAAAAAACGCAAAAAGTAAAGCCAAAGTCAAAAGTTAAACAACAGGAACATCTCATATTACCCAAAATAATTGACTCAATGTTTTTCAGCCATATTATAGATCTCGTTAAGGCACACATTTTGAAAGAAAAATAACAAAATCGGTTCAATAATTATCGAGAAATAAAATAAAAACCGTGAAAATGAAACAATTAAAATCTTGAAAGCTAATGATACGATCAAATCGCGATCTGACAGGGTTCTTCACCACAAAAAAAGGAACCTCTGTTTTAAATTTCAACTTTTTATCTCAATTTTTGCAAACGCTGGAGTGCAAAAAGCAACGATAACTGTAAAAAACAGAAAAATTGAAATATCTCCGATTTCTTGTGAGCAACCTACTAGATGTTCTGCGACCATGCCCTGGATCTCGTTGAGGCACACATTTTGATAAAATGAGATTAAAAAATATTCAATAGTTTCAGAGATATGAAGAATCGAAGAAAAAACGGGAAAAATCGATTTTTAAGAAACTTACCTGCAGATTTCACTGAAATTGCGCCCACAGCTAGATGTACTCCATACCAATAACTGACAATTTTTTATCCTCAAAATTTAGTCTTTTTTATGTTCAATTTTGTAAGTGAAGATTTTCAAAAAAAATTGATACATACAGACACTATGCTCAAACTTCGTAATTTTACGTTTCAGACGACTATATATCGTTTACAAGCATAATTAGCGAAAATGAAAATTGACCGATTGTAATGCTTCCATCCGGAAGCAAAAAAAAAATTAAATTGAAGATGGATCGAAAATTTAAGAGAAAAAAAAATCCCGGAAGGCCCAGTCGGGATTCGAACCCGAAATCAACTCCCAGTATCGCGCCGGGCACTTTTCCATCTAAGCTACCGGGCATATAGAGACTTTCCATTCTCAAATTCGATCAGTAACCACCGCCTCCCCGTCTGAAGGTATTTATTAAATTCAATTGACGATCGCAATATCCTCTGACTTTTTGGCGTAATTTGCATAATTCACATACTTTTCTCAAATTCGATCAGTAACCACCGCCTCCCCGTCTCAAGGTATTTATTAAATTAAATTGACGATCGCAATATCCTCTGACTTTTTGGCGTAATTTGCATAATTCACATACTTAAGGACGTATGGTCGTCTAGATGGTTATGCGGGAGTTAGTTAGTTGGGACTGAAAACAATTAACTCATTCACTAATTAACATGTGATTTATTCGGATTACTTCAGGCGTGAGCTAACCTAGCAGAGGCTGACGGACAAATGAGGTAGAGAAGAGGGAGTCATATTCCGACCTCGGCTGTCCTTGGGTAAACCCGACAACTCCCGAACTAACTCGGACACAACCGGAATCTTCCGAATAAACGGAGATGTCCGACAATAGTCGAAGCTACTCGAACGCTAGATACAGTAGGTATGAATGTAGGACAAATAGGTGGCTACATTTACTGCCTTTTCTGGAAAAAAAAAATTTTACAATTTTTTTGTATTATTCAGACGAAAAATATAAAATGAAAAATCTAAATATTCTCATTCCAACTATACAAATCAACTAAGCTCACGTTCTGACACATGAGTATTTTACATTCAGTTTCTTTCGTGTGGTAATTAAATTTACAGCGGAGAAGCCGTTGAAGCGCTGCCCAGACGATGAGGAAAACGGACATGGCGTCCTGGCCTAGTAGTCGTCGTTCTTATGGTGTTAGCTCCATTCATCCTTCTTTCGGCGGCCGTAGGTTCTGGCGATGCTTCAGTTCTTTGTTCAGGTTGAGTATCAGACCAAGGTAGCAAGGTTTCAATCGATCTGCGGAGACCTCCTTGCCTTTAACATTTGCTATGAAGTATTTGTCATGGCGGAATACCACCGGAAATGGTCCTTCGTACGGAGGCTCCAGGGATTTACTCGTTGCAAGATCTCTAAAACAGAATATACTACGTTTTCCGTGTCTAGATGCAGGCTTGGCAGCAAGGTTCGCGAAAAATTGTCTTAATTCGGTTACCGCTGTAGCCGGATCGGGTGAGCATTTCTTATTAGGTTATAGGAACTCCCCCGGTAGACGTATGGGTTGTCCATAGACAAACTCAGCAGGCGTAGCCTGAATATCCTCTTCCCAAGCACCTCTGAATCCGAGCAAAACTGCTGGCAAAATACCTGCTCATGAATCTGATGCATGACACATAGCTGCTGCTTTCAGCTGACGATACATGCGCTCAACTAACCCATTAGCTTCAGGATTATACGCTGTGATTCGTAAGTGATCCGTTGCAGATAATTGTGCCAATAACCTGAACAAATCAAACTGAAACTGTGTGCCTCGATCTGTCGTGATTCGAGGCGGAACACCATTTCTAAAGATGGAAATGGTGGCCGATTCCTAGCGACAGTATCTGCACTAATGTCTTCTATAGGAATAATTGCATTTCGAAAAACGATCAATAATGGTCAAGCAATACGAAAAGGATCGAGGAACAGGAAGTGAGTCTTTTAGGTCTATATGGAGCTGGTCGAGACGACTACGCGGCAGCTTAAACGTACCAACTGCTGTAGAAACATGCCTCGTAACCTTGGATTTGTGATACACTAAACATACATGAGCCCAAGATCTACAATTCTTTGCTATTAGTGGCCAAATATAACGTTTGGAAACTAATTTCAACGAACCTCTAACTCCCGGATGAGCTAAACTATGCAGGGCTCAAAAGATACGAAAACGCAGAGCCTCTGGAACTGAAGGTCTGGCCGATCCTGTGGAAACACCGCATGTTGCGAATAATCGCAACGATCAAGTGGCAGCACCTCCCGGAAGGATTTCCGCCATTTTGGTCAATGACCAGAGCGCCAATTGCTTGATGTGCTGTGAGTCTGCCCTAGAGGTTTAATACGGACACACGTGCGATAACCTGTTCTCCCGGAAATTAGTTAACGGATTAGTTAATTACCCAGATTATATAGTCATTGTTAAACAGATCCCAGATTATATAAACCCGAAGTTTACCGTGGTTGTTTAAACTTCGGCGTAATGTATTAACCCAGTTCAAATATGGACAATACGACAACTGGTGTTTGTTATTAGAGACGAACACTTTATTCGTTAATAAAGTGCATACTGACAATTAAACCGGACTAACTTTTGTTTATAACACCCCCCCCCCGTTTTGCTCCAACTTAATTAGTTAGATTTTCGCTACAACGATTGATAAAACCCAATATTTATTTTATAAACCATTGTGACCTCGAAAGTTCAACTTCTCTCACTTACAGTCCACTAATCCTTGAGGTATTCGGAACACCGCAGAACAGCGGCGAATGATAATCGGGCAAATAAATACGTTTAAGTTGAAGGGCACCAGGTTCTTTAATGATCCCATCAATTTGGCTGTCTTCCGGTTGAGCTTTGGCAAGCTCGACCGCGGATACCGCTGATGAGATGGATTCAATCCTGGATAAGGCTTCCGCGGCGACATTTTGCGAACCAGAAACATCCCTGATGTCAGTCGTGAACTGGCTGATCAATTCCACTCTACAAAACTGCCAACGATTAGCACGATCCAAACTCTGCTGAAACGCATGAATCAGAGGTTTGTGGTCCGAAAAAATCGTGACGTGACGGCCCTTGAAAATATGCCGGAAATTTTTTAATGCCTCATACACCGCTTGAAGTTCTCTTTCATAAGGACAAAGTTTCTTCTTCTTTTCCGGGAGTTTCCTACTAAAAATAGGCCAATGGTTGCCAAGCCCGTCAACTCGCTGTTGCAAAACTGCCCCTACTGCCAGATCGGAGGCGTCTATAAATATTGCCAACGGAACAGAAATGTCTGGGTGAGCCAGAAGAGCTGCTTGAGGGAGACTTTCCTTGCACTCGTCAAACGCTTCCTCTAACTCGGCTGTCCATGGTACTATTTGGGAACCACGAATTTGTGGGCTTTTAAGACATTCATTTAACTGAGCTTGGTATTTTGCAGCATTTTGGGTCAATCACCGATAGGAATTTTACATCCCCAGAAGCCAGCGCAGTTGCTTTATAGTTTGGGGTTTAGGGAATTCTCAAACCGCTTATACTTTTTCAGGAAGAGAGGTAATACCCGCAGAAGAAACTAGATAGCCAAGGAATCTAACCTCTGATTTGCCTAACCGCGATTTCGCGACATTATTCACCAAACCGTATTCGGCTAACCGTTCAAAAATGATTCTGAGACGTTCCATATGTTTCTGCTCATCTTTCGTAGCAATGAGTAAGTCATCGATAAATAGAAATACGAAATCCAAGTTCCTGTTTATTTCGTCCACGAATCTTTGAAAAGCTTGCGCAGCATTCCTCAGGCCAAAAGTCATAAACGGAAATTCAAATAACCCAAAAGGGGCAATAATTGCCGTCTTTAGGATATCATCCGGGTTCATAGGGATCTGATTGAATGCCCTCACTAAATCAATGGTAGAAAAGATGTTTTTCCCGTATAAATTCGCTCCAAAATCGTCTAATAGTCGAACAGGATATTTATCGGGGACTGTCCTTGCATTTGAAGCTGGGTAGTCTCCGCAAGGTCGCCAATCACCGCTCTTTTAGGAGTTAGGTATAGAGGAGAAGACGGGCCTCTTGACGGACGACATAACCCAAGTTTCAACATTTTTTGGAATTCGCTTTTGGCTATTGCTAATTTGTCTGGTAATAAACGACGAGCTCTGGCAGAGATTGGCGATCCTGACGTAGTGACTATATGGTGCCGGGTATTATGCTTGCACTGTTTCAGTAGACCTTCGGGTTTTGTAATTTGAGGAAATTGCGAAAATAGCGGCAGATAAAGGGAATCCCCAAAAATAGCTTTCACAGAGGAAACCTCCTCGACTTCGATCTGCTTGCAATCAGCAAGGAACCCTGTTTTTGAATCAACAGTTTTACGATTGTTCAAATCGGGTAATAAACGAATATAGTTTACAAAATCTGCACCAATTATAGGTGTCTCGATATCGGCAACCACAAAACGCCAAGTAAAATTGCGTCTTAGGCCAAACTCTAGTAATAAAAATATATACCCGAACGTTTGAATCAAAGAGCCATTTGCCGCATATAATGAGTAATTGCACTTTTTAACAGGGCCTTTTACTTAAGTTTTTGCAGAAACGCAGAGATCTGAACCTGTGTCGACTAAAAATGTGGTTTTAGAAGTACGATCGGTTATGAAAAGACGGCTGGAAACTGGAGCGGGAACATTAACCGCCGCTAACTGCAATTAACTGATGTAAACGACATTGCCTAGATTGTGACAAGCGAGTAATTAAAGCGAAATGGGAATTGTCCCTCCGCTGCAAAAACCAAAGCTCAGGTTGGTCTGGCCAAAAATTCGGGGTACGAGCAGTAATACATCCTACAGCTGGGTTGTAGACTCTAATGCCCTTCCAAAAAAATACCTCTGCGGTCGTCATAATTATTACCAGAAGGTTGTGGCTGCTGTTGTTGCTCTCCCCCCGACTGTTTATGTACGCTGATTACGGGCACCTGATCCCGCGACATGTCGAAGTAGGTTTGAACGAATTTTAAGCGGCCAACGTTGTAATTTAGCTGTGCTGAACTACCAAATAGGAAAGTTTCGTTTGTGCCAAAATGCCAAATGTATTCACACCACTAGTTTTTTTTAACTTCCCGATTTTGGGGGAATTATTGTTATGGGTCCAAAAATCGAAACCGGAAATTTCACCTGATCTCCACAACCCTTAGAAACGTTTCCGATCATTTTCAGCGAGATGTTTGTCTGTCGTGTGTGTGTGTGTGTGTGTGTGTGCGTATGTGAGCAGAATTTTGTCGAACAATTTCTCTTAAACAAATTATCCCATTTGCGTTTTCTTATACTCATTCGATAGGATTCCGCCTAACTCAGACCTGATTAGATTTTGAACATAATCGACCCAGTGGTTTTTTAGTTATCAACAAATTGAATAGATTATATCGTTGCGTCGTTAGAACGGTTGAAGATACGAAACAAATTATTTAATGAAAGTTGTTCACGCTCCCTCGAGCGTGAGAATAATTCGAGATACGGGATAAAGTGTGGAATGAAAGTCGCTCCACACGTAAAAATACACAATTTCATGATCCATGACTTCTTTTGCCAACATCCATAGTTAATTGTTATTAAGAAATCGCATTGGTTATCTAACAACTACATCTAACTACTAACTACTACTAATACGAGATCAATTAGTCAATGAAAGTCATTCCACACGTAAAAGTACACATTTCATGTTTTATGACCTTTTCTACTAACACCTATAGTTAATAGTTATTAACAAATTGCATGGTTTATCTAACTCTATCTCAAGAAAGTTATATTCTTGAAAAATCTTTTTATATTGTAAAAATTATATATATTTTTTTACTATTTGGCAATTTTGAAAAGTTTGAAAAGTTCATAATTTGCGAGATGAACTGAAGTTTTGAAAAAAAAAAAATATACGGGGGAACCATCGGGAACTCATTGGTTCAACCCGTAGAGGGTCAGACCCACATCCCGCTTATTCATTTACGCTTCCATGCGATTACGCATATGTAGCGACGCTCCCACGGTGCTGATGGAAACCGAATTCTTCTCAAACTGTACAGTATTCACTTAGTTTGACCCAATGAATGTAATGCTTACTAGACTTTACATTGCTTGGGTCAATCTACAATTGAAGGAAAACCACGGAAAACTTCAATTTGTCCAGCCGTTTCTGTGACGAAACTCCGGTTCGTCTATGAATCTCAATGAATCCCAGCTCTGGACAATTCGAGTCTCCTATACCAATCGGAGAGTCCCCAAGCGGGTACTCGATCCGTGGAGCTCCTCGCCAGCGCTCTAACCACTCGGTCATAGCTGTCGGTAATATTCAATGTTCAAGTCGCTAAACTGGACAGAATATGAAACAGTGCAAAATTGCTCCATAAAGATAAAAAAAATGGTGTAAAAACAGCGTCAGGACCAACGGACTTGGCAGGATTTTCGAAACATATCAAAAAGTCAGAAATGCCATGAAACGTGGATATCTGATGAGAAATCGATGGCCGAAAACTGCCATATCCGCAGTCGGTATCCGCCTGCGAATGACATATAAGCTAGGAAAATTCAATGTGCACGGGTTGGGAAAAATAGTGAATGTATGAATGTCTCGGTAGCTCAGTATTGCATAGTTCGGTCGGTGCGTGGGGCCACTGATTCTTAACCCCTCTCGTAGTTTCCAACTCGCGTACACAACATCAGATCAGCCAGTGTGTGTGAAATATCCGATCGTAGTGATCTTATTAACGTAAAAAATTTATTGACAAAAAAAATGGACGATTGGATCCCAGAAACCCCAGATGAAGTAAAATAGTTGGAGTATTCAATTTGCCTTCTAGTATTTTTTTTACTTTTATTCTATTTTCTTTTGCTGTTGTGTTCCTGAAAAGGCAAAACTATATTTTCTTCACCTTCGACCTTAAAAGTGAGAGACCGAAGAAATTCATTTTGAAAGGGCCTCCCAGCAGTTTCTCGGAAGCCGAAATTCAAGCTGAATTATCAAATCACGGCACCAACGTACTTTCCGTTCACCAGTTCGTGGAAGTAAACAAAGATGGAGACACTAACGAAACAGCCCTGTACCGATCTTCGCAATCACAGTTGGGCCGGAAATAACCTTGAGCTTTGCTGCTATGAAAACTATTTTCTATCATACGTACAAGATCGAAAAGTTCGTGAAATCCGAGCAATCGACCCAGTGTTTCAGGTGCCAAAGGTTTGGCCATGCAAGCCAACACTGTAACCTGAACCTCAGATATGTCAAATGTGCGTCAAATCATGACGTCAAAGCCTGCGCTTCCAAATCTCTCGCGAACTGCGTACTAGCCCACACGGCCAGTTATAGATAGTGTTCCATGCGCCAAAAATTCACGGAAACTCAAACAAAACGAGCTCAGTCTGCCAGACCCAGCATAGCGACATCCAGTTCCTCCAGCCTCCTGCAGCCCCTGAGCCAACTGCGATTTCTACTGGCAACCTGGCTAGGCCCACCTACGCTCCTGTTTTCCCAACGGTGGAAACTTCGAGAAGGAATGTTGTCGCACCCACTGCTGAACATAGGACTATCCCAATGGACAACATGTCCCGGAATCGTATTTAAGTAGCTCAAAAAATTATACTAACACAGCGAAGCAAGTCCTTGACGAGCTAAAAACCCTCACAATTCCCGAAATCCTCTCAGAGCTTAAAGACATGATCTCTAAACTACAAAAACCTGACACCCCCATTGATACCATCACAATCATCGCATCCTACGCTCACCTGATCTCATCCTCCTTAGTAACACCTACGATCCCCCCACAAACCGAACATTGTTGCGCTCAAGCCTAATCTGGACGAGTTGTTACACATTGTCCATAGTAATAACATTAAAATTTGTCTGATTTCAGACACAAAGCTAAACTGCAAAACGAAGAAAATTAACATACCAGACTTTTGGCTGGTCAGGGAAGACAGAACGGCCAAAGCAGGTGGTGGTGTTGCCATGGCAATCCACAACACCTTGAAGTATAAAACTCTTCCGCATGACCTCCTGTCCCTCACCGAATACGTGGGAGTAGAGGTCCACGTAGACGATAAAAAAAGGAAAATTTACTCGTTATACAATCCACCTGATGTCTCCCTACATACTAACCTATTGAGACACATATTTTCCGATAATACTCCAACAATTATCGCTGGAGACTTCAATGCAACTCAATGCAGTGTCAATGGACACTGCTTAGACCTCACTAGGCCAAATGAATCAGGTAAAATTGGATTCCTCCACTCCCATCCGCTCATTAAAATCGACCTATACTCCCCTCCCACCAGATATAGCCTCCTTAATAAACCTCAAAAACTATATTAGGTCAAGGTGGCAAAAAAACACGAAAGCAGTACCTTAACTGCGCACTCAATCAGGTGATCAAAGAAATCAGACTTAAAATAATAGAATGGAAACAAATAACTTGGGACAACAAACTCAGAAAGATGAACATAAAGGATCACTCAATATGGCGCGGGGCAAAATATTTTAATAACACTGGCAGAAGTAAAATTTTCACACTCAAGTCCAATAATACGATCGACGCAGAAGACCACGACAAGGCAAATATACTTTATATACACTACGCGAACATCCATGAATTATCGGACTCTCGAGGAAATGAATCATTTAAGGAACAACTCACAACTCATGTAAAAAAAATATGGTCAATGCATCGATTGAACTCCCACAAAACTCCTGACAAATCCTCGTGAAATGATCTCACGAGGCCGCAAAAAAAACTCAAAAATAAATCAGCCCCGGGTGTGAATAATATTCCCAACGTAATGCTCAGAAACCTGCCGATTAAAGCAATACGTTTACTAACAAAGATATATAATGCAGGCCTCCTCAAACAATATTTTCCGGAACTCGGGAAAGGAGCGGTCGTCATACCGATTATCAAGCCTGGTAAGCCCCCTTCGTATCCGGTGAGCTACACGCCTATTAGCCTCCTATCCGTATTGGCTAAACTTTTTCAGCGAATAATTTTAGCTCGTCTCAAAAAACTCATAGAAGAGTTAAAACTAATGCTTACGAATCAACTTGAATTCCGATCAGAACACTCGACCTGCCACCAGCTGGTCTGAATTACCAATGATATTAAATCCGCGAGAGAACGGAAAGAAGATACCGTTCTTCTTCTCCTGGACAGCGAGACGGCCTTTGATTCTATTTGGGCCACAGGCCTTATATACAAACTCGACAGCTTAAACGTACCTGTATATTTATGTCAGATTCCCCTATCATATCTCACAAATAGATATATTAAAGTTCGAGTCGAAACTTCGCTTTCGGATGAAATTGAAATAATTGCGGGGGTCCCACAAGTGTCTATCCTCTCCCCCGTACTATTTAATCTGTACATTGCTTCTGGTTCTAACAGAATTCCTAGAAATGTAGCTATCGCTGGCTCTGCTGATGACATCACTCTATACTTAGCTAGCAAATCGTTAAATAAAGATGTCAGAAGAATTGAGAGTGCAGCTGCTCTTACAATCAGTGAGCTTATGAAATGGAAAATTCAAGGGAATACTGCCAAAACAGAAGCAATCATATTTACTAGCTCTAAGGTCAATCGCAGCGATAAAATAACCCCAATGAACTCTGTGCAATACTTAGATTTACATATTGATTCCAAACTCCTGTGGAAAATACATATATCTGAAATCAAGATGAAAACAAAAATTATTCTGGTAAGATTATATAATTTGCTAAAATCACCAGCGCTTAGCCAACCCCTAAAACTCACTCTATATAAAGGGTTAATCAGACCTATTATCACTTGCGGTTGTCCTGCCTGGCACAATGCAGCGAAAAGCCACTGGAAGCATCTTCAAGTCATCCAAAATCAATTTTCGCAAATCATAAGCAACTTTAGAAGAAGAACCACGATTTTGGAAATGCACAATACGTTAGGCATGGATACCATAGGTGAATTTATTAATAAAATCAACGAGACATTTAGACTCAAGCTACAATCCCATCCTAATCCTCACCTCCAAAACATCAATATTGACAAGAAATCAAATGGGTCTCGCTGACCAACGTGTTTATCCCACCTCTCCGTATATCCCGCTCTTCCCCTCTCCACATGCACCCATTAATTATAAGGTTTTTTAGAAGTAATTTTTCCTTATACTAAGTCATCCTGTAAATAATTACAAATATCTGTAATAATGAAAAATTGGGTTAAACTTTGATCAAATTCGATATAAAGCCAATGGCTAGTGATGTAGAGCGTAGCATTTAAAATATCAATACTGTATATAGTATGTACATATGACAAATGTGAATAAACAATTTTCAAGTCTCGGTAGCTTAGCAGTCAAAAGCAACCACCCGGATAGTGAGAAGCTCCGGGTTCGAATTCCGGTCGATCGATTCGAGCATTCCTATTTTTGCTTCTGAATGGAAGCTTTGTCATGGGTCGATTTTCACATTTTCTAATTCCATGTGGAAATTATCTAGAATGGTCTGAAACGTAAAAATGCAATATTTGAGGCCGCCATCTGTGTGTGAACATCTCGTTTTTGGCACCTCGATTTACTAATTTGAACATTTACACGGGTAAAAGTGGTTTATAAAATCTCAAATTCTTCCCAGTAATTGGTATTGAGTCCCTCTTACACCATAGCAAAGTTCAGCTCGATCGAAGCATAAGTTTTTGAGAAAATTTGAATCATTTTTTTTTTTGGTTTTTGCTCCATATCTCTTTCAATATTGAACCGATTCATTTCTTTTTTTTTCTAAGTTTTTCTCATCACGCCATCTATAAGAGGGAATCAAAAAACACATATGCGTCCGTAGAAAGTGTTCGAGTTATTTCAACTTTTATGTTTTTCACTTAAAATTTTCATTCGCGCATCTCCTCCTACAGTTGTTGTCAGAGAGACTTGAAATTTTACACAAATGTTCCATTTGGTATCTATATGTGCAATTGGTTTGGATTTTTGAACATTTTCATTAGTTTCTGAGATATTCAATTTTTACTAGAAATTCATTTTATTCCATATCTCAAAAACTAATGAACGGATTTGGATTTGTTTTTTCAAAACATTTAGCTCAATAGTGTCTATGGAATGTAATTAGGAACTATATTCCAGTACCAAGTGGAGCTATATTCGTTGCAAAATATCCATTGAAAATGATGAATATTAATTGACCATGAACGATTCTCAATCCGACATTCTCCATAGCCAATCCTGTCAAACTAAGAAATTATGCATAATAATAATTCGGATTCTATCAAATTCTATTAAAATAACCTCGCAGGAACACTTTCCTGGATGTTGTGAATAAAATGAAGATATTTAAATGACATCGCCTCCATACTTCCCGGCAACTTCTTGGTCTACAGTAGATACCAGTAGAAATGATGGTTAGTAGCATGAATGACAAATTAGCAAATAAACTTTCCGTATAAGTTGTTTATAATTGTTTTGGTTCATTCCTGAATGTTCGTGCGTATCAAATACGAATATAATTATGGAAATAACAATGTTATCTTCACATTTACGTATTATGTAAATTATGTATTGATGACCATTTGAGAAATATATTAATGAACATGGAAATATCGTGATACGTGGCAGGGGATCGGCCAAGTAACCATTTTTACCTATTGGTCCATTCCCTTTTGTCTTCTCATCTCAGTCTCTGCCGGCCGAGAGCAGCTGCGTATCTATACGCTTCCCAACTACCGCCATCACCAAGTCTTGATAAAAAGATCCAATTTAAAGTGAATCGGCACTAATTACGCGGGAAAGAACGTCACTTTTATCATATAAATCGCATATACCCGTTACACTCCTGTCTTTACTTTATTTTTTTGATATTTTGTAACGTACATACATTCCACTCAATTTTTCGTATTTACATTTTTCGCGATTCACATTTTCTCCTGTCAGTCAGAATTAAGTTTGCAAGTTGCCTGTAACCTGAAGTTGGCAATCAGGTAATCCGCGCCCAAGAGAATTGACTGAAGTAGAAGGGTCAGTTCTCGGCATTTGGCCGACCCCAAAACCGCTAGATGAGTCGGCCACGGTATGATTTGCCTTTTCCACCGACAATGAGATAACGTGTCAAGAATCGAAACCGTCTTTAAGGAGAGGATTTCAAGAATTGGTGGACTCTGCTCAAATGAATCTTCATCAGACTCCAGAGAAAGAGGTTATTCAAGATTCATCACTTCCTGAAAATGGTACGATTTCTATGCATTGGCATAGCCGGCCAGTATCATCGGTTCCTGATGACGGAAGTATCGTGGGGTCCTGATGAGGCGATATCATTGGGTCGTGATAAGAGGAGTACCATTGGCTCCAGACGAGGCGAGCACTATCGGGCTCTGACGACGCGGGCATCATCGGGTCCTAATCAGGCAAGCATCATACATATCCAATCGGGAGACTGCGTGCTGCACCATATGAGGACCCAATTGGGATTTCTTTATAAGGACATGTCTAACGGGGACTCGACTCTAACCCGACGAAAAATTCTAGTCGGGATGGCGTAATCGAAGCGTCTTGGTGATCTTCAAAGCTGATTAGATTTTGGATGGAATTGGTGAAGTATATATATCGTTATTAACCATTTCAATTGGTTATAATGTTCTACTGCATAAACCGTTAGAGTTACGACAAAATTCATATAATAGAAATTGTTCCCCATATAAAAATACGTATGTTATGTGGAATGACTTTTTTCCATAATTTGCATAATTAAGAACGTATGGCCGTCTCAACAATTATGTACATAATAAGTGAATGGCTGAACCCAGCACTGTCATGAAGGTCCCAATCGACGAATTTCCATGCAGAATCGCGCGGATTACATTTTGGATGGCATTCATGCAGTATATACAAAGTTATTACAAAATGCATGCATTTATACTGTTCCACTGCGTAAAATATTGAAGTTATCGTCTTTATTGCCGCCGCACCCCTATTGGCGTCTCAGTCCCACTCAAGTAGCACGTCCAAGTCTCATCCTCCTGCTCACCATGTGTCTACTCAAATATTCATAATTATCGGCTTCATAAGTGAGTCATTTTGGAATTCTCAAATTTGTAAGTGTTCATTATGACACTAATAGGGTTCACACTGATGAACCGGCGTATATCGGAGAAGAAAAAATTTAGTACGCTGTGCTGAAATACCAAATCGGGAAATTTTGTTTGTGGTCGGAAGGGGACACATACATGCTCACACCACTCGTTGATCATTGCAATGTTTCAAATGACGGGCATTTCCGTCTGAGCTCTGATGGGTGTAGCTAGTTATACTGGTTTGCTATGAGACTTCATAAATTTGTATCCCGTCGTGCAGTCTCTGTGTTGGCTGGTGCATCTAAAGTTTAGATTGTAGTGCTTGCTTGCATGGCCAAACTTCTGCACCTGAAGCATAGCGTTGGTTGCTCGGTTTTTACTTACTTTTCTGTTTTTGAAGTTTATTTTGAAGTTTTCATTTGTGAGGTTGAGGTGCAGAACACTGATTAATCACTGCGTTTCCAGTGTATCATTTTTAATAATTAGTGGAGGTACTGAAGGTAGTTTTCGAACCTTCTGAAGTATTGGCAATAATGTTGTGTTGAGAGGGAGCGTAGACACACTGGTTGAAGGTTTCACAACGGTCTTCAATTATTTTTATTTGTGTCTTTCAAGGCATGACCCATTTTTGCTTTCCTTTTAATCGCTACAGGAAGTTTGAAATTATGGTAAGTTCAACACTTTGGTGCCACAACTGTTTATATGTGTATATATTACCGTATTTTTCATCAACAGTTTCTCCTGAACGGCTCGACCGCATCTTGAGGGTGGTCCGAAAGGCGTTTTTCCAAAGTTAGCTGGCTAGGTGGTTAGCTGGCTAGCAATTCATTAACACCAAAGATTTTCATACAAAAAAACTCAGCAACACAAGTTTTTTTCTAGGAAATAGAAATTTCCATAAAAAAATCTCATCATTTTCTCACAAACTAATAGTTAACAAGATAATAATTTTTTGAAGTGAAACTTCTTATGGGAGGGTTTTGAAATCTCGATCGGCAACCTTTTTGGTGACGCTCGCTCTAACGTAGTAAGTAAGAGTGAGAGACCTCCGGGAATCGTGCGAGAATGAGACGGAAGACTTTCTGTCTTTCATGTCATTCTCTGCGTTCAGGCGGCGTCGCGATCGCGGAAAACAGCTGTTGGTTTCTAACACAGTGATCATAGGCAACGTATTTTGTTTTTGTGCGTGTCTTCATTACTTAAATCGAGAGTTTTGTGCAAATATGCCGAAGTCGGGTGCAGAGAGGACAAAAACGTAGCGGGAGAAAAAACGGGCGAGTGAAGGAATTGATCAGAATAGAAAACGGAAAAAAAGTAGAACTGAAATTGAACGAGATAGCAGGGAACGGAGGCAAACACGTGCTAACCTCTTACGTGACAGTGTGGATGATAGTGTAAATAATCCAGAGAATGAACTATTAGCAACGACTTCGACTCATCCTCCTCCTGATTGTGATGTACATAGTGGTGATCGATTACAATATTCAGACTTTAATGAGTTTAAAACTGCACATAAGAACTTTCACCGTGATTTTATAAATAATCCATTCGGTTTTACGTGTTGTGTATGAGATAGATTATGGTTTAAAAATGACTTGAAGACTCTATCCGTTGAAAATGAAATTCGTATTCAACAAAAATTTCCAGAATTCAGAAGTAATAATGAGCTGGCATGCACCAGCTGTCGCCAGGCTTTGAGGAGAGACAAAATTCCAACATTGCCGAAATTGAATGGCTTTGTATATCCCCCGATCCCTGCACATCTTCCGAAGTTAGATTTAGTGTCCGAGAGACTCATTTCTCCTAGAATTCCATTTATGCAAATTCGCAGATTGCGTCATGTGCATGGACAATTTGGAATTTTGGGGCAGGTGATCAATGTTCCAGTGGATGTCAATACAATGGTCAATCACTTGCCCAGGAACATTGACGACGATCACTGTGTTTACGTTCATATCAAGAGGAAAAAAATTCATCGATCAAGTTACTTGACAGGTTTAATAAACAAGAGAAATATTAAAATATGGCTAAGATGCTTAGTACCGAGTCCATTGTATCAACTGTACGACATCAAAGTTGATGAATCTTTTTTTAATGAGGATTGTGTCGTTCATCAGATACCTATAGATGAACTGAGTGAAGACATCCCCATGGAGGAGAGCCTGTTCGCTCAGCAACACACATTACTCTGGAATGACGATAAATATTTGAGGATTGCTCCTGGAGAAATGAATGTCCCTCACAGTCTATTATTTGATGAGCATGCAGAAGAGTTATCTTTCCCTACTATCTAACTCGGACAATTCCGGCGCTTTAGTGAAGATCTCAATGTGACTCCATTCATGATGGCTACCAGTGAGCTAAGGAGATGTGATCGACGTGGGGTTACACCTCATCATTTACTCTATATGGCAATGAAAATTATGAGGTTTAGAGTCCGTGACAGTCTATCCATTGCTTTTAAACACGTAGGTAAAGACACAAAAATTACACGTGAACAAATTCAATCAGAGGAGTATATAAATCATTGTATAGAAAGCAACTTGGCTTTTCTACGTTGTATCCCTAACTCGACTTGGTATTGGGCTGAAAGAAAGAGAGACTTATTCGCAATGATCAGACAACTCGGAAAACCCACGTTATTCCTAACTATGAGTGCTAATGAAGTTGGTTGGCCCTCATTATTACAATTATTATATAAATTGAAGAATAATGGAGCAAAAATTACAAAACAAGATGTTCGGGAACTCCATTAAATTGAAAAGAGCACACTCATCAATGAAGATGCTGTAACATGTGCCATCTATTTTAATAAGCTCATCAATGTTATAAGGAACATACTTCAGTCCAAAAAGTCTTCTCCCTTCGGGAAATATCGTGTTGTCCATTATTTTAAAAGAATTGAATTCCAGCATCGTGGGAGCCCCCATGCACACATTTTGCTATGGCTTGGGAATGCTCCAGCGGATCCACTAGGTGCTGACCGACTACAAGCTATTGAACTAGTTGATACATTGATATCAGTGGCCACTTCAGAATCGTCGGGGAACATCAAACTACAGACACATAAGCACATGTTCACATGTTACAAAAAAATAGCTGCGAACGCTCATCAAAAATGCAGATTTAAAGCTCCATTCATGCCATGCAGATACACAACTATACTGACACCAATGCAGAAAGAATAACCAGGATTCCACACGTATAAACAACATTACAACACGATAAGAACAAACTTAGAGAACAATGACTATGCTGATATTGATAGTTTCTATCAGGGAAATGGAATACTATCAGATGATTACTACATGAATGTGCTTCGAGCTGGCATCAATCGTCCCAGAGTATTTCTTAAACGTCAACCCATGGAAAAGTGGCATAATCCATTCAACCCATTCATTTTCAATATTTTGAAATCAAACATGGATGTGCAATTTATCACCGAAGAATACTCATGTGCTGCATACGTAGTGGAATACGTCAATAAAACGAACCGTGGAATTAGCAATCTCCAACGTAACATCACTGAAATAAGGGATGAACATCCAGAGTTCGATATTGTCGAAATTACTAGGTAAATGAGCGTTGACATGCTAAATACTGTCGAAATTACCAGTCAGGAAGCTGCATGGTACCGTCTGCGTGAACTGATGTCAAAGTCTTCTTCAGTTGTTACCTATATTTCAACAATATGGCCGATCGAAAGACAAAGAATTCGAAAAACTCAGAAAGAACTCAATGAAATGGATGCTGATGATGATGCAACAAACATATGGAAAGAAAATTGGTTTGACAAGTACGAAAAGAGACCTGAAGAGCTAGAAGATCTCAATTTGGCCCAGTTTGTTGCTCATTACAAACTGAATAATCAAGGGAATTGGACACGAAGGAAAGAACCTCGGATTATTCGGTACAGAAACTACGACATGGCTGATGATTTCAATGAATACAAACGGGAAATGGTGACTTTGTATATTCCATTCCGAGACGAAGAAAATGAAATTCTTGCAGAAACTAAATTCATACAGATTTACGACGACAACGAAATATTGATTTTGGAGCGACATAAAGAATTCTCATCGAATTTAGATATCCAGAAAACCATCGAGATATGCCGAGAGTTGTGTCGTGAAGATGAATTAAATCAAGATGATGATGCTGAAGGATACAACGTAGGCCGCCTTTTTCCTGAAGCAAATCCTTTTCAAGAATTGTATAACGCTGACCATATAATGAACGACGATCTGCGGTTAGCAACACTTAACAAACTGGGTGCTATCGCAAAGAAGAGGGATTATTTAATGTCTAATGAACAATTTTATGAACTAATGAGAATGGCCAATCAGAGGCAGAAAGCACTCCTGATGCATGTGATTGCTAATCTCCTCTCATCAAACCGATCACCACTCCAACTTTTCTTCACTGGGCCAGCAGGATGTGGGAAGACATTCCTCATTAGACTCCTCATGGAAATTTACAACCGCTTCACAGATAATGATGGTTTTTGTAATGCTTACATCGCATGTGCATCAACAGAAAAGGCTGCAATAGCAATTGATGGTACGACAATCCCCACTGCATTGAAAATATCCCTTTCCAAAGTATTACCATTATCAATTGAAGTGGCTCAATAGTACAGAATGCTCTTCAAATACGTCCAAGTTATACTCATCGATGAGGTCAGTATGGTAGGAGCGGAATTGCTGTCTCAAATTGACGCACGGTTGAAACAAATAACAGGAAATTTCCAAGATAATTTTGGAGGAATGGATATCATTTTCATAGGTGATTTGCGTCAGTTACCTCCAGTGCGTGCTATACCCATCTATCAAGCAACAAAACGACGCATAGCAGCACCAACACTTTGGCGTGACTTGAAGTTCTATGAATTGGATAAAGTCATGAGACAAGCGAATGCTGATTTCTCCTCTTTATTAACTAAAATTGGAAATGGCGAAGAATCCGATCAAGAACAGATACACCTAATCGAATCTCGTTTTTATACAAGAGAGGAAGCAGATCGTCTTTGTCCACATGGAATTCGGCTATATTTGACAAATAATGCTGTAAACGAATACAATTTGACAATTCTTAATTCTGCAGAGAATAAAACAGTCTCAATAGCTACTGATGTATTCACCGGCTGCCATAATGCTGAGCAACAATCATTTGTACGACAAAAATTGCATAAAAAAACGGTAATAGACACTGGAGGTCTGCCCTACGAGATAATACTGGTGTTAGATAAATGGTATATAATAACAACCAATCTGGATGTCTCGGATGGTTTAGCAAACGGCGCAGTTGGTAAACTAGTTCATATCGAAACTGATGAGGCAGGGGCAGTAACTCGTGTGTGGCTGGAATTTCCAGATTCACCAAAGACGGGGCAGAAGATCCGGAGAAAAGCTGCTGCGTTCATCCAAGCAAATAACATCAGCCACACGGCAGTTCCCATTGCACGAAGAACTTCTACGATATATATGAACAATAATAAAACGATTTTCGTCAAAAGAAATCATCTGCCATTGGTATCAGCGTGTGCTATTACTATCCACAAGTCTCAAGGTGGTACGTTTAATCAAATCGTCTATGAATACGAAAAGACATTCACAACAACTCCTGTACGTAGTCTTGTCCCCTGTCACAAGTATACAGGGATTGTACATCGTTGCGAAGGATGGAAAGAACAAATTTTATCATGGACCGAAAAAAGCTCAATCAATGGACAAGGTACAATCAGAATTTAGAAGATTATCAACAAATCCATTGATAACTTTGACTGACATTCTCCGAGAGTTCATCAGCAGACCAGGCTTATCAATAACAACCCTCAATTACCAAAGCTTAGGAGCTCATAGCGGAGATTTCAATGATCCGGTGATTCTACGGTCTAATATATTGATACTTTCAGAGACGTGGAAGGAAAACGATCAAGAAATTGATGTTCCCAATTTTAATTGTGTCGTACAGTTCAAAAGACATAATGTGAGAGCAGGGGGTGTCGCAATACTTTGCAATACTGCTCATGGAACGAACATCATGACACCCAATATGGACCTGAACTTGACACAACTAGAATCGCTTTCAATTGGGTTGTCATCTATTGGAGAAATGTGTGCAGCTGAATGTCGCACAGAAAGCGGACAGCGGATTATGTTTATAGCACTCTATATTTCACCAAATCAGAAGATGGCGAAAATAATAGAGTTTATTCACCTTCACTTGCTCCCGTATACTCCAGTGGGGGCTGCAGAAGTTGGAGTAGAGCTGGACAAAATACCTATGATTCTAGGTGGAGATTTTAATGTTAATTTTGCTTCAGAGGATTCGAAGCCATTAATTCAGTTCTTGCAATAGAAATTGTCATTGGAAATGAACAATTCACCAATTGGATCGACTACACGCCATGGTACCACGATCGATGCAGTTTTCTCACGTTACATCGAAAATTTGGAGTCAAGAGTCTTCATTACCTATTTTAGTTACCACAAACCTATCATTTCGTTCATGAAGAGTCTACCAGAGAATGAAGGTGAAGCTGATTGAGATTTAATTCATCATATTCATACTAATATTATTGTATCTTGAAAAAAGTATAATTATTATGATGAATAAATTAATATTTACTATCAAGAAGTGTTAGACACGTGATTAAAATGATTCCTCTCCCTCTAAACATAGAAAATTATATAATCCTTGCCGATCCAATCATTCAGTTTCACTTCTATCGCGTGTCTTCATGACACACCATTTTTTTTTTTACAAAAGTGTTACGAGTCGATTTTTCGATTATACAATATCCGAGTTATTGGAAGGACCCCGAATGACATTTTCACTGTTCTCAGCGTTCAACATCGTCCTGAGGGTGCCTGCATACTCACGGTCGTGGCTGTGTCTTTTTCTTGTCTCTCTCTCGTCATACTCATGTCTCGTTTTACGTAAGCTTGATCTAAGTTACCAATTCGGCTTTTAGTTCTTTCAAGGTCTTTCGATCTTTCCATACTGACAATTCAATTTGGTATACCATATTGAGGCATGGTATTCCTTGACGGAACGATATGTCCGCTAGACACGAGAAACAAATATTGTTTCCTGCATTATTGGATCCGTATTCACTGCTCTCCTGGTCTTTGCAGTTGAAAATACGAGGGGTGACCGAAAATAACAGAGGAAAACCTCGGAACTGTGCCAACTGTCATTTCACACCATTGTCTACGTTCTCACATTTAAAACTATTTCTATTTATATTGATTAATTACAAATTGTTGTACAAATCTTAATGCACGATAATATGTGTATAAGGAGTTGCAATTTGATAACATGAAATTTTATCCGACAGTATTCTACAGGGGAGAGAGATTAATTGCAGGTGAAAACCATCGTCCCATTACCCTAAACACTAGTGGTGTGCAAATGTGTGTGCCCCGTACGGGGCACAAACAAAATTTCCCGAGTTGGTATTTCAGCACAGCATAAACACGCAACCGTTGTGATGACCAAACTCAACAGTACGTGCTCACTTTAGTTTGATTTTTAGCCCCATAAAAAAATTCAACTGGAATTCGTCCGCCTAGTTATTCCTTCTACCTGTGTACTTACTTGGTTATCCCGCTCTTTGACATTTTTCCACCAATTGTCGACATATTAACTCGCCAAGTATATTCTAGTTTAACTCACAGTATGTCCCAACGTATATTGAAAAAAGTCATATTGTATGTGCATTTTTGTATAAGGGACGATCCTGGTGATATGCATTGTTCCCATCTTTCAAATTGCTCAGCCGACCATACCTCCTTAATTATGCAAATTCTGAAAAAAGGCATCCTACACAAAATGTGTAGTTTTATGTAAGGAATACTTTTCTTCTCAAAAGTTTCCCGATAACTCTAATATTGCACCCATTGGAAGAGTATAAACAATTGTAATTGTTAATAACATTGCATATACAGCACGAATGCCATCCGCTCGATTCTGCACGGAAATGCTTGGATTGGGACCTTCATGACAGCGCTGGGTTCCTTCGTTCATTTATTACATACATAATTGCTGAGACGGTCATACCTCCTTAATGACGCAAATTATCGAAAAAAATAATTGTACATAAAACACGTTTTTTTATATGGGGAACAACTTTTCTTGTATAAATTTTGTGCTAACTCTAATTGTTTATGCAGAACATTATAAACAATTCAAATTGTTTATAACAATATATAGACTGTACCGATTTTATTCAAAATCTAATCAGCTCTAAGTTACATGGAAACGCTTCGATTCCGACCTCAATAATCTCGATGGCATCATTGGTTCGTGAGAAACTTAGGATCAAAATGCGGTGACACACGTTCATATGTATATACCCACACACACCCATCGACTCCAAATTTCTTGGGTGTCATTTTGGTATAATTAAAACACCAGTCATAGGACGAAACAAATAACTTCGATTTCGGAGTCATTACGATAACTTCCCAAAAATCGGCAAGTTAAAAATGGCATGACGTCGAATTTTTAAAATAACATTTATTTCGATGATTACAAAAAAACTGTAAGGTGACTTCTTCAGCTATTCACTCCATGCACTAAAACGAATAAACAAAATTTATATGATAGAGGAAGCTCTGCTGATAGTACTTCGTCATACCATATCGTGATGTTAAAACACCAATATTGTACAATAATGCGAATTCGAGGGTGCGGGATCGCATACGGAATAGAGCGCTTTACCAATTGGTCCAACAATGCATATAGCCCTACCCGTGTTCCGAAAAGTCGATGTTGAGGACTCTTTAAAAATAGGTAACAGATGACCTATACTCCGTTTAGCCGTTATATAAATCAAAGTTACGCGCATTCATTCGTTAGAATATTCCCCCTGACCCACTGAAGCCCCTAAAATTCGTTCGTACAATCGATGATTTGATATTACAGAGTTGCATCGACCTTAGCTATTGAATACGTATACATTAATTGTCGGGTTGCGCTCAATTTTTCCAGGAATATTCGCTACTCTGTGAGGCCAACCCAATTTTGTTACGATGCTTTGGCTTTGCCACAGCTTAAGCTTCATAACATGACTGTTCATATATTTTTGCAATGATAGAAAAATGGAGTGCCTATGGAATGATCTCGAGGAGTGCTATTGCCTGGTTATGTCCTTCGTGATATATGCCTCTTTGCAAGAGAAAACGAAAACATGGACACGTCCGTCCTATTGGCGTCACAGGTATACGATTTCAATGAGATATGATTTATTTTCAAACTTTCATAAATGTCACGTGTTTCAGAGTTTTTTAGTGATAATATCTCCAGTGTTCGTACAAACGTATGCGCAAATATGTTCAATTGAAAATGATGAAGAATAGTCGGAAGACTGCGTCACGTAAATATTCTCATACTCTTTATTATAGGTACTTATCACTCTCAATTTAAAAACTACTGAAATGAAAAAATTACAATACAGAAATGTATATATTCAGTTTGACTAGATTGATACACATTAGGCATTAGGTTTCGGGGACTGCGATCCTAATCCATTGAACAAAGCGAAGATGAATGGATAACACCGACGCAAGAGCGGGAAAGGTATCAATACAATTAATGCAAATTTGCACATAGTAGCTTCGACACGGCCCATAGGGGGGCTACCGCGTACTCTGTTGAGTAGTCTGATCCAGAATCACGCTCTCTGTATTTTAAACGATAATTCTTCACAATATTTGCGAATGTGCGATAGCCGCGTATTCTACCAATATCAACCAAAATTGAAGGAATAGTGCTCGTGCGGGTGGTGCTGCGAGTATCGTAAGAGCAATCAATGACACAAATGCAGGAAAAAGCGCGTTGAGGAAACCACACGATACAACAAAACCACTTGGAACAATCTCACAAAAAGCGACTTCACGCGTACGGGGCATAAAGAGAACCTCCCGATTTGGTATTTTAGCACATTTATTTCAACTCGCGATATCTTCGAACCTATACGAAGCGGCAAGAAATATCATAGTATATTAAATGTGTATTTGTGTATAAGGAACAACACTGGTGATATTCCTTCTTTCCCGTATTTTGAACGGCTCCGGTGTTATCAACAATTGAAATTGTTAACTAGTCTGGGTTAATCAGTGTGATCGCTGTTAGGGTCACCACGAAAACTTGCAGATTTGAGAAGTAAGAATCCGTCATACCTCCTCAATTATCACAAATATGGAATAAACGGGATGTGGAGTTGACCTGCTACGGGTCGAACTAATAACTTCCTGATCGTTCCCCCTATATGTTATATACAAAATTTCGGTTTGTGTGTCAGATTATGAACGTTTTAAACTTTCCAATGTTACCAAATATGTCAAATTTTATAATTCTTAAAATATAGGAATATTTTTTAAAAATATAACGTGTCTTGCGATGGCGTTAGATAAACAATTCAATTTGTAAAAAACTATGAGTGTTAGCATAAAAAGTCATCCAGAATAAAATGTGTACTTTTAAGCGTGGAACAACTTTCATTCAACACCTCATTTCGTATCTCTAATTGTTGTCGTTATAGAGCGACATAAACCATTCAATTGCTTGCTAACAATTAACTACGAATGTTAACAAAAAAAAATCATAAAACATCCAATGTGTATTTTTATGTGGAACGACTTTCATTCAACATTTTGTTGCGTATCTCTGACCGTTCTCACGATAGAGCGCTATAAACAATCCATTATGTGAGTAACAATGACCGATGGCTGTCAGGAAAAAAAGTCATAAAATATCAAATGTGTACTCTTACGAGTGGAACAACTTTCATTGGACAGCCCGGTTCGTATCTCTAATCGTTCTCACAATAGAGCGATATAAACAATCCATTCTGTTAATAACAATTAACTATGGGCGTTAGCAAAAAAAGACATAAAATATCAAATGTGTATTTTTACGTGTGCAACGACTTTTATTGGACACTTTGTTTTGTATCTGCAATCGTTCTCGCTATAGAGCTGTTTAGACACGTGAATTCGTTAATAAGAATTAACTATCGGCGTTGGTACAAAAAGGTATACAATATCAAATCTGTAGTTTTGTGTGCAACAACTTTCATTGACTAATTAACTTCCTGATAGGGAAGTTATTGTAATCACCCCGAAATCGAACTTTGTCAGTTCAACCTGTAACTGGTGCCTTAAGGATACCAAAATCATCCCCGAAACATTCTCAGTCAATGTCTGTGTGTGTGTGTGTTTTTTTTTCTCCGTCCCTCTCATTTGTACGCCCCCGGTAGCGGCCGTGTAAGCATTCCTTCAGGGAATACCGGACACCCACCCATGCGGCTGGGGCCGACTTTCGCCATTTTTAGGCCATCGTATTTCTAAACACAGGGTAAACCTCCAGAAACCCCTGTGCTACGATGGCCGGCGCCTATGATGGAACCCTGCGTCGGGTTAGGTTTCCGCTCGGCCGGGTGGTCTCATTTTTTGGGTACCGCCGATAGCACACACGGAAGTTCCTGCATCGGTCGGAATCCATGAGAAAATATTTTGAAAAAATATTCTTCGGCGGCCGGGCGCGAACCTAGGCTCTTCGGAGTAGTAGGCAGATACTCTACCACTACGCCAAAGCCCCGACGGTGTGTGTGTGTGTGTGTGTGTGTGTGTTTTTTTTTTTTTTTTTTTTTTTTTTTTTTTTATAAGAAAAAAAAGAGAAAGAAGGAAGCCAACCTCCTTCCTCACGCTTCCTTCTTTCTCTTTCCTCCCTTTTTTTTTTTTTAAATCTTTATTGAAAACAAACCAAAAAAAAACTGATAAATTAAAAGTACAAATACAGGAAAAAAAACAAAAACAAGGGACAATACCCCTTGGCCTACACTAGTAGAAGGATAACCTTCTATATCCCAGTATCCCCAAATCACGACGGAACATCTGCGGAGCAATACTTCGTTGCGTAGGGGACGACAGCCGCGGCTTCCTCAGTAGCGAATCCTTTCCGGTCGTTCACGGTAAGAAGATCCTCCATTTACTCTGGGTTTTTCCGAAGCTGCTCCTCGCGGCGCAGCTCCTGCAGAACCTCCATTGCGAAGTCGCTTGTCGCGTTCCATGCTGCCTCTGATGACAGCATAACTTCCACAAGATTTCCACCGTTGATGGGTTTGCCTGCGCTATTTTCCCATACAGCTCGTTGGACGTCGAAACGCGGACATGTAAAGAGAACATGTTCCGCGTTTTCCTTCATTCTCGGACACGTTGGGCAATCCGGAGAATCCTCATGCTTAAATTTGTGAAGATATTCCCGAAAGCACCCGTGTCCTGAGAGCATCTGGGTTAGGTAGTAATTGACTTGTCCATGTGATCGGTCAAGCCAAACATCTAGCTTCGGAATAAGTCGGTGAGTCCACCGGCCTTTGCTCGAGGCGTCCCACTGCAGCTGCCATCGCTGGATGCTGTGGTTTTGTTCTTCTGATGTCTAATGCGTTCCAGGATCTTGCCCGCCGTATCCAGCATACAGAGTGGACGATATGATGATGGCTCGTCCGGTGGCTTTTTCCCCTTGGCGATAAGCACGAGTCTCTGTTGCTTCCATCTGCTGGGGAAAATACCTTCCTGGATGCATGTATTATACATTTCGAGGAACATGCCGGGTGCTGCATTGATGGCGGCTTTCAACGCTATATTTGGCACACCATCGAGACCGGGGGCCTTGTTGTTGCCCACTCTACTACAGGCCTGCAATAGTTCCTTAGCTGTAATCGGCGGTATTCCGTCGATAATAGCACCCTCCACCTGCTTTTCAGTCACACTCATTTGCTGGGGGAATAAGACTGAGACAATTGTCTCCAGGAGCCTAGGACAGGTTGGTGATGGCATCGGCTGGCTCTTGAGCCGCGTCATAACCACCTTGTACGGTCTGCCCCAAGGATCCTTCTCCACTTCCTCCAACAGTTCGTTCCAGCAGTCTCGTTTGCGAAGCTTTATGGCCTTAGTAAGCTTACGCTTAGCGGCTTTAAACTCCACTTCGAGACTTTCGGGGTTGGACTTCTTCCTTGCGCGTTGCCAAGCTCTCCTCGCTGCGAAACATTCCCTGCGGAGGGTCGCGATTTCACCGCTCCACCAATACACCGGTGGCCGTCGGTTTCCACTAAATTTCCTGGGCATAGTGGCATCGCAGGCGCCGGTGACTCTCCGCATGGTTTCGTCTACTTTTCCTGTGGCATTCTTACTGTCTAATCGGGCAGTCTTCAGTGCCATAAGGAAGGTGGCAATGTCAAATTTTCGCACATTCCAGCCGACTCCATTTGTTCTTTCCGGTGTGGGTGCGGATCTCCAATCAACCGACACCTCCCAGAGTACTGCCTGATGATCACTGGCAGTGTAGATCTGGGATACTTCCCATGCACAGTTTCCTTTCATCAGGCTGCTGCTGACGAAGGTGAGATCTATACATGAGCTCGCTTGTCCTCTGCGAAATGTCGGTTTATTTCCATCGTTCAATAGGACAACATCCAGGGTCGACATGGCTTCCAGTAAAGCCCGTCCTCGTTGATTCGTCTCCTTGCTGCCCCAGTCGACTGCCCAAGAGTTGAAGTCTCCCGCAATTGCCACTGGGGAATGCTGTTTTGCATCCACGACGAGTCTATCTAGGAATGCTGTGAAGTCTTCATAGCAAAGGCTTGGTGGTGCATAGCAGCTATAAAGATAGATACCATTCACCCTGGCCACAACGAATCCAGACTGTTGGTCTCCGTCATATGCTTCAAGCGGCAGAGCACCGCAGGACCAAATGACGGCTTTATTGCTAGTATCAGTAACCCTGTTTTGGGTATATAGGTTCCTGTAAGGTTCCGAAATGATGGCAACATCAATTTTCAGGCCTCGAACCGTCTGCGTCAGCAGATCGTGTGCTGTGGTGCAGTGAGCCAGGTTCACCTGTAACACCCGCACTATGACTGTGTACGGATCTTCTGGAATGCACCCTGGTAGACTGGACATTTGATACTACCAGTTACATGGGCATTGTCTTTCGTGGGCTCCAGTTCTACGCATAGAACGCATTTTGGAGACGCTTTACAATCGGCGCTTCTGTGCCCTTTTTCGCCGCATTTGTAACACAGGTCTGATCGGTGAATGGAGCTCTTGCAATTGACGGCAAGATGCTCGTAGTGCCAACACTTGAAGCATTTGATGGGCCTTACCACTGTCACGATGCGAGCATATACCAGGCTTATTCGTATTTTACTACCCTTACTCAGTATATTTCTTGCAGTAGCGTCAGGGAGTACCACCGTAGCAGATTGTGTTCCTCTGTAGGCCTTGCGAAGAGACTTGATGGCACTCAATGAGATATCACTATCTGCGCCATCAGCTTTCCTCAGGGCATCAAGTATGTCTTCTTTGGTAGTGACGTCATCGAGGTCTTTGATTTCGAGTTCCTGTTGAGGTCCCTTATTGAACACCTTAGCTTCGTTTTGGAGGGCTCCAACTAGTGCCTTCTCCAGCTCAACACCTTCGTCCTTCTTTCCTCTCGCTAGAATTAAAAGAACATCTCCGGAGGCTGTTTTACGGATTTTGTCCACGCATGAGCTAGCCGCGTAGACACCTTGGTCCTTCTTTATACGTCCTAATATTTCAGCGTACGTATCCTTCCCCGTGAGACGAATAATTAGCGCATCAGGGCGGATTACTGCTTTCTTCTTCGTCCGAGGCTGATTCTGGTGTGTCTTCGCCACTTTTCCCTGCCTTTGGACCTTTATCCAACTGGAACTTTCGCCCGTATCCGAGGTAACGTTCTGGATAGTAGGGTTTCGAACTACTCGGTCATTCACCGTGGCCTCGGTTGAGTTTGCAGTCTCAGAGTTCTCCAAGGTCATTTCCTTCCTTCTTTTCACCTGTCGTGGAAGTTTTCTCTCCTCCAGAGGTGAGATATCTTTTCTCTTCGGCTGCCCACTTAGGTGAGGTGAAGTTTGGGCGTCAGCAGTCTGCACCATTGGTTGTGGGATCACTGTTTTGTCAAGTGCCACGAAACGGTCATAACTGCTTTTCATCTTATTGACCTGCAACTTAATGTGCTTGTGAACGTTTGCCTTCGGAGTGATATACTCCAACAAGTCTTTTAAAAGGTTATTAATCTTAACCATTTCAGCTTGCCTTTTCTTCAGAAGTTCTTCACTTGGGGTAGTAGACCCATCAGAGGCCAAGTGGTCCACCTCTTGAGGGCTGCAGTAGTCGGATCTCGACGAGCTCGAGCCTGCTTCGGCACTCTCACCCGCCGGTACTGGGGTATCCCTCCCCTGCACCGTAATCATTTTTCCAATGGTTGTACTGGCCATGGTTTCTTCTTTAATATGTAGGCTGTTATAGGGAGCCCACCCTTGGCACCCTTGGTTTCGGGAGTTAGGTTTCTCCCTGTGTGTGTGTGTGTGTCTGTATGTGCCCTACATTTTGGTCAACGATTTCTCACAAATGGATGCACCAATCGAAGCCATCAAGGTCTCAATCGATGCCTCTTTCGCATGATCGATTTTGTTAATAACAATTGGGTGTTAGGAAAAAAAAAACATAAAATATCGAATGTGTTTTTTTACATGTGGGAAGACTTTCATCGGACGCTTTGTTTCGTATCTTCAACAGTTCTTGCGATAGAGCAATCTAAACAATTAAATTTGTTATTAACTATATACATCATTATTAACGCCGATAATAGGCGAACCATCAACGAAGACACTCGAAATCTTGCTAGGAAGATCCAAATGTCCGCAAAGCACATAAGAAGCATGACGGAACCAAGAGGATCCAAAACACCCTTGCCAGGAGCTATATGGCTCACACCCCCCCCCCCCCGGTCCTAGATTGTCGCAGGTAAATGGGAGCGGCCATGATCCCATGGAAAAATCGGGAAAACCTCAGAAACGCCGACCAGATGAGATGAAAGAAAGGAGAGAACTCCGCCCGACAACACAGTGGGTAAAAAGCTCAAGAGTGCCGAAGATGATGCATCAGCAACGTCGTTCATTAATGTGGAGGACCTCGTGAAAAATGGGACCGGGTTAGATAGAAACAGGGCCACGGAGGAAGCATTGAATTCTGCAGCAGCAAGCGATAAAAGTGCTTAGGAGAAAGCCAAGCGACGGAGGAAAAAACAGAACCGTCCCAAAATCTTCCAGGAGCCACGCAGAATAAACCTCGGCCGATGAACAAAGCAGCAATCGACCCTAAGGCGCTAATTATTCGTCCGACGGGGAAGGATACGTACTTTGAAATATTGGGCCGCACAAAGGTGTTTACGCCGCTAGCTCATGCGTCGACAAAATTCAGAAAACAGCCTCCGGTGATGTTCTCCTGATTCTTGCGCGAAAGAAGGACGAAGATATTGAGCTACAGAAGGTACTAGTTGGAACCCTCCAAAACGAAGCCAAAGTGTTTACTAAGGAACCCCAAGGGGAGCTCGAAATTAAAGACCACCATGACTTCGCTACCAAAGAAGATATACTTGATACCCTGAGAAAAGCTGATGGTCCACATAGTGATATTATCTCATTGAGTGCCATCAAGTCTCTTCGCAAGGCATACAGAGGGACACAATTGGCTACGGTGGTACTGCCTGCTGCTACTGCAAGGAATGTACTGAGTAAGGATAGTAAAATACGAATAAGCCTGGTCTAGGCTCGCATCGTGGCAGTGGTAAGGCCCTTAAAGTGCTTCAAGTATTGGCTCTACGAGCATCTTGTCGTTAATTGCAAAAGCCCTATATTGACCAATATATTGACCGATTAGACCGCTATAAATGCGACGAAAAACGCTCAAAAGCTTTCACTGTAAGCAGTGATATGTCCTGAGCTATGGACATTATAAAAACAAGTCATAAGAATTTATATGCGTATTTTTATAGAAGTAATAATGTCCATTGTATACTTTTTCTCCTATCTCTAACCGTTTTCGCAATAACGCGATATAAACAATTAAGAAATTAATAACAATTGAAGGAATGGCTTTTCAACATTAATACTCGTTTCCGCCCCGGACATCAGTCAGACCTAATTTTGTGTCAAAGGAGAATGCGACGGCATTGCCACGACTTATAATCTCAGACTAAAGGACTATCTATGTGGTACGTACCTCAGGTATTCAATGCCTAATGTAGAATGAATGTTTTCACATTGAATCTTAACTCAGCATCAACTGCTGTGTGCCTCCGAGCAAAACTTGAAATATTTTACGAAAGTGAAAATGTTTTATTTCAAATCATGCCGTTATACAATCTAAGGTCTGAGTATATGATTTTTATACATTTTGATGAGAGACTGCTAGAATGAAAGCAACCTTATATTGTAATATGCAAACATCTTATAATATACAGGAAAGGGTTGCACATTTTTAGGAATGTATATAACAGCACCCATACAGAGTGAAATTTGTATGTGTTACAAAAGTGGTTATGGCGCGAGTCAACCGATGCCACAACCAACCTGTCCTGAGTTTCTGGAGAGGATTGTCTCTGTCTTATTTCCTCAACAATTGAATGTTACTGGAACGTACGTGAAGAATGGTATCAACGTCGAAATTCAACCGATTACAGCTGATTAAATATTGCAGGTCTGTAATAGAGTGGGCAACAACAAGGTGTGCCAAACATAGCGCTCAATGCAGCCATTAATACAGCACCTGGAACTTTTCTCAACATCTACAATGCTTGTATTCAAGAACTATACTTCCGCTATAATCCCAAAATGATCAAACCCTGGCTCGGCCTCTACATTCATCTTTAACAAGTGATCACGTACCCTCTCGTCCCCCAACAGAGAGTTAATCACCGTCTCCCCTCTACCCATGAACGTCATCTCCCCTTCCTCGTCGCCTACCTTGTTCCCGTTACATATAAACCACCCCCTCTGACTCAATACTTCCAAGATTTTTTCACCTTGCGCATCCGGTTCCTTGTTTACCTGTTTGCTATTTCTTTTACAGAAACCCACCTCTTCATCCCATATTTCTCCCCCCTTTTCCCCCGTCCATGCATTACAATCCCCACCATATACTCATTTTTATCATCCATCCATTTCTCCAACTCTTTCATACTATCACACTCCCCTCTCTCTAGATAAATTCCTACCACTACCAGCTCCACACTTCCCACATTTACTCTCCTCGTCAAAACTCCCCCTACCTCTCCTTGTATTTCTAATTTTTCCCTTTCCTCCACACTTACTAGCTCCGCTTTAACACCGGATATTAAACCTCCCTTCGCCCTCCCTTTTTTGTGATCTTTACTCGCCTCTTGCACTCTCCATATATAACCTTTCGGAACTCTGCCACATATCCTATACCACCCCTCTTTATTCAGCCATGTCTCACTTAACATTATCACGTCAAAACTACTCAAGTACAGTACAGCTCCCTTTATTTTCCGAGCTCGGGGGGTGACTTTGAAGCAATTTCGTGGAGAAAAAAATTAAGGAAGCCCGTGACTGCCCCCTGAGAACCCCGCCTCAGCATTATCTCGCACACCTCCCTTATTTCTGACCTCTGTGCTTTCTCTGCCATTTTGAACCACCTCCTCAACCATAATTCCTCCCTTCTCCTTTTGCCCACTCACCTCCACCAGTGATTCTGTCACCCAGTCCCATGCCCATTCCGCCTCATTTATGCACACCCTCCTGCCTCTCACTCTTACCTCGCCCCCCTCCTTAAAGGCCGTATTTGCTTTACTGTCGACAGTCCGTTTGATCCTTCTCTCCCCTCACGATAGGTCATCAAATATTCTTTCCCTCCTTCCTTTTAAATTCTTTTTATTTTCCATTACCACCTTCTTATCCTCGTCACTACCCAATTTCACCCATACATTTCCACCCACTTTCCTAACCTCATCTGTTCTCACCCTTACTCCCATTACTTGCCATAAGGCCTCCACTTCCTCCCTCCCTCTCATAGTCCCCACATGCAAACCCCGGATAAACACATTTGATTTCCTTCTCTCCCTTTCGTACCCTGTCACGCTTTCCTTTATCCGAGCCAATATCTCTAATGTCAATGGATTCACATCTACCCCCGACTTCCCCCTCCCTTTTCCAGTCTTTCTAGACGACTCTTGACATCATTTAATTCATCCGATCTCTTCTTTTCACTTTCCCGATCTCTCTGTTCCATCCTGTCCATTCTGGCATTCACCTTTTCATTTTCATCTTTACAAAAACTGGCAAAATCCATCCATTCTCTCCTCAATTTCAGCATTTCCTCTCCTGTAAAATTTCCTTGTCCTTCCAATATCTCTAATCTACCCACAACTTCCTCCCTAAACTCTTTAATCAATTGCATGATGCTCAACAACGCTCCCTCGTGTACTTGCTCATCGCCAGACCTTTTTTGCTTCTTAGATGTATTTTCCTCCTGTCAAGTACAGTCCAATGGGGTGAGGCCTAGAAAGGTAGACAAGCACAGGGGGCAGGGGGAGATAAAAAAGTAAAAATGAGGGACTGGGAAGAACGAAATCTAAGGTCGTTTGCGGCAAATATGAGTGAGTGGGAGGTGGAGGGATTGTCAGAGAAGTCAGTGGGTGAGTTGATTGCGGAGTTGGAATGGAAAGTGAATGGAGTGAAAGAAGTCATAGGAGAGAATAGGGTGGTTATGAGGAAAGGTTGGTGGGATGAGGAATGTGTAAAAGAAAAGAAAGAGGTGGTGGAGAGCACGAGAGGATGGAGTAGGGGAAACATATCAAAGGAGGTTTTTAAGTGTAAAAGGAAAAAATTTGATTTGTTGCTAGTGGAAAAAAAGAAGCGGATAGAATGAGATATATGGGAGAGATAGAAAAGGCGATAGAGGCAGGAAGGGAGTGGGAGATTATCAATAGGGAAAGAAAACGAATAGGTGCTCTGAGGGGTAAAATAAGTGTGCATGAGTGGTCGGACTATGTTAAGGTCCTACTGGGGGGAGTGGAGGGGCGTATATATGACGTGGGGAGAGAGGATATTGGAAGATTTGGGTGGGATCATGGAGGAGGAAGTGGAGAAAACGGTGGATAATCTTAAATGGAAAAAGGCCCCGGGGGTGAACGGTTTAGAAAATGAGGTTTTTAAATTAGGGGGTGATGGAGTGTTAAGTATGGTGTGGGAAGTATGCAAGAAGGTTTGGAATGGGCAGGGTTGGCCAGAGGAGTGGAAGACCGGGTTGCTGGCACCAGTGTTGAAGAAAGGAGATGGGAGGAAAGTAGAGCATTATAGAGGCATCACCTTGATGTCATGTATGTATAAGATTTATATGGAACTAATTAAGAAGAGGTTAGAGGCGGAGATGGAAATGAAGGGGCTAGTGCCCCACAACCAAGCGGGTTTTAGAAAAGGAATGGGTACAATGGAAAACATATTTATTCTGAAGTACTTGGTGAATAAGAGTTTAGGTAAGAAAGGAGAGAGGATGTTTGCTTTGTTTCTCGATTTCAGGGCTGCTTTTGATAGCGTAAATCGTGCTGTATTGTGGAAAACTATGAGTAGAAGAGGAGTAAATGGGGGTATTGTAGAAAGAGTGAAAGAAGCGTTCCAGGAAACTAAGGGGAGGGCGAAAATAGGAAAAGATTTAGGAGAGAGTTTTTGGACTGGTAGAGGGTTAAGACAGGGTTGCCCTTTAAGCCCGCTATTATTCAATATCTTGATTTCGGATCTGGAGGAGTTTCTGGTAGAGAAAGCAAAAGGGGGTGTACTTCTAGGGGTTAGGAAGGTGTACCATTTGGCTTATGCAGACGATATAGTTTCGGTGTCCGATGATGAAAATCGAATGCGGCTGATGATGGAAGGTTCTGAGGAGTATCTCGGAAAGAAGGATTTATGTGGTTAATGTGGAGAAGACCAATATGATGGTTGTCAGGAAGAGGAGGAGAAGGGGGAGTTAATGAGGGACTGGTGGATGAATGGGCAACAAATTAAGGAGGTGAGGGTGTTTTGTTATTTGGGTTACTGGCTGACGGAGAAAGGGCGAAATGAGCTACAGATGCAGAGGAGAGTGGAAGGAGCAGGAAGAATGATAGGTCAAGTGTGGTCTATAGGAAAGCGCAGATTCAAGAACGATTGGCGTAAGAGGATATGGTTGTTTGATATGTTGGTATGGTCGATGTTGAGTTATGGGGTTGAGATTTGGGGGTGGGAAGGTTGTACATTAATGGAGAGGATGCATGAGAGATTTTTGAGATGAGTGTTTGAGTTAAATTGGAGCTCCCCGGGATACATGTTGAGAGAGGAATTAGTAAGGGAGCGATTGATGCTGAAAATGAGAAAGAGAGCATGGAGTTTCGAGGAAAAGATAGAGGGACAGGGCGCTAATAAATTGGCGAACATATGTTTGAGGGAGATTCTGGATGAGAGCCAGGAACGAATGGGTTATGGTTGAAGGGGTGGGGTGGGAGGAAATTGAAGGGAAAATGAGGGAAACTGAACGGCAGGAGCGGAGGAAAAAAATTGACGACTCAAGGTACAATAGGTGGTACAAAATGTTTAGTGGGGGGAGTAGGGCTGAGGTGCCACAATACCTTAATTGTTTAAAGAAGGAGTGTAAGTGGCAAAGAATGATGAGGTTTAGGATGGGGGAGGGGATGAGAGAGGCAAGATATTGGGAGAGTAAAGAGGAGAGGTTATGCAGAGTATGTGGATATGAATGTGAATCGTGGGAACATGTGCTGGATAGATGGGATATGTCAGAGGAGAAAGGAGGTGATGAAAGAGTGGTTGATTTACTGAATGAGGATGGTAGAGGAGTTAGATGGATGAAACTTTTGGAGGAGAGGAGGCGGAACTTAGCCGGGTGGGATAGTCCGAAACGATGATAATGAGATGAAAAGTATTGATAGCGGAAACAGAGGTCCCCTCAAGTTGGTCAAGTCGGTCAGTCGGTCAGTAGTACAGTCACTCTCTAGTCTATAGTTGAACATTGTAAAGTAGATGTTAAGGTAGAGTTAAATATTGTATTAGTAATAAGGATTAAAATACGTATGTTTTTGTCCGCAAGAGTGTGTGTGACTGGAAGGCGGTATGAATGAAGTTCAAATTGTGGGAGTGGAATGGAAGTCATGTAAAAGCCTGTAAAAAGGAAATAAAGAATATATGTATGCTTGTATTCAAGAAGGTATCTTCCCCAATAGGCGGAAGCAACAGAGACTCGTACTTCTTCCTAAGGGGAAGAAGCTACCGGACGAGCCGTCACTATATCGTCCACTTTGTATGCTGGATACGGCGCACAAGATCCTGGAGCGCATAATACACCAGTGAATTGAGGCAGTGGTGGGACCCCTCCCCGCAGATCAATACGGCTCCAGACAACGACAACCTACGTTGGACACTATAGATCTGATGGTCAAAACAGCCAAGAAAGCAATCGAGGAGGGGCGATGGGAAAGAGGTACGAAACAATATTGTTTGCTTGTTACTCTGCACATCAAGAATGCTTTCAACGCGGTGCGGTGGGATTCCATTCTGGCAGCGTTCCGGAAGCTGCTGGTGCCGGCATGTTTGCGAAGAATGGTAGCTAACTACCTTATCGACAGAGTCCTGACACAGAAGTAGGTCCTCAAACATATAAGGTTACTGGGGTTGTACCCCAAGACTCGGTCTTAGGGCCCCTTTTGCGGAATATCGTGTGTGACGAATTGCTCAAAATAGCATTACCGGGGCCAAACTCGTAGCTTTGGCGATGATGTAGCCACAATCATCGTGGGCGACAAATTTTTCCCGCTCCAGCTTATTTTCAAAAATGGTTTCATCAAGATACGGCGATGGATGGACTCGATAGGTTTACAACTTATGGATCATAAGACTGCAGCACTACATATCGAGAGCCGACAGAAATTGGAGGCAATCACGCTGCAAGTCGGCCAGCACGAAATAACTTCCCAGCCCTACATACGGTACCTAGGAATTATGGTTGATGTACGACTTAGTTTTAGACAGCAAGCCCAACATGCAAGCAGTGAGGCAGGTGCTGTGAAGACTGCCCTTGCAAGAATTATGCAGTATATTGGAGGGCCGAAACAGTGGAGAGGGCTCGTGCTATCGTCAGTTGCTATGTCGGTAGTAACATATGGTAGGGGAGGCGGGGGCTGTACCGGTAAGCACGAAATACCGGTTTTTCGTATTCTCAATTAATTGTGGGGAACAGTTTTTGTTTTCTTCCAAATTGAACTATTAATAGATCACATTTCATTTTCATGTCATGTTTCCAGTTCTTATTGTTGAAACTGAATTAAAAATCACTCGAAAGATTTGTGATGGTTTTGATGTGAAAATTATCTCACAAATTTTAAGGTTTTACGTACCCTAGCGGGTAGAGAGGACCGTAGTTGCGGGCTTGTTACGGTCCTCATTACGGGCTTGTTCAATTTAGGATAAAACAGGTGAAACATGAATAAAGGAAGGTTCTAAAAATAGTTAAAAAAATTTAAAAAAAATATTGAGGGTGTTTCCGTTACTTTTATTGCAATGTTTAATTAAAAACGGCGAAATAATTTTTATTTAACCCTAATCTCACTTCTTTACCTACAACGTGGGAATTGTATGGGGTGACCTCTGGCGCTAAGTGGTAGAGATAGAAAATTACGTAGGGCGTGGATACCTACTTTACCGCAATAGAGCACGCTCCAAGTCAAGCCGAAAAAATGCGCTTAAAACCGAATCCTCCATTAATTATAATGAAGTATATACAGAGACTCTCAATGATGATTGCATTAATTAGAATAATCCCAATAGGAAGTAAACGTCGTTAATTCCTAATTAATTGCTTGCGCTCATAAATCTCATAATAATTATCTTAATTATAACACGATACGTACACACACACACACACACGCCCATGCGCGCACACACACACACACACACAAGCGTCGGGAATAGTTCCCCAAAACCAAAAACAAAAAATTGAAATGTCGGAGAATACATTCACCCATGTCACCCATATTATCCATGTCACCCAGATCACCCAGATCACCCAGGTCACCCATTGCACCCATGTCATCCATGTCATCCATGTCATCCATGTCATCCATGTCATCCATGTCATCCATGTCATCCATGTCATCCATGTCGCTCATTGCACCCATGTCATCCATGTCACCCATATCACCCATGTCATCCATGTCACCCATCTCACCCATGTCATCCATGTCACCCAGATCACCCATGTCACCCATACCACCCATGGCATCCATGTCATCCATGTCATCCATGTCACCCATATCACCCAGATCACCCAGGTCATCCATGTCACCCATTGCACCCATGTCATCCATGTCATCCATGTCATCCATGTCATCCATGTCATCCATGTCATCCATGTCATCCATGTCACCCATGTCACCCATATCACCCAGGTCATCCATGTCACCCATTGCACCCATGTCATCCATGTCATCCATGTCACCCATATTACCCATGGCATCCATGTCACTCATTGCACCCATATCATCCATGTCACCGATGGCATCCATGTCATCCATGTCACTCATTGTACCCTTGTCATCCATATCACTCATTGCACCCATGTCATCCATGTCACTCATTGCACCCATGTCATCCATGTCATCCATGTCATCCATGTCACCCATGTCACCCATATCACCCATATCACCCATGTCACCCAGATCACCCATGGCATCCATGTCATCCGTGTCACTCATTGCGGCCATGTCCTCCATGTCACCCATATCACTCAGGTCATCCATGTCACCCATTGCACCCATGTCATCCATGTCATCCATGTCACCCATATCACCCATGGCATCCATGTCACTCATTGCATCCATGTCACCGATGGCATCCATGTCATCCATGTCACTCATTTTACCCATGTCATCCATATCACTCATTGCACCCATGTCACCCAGATCACCCAGGTCACCCATGTGACCCATGTCACTCATTGCACCCATGTCATCCATGTCACCCATATCACCCAGGTCATCCATGTCACCCATTGCACCCATGTCATCCATGTCATCCATGTCGCTCATTGCACCCATGTCATCCATGTCACCCATATCACCCATGTCATCCATGTCACTCATTGCACCCATGTCATCCATGTCACCCAGATCACCCATGGCATCCATGTCACTCATTGCACCCATGTCATCCATGTCACCCAGGTCACCCATGTCATCCATGTCACCCAGGTCACCCATGTCATCCATGTCACTCATTGCACCCATGTCATCCATGTCACCCAGATCACCCATGTCACCCATATCACCCATGGCATCCATGTCACTCATTGCACCCATGTCATCCATGTCACCCAGGTCATCCATGTCATCCATGTCACTCATTGCACCCATGTCATACCCATGTCATCCATATTATTATGATAACGATGAAAATTAAAAGTCCGTATATTGTTGCATGATATTTGGATAATTTATTGACAAAACAACAATAATATAAATAAGCAAATTAATTAATCCGTCTTTCTCATTTTGCAAAAACCCGACGATACCCAAGATTTTACCTTCTTATATGTTAATTGAGAAATATTTTTTGCGTTCTTCTCTTGTCATGGTAGCTGAATCTTGCAACTGGTCTATATTTTTTATATATCTCTTCACCATTTGAAAGTTTTCCCCTTTGTTTATAATTTCAAGCACGAAAAGATTCGATGGACCTTTATCCGTCCGTCTGATGACGAGTCTCGTGGCATCTATAACACTCTTGACAAATGCTTCCGGAACATTCCCAACATTCTCAGATCCAGTTCTGAAAAACGAATTTGAAGGATTGTCCTGTAGGGCGCATCCTATCGCCTTCACCACTGCCTGCAATGTGGAAGCATTGCATGCCTTCTTATATAACTTCTTCAGCAAAGTGAATTTTTGTTTTCCTTTGCTCTTAATTATGATCTGAAATATTCATCATTAAAATCATTAGTTATATTATTATTCTCGTTATGGTGAGATACGAAAAAGATTCGTTAGAAAAAGCGTCAAATGCTGGGCCATGGCATGCGTGTCTGGGTGGGTGGGTGGGTGTAAATTACAACTCGGGGAAGTTATGACGTTCATGCGTTACACTGTTTTGCCAGTCACTTACATAATCTGCTGTTGTTTTGCTGCGGTCTTCCGTAGTTGGGGAATTGTGCACGATGGTCAAATCCGAAGTAGACGGGCTGATACCAGCTGATTGGACAAGTTCATTACTTCGGGATGGTGATGACGGCTTAGCAGACGCAGTCGATTTTGCTGGCAGTTGAATGGAGTTTGTGGGTGCAGTGGACGGAATGGATGTCTCAGGTGGAACATGAGCAGACGTCGAGGTTTGTGGGTGTGATGGGGTCAAAGTACCTCCTGACAATTGTGCCACTACGAGGGACATTTGTGCACTTAAACCTGCTATTGCTCCCATGAGCGAGCTCAACGTTTGCTCATGCTCCGCTCGACTCACAAAGTCTGTAGAGTTCCACTGCGTGGACTCAACTCTACTAAAAGAACATGCTTGGGCTGGTGTGATATCTAGGGTGTATGTCTCTGTTGACGTCTGAATATCTAGCTGTGGTTCAGGTGCTGTGAAAGTTACGGTGGATGTTGGCTGTGACTGAAGGGGCATTGGTGCGTCAATCATTATTGTGTTTGGTGATATTGATCGGGCGGCGTCTGTTCGATTGTGATTGGATTACATTTTTTCATTGCACTTTCTGAGTTCTTTATTTTGCCAGGACTCGATCTCGTTCTGAGGATAATACAATAAAAATTCAATTAAACATCTCGGTGTCTGTGTAGAAAGTGGAGTGAATATACAGCGTGTCCCATTTGAAAAATTGCACCTAAATACTTTTCAACAGGGACATGTAACAAAAAAATGTTTCAAACAAAAATTATAGGGTTCTGAGGGGGACATTCGAGTTGGGTATTATTTTGAGCTTTTAAGTTCGTGCTTGCAAGCTGCAAGCACAAATCTTTTTTTTTTAAATGGCAACCATATTCTTCACCCCGATGAAAAACGTTCATTTTGATGAGTTGTTTTCGGAACCCTACGCATATTCAATTTCATTACATTTTTTTATGCAAAAAATATAATGAAAAGCCCTTCGTCGTCAACATCGATGTTTCAGACTTTTTTAGCATAACCCAGGACACGCCACTTGGAGGTAAAGTCTGCGTTGCACCTCACGCACAAAAAAAGGGAAAAAATGCGCGGAATTGTGAGGAAGTCCCTGAGCGTTTACAAAAGATGTTCAACATTTCTATCATTTGTAGGCAATCGTTTTGATTATTGTTTACATTTGATTTGGGACTTCCTCACATTTTCGCGCATTTTGTTTTGCGCATGGGATGCGACGCAGGCTTTACCTCCACGTGATGCATCTTGGGTTACGCTAAAAAAGTCTGAAACTTCGATTTTGGCCACGAAACGCTTTTCATATTTTTTTCATAAAAAAAAAATAATGAAATGGAGAATGCGTAAGGTTCTGAAAACAACTCATCAAAATGAACGTTTTTCATTGGGGTGAAAATCATGGTTGCCATTAAAAAAAAGCGGTTTGTGCTTGCAGCTTGCAAGCACGAACTTAAAAGCTCGAAATAATGACCAACTCAAATGTCCCCTGCAGAACCCTACAATTTTTGTTTAAAACATTTTTTTGTTACATGGCCCTGTTGAAAGTTATTTAGGTGCAATTTTTCGAATGGGACACCCTATACATTACTACTTACTCGTGAAGCCGGCTTACTCTTCATTTTCTTAGGGGGTGGTCCCAATTCTGCGTTAATATCTGTGTCGGTAGCAGCATCATTATATCGGACTGAACGCTTCCCTCTGGTGGAACGCTGCAACTTATCCACTGTCGATACATATAAGATTAGCTTCGATACGTACCTGAAGAACTCCGAAATAGTATATTTCGACACAAGGGCACATAAAGTAACCTTTCCGTCTCATGTGTTGCAAAATTCGCCTTGGGCTCGTCTTATAAACTCACAGTCGCCAGAAAAGTTACTTCTACCCATGTGTCCAACAATATGTTTTTATACAATATGTGGGGGCAGGGTTTCACGCACGCGCAGTGTGCGCGAATCGTTCCTTGGCGCAGTGTGCCAAAGATCGTAATTTTCAGTCAGGATGAAAAAGAACAGTTCCTGTGCGTGCGTGTTTTTGGGTATTAGCTCGGAATGGGATATTGAGAAATCAGGATTCTTTCACCCGTCAGCACTCGCGCTACTTCACGGAAGGTCTTTAGTCGCGTGATGAGAGAATCTCTCACACTTGTTTTTGGAAAAATATCGCAAAAACTAGGGGAGATAGCCAAATTTTTATTAAGCCTTTTCTGTAGAGCGAAATAAAAGCTACGAAAAATGTTTATATAAAAATTCTGTAATTTTCATGGTTTTGGATACATTCACGAAAAATGCAACGGTCCATGTCGCCGACTTTTTCCGCCTGCGGCGGTATTGCGGACCCAGCAGCGCCCGTAATACGTGAAAATTCTGTCGGAGTCGGCAAAAATATTTTTTTCACTACTGAAAAAAATCTCCACTGAAATTAACTAGAAGAGTTGCTTGAGGCATACAAAAAGTTGTATTGATGTATCGTGATTTTAAGGGCTGTTTTCGATAACGAAAAAATTTGTGTGAGAGAAAGTCTCATAGCGCGAGTGCTGACGGGTTAATGCAAAATTTACGATTTTTTATTTGGAATTCAAGATGCGGAATTTGAGATTTGCAATTTAACATTTGCGATTGGGGACTGAGGATTTAAACTTTGCAGTCTGGGTTTTGGAACTCCGGAATTTTTAGATGTTTTATGGGATTTGGTACTTGAAATTTGGGATTTGACTTTTGAGTTTTGGGATTTGAGATTTGAAATCTGAGATTTGATATTAGAAATTTGGGCTTAGGATTTAGGTCTTACCATTTGGGATTTCAAAGTTAAGGTTTGAGAATTTGGATTTAGGGTTGAAGATTTAGAAGTTCGTATTAAAAACATAGAATTTTGGAATTTATAAATCTTAAATTTCAAATCCCAAACGTGAGAACTCAGACCTCAAATACTAAATCCTAAATTTCAAATCCCAATTCCCAAAATCCAAATACCAGCACTTAAATTTCAAGCCCAACCTTGAAATCCCAAAGCTCACACCACATCTCTTGAATCTCAAATTCGAAAAACCAAATACCAATCTCCACTTCCAAAATGTCGAATTCTAAATTCTAAAAACATGAATCCTGGATCCTGAATCTCAAATTGAAATATCCGAACTTCAAATTTAAAATGTGAAATCCCACATCCTACCTTCCAGATCCTCAAGTGGGATAGCAAAGCTCAAATTGTACATTAAAAGATCCCAATCCCCCAGAATGCTATTCCAATCCTAAGTGCAAAAAATACAGGCACACAGACACCCACCTATACACGTACACACAAACATACACAAAACTACTGCTTCTGAAATGAAAATGTAACTTTCACATCTAAAATATGATTCCCGATTTTTTAACAATGTCCTGAACTTTCAGAAACAAGATTTTTTATTTTTTCCCAATTTTTGTTTTTTTTTTTTCAAATGATTATCACATCTTTTTATACTATTTTGTGCAAATACAGTTGAAACTATTAAGTGCTGAATATTCCAGTTCAACTCGCGATATATTCTAATCTGTATTGAAAAAAGTCATATTGAATGTGCATTTTTGTATAAGGAACCACCCTGGTGATATGCATTGTTCCCGTATTCCAAATTGATCAAACGACCATACCTCCTTAAGTATGCAATTTATGGAAAAAGGAATCCTTAGTAAAAAGGAGAGACGAAATAAACTATCGACATATATCGAAAACTGTAATACGGGACGTATTACACTGCCACCAGGCAGTGTGGCGAAAGAAGGAAATGCGCGTGCGCAGCACGCGCCACCGGACTCGCACATATAAAAGGTGTGTTTTCAGATAAGGAATACTTCTTTTGTGCCAAGTTTCCCGATAACCTTAATATTTTACCCAGTGGAACAGTATAACCAATTACAATTGTTAATAACAGTGCATATACGGTGCGAATCCCATCCAAAGTGTAATCCGCTCGATTTTGCACGGAAACACTCCGATTGGGACCGTGATGACAGCGTTGAGTTCATTCGTTCACTCATTACATACATAACTGTTGAGACGGTCATACCTTCTCAATTCTGCAAATTACCGAAAAAAGCCATTTAACATAAAAAAAACTATTTTTATATGGGGAACAGCTTTGCTTATATAAAATTTACGCGAACTCTGATAGTTTATACAATAGAACATTATAATCAATTCAAATTACAACGCGCGCTAATCATTCAAATTCGAAATTCATGGAGATGTCTCTACATCTCTAAATGATGAAAGAAAGGAAAACTTTGTTGTTCATATTTGCTGGTAGTCGACCAACATTTTTGCTTATACTTTTACCATTAAACAATAACAGAAATTATTGGAAACTTAAAGAAATAATTACAAAATGACGGTTGTTCACTTCGCGGTAATGTAATCTTTCAGAAATTGAAAGTTTTCACTTTTCTCGACGTTTCACATCATTCTGACAAATTTTAGATGAGGGTTCTGTCGGTGTGTGTGTTCGTATGTCAGTGATACTTTGAGAAACGGTTCCCGGTAGACGGCTCCATCGATTTGTTTCGCCTTTGACATAAAATTACCTCTGACTAATGTCCAGGGCAGAAAGGAGTGTCAGTTTTGAAAAACAATTCCTCCCATTGTTATTAACAATTTTAATTATTTAACATGATTTATCGCGGGAACGGTTAGCGAGAGAAAAAAACGTGTATAATGAATGTTATCCCTTTAAATTACTTTTTCATAACTTTCATAGCTCAGCACATATGACAGATTAACAGTTTTAACTGTTTATATCGCTCTATGATATGGACAGTAAGGGTTAGTTGGGAATGTATAGTAGCCGGTTTGGCGTAGTGAGCTACAGTGCTCTGCCTACTCCAGATCGATCCTAGGATCATGGGTTCCAATCAGGCTGTGAGCGAAATTTTTTTCAAAAGACAATTTTCGTCACGTCGCTCGCGTCGAACCCATGAACCGAACTATAGTGGTGTGCAAATGTGTGTGCCCCATACAGGGTACAAACAAAACTTCCCGATTTGGTATTTCAGTATAGCATAAACACGCAATCATTGAAAAATCGGGAAGTTGAACATCGATTTCGGGGTCATTACAATAACTTCTGCAAAATCGGGAAGTTAACATTTTTAAATAAAAAAAAAAAAAGCACGGTACCAGGAATCGAACCAGAGTTCCAATGTTCCACTCTCATTTGTGTTCGCCTAACACTGATTGCATACATCTTTATTCAACTGGCCATACCCCCTTAATTATGCAAATTATGAAAAAAAGTCATTCTACATAATATGTGTATTTCTGCATGTGGAACAACTTTTCTTATAGAATTTTCCCACTAGCTCCAACCGTTCGTGCGGTAGAGCGTTATGAACAATTAAGATTGTTTATAGCAATACATAGGCTGCACCGATTTTCTCCAAAATCTAATCGACTCTAAGTTACATGAAAACGCTTCGATTGGGATCTTCATAATTTCGATGACGTTATTATGAGCAATCCGGGTTCGAAATTTTGGCCACATACATACATACATACATACATACATACATACACACACACACACACACAGACTTTTGCTCGGAATTTGATGGGAAGCATTTTGGTATACTTAAAACACTAATTACAAAGTCAAAAAAAAAAGTTGATTTCGGGGTCATTCCAATAACTTCCCGATAGATCGAGAAGTTAAAAAGTGAACAATAAGAGTGAAAAACAATGTGCATCCCAAGAGAAAAATGAAGAGTACAAAAACCGTTTACGCTCAATGTAAACAATGACATCCGTAACTTTGAGTTACACAGGAAAAAGTCGTGAGCATCTAGCGACTATAATAAGTCCAGAGCCGTCGCTTATGACCCTGGCAGTTCGACAGCGACGTTGAATAACACCATAAAAAAAAAACAAAAACGATAAAGTGAGGATTTTCAATTTTTTTCGGCAATTTTTTAAAAATCATTTAACTTTGAAACTTTATTTGAGTAAAACAAATGATCACAAAAAAACATTTCGAAAAAAAAATTGTGGAATTCCGGCTATGGTTTCAATGGAATCAATGAAAATGTATAGTTGGAAACATCAATTAAATGACTTATAAAATACAGGTTTTTTTGAAAAGCAAATAAATAATTAAATGAAATTCTGTACTTTTGTTAAATTTCAACTTTTTAATCAATTTTTCGATGTAAAAAATAAAAACTTCGAAATGGTTAATGGTGTAACAATGAAAGTAAAAATCAGTCAAATTTCAACATTCAATTTTCATTTTCACTTAGTAGCTGCGCTAGTAACAATATATATACTGCCCCAATTTCATCCAAAATCTAATCTGTTCTAAGTAATATGGAAACCCTTCGAACGCGACCTTCGAGAACTTCCATAACTTCATTCGTTCATGAAAAATCTTTGCGCAAAATTTTGTACATATACATACATCCATACATACACACACACCCACACACAGATGCCACCTTAGAATTTGACGGGGATCTCTTTAATATACTTAAACCCCTAGTTAGATAATGAAACAACAAATTTGGATTTTGGGTGCATTAGAAAAACTTCCCGAATAATGGGGAAATCAATAACTTTAGTAATATCGATACTTACTAGTTTTTTCCACGCTTCACCTGTGCTGCGAGATCCTCACCACGATTCGCGATATCAATTGCAACGATAGTTGAAGTATATAGATTTGATCAGTAATTAAACTCTTCTTCACGGGGCCTAATTATGGGGTATGTGTTACAATGGGAACTTATCTGCGTAGCGCCTACCTAAGCTCAAACATAAATGTCAATATTGAGAGCCGTTGTCTTGAGGAGATACAGTCGGTGGAGCCCCCTCAAACGCCGTGACCCCACTACATCGAAAATTTCGCGCCTTTTTTTGAACGCCACCCCATTGCGCACAATATGAGATACGAAACGTCTTGCGCGAAGACTCACGTGACATGCGCGAGTGGGGAAGATAGGGGGCTCAACTTAAACGGAACGCTGAAAAATCGCTCAGTCCCAAGCGATGAAGTTAGGGGAGAATCGACTGTAGTGAGCATAACACAAATGTGGGGAAGGGGGGTAGGGGGCTTGCTGATAATGGAAGGGGCCTTAACGCCTCGACCCTTATTGGCGCTCAGGTTCTATTGACGTCACATTCAAAGTGACCCGCTCAAAACCAGGGCGTTTCAAACCAGTGAGTTTCAACAATGTATAAGCCTACGCGGAATGTATAGTCCTTTCGCCCATGACCATCCTGTATAAGTTTTGGGGTTCGCGAGATATTTTGAGTGTAATCTATGTTTTTTGGGTGGCTGAGTCCGAATATGTCGGTTATTTTTTTTTTTATTCGGTGTTCCATTGTTATTAACATTTTAATTGTGTAAATCACCGCCGACGCCAAGCTATGAGAGATAGCAAAAACTTTCCTGATTAAAAAATGTTCAGAATTTAATAAGCATTTCTTTTCTCTGTTATAAATTTTTCGAATCTTCCATAGAAATGGAGATATTACCAGTAGAAGGGTTGCGCGACCCGGCGCAGCGCTGCAAGCCGCGTGCGCGAATGAAAAAAAAAAATTACCGACATATTCGGACTCTGCGACCCAAAAAACATAGATTCCACGCAAAATATCTCGCGGACCCCAAAACTTATACAGGATGGTCATGGGCGTAAGGACTATTTGAACAGGTTGGGGAAAACAATGTGGCGGTCTGGGAACCAATGACAGACAGCAAGTTGGCGAGAGGGGGGGGGGGGGGGTCATGGCTGAGGTCGAAATAAAAAGAAAATGAGTTGGTAACGACTACGCACGTTACAAATACAAGTGGTGGGAGAAGCCAGAGTTTCGGAGTTTCCAGCTGCTCAAAACTTCAGTTTCGTTCAGTCGAAAAGTTGTATGCGTACATTCTAGCTGTTGCACTTTACCTCTGCGCTGAAAGTACCATTTGGTATACATCGCATCAACTGACACGTGAAGCAGAAGCGATAACACCTATTGTGTGAGTATCAATATTATTCTTATTATGACTTAAAGATGTCTAATTACTTAATGCCAAGTGCCTAGATAGTGTGAATGACGGTTATTTTTCAAAATTGAATACATTTTGAAGTGAAAACTAAAACATGGCTACAAATAACGATCATGTTACACATAAGAGCATAATAATAATATATTTTATTGAAAATTGTACGACTTTTGACTCGAAATGTGAAGAGTAATTTTTTTGCTAGGGTAGATAAATGACTCTTGAGATATACCTGGGTATGCCATTACTAGGTAGTTGATCCACGTTGCCACGTGGTTCAATACAATTCAAATATTGAAATTTTCAAATTTCAAAATTCATTCTTCGCGATCATATACAAATAGACCATAGAAACAAACTTTTTACATACACACCTTGCTTTTATGAGTCATCATGATTTTTAACTGCCCGATCTAGAGAAGTCATCAGAGGCACCTCGAAAATGAAATGTCTCAGAACCATCGAATTTCAAACTTTCTCGACTTTTCACATACTCGTGATAGATTTCCAGGGATGGTTCTGGGTGTGTGTATGTGTGTGCGCTCGCGCGTTCCGAAAGAGTTGCGTATGTCAATAACTGCTAGGTAATATTACTTCGAAACTTCGGACTACTAATTAATCAGAAATCGTTTAACGAGTTTAGATAGTTAAAACATAATCATCGATGGAACAATATTAGTCTTCAATTAATTTTATTTTTAGTCGGGCTCCCATGCGCATTGTGTGTACAACCCAACGGCCGACGTGTTATGCGTTATGTCCTCAAGGTCAGTCGGTATTTTGGAGGACCTCCCCAAAATAACCGCCAATTTTTTTTTTTTGGAACATGGAGCAGGATATTTATCAAGAATCATCTGTCAAAGGACAGACTCAACATATTTATAAGTATACGTTACACGCGTGTTACGTTGTCCTTAAGTATACCTTAAAAACGAAAGTCGATCATTTTTTTGGAACACAACTCTAAAATATCGACCGATTTTTTGTTTGTGCAAAATGCAATAGGATATTTTTCGAGAATTATGTGCTAAAAGACACGCTCAACATATGTAAGTATATCTCAAATGTATGAAAACCTCAAATCCAGTTCCTTTGTTGTCATCAATATTACCCTCCTAACTATAGCGTTTGTGCTGTGTATGCGAAATTTTGACTTAAAAGTGCTGACATTGAATTCCAAAATTAAATTTATAATTAATCATGGCCCATTCAATTTATAGCTATTTGTTGATTATTTGCCATTAATTACATGAATTATGGATGATGTATGGATCTGACCTTTTGTTTCAATAATGGACGAAGAGAACATGGAAGTCATCAATAAATAATTAAAATAAATGAAAAATCATGAACAAATACCTATAAACCGGGTAGACTTCGTTACGATTAATGTTTTACCGAATTTTTGGTTTTTTTAACTTCCCGATAGGGGAAGTTATTGTTTTGCCCCCGAAAATGAAAAATCGATGTTCCATCAGATCTCCACGTTTCATGGTATTTCTGACCTTTCTAGACCATTTAAAGAAAAACTCTGTATGTGTGTGTGTGTGTGTGCCGATGTACCTATGTAACGCAAAATTTTGGCCAACGATTTCTCGTGAACAAATTATCCGATCAAGGTTCTGTATGACGCAATCTAAGCGCCTTGCCGTAACATAGAGCTGATTAGTTTTTGGTCCATATATGCCTCCTGGTTTCTAGTGTTATTAACAATTGAATTGTTTATAACGCTGTATCTCACGAAATATTATAGATACGCAAAAATGTGTCCAATAAATGTTGTTCCTTATAAAAAAATACATATTTTGTGTTTTTTGACTTTTTTCGTATCTTTCACCGTTTCGGCGTTAGAGCGTTATAAACAATTGAAATCATTTAGAGAGCTCTGTGGTGAGAAAAATGAGCGATTGGACAGGAAGTACACACACACACGCAGACATCGGGAAGTTATCATTTTGGCCCGCGGAGGGCCAAACCCACAACCCATTTATTTCATGTTATTTGCGTCCGATTTCACCACAAAAAACCGGATGCCTATATCATCAATAATCCCTTGATCCCTTGAAATTGCTGACGAATAATGAACAAGTCCCTATAAATTGGATAGTTGCTCAGCATTGATTTTGAGTCAAATCAGAAGTATGTAGCATGTATTCTTGTTCGTCACGATGTGTTGGCACATTGTGTTTGCTATTTTATCATTATTGAAAAAGAAACAAGGAATTGTATCCTAAAAATATTATTAATAAAGACCCCCAAGTGGATAGAAAAATAAGCGACTATTATTCATAAACTTCTGAAGGAATCTTGGTAACGTCACATATATCTATCAGATATGGTCATTTGATTTTTACTCTGCGATTATTCGAATATTTCTTTCTTTTTAAAACAAATGTTCAGTATAATTTCGTATAGGGACGGGTGGGATAAACCGCGCATTTTCGACTTTTTTGAAGTTTTGGTTGCACATCGAATTATTGACAACATAACATGTTTTCTTTAATTGAGCATCTAGGCTATTTTTTAAATGAGGTCAGATTAAACTGAACTTCTTAATCTGTTTCTGATTTATCAACTGTGTGAGAAAAAACCGAAAAATGTTCATCGTGCTGCACCTTTTTCTTATAGGTATTTTCTTACAAAAAACATCGCTACATAATTTTTGTGACGTAGCAGTCGTTAATGAGACAATTTCGCAATCAAGTCGGACATGATGAGATGCTTTCCTTATTTTCAACAAATTTCGTATCATGATTAGGGGATTATTTTAATAATCTTTGCTTCAGGAGAAAAATGCCTTTGGGTTTCTACACCATTTTTTTTCCAAATGAATACTCTCACTAGACGTGCTCCCCAAATAACTAGATATAGTTAAGCACAACATAACACATATTGAACACATACCTACGTATGTTGAGAGTGTCTTTCGACACTTAATTCTCGATAAATGTGCTATTCTATTGTCCACAAACAGAAAATCAGTCGGTATTTTGAAATCGTGCTCCAAAATGATGACCGATTTTTGGTTTTAATACATATTCAAGGGCATATTCGTATGTGTTGACATTCATCATATACCAAGATATGTTGAGGGTGTCCTTTGGCACATAATGTTTGATAAATTTCCTGTTTCATTTTCCATGAAGGAATTAAAGTCGATCGTTATTTTGGAACTGTCCTGCAAAATATCGACCGACACTGAGAACATAACACGTCAGCCATATTGGATTGTACATATTTAAATGCGCATTGGAGCGCGAACAAAAATAAAATTAACTAGTGGTGTTCAAATGTGTGTGCCCCATACGGGGCACAAACAAAACTTCCCGATTTAGTATTTCAGCACAGCATAAGAACGCAACCATGGTGATGAGCGCACCCAACAGTGATATCATTCATTGAACTTCCGACTAATAATTACTGCACGCGATCGATTGAGTTTGATTTTTAAGCCGCAGCAAAATATTTAACTGGAATTCGTCCGCCTACTCACCCTCTCTATCTCTGTACTTTCCCGCTCTTCGACATCCTTTCCGCAATTGTTGACATATTCATTGGCCAAGTATATTGTAGTTCAACTCACGATATGTTCCAATCTATATTGGAAAAAGCCATACTGAATGTGCACTTTTGTATAAGGAACAACCCTGGTGATATGCATCTTTCAACTTGCTCAGACGACCATACCTCCTTAAGTATGCAAATTCTCAAAAAAAGTCATTCTACATAAAATACATATTTTTATATGGGGAACAACTTTTATTATATAAATTTTACGCTAACTCTAATAGTTTATGCGATAGAACATTAGAAATAATTGAAATTGTTAATAACCATATATATACTGCACCAATTTCATCCAAAAACTCATGAGCTTTAAGTTACAGAGAAACGCCTCGATTCCAACCCCAGTAAGCTCGATGGCAGCATTAAATTCGTTTGTGAGAAATTTAAGATCAATATTCGGCGACACACGTACTTACGCACACACACACATACTTCCACTCATAATTTCATGGGTGTCATTTTGGCATACTTAAAATACCAGTCACAGGACGAAACAAAAAACTTCAATTTCGGGGTGATTACTATAACTTTCCGAAAATCGGGAAGTTAATTAAGAACTAATATTGTTCCATCGATTATTATGTTCAAACTATATAAACTCTTCAAACGATCTCTGATTTATCAGTAGTCAACCAAAACATATATATTTAGGGTGTTAATAGGCACGATTTTAATAGAAAATTTCGTTAAAATTGATTTAAAAGGAAATATGAACTATCTATCAGTTTTAATTCACTGTCTAGTTCCTTCAAAACATTATCTATTAAAAAAAAAACGAAGGAAATTTGGACAATCCATCCAAGGGGGGCTACTTAAATGGATCTGAGGTACCATGAGATACCCGATTCTCCCTGTTCATTTAGGGTCAAATCCACTGCTCATTTTTAGTATTGGGTTTCATAGAAAACCAAATTTTTTGACAATAAATTGAGAATTACTGAATTTTTTTGTTTTTTTCGGGGCCATTACAATAATTTTGAGAGATCGGGAAGTTAATCGGTGTGATCCGTGAGGTTCACAACGGAAACTTGCAAATTTGAGAATTTTACACTATCCCTTTTTATGAAGCAGATAATTATGCACTGAGAGAAAAATTCCGTAGTTTCTACGGAATACGGTGCCAACGGTGCGCAATTATTCGTATCATAATTGGTACCATAACGAACCGATTATGCTATTCATTTGACGGAGTTTCCATTGTACCCCTAGCGGAGCTTGGTGAGAGCTCCGCCTGTCGATTTTTTCCATATTGCGAGAGAAAGTTCAGAGTTAGTCTAGAGATGGCGCTCTGTACTCTCCTCTGGACTTCCTCTAGACATTTAGCCATAGTCCAGACCTCAACCGGGCTCTGTACTATCCTCTAGACTTTTAGGCATAGTCCAGAGCCCAAGCGGCCTCTGTACTATCCTCTTGACTCCCTCTAGACATATAGACATAGCCGTTTGGGCTCTGGACTATGCCTAAATGTCTAGAGGGAGTCCAGAGGATAGTACAGAGCGCCATTTGTGGACTAGCTCTAGACTTTCTCTAGCAAAATGGAAAAAATGAAGCCTAGACAACCTCCGGTCAACCTCTCGCCAAGTTCCGTTAAGGACGGAATGAATCGTCGGTTGCTGCTAACAATTTGGAGCCGTTGGCACCATATTCCATAAAAATGACGGAATTTTTCTCTCAGTGTGAACATTTGATTAGGCCCATAGTCAGCGTGAAGACTAGAATTATAAGTTACTTGAGTGGGAGTGAGACACCAATCGGGTGCGACCACTGTAAAGTTAAACCCATCAAACCTCCTTAATTATGATAATTATTGGAAGAAGTCACAAGAAATTGAATACGCATTTTTTACTTAGAGAGCAAGTTTCAGCGTTTTTAAACAAAAATTGTTTGATTAATGATTCGAAATTTTATTTTCTTCAATTCTACAAAAAAAAACAACGATTGGTAATGATTATGTGGGCGTATTCAGGATTTTTCTGATATTTTCCAGACATTTTCTCGAATTTATCTATCAAACGTCAGCAGTTCTATATTTTTGAGAAATATGCTAAACGTGCCGTTTATTTCAGTGAGTTATGGAACCCCAACGTGAAGACTTTGAGAATGATAATATGGATGATGAGGAGTCAATCTTCGATTCTGGAGAAGAGGCTGCTAATGACAGAAGTGATGCTGAGAACATGTCAATCTTTGATTCTGGAGAGAGTATCGTCGAAGAGGAATCAATATACGATTCGGATGAAGATTTACTACCTGATTTCGAAGACGGAGATGATGAAGAATGGAACGCAGCTGACGATGATGATTCCTTCTGTATGAATGTAGAAGGAGCAGCATTGGATGAAGATCTCAGTAGTGTAGGAAAGATGCAGAAATGGGAAAAACTTTTGCTCGAAATAGCGGCTGCTCTTCGGTTTAAACAAAGTTATGTCACTATTGGCATCGTTGAAGCGAGCCAATATGGGATACGACAATTGTGATTTCCCTACAATGATGAGGCCTTTCTGGAAAATTGTTCGCCGTAATCTAAAGAACTTCCAACATTCAATTGTCTGTACCATTTGTTGGGCCCATTTAGGCAACGGGAAAAAACCTAATAGGGATTGTGAGTGCGGTCGAAGTGGTCCGGGGAAAAGAAGAACTGAAGTAGGTACTTTTCTGTACCTCGATATCCCGTGTCAGCTCCGTAGTCTCTTCAGAAAAGCTGGAATTGCGACGGATTTACGATATCCGTGGACGCGACAAAAGCGTAACCCCGATGCTATTGAAGACGTCTATGATGGTGCCGTCTATCGACGGCTGTCGGCGCGTGGCGAGTTTTTATGCGAGGAAAGCCATAATTGTTCATTTGCCTTGTGGACTGATGGCGTCGATCCAGTTACATCGGCGCCCATTACCATTTGGCCAGTTTTTCTCCAAGTTTTGGAGTTTTCTCCACGAGCTCGGCAGCGCAATTCTCTACTGGCTGCGCTGTACGTAGGTCCACGGAAACCAGTGATGCCTACATTCCTGTTACCCGTTGCTCAAACTTTACGCAATTTATACACAGATGGTATACGGTGGCGTACTAATGGCGGCCAAGAAGTAGTGTCTCGGTTTATAACACTCATAGTTTCTGCCGACTCTGAAGCACGATATCTCATCATGGGAATGATGCGTCATAACGCATTGATGGGCTGCACATTTTGTTATGCAAGATGTCGACACTATGGAGACAACAACCGTTTTCCGATGTATCCATTCTATGATGGTGAAGGGGAAGATTTCGCAAGAGACCGTACGGGTGCCGAAATAAGACGTGATGCTGAGATCGCTAGTCAACGAATTGAGCTTCCAGAGAACGGAGTTCGTGCAATTTCAACCATGAGCATTGTACCAGGAGTTGACCTGCGTGTTTGCCAACTTGTCGAATCCTTACACTGTTTATGGGAAGGAATTGTGCCTCGATTGTATTCAATAATGACGAGTCCAAACGTCGAAAATCACATACTTCCCAGGAATATAAGGACAATAAATAGCCGCATAGAGTCAGTGAAACCGCCAACGAAATTATCAAGGCAACCTAGGCCTCTAGAGCTGTTCAAAAGGTACAAAGGTACGGAATACCGTAATTTAGCGTGGTATTACTGGTTGCCCTGTGCCCACGATTTCATGAACGTAGCTCAGATAGCCTGCTTTGCACGTTTCACGGAAGCAACCTACATTCTCAATCAGGATTCAATTCTTCCTCAGGACTTGAATCGCGCTGAGAATTTGATAGATGCATTTCGACAGGAATCAGCGGATGTGTTCGAGATTAGTCTACAAACATACAATTGGCACCTTCTGAAACACTTGGTTCGTTGTGTTCGAGAACTGGGACCATTATGGGTAGCGTCGGGATTCTGGTTCGAGTCGCTCAACAGACAAATCGAGAACTATGTAACGAGTCCCACTGATCGCGCGTGGCAAATTGCATGTCGTGTTTTGCTGGGTCGAATGGTTGAAAAATGTATGGATTGGGAAGGTCTATCTATCCCTGTGCTGAATGAACTGCGAGAATATCTGTATAAAGCCCGTTGGATTGACATGCCTGGTATTGCCACAGGTCGATATATTATTCCTGCACGGGGAAAACCTGAACTACTGAATGCCGAAGAGGTAGCAGCCATTGTTCAAGGTGGACATGAATATGTCGATGAGGACTTCGCGGTAATAAGACGCTCCCGAGTTTGCATTGATGGAATAAATTATCAACCGCAGTCGGAGGTCCCTGTACAATATGACAACTCGGTTGTCCATGTATCGTTGCTAGGGCATGGTAATGAGGTGGAATTCATGCGCATACGATCTATTAGAGAATGGGAACATGATCATGAGAGACAGCTAGGGTATATTACATCATCATTCGTGACACTCGAGCCTGCATTCGGCACAACATACATGAAACGAGTTCAACAATTGGATGATTTTATGTATGTGCCTGTACAACAAATAAATTCACCAGCAGTCTTAATTCAAAGTCGCGATCAAGTTTATATATCCAAAATACAGAATCGTTGGGATGTCGACTAGGTTTCATGAAACATTGGATACGCACAAATGTATATTTTATAAACATACTGCCTATTTTCTGTTTTCTCTTCATTTTCCGTTCCTTCTGTTAAATTCCATCGTAAATAACCTCGGGAAAGATATTGATTAAATAAACAAAAGTAAGGTTATAGTAAATTTGATAAACAAATGACCGTAACTAGAATATTATCAATTCTATGAAAAAAACATACTACATAAAAATGTTGTGCAGAAAATCCTGCGCAAATAATGTTAACATACTTTTTGCGTGAGAATGGCGGTTGTCTTAATATTACCACAGAAATGATAATGATCAGTTCTCATCCCTCGTATTGGCATGAAAAAAAGTGGGAGGCTGCGTTTAAAATGACATGGGTGCAATGAGTGACATGGATGACATGGGTGACATGGATGACATGCGTGCAATGAGTGACATGGGTCACATGGGTGACCTGGGTGACCTGGGTGATCTGGGTGATCTGGGTGACATGGGTGATATGGGTGACATGGATGACATGGGTGCAATGAGTGACATGGATGCCATGGGTGATATGGGTGACATGGATGACATGGATGACATGGATGACATGGGTGCAATGAGTGACACGGATGACATGGATGATATGTATGACATGGGTGATATGGGTGACATGGATGACATGGGTGCAATGAGTGACATGGATGCCATGGGTGATATGGGTGACATGGATGACATGGATGACATGGATGACATGGATGACATGGGTGACATGGGTGATATGGATGACATGGGTGCAATGAGTGACATGGATGCCATGGGTGATATGGGTGACATGGGTGACATGGATGACATGGATGACATGGATGACATGGGTGCAATGAGTGACACGGATGACATGGATGATATGTATGACATGGGTGATATGGGTGACATGGATGACATGGGTGCAATGAGTGACATGGATGCCATGGGTGATATGGGTGACATGGATGACATGGGTGCAATGAGTGACATGGGTCACATGGATGACATGGGTGATATGGGTGACATGGATGGCATGGGTGCAATGAGTCACATGGATGACATGGATGATATGGGTGACATGGGTGAATGTATTCTCCGACATTTCAATTTTTTGGTTTTGGGGAACTATTCCCGATGCTTGTGTGTGTGTGTGTGTGTGTGCGCATGGGCGTGTGTGTGTGTGTGTGTACGTATCGTGTTATAATTAAGATAATTATTATGAGATTTATGAGCGCAAGCAATTAATTAGGAATTAACGACGTTTACTTCCTTTCCTATTGGGATTATTCTAATTAATGCAATCATCATTGAGAGTGTCTGTATATACTTCATTATAATTAATGGAGGATTCGGTTTTAAGCGCATTTTTTCGGCTTGACTTGGAGCGTGCTCTATTGCGGTAAAGTAGGTATCCACGTCCTACGTAATTTTCTATCTCTACCACTTAGCGCCAGAGGTCACCCCATACAATTCCCACGTTGTAGGTAAAGAAGTGAGATTAGGGTTAAATAAAAATGATTTCGCCGTTTTTAATTAAACATTGCAATAAAAGTAACGGAAACACCCTCAATATTTTTTTTAATTTTTTTAACTATTTTTAGAACATTCCTTTATTCATGTTTCACCTGTTTTATCCTAAATTGAACAAGCCCGTAATGAGGACCGTAACAAGCCCGCAACTACGGTCCTCTCTACCCGCTAGGGTATGTTTACTTACTTAAAAACTCAACAATGTTATGGAATATCGGCTGCCTGAACATTTTTGAAGTGAAACTTCTTATGGGAGGGTTTTCAAATCTCGATCGGCAACCTTTTTGGTGACGCTCGCTCTAACGTAGTAAGTAAGAGTGAGAGGCCTCCGGGAATCGAGCGAGAGTGAGACGGACTACCTTACGTCTCGTCTATCGGGCGAGAGTGAGAGGCCTTCGTGTATCGTGCGAGAATGAGACGGAAGACTTTCTGTCTTTCATGTCATTCTCTGCGTTCAGGCGGCGTCGCGATCGCGGAAAACAGCTGTTGGTTTCTAACACAGTGATCATAAGCAACGTATTTTGTTTTTGTGCGTGTCTTCATTACTTAAATCGAGAGTTTTGTGCAAATATGCCGAAGTCGGGTGCAGAAAGGACAAAAACGTGGCGGGAGAAAAAACGGGCGAGTGAAGGAATTGATCAGAATAGAAAACGGAAAAAAAGTAGAACTAAAATTGAACGAGATAGCAGGGAACGGAGGCAAACGCGTGCTAACCTCTTACGTGACAGTGTGGACGATAGTGTAAATAATCCAGAGAATGAACTATTCGCAACGACTTCGACTCATCCTCCTGATTGTGATGTACATAGTGGTGATCGATTACAATATTCAGACTTTAATGAGTTTAAAACCACACATAAGAACTTTCACCGTGATTTTATAAATAATCCATTCGGTTTTACGTGTTGTGTATGTGATAGATTATGGTTTAAAAATGACTTGAAGACTCTATCCGTTGAAAATGAAATTCGTATTCAACAAAAATTCCCAGAATTCAGAAGTAATAATGAGCTGGCATGCACCAGCTGTCGCCAGGCTTTGAGGAGAGACAAAATTCCAACATTGTCGAAATTGAATGGCTTTGTATATCCCCCGATCCCTGCGCATCTTCCGAAGTTAGATTTAGTGTACGAGAGACTCTTTTCTCCTAGAATTCCATTTATGCAAATTCGCAGATTGCGTCATGTGCATGGACAATTTGGAATTTTGGGGCAGGTGATCAATGTTCCAGTGGATGTCAATACAATGGTCAATCACTTGCCCAGGAACATTGACGACGATCACTGTGTTTACGTTCATATCAAGAGGAAAAAAAATCATCGATCAAGCTACTTGACAGGTTTAATAAACAAAAGAAATATTAAAATATGGCTAAGATGCTTAGTACCGAGTCCATTGTATCAACTGTACGACATCACAGTTGATGAATCTTTTTTTAATGAGGATTGTGGCGTTCATCAGATACCTATAGATGAACTGAGTGAAGACATCCCCATGGAGGAGAGCCTGTTCGCTCAGCAACACACATTACTCTGGAATGACGATAAATATTTGAGGATTGCTCCTGGAGAAATGAATGTCCCTCACAGTCTATTATTTGATGAGCATGCAGAAGAGTTATCTTTCCCTACTATCTATCTCGGACAATTCCGGCGCTTTAGTGAAGATCTCAATGTGACTCCATTCATGATGGCTACCAGTGAGCTAAGGAGATCTGATCGACGTGGGGTTACACCTCATCATTTACTCTATATGGCAATGAAAATTATGAGGTTTAGAGTCCGTGACAGTCTATCCATTGCTTTTAAACACGTAGCTAAAGACACAAAAATTACACGTGAACAAATTCAATCAGAGGAGTATATAAATCATTGTATAGAAAGCAACTTGGCTTTTCTACGTTGTATCCCTAACTCGACTTGGTATTGGGCTGAAAGAAAGAGAGACTTATTCGCAATGATCAGACAACTCGGAAAACGCAGGTTATTCCTAACTATGAGTGCTAATGAAGTTGGTTGGCCCTCATTATTACAATTATTATATAAATTGAAGAATAATGGAGCAGAAATTACAGAACAAGATGTTCGGGAACTCCATTATATTGAAAAGAGCACACAATGAAGATGCTGTAACATGTGCCATCTATTTTAATAAGCTCATCAATGTTATAATGAACATACTTCAGTCCAAAAAGTCTTCTCCCTTCGGGAAATATCGTGTTGTCCATTATTTTAAAAGAATTGAATTCCAGCATCGTGGGAGCCCCCATGCACACATTCTGCTATGGCTTGAGAATGCTCCAGCGGATCCACTAGGTGCTGACCGACTACAAGCTATTGAACTAGTTGATACATTGATATCAGTGGCCACTTGAGAATTGTCGGGGAACATCAAACTACAGACACATAAGCACACGTTCACATGTTACAAAAAAATAGCTGCGAACGCTCATCAAAAATGCAGATTTAAAGCTCCATTCATGCCATGCAGATACACAACTATACTGACACCAATGCAGAAAGAATAACCAGGATTCCACACGTATAAACAACATTACAACACGATAAGAACAAACTTAGAGAACAATGACTATGCTGATATTGATAGTTTCTATCAGGGAAATGGAATACTATCAGATGATTACTACATGAATGTGCTTCGAGCTGGCATCAATCGTCCCAGAGTATTTCTTAACCGTCAACCCATGGAAAAGTGGCATAATCCATTCAACCCATTCATTTTCAATATTTTGAAATCAAACATGGATGTGCAATTTATCACCGAAGAATACTCATGTGCTGCATACGTAGTGGAATACGTCAATAAAACGAACCGTGGAATTAGCAATCTCCAACGTAACATCACTGAAATAAGGGATGAACATCCAGAGTTCGATATTGTCTAAATTACTAGGAAAATGAGCGTTCACATGCTAAATACTGTCGAAATTACCAGTCAGGAAGCTGCATGGTACCGTCTGCGTGAACCGATGTCAAAGTCTTCTTCAGTTGTTACCTATATTTCAACAATATGGCCGATCGAAAGACAAAGAATTCCAAAAACTCATAAAGAACTCAATGAAATGGATGCTGATGATGATGCAACAAACATATGGAAAGACAATTGGTTTGACAAGTACGAAAAGAGACCTGAAGAGCTAGAAGATGTCAATTTGGCCCAGTTTGTTGCTCATTACACACTGAATAATCAGGGGAATTGGACACGAAGGAAAGAACCTCGGATTATTCGGTACAGAAACTACGACATGGCTGATGATTTCAATGAATACAAACGGGAAATGGTGACTTTGTATATTCCATTCCGAGACGAAGAAAATGAAATTCTTGCAGAAACTAAATTCATACAGATTTACGACGACAACGAAATATTGATTTTGGAGCGACATAAAGAATTCTCATCGAATTTAGATATCCCGAAAACCATCGAGATATGCCGAGAGTTGTGTCCTGAAGATGAATTAAATCAAGATGATGATGCTGAAGGAGACAACGTAGGTCGCCTTTTTCCTGAAGCAAATCCTTTTCAAGAATTGTATAACGCTGACCATATACTGAACGACGATCTGCGGTTAGCAACACTTAACAAACTGGGTGCTATCGCAAAGAAGAGGGATAATTTAATGTCTAATGAACAATTTTATGAACTAATGAGAATGGCCAATCAGAGGCAGAAAGCACTCCTGATGCATGTGATTGCTAATGTCCTCTCATCAAACCGATCACCACTCCAAGTTTTCTTCACTGAGCCAGCAGGATGTGGGAAGACATTCCTCATTAGACTCCTCATGGAAATTTACAACCGCTTCACAGATAATGATGGTTTTTGCAATGCTTACATCGCATGTGCATCAACAGAAAAGGCTACAATAGCAATTGATGGTACGACAATCCACACTGCATTGAAAATATCCCTTTCCAAACTATTACCATTATCAATTGAAGTCGCTCAACAGTACAGAATGCTCTTCAAATACGTCCAAGTTATACTCATCGATGAGGTCAGTATGGTAGGAGCGGAATTGCTGTCTCAAATTGACGCACGGTTAAAACAAATAACAGGAAATTTCCAAGATAATTTTGGAGGAATGGATATCATTTTCATAGGTGATTTGCGTCAGTTACCTCCAGTGCGTGCTATACCCATCTATCAAGCAACAAAACGACGCATAGCAGCACCAACACTTTGGCGTGACTTGAAGTTCTATGAATTGGATAAAGTCATGAGACAAGCGAATGCTGATTTCTCCTCTTTATTAACTAAAATTGGAAATGGCGAAGAATTGGATCAAGAACAGATACACCTAATCGAATCTCGTTTTTATACAAGAGAGGAAGCAGATCGTCTTTGTCCACATGGAATTCGGCTATATTTGACAAATAATGCTGTAAACGAATACAATTTGACAATTCTTAATTCTGCAGAGAATAAAACAGTCTCAATAGCTACTGATGTATTCACCGGCTGCCATAATGCTGAGCAACAATCATTTGTACGACAAAAATTGCATAAAAAAACGGTAATAGACACTGGAGGTCTGCCCTACGAGATAATACTGGTGTTAGATAAATGGTATATAATAGCAACCAATCTGGATGTCTCGGATGATTTAGCAAACGGCGCAGTTGGTAAACTAGTTCATATCGAAACTGATGAGGCAGGGGCAGTAACTTGTGTGTGGCTGGAATTTCCAGATTCACCAAAGAGGGGGCAGAAGATCCGGAGAAAAGCTGCTGCGTTCATCCAAGCAAACAACATCAGCCACACGGCAGTTCCCATTGCACGAAGAACTTCTACGATATATATGAACAATAATAAAACGATTTTCGTCAAAAGGAATCATCTGCCATTGGTATCAGCGTGTGCTATTACTATCCACAAGTCTCAAGGTGGTACGTTTAATCAAATGGTCTATGAATACGAAAAGACACATTCACAACAACTCCTTTACGTAGCCTTGTCCCGTGTCACAAGTATACAGGGATTGTACATCGTTGCGAAGGATGGAAAGAACAAATTTTATCATGGATGGAAAAAAGCTCAATCAATGGACAAGCTACAATCAGAATTTAGAAGATTATCAACAAATCCATTGATAACTTTAACTGACATTCTCCGAGAGTTCATCAGCGGACCAGGCTTATCAATAACAACCCTCAATTGCCACAGCTTAGGAGCTCATAGCGGAGATTTCAATTATCCGGTGATTCTACGGTCTAATATATTGATACTTTCAGAGACGTGGAAGGAAAACGATCAAGAAATTGATGTTCCCAATTTTAATTGTGTCGTACAGTTCAAAAGACATAATGTGAGAGCAGGGGGTGTCGCAATACTTTGCAATACTGCTCATGGAACGAACATCATGACACCCAATATGGACCTGAACTTGAAACAACTAGAATCGCTTTCAATGGGGTTGTCATCGGTTGGAGAAATGTGTGCAGCTGAATGTCGCACAGAAAGCGGACAGCGGATTATGCTTATAGCACTGTATATTTCACCAAATCAGAAGATGGCGAAAATAATAGAGTTTATTCACCTTCACTTGCTGCCGTATACTCCAGTGGGGGCTGCAGAAGTTGGAGTAGAGCTGGACAAAATACCTATGATTCTAGGTGGAGATTTTAATGTTAATTTTGCTTCAGAGGATTCCAAGCCATTAATTCAGTTCTTGCAACAGAAATTGTCATTGGAAATGAACAATTCACCAATTGAATCGACTACACGCCATGGTACCACGATCGATGCAGTTTTCTCACGTTACATCGAAAATTTGGAATCAAGAGTCTTCATTACCTATTTTAGTTACCACAAACCTATCATTTCGTTCATGAAGAGTCTACCAGAGAATGATGGTGAAGCTTATTGAGATTTAATTCATCATATTCATACTAATATTATTGTATCTTGAAAAAAGTATAATTATTATGTTGAATAAATTAATATTTACTATCAAGAAGTGTTTGACACGTGATTAAAATGATTCCTCTCCCTCTAAACATAGAAAATTAAATAATCCTAGCCGATCCAATCATTCAGTTTCACTTCTATCGCGTGTCTTCATGACACACCATTTTTTTTAATAACTTGGTGCATAGCTGATAATGAAAATGCCACCACGAATATTATTATTAATAATTTTGTAACATCTCGCCTTTGCGGGTTAGTTCGACAAGACAGTGCTCACAGTATCGCATATCTGATGGTTAGAATCGTCAGTCCCATCAAGCTGAACCAAGAAAATCAACTAAGTTTGAAATAATATTCAATCATCACTTGTTCAATAGATAAAAAAACTAAGTGTTTATTTGAATTTAGAAATATTCTTACAGCCATAAATAATATTACCCTGGTGAATAACTAATTGGAGGACCAAATTTTGAGGTTACAATTTTGTGAATACTTAAAAATGAGCAAATTTTAAAAATTCAACAAATTAATAAAAATTGCACAAATTTGAACTTTTTTTTCAAATTTGCACAAAATTAAAAATGGTAGGCATGCAATTATTAAAATTGCTCAGAAATATTTGACATACTTGAAAAATAGGCAAATGTTTGGAGTTATAAAAACCAAAAGTTATAGAGTAGCCTACACCGAATCAAATTAAATATTATTGACAGCTGAGACGTCGTGTATTTTTAATCAAAAATTTGGAAAATTGAAATTGAAAATAGCCAAAAAATGCGTTTGTTGCACGAATCCCAAAAAAGCAAAAATTTAATCATTTCAATTGAAACAAAAATTAGTAGTTCATAAAAAACAAGAATAGAATTCGTATATTTCATAGCGAAGAAATTGGATTTTATTTATGATGTATTTCACTTGAAATTTCATGGAAAAAACATTTTCTGCCCTCCGGCCAGAAAGGGGTAACTTTCGGGCCGCTGCGCTGAACGAAGTTCCCCCTTTCCGGTTTCGTCGAGCACAAAAATAGTATACACACCTCGGCCAGCAAGTAAGAAAGCCTCAGATCACATTATTGTCGACCTCGGCTTCGCCTCAGCCAACAACTAAATGTGATCTGCGACATTCCTTACTTTGCTGCCCTAGGTATGTAATCTACTTTTTAGGTTACATTTTTTTCCAATTTTTAAAAACTTAAAAATCATCAAAAATTGACATTTTTAACAGGACTAGGAACTTTGAATAATTCTACATATTAGTCAAGGGAACGTCTTGGCACTGACATCAATTTGTAAATTTTAAGAATTTTGTTCTTTTTAAATTTTTTTAAATTAGTGATATTTTTGAACATCGTCACATCATTTAATTTTCTGGATATTTTGATATAGTTAAATGTTATTAAATGAATGGAATTATGTTATTTATTGACGTTAAATTTTCAATTTTTTCGGGAATTTCGAAATTGTTGAACTTATTGCCATAATTCATGTTGATTTTTGATTCGTACTAGTCAAGCTTCTTCTTGGTTCTGTAATTTTCAAACATTTATGAATTTTTGAAAATGTTTCAGTTTGTTGGAAATGCTTGAAGTTTTTTACACCTTTGGTACTCGAAGATTTGGGAGTTTTTTAAACATATTTAACAGCGTAACCCTTTTTCACTCTCAGAATACCTACTTGAGACTGCCCGGAACGTAGGGACTCACGTGGTACCGGTATTAGCGACGCTGGAACCGGCATTCCATGCAGTAAGACGCAGGACCGGTAACTCAGCGATTTTTTATCCTAATTAAATATTTTGAGAGCCCCGAATTTTTTGTTTTCACAATATATTGTAGAGGAATGTTCGAAGTATATATTTCATGAGTATCAACTCATAATATGAGTTGGCAGCGTCGGGTAAATTGCCCTTTCTAGATGTTTTAATGATACGTGGCAATGGAACACTGAGGTTTGATTGTTATGAGAAGCCCACTTGTTCGTCGAGATTCTTGAATTTCAGACGGGGAGGCGGTGGTTACTGATCGAATTTGAGAATGGAAAGTATCTATATGCCCCGTAGCTTAGTTGGACAAGTGCCCGGCGCGTAACTGGGAGTCTCGGGTTAGAATCCCGACTCGGACTATCGGGATTTTTTTCTCTTAAATTTTCGATCTATCTTCAATTTAATTTAATAAATGCCTTCAGACGGGGCGGCGGTGGTTACTGATCGAATTTGAGAATGGAAAGTCTCTATATGCCCGGTAGCTTACAGTATTTGTTTTGAGTCGGTGTCGTGCGGACGCATGTCTACCGCTCTCTGCGAAATATAAATTTCTAACGTACAGCGCTTATAGTACAGTGAAATTCTAAATCGAATAAAAGTTTTGGCACAAAAGTGTCAAACTTAAAAAACCTCAAAATTCCGTTGGCTCCAAAAAGGAAAGCCAAAATGAGTCCTCCGATGGAAGACCGAAAAAACACGAAAAAAGCCGTTACGAAACCTTCGACTAGTGCGAGTTCAGTTCCCGCTCGCCTCGCCAAACCCTCCGACACTTTTGATGGACCTCAAGAGACTCCAAAACAAACTTCTGTCCCTCCATTAATCATCAAGAATGAAAAACTGGAGACAAAAAAATTAATCAATTTTCTGCAGAGCAATGCCGCAGATAAAAATTTCAAGATGAAATTTAATGGAAGTATCACGATCGTCCATCTACGAACGCTCGAGGACTACAACAAAATCGCAAGTATCCTGAAAAGGCAAGACATCAATTTTTTCACTTTCCGTCTTAAAAGTGAGCGACCGAAAAAATATATTCTGAAAGGGCTTTTAAGCAGTTTTGCACAAGACGAAATTCAAGCCGAGTTATCAAAGACGGCATCAACGTACTTTCCGTTCGCCAGTTCGTGAAAGTAAACAAAGACGGAGACACCAAACAAAACAGGCCACTACCGATCTTCGCTATCATGGTTGGCCCGGAAACAACCTTGAGCAGCTTCGCTGAAATCAAAACGATTTTCTACCATACATATAAGGTAAAAAAATATGTTAAATCCCAGCAACCTACCCAATGCTTCAGGTGCCAGAGATTTGGCCACGCAAGCCAACATTGCAACCTGAACCTGAGATGCGTCAAGTGTGCGTCAAACCACGACGTAAAAGCTTGCACTTCCAAAACTCTGAAGTGTGCAAACTGCGGACTCGCCCACACAGCCAGCTTTAGAGAGTGTTCCATGCGCCAAAAATACATGGACACCAAAAACGAGCTCAGTCCGCCAGACCCAGGCTTGAACCAATCGATTTGCCCGCTACACCTCACTCAGCCACGATCCAGAATCTGGAAAGGAAGACGCACTTCCTCCAGTCTCCTGCAGTCCTGGAGCCAACTCCGACTTCTACCACCAACCTGTCTAGGCCCACTTACGCTTCGTTCTTCCCGTCGGTGGAAACCGCGAGAAGGAACGTTGCCGCACCCACTGCTGAATCTGGGACCATCCCAATGGAAACACTTGTTCCAGAATCTTATTTAAGTACCACTAAAAACTATATAATTACAGCGAAGCAAGTCCTTGACGAGCTAACAACCCCTAGAATTCCCGAAATCCTTTCAGAGCTTAAAGAGATGAGCTCCAAACTCCAAATAGCCCTCACACCAATTGATAGGATCACAATCATCGCATCCTATGTCCACCTGTTCTTACCCTCCCCAAACATACCTACGATTCCCCAGCAAACATAACCAACATATTAGCAATTAATATTTTTGCGCTCAAGCCTAATCTGGACGAGTTATTACACATCGTCCACAGAAATAACATCAAAATTTGTCTGATTTCAGAGACTAAGTTAAACAGCAAAACGAAGAAAATTAACTTCCCAGACTTCTCGCTGATCAGGGAAGACAGAACGGCCAAAGCAGGTGGTGGTGTTGCGGTGGCGATCCACAAAACCTTGTCACATAGAACTCTTCCGCATGATCTCTTGTCGCTCACCGAATACGTAGGAGTAGAGGTCCAAGTCAACAATAAAAAAACGAAGATCTACTCGATCTACAATCCACCGGATGTCTCAATCCATACAAACCTATTGAGGCACCTGCTTTCCGATAGTACTCCAACAATTATTGTTGGAGACTTAAATGCGAAGGACACTGCTTGGACCTCTGCTAGGCCAAACGAATCACGTAAGATTCGCTCAAATTTTCTGACGGAACAAAAAATTAATCTGCTCTTTCCAGACGTTCCCACACACTACCCTCATAATTCAAACACTCCTAGTACTATTGACCTTTTATTAAATAACAACATCTCTATCATTAATAATTTCACCACACTTTCCGAATCCCCATCCGATAACCTACCATTGTTTTTCTCCCTATTTGGCAGACCAACCTCACCAGAATCATCAAAAATTTTAAACTACGCAAAAACCGACTGGAATAAGTTCAAGGATATCTTAAATGATGAGATTTGTACACCAAAGCCTACTTGTAACAACACTGAAGCAATAGATCAACACATAACACATTTCACTCAAGTCATTCAAACAGCCCTGGATTCCTCCAGTCCCATCCGCTCAACGAAATCCACCCACACTCCTATCCCACCCGAAATTGCCTCATTAATAAAGTTAAAAAATTATATTAGGTCAAGATGGCAAAACACGCGAAATCGCTACCTTAAATCCGAACTCAATCAGCTGATAAAAGAAATCAGACTTAAATTAACGGAATGGAAACAATCATGTTGGGACAACAAACTCAGAAACATAAACTTAAAAGATCACTCTATTTGGCGCGTAGCAAAATATTTTAATAACACCGGTAGAAGAAAAATCCCCACACTAAAGTCAAACAACACACTCCACACAGAAGACCACGACAAGGCAAATACACTCTGCAAACACTACGCAAAAATACACGAATTATCGGCCTCCCGAGGTAACACATCTTTTGAACAACAAGTCACAGGTCATGTGAGAAAAACTATCCTCAAAGCCCCTATCGAAACTCCCATTAAATTCCTTACGAATCCCCGTGAAATCACTTCCGCTATCAAAAAACTAAAAAATAAATCAGCCCCGGGTGTGCATAACATTCCCAATATAGCACTAAAAAACCTCCCAATTAAAACAATAAGTTTACTAACAAAGATATACAATGCATGCCTCCTCAGACAATATTCCCCGGAACTCTGGACAGGAGCGGTGGTCATTCCGATTCTAAAGCCCGGTAAGCCCCCTTCGCATCCGGTGAGCTATAGGCCTATTAGCCTCCTACCGGTATTGGCTAAACTTTTTGAGCGAATAATTTTAGCTCGTCTCAAAAAACCCATAGAAGAGTTACAACTAATGCCTATCAATCAATTTGGTTTTCGATCAGAGCACTCGACCTGCCACCAGCCGGTTAGAATTACGAATGATATAAAATCCGTGAAAAACCGGAAAGAAGATACCGTTCTTCTTCTCCTGGACAGCGAGAAGGCCTTTGATTCTGTTTGGCCCACAGGCCATATATATAAACTCGAAGGATTAAATGTCCCTAAATATCTATGTAAAATTCTACTATCATATCTCTCAAATAGATATATCCGAGTTCGAGTCGAAACTTCTCTTTTGGATAAAATAGAAATTGTCGCGGGAGCCCCACAAGGGTCTATTCTCTCGCCTGTTTTATTCAACTTGTACATTGCTTCTGTTTTTAGCAGAATTCCGAGAAATGTATCCATTGCAGGCTATGCTGATGACATTGCTTTGTACTCAGCTAGGAAATCGATCAACAAAGCTATTAGAAGAATAGAAAATGCTGCTTCTCTCACAATCAGTGAATTAACGAAATGGAAAATTCAAGTGAATGCTGCTAAAACAGAAGCAATCTTATTTACTAGCTCCAACGCCAAGCCGACTTTAACTATTCGTAGCGATAAGATCACACCAACAGACTCTGTAAAGTATTTAGGCTTACACATCGATTCCAAACTCCTGTGGAAAAAGCATATATCTGAAATCAAGGTCAAGACTAAAGTTATCCTAGTAAGATTGTATAATTTGCTAAAATCACCCGCACTCAGTCAATCCCTCAAACTTACTCTCTACAAAGGGTTAATTAGGCCCATTATCACCTATGGTTGTCCTGCCTGGCACAATGCAGCGAAAATGCACTTGAATCATCTTCAAGTGATCCAAATAAATTCCTACGAATAATAGGAAATTTTAAAAGAAGAACGACTATTGTGGAAATACACGAAACGCTCGGCATGACAACCATAGGCCAATTTATCGCTAGAATTAATGAGACATTTAAATTTAAGCTACAATCCCATCCTAATCCCCAGCTCCAAAACATCAGTATTGACATAAAATCCAATTGGTCCCGCTGACCACCTGTTTTGTCCCACCTTTCCATATATCCTTTTCTCTCCCGCCCCTCATGCACCCATTACTTATAAGGTTTTTTAGAAGTCATTTTTCCTTATATCGAGTCATCATGTAAATAATCACAAATATCTGTAATAATGAAAAATTAGGTTACACTTCTTTCAAATTAGATATAAAGCCAACGGCTGGTGATCTAGAACGTAGCACTTAAGATATTAATACTGTATATAGTATGTATATATGACAAATGTTAATAAACAATTTTCAAGTCAAGTCCGGTAGCTTAGTTGGAAAAGTGCCCGGCGCCTAACTGGGAGTCTCGGATTCGAATCCCGACTGGGACTATCGGGATTTTTTTCTCTTAAATTTTCGATCTATCTTCAATTTTTTTTTTTTGCCTATCGTGCCGTATACACGAAGATCACCAACCAACCCTTCTGGGTTTTGTGACCGCGCCCCTTCCACGTCTTGATCGACACTGGTCCGGCGTAATCCACACCAGTGCTAGAGAAGGCTCGATGAGATACAAGACCGGCTACTGGAAGCCGCCCCATCAGCTGCTGAGCACGAATCCCACGATGACGCGCGCACTCGACAGACTTGAGAATAAACGATCTTACTGGTGTACGCCCTCCAATGATCCAGTAAGAGTTGCGGAGATGGGTCAACGTGAGTTGCGTTCCACCATGCAGCGCTGATGAGAATCCCGAATGAGAAGCTCTGCAAGCACGGAATCTTTAGGGACGATCGCTGGATGTTTACTCTCTGGGTCTAGAGCTGAGAACTTAAGACGTCCACCTACTCTGAGAACCCCTGGATGATCGATGAACGCGGTGAGCTTGGTCAACGGATGAGACTTCCTCAACTGAAGATCATGAGAAACAATGTCACACTCGGCTTGGAGATAACATGCTTGAGTCGCCTTGACTCAATACAGCCGAGCTGCCTCGATGCTTTCCGGGCTAAAAACCGGAAGAACACCCTTTATCTTCCTCATGTTCGCTCCAATTGTCTGGCAAATTGCTGTGATCCGCAACAACTTTTAGAGAGAGGAATACCGGGTACAGAGATCTCAGAGAGTTGCTCTTGCGAGGGAAGCAGCTAAGGTCATCCCTGCTTCTCCTCGAGGTTCGTTGATGGATCCAATTTCGCGACACCTCTTGGCCACTGAGATGCGTCCTTTTGTAGCCATTTTGGACACGTCCACCACGTGCTTGAGCTACGGATATGCCTCCTGATGCACAATCAGCGGGATTCTCCTTCTCACTGATATAGTTCCAACGAGCTCCTTCCACGAGATCCTGAATTCTCGTTACTCTATTCTGGATGTATTCCTTCCACCGCCAAGAATGAGCACAGATCCACGCCAAAGTCACCGCCGAGTCCGTCCACAAATGTACCTTGTGAGCTTAGCTAGGATGACTGCGGCGTTGAGCTCGAGACGCGGAATGGTTAGTCGCTTGAGAGGAGCTATCTTGGTTTTAGCAATAGCTAAGGAGATAGTGACCCCATCCGCGCTTATCACCTTTAAATATACCACCGCAGACATTACTAGTAGAGACGCGTCTGAGAACCCATGAATCTCCACCCGAGCTTCCTTCCTAAGCCCCAGCCAGCGAGAAATCGTGATTCGTTCCACTTGGAAGAGTTCTTCACGAAATTGAGACCACTTTTGGACCAGATGCGGTGGCAACCCGTCATCCCAGTCAAGTTTCTCCAACCAGAGCTGCTGGAGTAGAGCCTTAGCACGAATCACCACTGGTGAGAGTAATCCTGAGGGATTGAACGGCTGAGAGCTCTCTCAGAAAATGATTCTTTTTGTCATCTTAGGGTTCTCTGAGAGATTAATTGAGAACTTCAGTTGGTCTGTGTTGGGATCCCATTTCACACCGAGAATCTTCGTCACGGAATCCTCTAGTGCCTTCAGACCCTGCGAGACACCTTGCAGATTTTGGGACTGAAGTAGAGATGGACTGTTGGAGGGCCACTTAGGGAATCCGCCGGCTAGGCAGAGATACGTCACCTGCTTAGCTACGAGATGGAGACCACATTCCTCTTCAGCTCCACCACAGATGTCATCTACATATCTGCCACCGGTCAATGGAGAGATCGCCAAAGCGAACCGATATCCCTCGTCCTTGACCAACTGGCTGAGAACCCTACAGGCAAGAAATGGAGCCGATTTTGTGCCATAGGTCACAGTGGTGAACTGATAGGTGCTGATCTGGCCTTGAGAGTCACGCCACAATAGTTGTTGTAGAGGCCAGTCGTCTGGATGCACCTTGATCTGGCGGAACATCTTCGTGATGTCCGTCATGAAGATGTACTTACTCTGGCGAGACCAGAGAAGCACATCAGAGATGTCCTTTTGCATTTTCGCGGCAGTATGCTGAATGTCGTTGAGAGACATACCTGAGATTGTCTTACTGGAGACATTGAACACCACTCTCAGCTTCGTAGTTTCGCTACTTCCTCGGAGAACGCCATGATGGAAGTAGTATGTAGGAGCAGAAGAGTGAGATTGCCTGAGAGAAGAACACGGAACGGAATCCTGAGAAATTTGCCTCCCTTCAGGCACCCTTAACCCTCCTAAAGCCGAAGCTTCATGTGCCAAGGTCATCCCGTCAGATTGGCAACCCAAAACCCGAAAATCGTGTGCGACAGGCTGAGAAGGAACAGGAATCATATGCTCTAACTCTTCATACTCCTTGAGAAAATCACTATAAAGCTGTAGAGCATGCTGATCTTTATCTAACCTCCAGAGCAGGCTTGCTAGACACGCCTTGGCACGTCCATGAGGATCATCAAGCTCCGCCGGAGATCGGAGAAGAGGTATTCGAACGGTGCAGCGCCCTGAGAGATCTCGTCGGTGGGTGCACTGAAAAAATTCCTCACAATCTTCCTCTTTCTTGGTGAGGACACCATCGTTTTCAGTCTTAGACACTTCTTCTTGCAGCCAGAATGAGGTGAGAAGTTCACCGAGTTCCTCATTGCTGACGGAGGCGTGATTTGAGCTCACCGTAGAGATTACCACAGAGGTAGGTCCCAGCACCACCCATCCGAATACCGTGAACATTGCAATGGGGGAGTCCGCTGGGCCCTTGATAATTTGCGGCTCTACAATAGATCCAAAGAGATCTGCGAGTATGAGGAGATCTACGGGTCTTGACGTTTGTTGTTCCGGATCAGCGAATTGGAGTCCTCTGAGATAATTCCAATGCACAGTTTGAGAGACTGAGAACGAAGGTAACGAAGTTGTGAGGTGGTTGAGAATGTAGGCCTTGACATCAATCTGGTTAGTTGAATACCGAGACTTGATACGAAATTGAGAAAATCCAGTAGATGACGACTTCGATCCACTGATACCAACAACCGGTAGCGAGGCTGGAGATGACGACAAGTCTAGCTTCACAACGAGATCATTTTTAACAAAGAATAGCGCTGAGCCAGAATCCAATAGCATTGTAACCTCGTGAGAAGAACCGTCGTCCAAGACGAGCGAGGCTAGTGCGATGGCGAGCAGAATACCTGGCCTACGCTGCCGAGGAACGTCACAATGATCCGAAGTTACAATTCGAGAATCATTCTCTAGAGTTGGCCGTAGGGATTGGTCTGTGATCGGCGACGACTCTGATGCGGTTGTTGGTGAGACACATCATAGTTGAGATATGTTAGGTCTAGAGACGGTGGGCTGTAATTGTCGGCTAGGCTGAGTGGTCTGCGAGGAGTGAGGGGCTTTGGTCTGAGATGGAGCTAGTTGAGGAGCACCCTGATAAGTTGATTGAGGCTGGCTGATGTGAATCATTGAATGATGATTCTTACGGCACTCACAACAGGTCTTCTGCAGACTGCGACATTTCTCTTCATTATGTCTCCCGAGACAGTGGAAGAATCGACGTTTCACGACCACAAATTCCTTCCTTTGCCCCGGAGTCATTACCTTGAATTTTGGACATTTGTCCAAAGAGTGACTTTCTTCACACTTTGGACTGGCTGAGAAGCCAATGTCGGCCTAACTTTGAGAAGTGGACCCCTGACCCGTCTGAGGCATGGCACCAGTTGAGACAGTTGCTGCTGGGTGAGAACCCTGTCCAGCTGATACATTCAGGCCTTTTGTTGGCTGAGACCCTCGACCAGCTGAGAAACTGACAGTTTTACCCTTTATTGCTGGTGGTAGATTTGTCGAGAGAGAATGAGAGGAGACCGATTGAGTCTGAGGAGCGTGCAGCTCGATCCTTTCTCTAGCCATGGCCCTGCTAAGCACGAATTCTTTGAGTTTGGCCCATGTTGGAAACTCTGTGGAAGAACCTACTTCGCTTTCCCAGGATTCCAGCGTTTTTGAATCGAGCCTAGCCTTCACGAGATGGACCAATATATCATCCCAATGTTCGGTGGGTCTCTCCAGAGACGTTAAGGCGTTCAACGCTTCAACGTTCAATGTTACAGAGTTGTGCAATGCGTTGAACTCCTTGGCCGACCGATGTATGACCTTAGGAGCAGAGAGCAACTTTTCCAGCTGAGTAGAGATGAGGCGACGTCGATTGTCGTACCTCGCAACTAAAATTTTCTAGGCTGGAATGAACGAATCCTGCGTCACTGGCAGAGTAGAGATCAGCTTCTTAGGCTCGCCAGTGAGAGATGTCAATAAATAGTGGAACTTCTCCACAGTAGAGAGAGAAGCATTGTCGACGACCATCGAGAGGAATAGGTCCTAGTCCGGGGTCCATTGCGAAAAATCTCCAGAGAACTCTGGCAACGGGATCTTCGGTAATTGCCTTTGAGTTGGAATCGGACCGCTTGGTCGCCTAAAAGACTGTGAGAGATCTACGGATTTGTCCAACGTCTTAATCAACCCTACAAACGTGGTTCTCGTATCGAAATACATTTTGAGACATTTCATAGCCTTAAAATAAGCATGATCGAGGATCGGTGCATTGTCCTTTGCCGTCATTAATTTTAGATGCTGCTCTTCGAATTGCATCCAATATGTCTCGAGTATGTCGAGTTTGGATTGTAATTCAGCCACGGAGAGATTCTTCACCGAACTGGCAATGGATTCTGCCTTTAAGTTCTCGACGAAGTTTGCCGGACTAGCCTGAATCGAGATTCTGCTTAAAAACGACATGTTAGCGCTGGAGAACTGCACTAAATCCGAAGCAAGCGCACCAAGCCGAGAGAGCGAAAAAAAAGGAGCAAAAAAAATAAAAACGCAATTCGAGAGTAGCGAGAGTCAACAATTGTGCAGAAAGTCCAAAAAATTGCAGATATTAACAAGCGTAAACACTGCCAAAGAAGTTTTTTAATAATAATTCGACTTCCCTTTATAACTGTTGTAGTTGTGTGCGATGACACCCTCTTCTCTGCCTTCTCACGCGCACAATTCACATCACCGTTTTCCCAAATTCGGCACGAAAGGCCAATGTCTCGGCGAGAATTAACATAAAATTATGCCGTAGAGAGCCGGAATTTCGGACAGAAGAAAAAAGTACTTCGAATGATGTTCACACAACACACCAGTTGGAGTCACATGGAAAAAGTATATTTCTGAAAAATATTAGAGTCAGAGTCAAAATATTCAATAGTACACTTGTGTTGAGAGAGTTCACTATGATTACACAACCGTTTTAATAGAGAACTTCGAGAGGGTTTTAGATTAGTCGGATTCCACTTTTTTGGAGAATAGATACAAAAACGTGTCGTCAACGGTTGAGAGGAAGTTAGAGAGTAGCCATTATGAGACGAGAGTCGCCCTCTCGTATCCCGAAAAGTTATCTCTATAGGCAGAGTCGATATGACACAACCTCCCAGGCGGTTTTGCCACTGCTCGACCCAATAGTGAGGTTGGCGCCTCAACATATATGTATATGTATGTGTATCTGTATATGCATGTGCCTATGTATATGTATATATATATATATATATGTATATGTATGTATATTAGACCGACCCAGTTTTTTTTCGTCAAACCAGGCATAAACTCATGCACTAGATCTACAAAGAAACCGTGTAAAAAAAAAACCTAATCAGATTTTTTTTATAAGGTCCTGCCAAATTTTTGAAATTTGCATTGAAAAAAACAGGAAAATTTTGGGTTTTTTCAGTGTGCCGTGTGCCCATCCTTTGGTATGTGATAGAAATCAGTTTGATTGGTCCAGAAACTGTGTTTATAGGTTAGACTTGAATATATGACACTAATTAATTTTTTCCCGAGCACACAAATAAACTTTCCTACCATGTGATTGGTTTTTGTTTAATAAAAATTACGCAAAAATTAGCGGTTTATGACGTATATCTCAAAAACTATAAATGTTCGTGATTAATATTATCTTCTATCTTCTATCTTCTATCTATCTTCTATCTATCTTCTATCTATCTATCTATCTATCTATCTATCTTCAATCTTCTATATATATTATATTATATTATTATTATATATATATATACAAATATATTATATATTATATATTATTATTATTATTATAAATATAAAAATGAATTTGCTATGACTTTGTAACGCTAAAACTCGAAAATGAGTCGACCGATTTAAACGATTTTTTTTAATTTTATTCCTTTGATCATATATGTGGTCGGAAAGTAAAAAAATTACGGTAAATATGGAAGCAATGGTAAATAAATCCGATTTTGTATATTCGAGAATTCTATAAAATTCTGGTGAGTACTGCCTATCATTTCTTTTGATGTTTTGAACATTATTTGGGGGTTGTGATGGTATCTGTTTATGTCATTTCTCTAACCGCATATTAGAGTATTAGTGTATTAGTGTACAGGAATACAAAAAATACAGCAATATCTGCGTAGTGAAGCCGCGTTTTTGAGATAAGTACGATTTGTTTTTTGTAAGAGTGAAATAATTCTGTAAAAACAACCCTATATCTTTTTACTATTTATCATTAGTGAAATAATCCTCTAAGATTAATCCTGTACCGTTTTAGTGTTTATTACCAATGCCAAGAAAACGACGAGTGGACATAGGTCGTCGCAGTCATGCAACACAACGGCAATCAACTTTTCGTTTAAATCAAACTGATAAACAGCGAGAGGACTTCAGTGAAAACGGTCGTGATCCTAGATTAAGAGTGACTGATAATGAACCTCAGATGAACAGGTTGAGAATACAGCAATGTCGTACACTCTAAGCGCATAGTCACCAAGAACCACACAAGGACCATGAAGGATTGCGTCGTCGTAATTTTTCTGTAAACCTGGAACGAGCGGAATTTCATTACGATCCGGAAATTGATTACAGTGCGGACAAATCAGTGATGATTGGGCAAATGTCAAGCGTCTGTCCACACTGTAAGGCGTTCAAATTTAGCAAAGAAGCTCCTGGATTATGTTGTGCAGGTGGAAAAGTAAAATTGCCGCAATTAGGACCGCCACCAGAGCCATTACATGGATTGGTTTCAGGAGCAAGCCCGAACTCTACACACTTCTTGACGAACATTAGAAAATACAACAATTGCTTCCAAATGACGTCATTCGGCGCTTCTCATATTATACAGGAAAATTTTATGCCTACTTTCAGGTACTCATTACAACTAAAGCTTTCTTCGCGTCATGAATAATTGCACAAAAAATTAGAATAAATAGAACCAATCAATTGCATATTCTAATTGCAGATTCAAGGTCAAATATACCACTTATTAGGGGCGTTGTTGCTATCGCCAGATGTGGATCATGAATTTTTACAAATTTATTTCATGGGTAATTCGGAAAGTGAAGTCAATCAACGTCGTGCTCATAACCCACACACGAAACGAGAAATTGTCGAAGATCTACAAACATTTCTTCATCAGAATAACGAATTGATTAAGTTGTCCAAAATTGCGTTGGATCGGATGCCAACGGACAATCATAATATCGTTTTCAGGTCCGATAAAACTCCAGCGGGCGAGCACCTACTAAGAGTGGGGAGTCGCGAGGCTTACTGCTACGCACTCATCACTCTACCAGGCAGAGCCGCTTTGGCAGGCTCCCAGTGCAGTCCACTGGTCAGTTCTCTCCCGAGTCCCTCCGGGTTGACTACCAATGTTGGCCATTGGTTGTAGCTCTCTTGCTCTCTCTCTCTGTAGATGCGCTGTTGTCGCCTCCCGGCATCTTGTCGGTTCGCGTTTGGTCAGAGGATGCCGACCTGCCCTCTGATGGTAGCTCTCTATGTCTAGAGCCACTTCGGCTCGCCGCCCGGTAATACCGATTATAGGGTGTGTCCCGGGAGTCTGGACCCTCCAAGGCTCTCTGCTTCACGGCACTCTGCTCTCTAACCCATGCTATCTGTGGAGTGACCTTGAGAACATGCCGCCATGTTCTCGGTTACTGTACACCAGGACCCTGTAGAGCCACGTACCATCCACTACGACGCGATTCTAGGTTTTTTAGTAATTAACGCGATTTTGGGACCCCGATCCTCTCTCCACGACCTAGCATACTGAGCGAGCCGAGCCTTCCCGCCTTCCATTCCCATACTGTGATCTCAGCTAGTGCTAATTCGCGGGTAGTTCAATTCACCGTGTAAGTTGGATCTTCGGATTCCCATCGGTGAATTGATTTTAACATTAGATTTTAGTGTCCTAGCATTATCACCTTGGTGTTTTGGATCCGCGATAATGCTGGGTGGAATTTTTGGATTTATTGGCCCCGGGGCCGTATTGGATGTTTGGATTCCTGGCCCGCCGGATTGTGTGTTGTTTGTCGCGAGACTGATGTTAAGCTGCCACCAGTCTGTCCTCTAGTTCTCTTTTTGTTTCTGGTTTTCGTTACCTTTGATCCATAAAAAGGTAGCTGGCGCCCTCACTTTTAGGCTTGGTATGCGGGGATGGGCGAAGGTAACAACTCTCCTTGGTTCTCGGAATAGAATCGAGAAAAAGTGTTACAATACGGTTCCCCACCGGATTAAATATTAAAGTTAGCGGGAAACTTATCCGAAGAAAACTATTCCTTATATGAAAATACACATTTTATGTTGAATGACTTTTTTCCGAAATTTGCATAATTAAGGGGGTATGGCCGTCTCAACAATTATGTATGTAATAACTAAATGAATGAACCCAGCGCTGTCATGAAGTTCTGAATCGAAACCTTTCCGTTTAGAATGGAGCGGATTGCATTTTGGATAGCATTCGTGCAGTACATGCAATGTTATTAACAATTGCAATTGTTTATACGATTCCGCTGGGTAAAATATTAAAGTTAGCGGGAAACCTATCTCAAGAAAACTGTTTCTTATGTTTGTATAAAAAGTATGAAAATACTTTTTTTACGTGAAATGACTTTTTTCCATAATTTGCATAATTAAGGAACTATGGCCATCCGAGTAATTTGAAATACCGGAACAACGCATATCACCAGGGTCTTTCCTTACACAAAAATGCACATTCAGTATGACTTATTTATTTAATTGCCATCTTTTCCGGGGTCATTCATATGCAGATTTAACTTTTCTCTGTTCACATTATTGAAAACCACCATAATAGCTTAAAAAATTATCAGTGGTCAGTTGTCACTAATAATACTCTCTGATGACTTCAACTTAAAAAATTCATAAAAAGTTCCCCTGACGAGATCCTATAACGACTTTTTTTTCAAAATGATCGTAAATCAATACAGAAGATATATTTCAAATTTCATTGAAATAAAAAATGGCGTATTTGAGATATCTCCATTTGTTTATATAATTGTTGTTAAAATTTTTATTTAAAAAAACGAAAAAATACGTGTCTTCTTTTCGTGCTGAGGAACACATATGTGCATTTTTATGCAAATCTGAGACCATCGGGTTCCCCGTCCGACGATTTCACGTGGAATGCCCCATATGTACTGGACCAATTCGATCCAAAATCTAATCCGGTCTAAGTTAAATGAAACTTTTCCGTTTGAGTCATCAAAAACTTTGATCGAATGATCCGTTCACAAGAAATCGTTGACCGAAAATTTTGAACACATACATACATCGTCACACACACACATACGGATCTCAGTCGGGGCTTTGGCGTAGTGGTAGAGTATCTGCCTACTCCACTCGAAGGTCCTAGGGTCGCGCCCGGCCGCTGGAGAATATTTTTTCAAAATATTTTCTCATGGATTCCGACCGATGCAGGAACTTCCGTGTGTGCTATCGGCGGTACCCATAAAATGACACCGCCCGGCCGAGAGAGAACCTAACCCGACGCAGGGGGGGAGGGTGGGTTCCATCATAGGCGCCGCCCATCGTAGCACAAGGCTTTCTGGCGGTTTACCCTGTGTTTAGAAATACGACGGCCTAAAAATAGCGAAAGTCGACCCCAGCCGCATGGGTGGGTGTCCGGTACGCCCCCTGAAGGAATGCTTACACGGCCGTTATTCTCATCTTTATTCTATGTTTATGGAAAAATGATCCAGTTAGACAAGATCCAAGTGACACAATTCTTTCTTAGTGGTGGAGGTTCATCCACTACACCGCTATCATTGTCTTTTGAAACTGGATTATGTTCATAATATCGCCGAATCATTTTTATTATTATCATCTTTATTCTATGTTTATGGAAAAATGATCCAGTTAGACAAGATTCAAGTGACAGAAGTCTTTCTTAATGGTGGACGTTCGTCACTACATCGCTATCATTGTCTTTTGAAACTGGATTATGTTCATAACATCGCCGATATCGTTGGATGTCGATGTCAACTTGCAAATCTGCATGTAGTTTCTCCCATAGTTCATCTACGTGATGCCAACCAAAGGAGTCCTTCATGAACAGTGTAGAGCTTTTGCAACTGAACATTTGCAACTAAACTTGTATCAAAATACTTTCCGAACCAACCCTTCAACTTTTGCGAATTTTCATATGCGCAAATACATTTCTCCACAATTTTGTGCTCTTGATGAACCCAACGTTGCCTCGGAAAGTTTTCCTCCTTCTTTTTCACATAACCCAAATCATTTAAATCGATCACTAACTTCTCTGGGAACGATTGCAACCAGTTCTTTTTTTCCAATCCATTGACAAATAAAATTGTGCTCAGCCCGATAACATTTTTCAGCGTCTCTCTGATGTCGGTATAAGAAATGAAGCCTGATGACCATGGTAGTCCATGATAGTCGCGACTTAGACAAGAATTCGATCGTTTATACTTCCAAGGTAATTCACACCAATCATAGGGGGGTTGAAAAAGAATACAGGCACTATCTTTTGTCAACAATGAGTGAACCGCAAGCTCCTTCACTATGAACCTGTCAATTGCTCCCTGGAAGCCTTGTACATCGAGGACTAACATTTTTGGCACTTTGATTAGCAAGACTGTGGCACATGCTTTATAACAACCTCCCCCCACCCTACTACCAATACAGAAGATGTTCCAGAATAATTCGAGAACATTTCTGGAATATTCTAGAATACAGATGATGCAATCCTTCTTCCACGAAAATCGTACATCATCACATGTTCCGAGAACATGTTGCCAATATACCGCCTTCCAAAATTCCACGAATCGATAACTCACCCGCATGACGTCATCAAAAAACCATGGATATCTAACCCCGATATCTCATCGGCGATGTCATCCGCACTCCCCAAACCATCTCCGAGTTTTCACTCCGCATATTGCATCATCACATGTTCCGAGAACATGCGCCGAAACGAGCTACCACTCAAAAAATTCCACGAATCCATGTCTGACCCCGCATAATATCATCAACACATCAATAACTCATCATTGCTGATGTCATCCACGCTTCTAGAACCATCCACGACTGTGGCGCCACCTGGTGATAATGGTACTCATCACAATAACCTTTGTCAAGATCGGGGAGTTGACTAGTATACGTAGCTCATGCGGTCGCAAGCGGCAGCTGCTTGCTTCCCGCACTTGTTAGGTAATATACTCTTTCGGCCTACCCTAACGGACCGACTGTAGAGTTGGGTGAAAGTCGAGTAACCTCTAACATTTTTCCAAGATTTTAGAGTTCGGTGAGAGTTGAGTGAGAGTTGGTCGATTCTTTCCCAAATTCGCATTATGTAAAAGTTGAGAGTTGAACTTGGATCTTATGAACAATTCTACAGTGAGTAAAACTAAATATTTGATTTTTGTTTTTTTTTTCTTCAATTAAGCACTTTTCGGTAAAGCACTTATGGCGAACTCTATCCCAACTCTACACGCGATTAAAGTTGAGAGTTGATCTTTGTTCTTATGCCTAACTTTATCCCAACTCTACACGAAATTAGAGTTGAGAGTGAAACTTTTGCATTTTTGAAAATTTTATTTAATAACATTGAGGTTTTGCCCAACTCTATCTCAACTTTACACACGGTTAGAGTTGAAAGTTGAACTTTAGGATTTGGACCCAACTCTATCCGAACTTTATACCGGGTTAGAGTCGAAAGTTGGACTTTGGGGTTACTTTCACCCAACTCTATCGGAACTTTATACCGGAATATAGCTGAATGTCGGACTTTAGGATTACTTTCCCCCAACTCTATCCGAACTTCATACCGGGTTAAAGTTGAAAGTTGGACTTTGGGGTTACTTTCCCCCAACTCTATCCGAACTTTATACCGGGATAGAGTTCAATGTTGGACTTTGCGGTGACTTTGCCCCAACTCTATCCGAACTTTGTTTCGGAATAGAGTTGAAAGTGGAACTTTAGGGTAACTTTCCCCCACTCTATCAGAACTTTATACCGGGATAGAGTTGAATGTTCGACTTTCGGGGTACTTTCCCCCGACTCTATCCGAACTTTATACCGGGATAGAGTTGAAAGTCAAATTTTAGGGTTACTTTGCCCCAACTCTATCCGAACTTTATACCGGGTTAGAGTTGAAAGTTAAACTTTAGGGTTACTTTGCCCGAACTCTTTCCGAACTTAATACCGAGTTGTAGTTGAGAATTGATCTTTGGGTTTATAAAAATTATATTAGTTTTTTGAAAATTTATTTAAGAACATTGAGGTTTTGGTCAACTCTATTCCAACTATCAACACGGTTAGAGTTGAAAGTTGAACATTGGGTTACTTTACCGCAACTCTATCCGATCTTTATACCCGGATAGAGTTGAGAGTTGACCTTTGGGGTTACTTTACCCCAACTGTATCCGAACTTTATACCGGAATAGAGTTGAATGTTGGACATTGGGGTTACTTTGCCCCAACTCTATCCGAACTTTATACCGGGAGACAGTTGAATCTTCGACTTTGGGGTTACTTTTCCCCAACTCTATCCGAACTTTATACCGGATTAGAGTTGAGAATTGATCTTTGGGTTATTAAAAATGTTATTAAATTTTTTTCAAATTCATTTAACAACATTGAGGTTTAAGTCAACTCTATCCCAACTCTCCACACGGTTAAAGTTGAAAGTTGAACTTTGGGGGCACTTTGCCCCTACTCTATCCGAACTTTATACTGGGATAGAGTTACATGTTGGACTTTGGGGTTACTTTACCCCAACTTTATCCGAACTTTATACCCGGATAGAGTTGAGATTGGAACCTAGGGGTTTTAAAAATTTCATTCTATTTTTAAAAATTTAATTCAAGAACATTGTGGATTCGGCCAACTCTATCCCGACTTTATCACAATTCAACACAGTGTTAGAGTTGGAAGTTAAACATCAGAGTTACTTTACCTTAACGCTATCCGATCTTTATACCAGGTTAGAATTGAAAGTTGAACGTTAGAGTTACTTTGCCCCAACTCTATCCAAAGTTTATACCGGCATAGAGTGGAATGTTAAACTTTGGTGTTACTTTACCCCAACTCTATCCGAACTTTATACCGGAATAGAGTTGAAAGTTGGACTTCGGGTTTACTTTTCCCCAACTCTATCCGAACTTTATACCGGGTTAGAGTTGAGAGTTGACCTTTGGGGTTACTTTACCCCAACTATATCCGAACTTTATACCGGGATAGAGTTGAAAGTCAAACGTTGCAGTTACTTTACCCCAACTCTATCCGAACTTTATACCGGGACAGAGTTGAATGTTGAACTTTGGGGTTACTTGGCCTCAACTCTATCTCAACTTTATAGCAGGATAGAGTTGGATGTTAAACTTCGGGGTTACTTCTCTCCAACTCTATCCTAATTTTATACCGGGTTAAAGTTGAGAGTTGAGAATTGATCTTTAGGTTTTTAAAAATTTTATTGAATTTTTTTGAAATTCATTTAAGAACGTTGAGGTCTTGGTCAACTCTATCCCAACAAAAAAACGGTTAGAGCTGAAAGTTGAACTTTGGGGTTACTTTACCCCAACTCTATCCGAACTTTATATCGGAATAGAGTTGAGTGTTGGACTTTGGGGTTACTTTTCCCCAACTCTATCCGAACTTTATACCGGGTTAGAGTTGAGAAGTTGAACTTTGGGGTTACTTTGCCCCAATTCTATCCGCACTTTATACCGGGATATAGTGGAGAGTTGAACTTCGGGGTTGCTTTACCCCAACTCTGTTCGAACTTTATACCGGGATAGAGTTGAAAGTCAAACTTTGTGGTTACTTTGCCCCAACTCTATCCGAACTTTATACCGGGATAGAGTTGAATGTTGAACTTTGGGGTTACTTGGCCCCAACCCTATCTGAACTTCATAACAGGATAGAGTTGAACGTTGAACTTTGGGGTTACTTTGCCCTAATTCTATCCGAACTTTGTACCGGGTTAGAGTTGAGAATTGATCTTTGGGTTTTTAAAAATTGTATTGATTTTTTTTTAAATTCATTTAAGAACATTACGGTTTTGATCAACGCTATTCCAACTCTACACACGGTTGGAGTTGAAAGTTAAACTTTAGGGTTTTTTTCCCCCAACTCTATCCGAACTTGATACTGGGATAGAGTTAAATGTTGAACTTTGGGGTAACTTTACCCCAACTTTATCCGAACTTTACACCGGGGTAGAGTTGAGAGTTGAACTTGGCAGTTACTTTGCCCCAATTCTATCCCAACTTGACACGCGGTTAACGTTGAGAATTGTTATTATCAACTCTCACCCAACCCTACCCGGACTTCATACTGGGTTAGAGTATCGAGTCCATTTTTGGGTTTCCAGAATTTTATCGAATTTATTCTCAAATTTATTTAAGAACATTGAGTTTCCGGTCAACTCAAATTCCAACTCTGTCTCAACTCTACACACGGTTAGAGTTGAAAGTTGACCTTCAGGGTTACTTCATTCCAACTCTATCCGAAGTTTATACCGGGTTAGAGTTGATAGTTGAACTTTAGGGTTACGTTGCTCCAACTCTATCCGAACTTTATAAAAGGATCGAGTTGAGAGTTGAACTTTGGGGTTACTTTTCCTCAACTCTATCCGAACTGTATAACCGGATAGAGTAGAATGTTGAAATTTGGGCTCACGTTACATCAACTCTATCGGAACTTTATAACGGGTTAGAGTAGAGAAAATTAACCTTTGAGTTTTTAAAAATGTCATTGAATTTTTAACAAAAATTATTCAAGAACATTGAGGTTTAGGGCAAATCTATCCCAACTCTACACACGGTTAGATCTGAAAGTGGAACTTTGGGGTTACTTTCCCCCAACTCTATCCGAATTTTATACCGGGATAGAGTTCAATGTTGAACTTTGGAGTTACTTGGCCCCAACTCTATCAGAACTTTAGAACCGAATAATTGAATGTCGAACTTCGGGGTTACTTTGCCTCAACTCTATCCGAACTTTATACCGGGTTAGAGTAGAGAATTGATCGTTGGGTTTTTAAACATTTTATTGAATTTTTTAAAAATTCATTCAAGAACATTGAGGTTTTGGTGAACTCTATCCCAACTCTAAACACGGTTAGAGTTGAAAGTTGAACCTTGGGGTTACTTTATCCCAACTCTATCCGGGTATAGAGTTCGGATAGAGTTGGGGCAAATTCACCGCAAAGTCCAACATTCAACTCTATCCCGGTATAAAGTTCGGATAGAGTTGGGGGAAAGTAACCCCAAATTCCAACACTCAACTATATCCCGGTATAAAGTTCTGATAGAGTTGGGGGAAAGTTACCCTAAAGTTCAACTTTCAACTCTATTCCGAAACAAAGTTCGGATAGAGTTGGGGCAAAGTCCAACGTTCAACTCTATCCCGGCATAAAGTTCGGATAGAGTTGGGGGAAAGTAACCCCAAATTCCAACACTCAACTATATCCCGGTATACAGTTCTGATAGAGTTGGGGGAAAGTTACCCTAAAGTTCAACGTTCAACTCTATTCCGAAACAAAGTTCGGATAGAGTTGGGGCAAAGTCCAACGTTCAACTCTATCCCGGTATAAAGTTCTGATAGAGTTGGGGGAAAGTTACCCTAAAGTTCAATTTTGAACTCTATTCCGAAACAAAGTTCGGATAGAGTTGGGGCAAAGTAACCGCAAAGTCCAACATTCAACTCTATCCCGGTATAAAGTTCGGATAGAGTTGGAGGAAAGTTACCCTAAAATTTAACTTTCAACTCTATTCCGAAACAAAGTTCGGATAGAGTTGGGGCAAAGTAACCGCAAAGTCCAACATTCAACTCTATCCCGGTATAAAGTTCGGATAGAGTTGGGGGAAAGTAACCCCAAATTCCAACACTCAACTATATCCCGGTATAAAGTTCTGATAGAGTTGGGGGAAAGTTACCCTAAAGTTCAACTTTCAACTCTATTCCGAAACAAAGTTCGGATAGAGTTGGGGCAAAGTCGAACGTTCAACTCTATCCCGGCATAAAGTTCGGATAGAGTTGGGGGAAAGTAACCCCAAATTCCAACACTCAACTCTATCCTGGTATAAAGTTCGGATAGAGTTGGAGGAAAGTTACCCTAAAATTTAACTTTCAACTCTATTCCGAAACAAAGTTCGGATAGAGTTGGGGCAAAGTAACCGCAAAGTCCAACATTCAACTCTATCCCGGTATAAAGTTCGGATAGAGTTGGGGGAAAGTAACCCCAAATTCCAACACTCAACTCTATCCTGGTATAAAGTTCGGATAGAGTTGGGGCAAAGTAACCCTAAAATTTGACTTTCAACTCTATCCCGGTATAAAGTTCGTATAGAGTTGGGGGAAAGTACCCTCAAAGTCGAACATTCAACTCTATCCCGGTATAAAGTTCTGATAGAGTGGGAGAAAGTTACCCTAAAGTTCAACTTTCAACTCTATTCCGAAACAAAGTTCGGATAGAGTTGGGGCAAAGTCACCGCAAAGTCCAACATTCAACTCTATCCCGGTATAAAGTTCGGATAGAGTTGGGGGAAAGTAACCCCAAATTCCAACACTCAACTATATCCCGGTATAAAGTTCTGATAGAGTTGGGGGAAAGTTACCCTAAAGTTCAACTTTCAACTCTATTCCGAAACAAAGTTCGGATAGAGTTGGGGCAAAGTCCACGTTCAACTCTATCCCGGTATAAAGTTCGGATAGAGTTGGGGGAAAGTAACCCCAAATTCCAACACTCAACTATATCCCGGTATAAAGTTCTGATAGAGTTGGGGGAAAGTTACCCTAAAGTTCAATTTTGAACTCTATTCCGAAACAAAGTTCGGATAGAGTTGGGGCAAAGTAACTGTAAAGTCCAACATTCAACTCTATCCCGGTATAAAGTTCGGATAGAGTTGGAGGAAAGTTACCCTAAAATTTAACTTTCAACTTTATTCCGAAACAAAGTTCGGATAAAGTTGGGGCAAAGTAACCGCAAAGTCCAACATTCAACTCTATCCCGGTATAAAGTTCGGATAGAGCTGGGGCAAAGTCACCGCAAAGTCCAACACTCAACTCTATCCTGGTATAAAGTTCGGATAGAGTTGGAGGAAAGTTACCCTAAAATTTAACTTTCAACTCTATTCCGAACCAAAGTTCGGATAGAGTTGGGGCAAAGTCCAACGTTCAACTCTATCCCGGCATAAAGTTCGGATAGAGTTGGGGCAAAGTAACCGCAAAGTCCAACATTCAACTCTATCCCGGTATAAAGTTCGGATAGAGTTGGGGGAAAGTAACCCCAAATTCGAACACTCAACTATATCCCGGTATAAAGTTCTGATAGAGTTGGGGGAAAGTTACCCTAAAGTTCAACTTTCAAGTCTATTCCGAAACAACGTTCGGATAGAGTTGGGGCAAAGTCCAACGTTCAACTCTATCCCGGTATAAAGTTCGGATAGAGTTGGGGGAAAGTAACCCCAAATTCCAACACTCAACTCTATCCTGGTATAAAGTTCGGATAGAGTTGGAGGAAAGTTACCCTAAAATTTAACTTTCAACTCTATTCCGAAACAAAGTTCGGATAGAGTTGGGGCAAAGTAACCGCAAAGTCCAACATTCAACTCTATCCCGGTATAAAGTTGAGATAGAGTTGGCATAATACCAAAATTCAGAAAAACATTCAACTCTTAACTTTGAAAAGCCTTAAATGTTGAGAAAACGATGATGACATCTCAAAACCTCATTTCGTTGTTCATTAAGTGTTAAGAATTGATAAAAAAGACGAACTCTCACTCAACTCTATCCCAACTCTAAAATTTTGGAAATATTGTAGAGTTGAACTTTACACTTGGTCCGCTAGGGTACCGAATCCTCATACTTACCACTAGGCGCCAATAGTTTTCGTACCACCTAATATCTGCCATCCCATTCGCCGGATTGTCGGTTTTTTGTGTCTTCTGAGAAGGGGGCACTCACCCCGAGAACTTCAGTCCATCTTCACAATTTGCTCTTATTATCTCCGAATACGGTATAATTGCGCCAAAAAACTCCGTAAATATTCAATTGATGCATATGAACGCACATTGCTTGTTTTCAGAGTTTTGGCAATATTTCTTCCAGAGTTTTGACAAAGCACTAATTATAAGGATGTAGCTTAACACTGTGACGAAATTCCGTTTCGCCACCCCGGGTAACACAAACAATTAATTAGAGAGAGAGAGAGAGAGAGAGAGAGAGAGAGAGAGAGAGAAAACAAATATCGCGAACGCTCCCTTCGTTATTTATAAGTAGGTTAAGGAAAATCTATATATTAGCAAACGGTATGAAGCTTTAGAGTTAAGATCCTGATCCATTTCAGCTAGTTTTAATGATTTAGTTCATTGGGTTTTTCGTCGAGTCGGTTGGTTCTTGTTGCCTCTCCTGACACCACGAATCCACCCCTCTGTTCACGACCAACACACTGAGCAACCTGGGTAATTCCGTACCCTGGGGTCCTATTTTCTCGGAGGATTGGTAAGTCTAGGCTTTTCTCCCCCTGCTGACCAGCGAATTTTATTCATTTTGGGTTACGGTTAGGTTAGTGGTTTGCCGATTCCACGGGACTAAAAATCGGCTGGCTCCCTAAAACGTATTTTGCGGGTTGGATTGAGCCTCTGGTCGGTCGGGGAGTCGTTTTGGCGAATGGTTAGCTCATCGAGTTTCCGGGAATTTAGGACACCCAGGACGAAGGTAACGATTTGTCGTTAGAATCCTACGGATTTGTCGTTAGGGATTCTGGGATATCGAATTTAGTTAAGTGAAGGTAGTAAAACCGTTACAACACATTATATGCATTCTAGTAAATTTTGAAGCAAGCAGCTTATCGATGGAATATTTAACAGAATTCTCAAATCTCACTGAAGGTGAAGATAAGATTGGAGCACCAAATAACTGAATTCGGAGAAATTCTAAACTCCACAGCGATACAATTTTGGTTTAGCATGCCCCCTCCTATGAACACTGGTTCAACGTTTTAAAGGTACAACAAACAAAGTGTCAGCATAAGCGTCGATGTATCTCAGAATTTACAAAGTTTCCTACCAACATACCTGAACACTTAGAAATCGATGCTATAGCTTCCAATCTTAATTTGCGTGCACTGCAAGCGTTGGCGCGGAGTAATGTTTTGAAAAATATCCAAGAGCAAATACGCAATTGAAAAATTGTACCGTAACAGATAGTTAGAAATTTTCAGAGCAGCAAGTGGTTTGACAGGGTTGGTGTCAAACTATTACAATTCAACTGAAGGAACTAGACACGGTAAATGTCTGTCGCTGCAGTGTCGAATGTTTCCCAATCTGTTTTAGTGTAATCAGACTTCTATTACCGCGAAGTTGTGAAATCCTCAGTAGGTTTCGCACTTTCATAGAGACTGATTGCTATTTTCAAATTTCACATGTATCGAAATTCTTTGGGTCGATATACTATTTATATGATCAAAATTGTTGAATGCATAAAATTTCACAATTTTTTCGAATCCAAACACTTTGAATAATTTGAAGCTAAATATTAAAGGTTGTCGTGGCACTGTACTTGACACAGACACGTAAGCCCCCATCAACTCGAGTCTATTAGAGCCGTCATTGAACTTATTTTTCGTCAGCCTTGACAAAAGGGGCCTCTGTTCAGGCTGGGCTTTCAATGGACGATTCGAACGTACTTAGCTTCACGGGGCGAACTATGCGCCAGGATCAAGGAAGGGTTTGATTGGTAACGGCTGTATATCCCCAGATTGCTGTGATTCACTACTCATCTTGAACAAGTAAGTGATAGTTAATCTCTCAAGTACGGCGCCGATAGCGCGTGATGTGTCGGCATCACCCGGCGGCCGCCTGTCGACTCGAATGCGCCGTTCAATACACGATACAGAAACCTTATGAACTTAAATTTAATGATGATCTTGACCCTTCACCAAAAAGTTGTTTAAAGTACAGTATTTTTTTACTCATATTTTTCTAGAACTTTTGAGACCTATTTTAAGTGAATACTCCACCTGGTTCCCAATATCGGTGAATGTCAGAATTTTTTAAATAATAAATCAGTGGCTCATTAAATCTAAATTTGATTCACGTCATCTGACACAGGGACAAAATATGCTTGGTAAAAATTTCATAATTTTTTCTGAAAATTTTACCAATAAACGAGAGGTTTGAATGCGTCCGACATGAAATTTATTATTTCCGTAATGTTAATGTAGTAGAAAAAAATATAAAAAATGATTTGAAAAAAATAATCAAAATACATTGTATTGACGAATTCATGTACTTCATGGGATAATTTTCAGAATTCCGATATCTAGTAAGGGAGAAAATTAATTTTTATGAATCACGGGAAGGGTGTATGTGACATATAGACCCCGGCCGATATGACAAGCTCTGTACGGTATAGACCCCGTACTTGAGGGGTTAAGCAGCTTCTATACCACTTTGCATTCAGCCGACTTTTACGAACAGTGCAGGCATTCAGACTGTGTAGCCTTGATGGACCGACTCTGATTGATGCCCGAGGAATTTAGTGCGCTGCAATATCTCAAGGCTGCATCGAGTGTGTACCCAACTGAAGAATGTTTGAGCCATCAAAACCTCATCGAAGTGTCTGTTCAGCCTTATCTTGCCTATGCTTGGCGTGCCAAGATTTGGGCAAACATCCATTTGGGATCCCGTCCGTAATCCTTAGAATTCAGTCTTACAGTAAAATAAAACCCAAGTCAAAGTCTTTTTGCTCTTTTCCGTTTTCCCACTCAAAAATAATCTTAATTGAAAATTAGGGTGCAGTAAGTTTGGTATATTTGAGGAAATATAACGGTCCACATCTGTGCAAGGATTAGGGGAAAACCCCATACGAAAACCTAATCAACCGCATTACATCAATATCTACCATTACATAGGTGTTCGAAGTTTACACAGATGTTAGGTATGTGAACAAGTTTTAGTAAAATAACTTCGAGAGCCAGATATCCTCTAGGTCAATTGGTTTTCGGATTTTAATAAACTGCGTAGTAGGCAGTGACTTGGTGACAGCGTCCGCCAATTGTTCACCTGTAGGGATGTATTTAACGATTACTTCTTTCTCTTCAATTTTATCTCTCAAAAAATGATATTTGATATCAATGTGTTTCGATCGTTTATGGTCTGTTGGATTATTAGCTATAGCGATACATCCATTATCTTCAAAAATAGAAATGGGTTTTGGTATTTGTATTTTGACACTGCTGAGAAAATGTTTAAGCCAGCAGGCTCCTTAAACCCCTTGAAATAAGGTCATATACTCAGTCCAGTAGAAGAAGTTGCAACTGAATTTTGACATTTGGTGTTGCAACAGATTGTATCTGTCTCGAATAATTCAATTAGATAGCCGGTTGTACTCTTACGATCTACTTCGTTTCCTGCCCAATCAGAGCCAACACAACCGATCAAAACATTCTCAAAATCGCATTTCTTAAAAATCATTTTGATATTTAATGAGCGTTTAATATATCGAAGGACTTTTTTCGGACATTGCCGAAGCTCTCGACTGTCGTCAACCTGATGCCTACTCAATAGATTAAGAGCGGTGCATAAAGCCGGTCTTGTACATAACATTGCATACATTAAACAACCAATAAGATTTTGACATGGCGCTTCATTAAATTCGTCAGTATTTAGAGTTTCATCATTTAATTTTGGACGTAAAGGAGTACTCACAGCTTTACAGTCACTCATATTAAATTTCTTTAATACATTTTGTAAATAAGTATTTTTGTATATAAGTATGTAAGTATATAAGTATTTTGATTTGCTCTAGCTAAGATCAAACGGAAGCTTGTAATTCGCGCTACAGGAGCAAAAGTTTCATCATCATAGTCTAATAAATAAGCTTGACTGAAACCTCTGACAACTAATTTTGCTTTACATTTCGATAGATTTCCTGCAGCATCATTTTTTATAGTAAAAATCCATTTGCAATCGACAATCATTTTGTTATTAGGATATTCTACTATTTTCTGCGTATCATTTTGTAAGTGTGAATGTATTTCATCTTTCATTGCTTTCTCCCACTGAAGTCTATCGGGACGGTTTTTTACTTCGCCGTGGCTCCTTCCTAACAGTTTGAGAATTCTCATCACCAATTGACATATCATGATTTTCAACTACAGATCTGTTGATTTTATTGATGTATCTGTTTCACTGCATTTATTGAATCTATCAATTTTATCAGTTCCAATTACAGATTTGCCAATTTTATTAACTTCATCTATTTTGATTACAGATGTGTTAACTTCATTAACTTGATCTGTTTTGATTGCAAATTCATCACTTTCACTTTCATCGCTAATTTTCTAGCAGTTTTTTTTGTCGTTTTCTAATTGGATTCCGGTCTGCGATTTCATCATGTGAAAAGGGTCGTGAAATTGTAAAATTACTTCCATCACAAATAGCATCGCGAACAACAATGAATTGATCAGTTTCTACATTGGATATTTTATAACCATTTTGTTGATTTTTTGTCAAATTCATTTTTCCATGTTTTATCATGAACGTAAGCAGTAGAACCAAATATCTCTATTATTATCTAGGATAATCTATCTAGGATATAATATATCTAGGATACTCTAACCTAGGCTTTTTGTTATGTCATAGTTCATATGGAGTTTTCCAGTTTGATATGGGGTTAGGTGGACTCATATTGAGTAAATAAGTTGCCGTGAGAATGGCTTCCCCCCAAAATTCTTTACTTAAATTTGGAGCGTGTATCATTGCACGGGCTTTTCAACTAATGAACGATTCATCCATTCGGCAATAGAATTTTGTTGAGGGGTATATGGTACTGTGAGATGATATTGTATTCCCTTTTTCACACAAAAAACTTTGAAATCGTTAGACAGATATTCTCTTCCGTCATCGCAATATAGATGAGCAATTTCCGAATTAAACTGAGTTTCACTATTCGTTACAAAATCTTGAAAGACTTTAAATACTTCTGATTTTTGTTTGAATAAATAAACAATAGTATAATAAGTGAACTCATCTACGAAAGTTATAAAACAATTTTTATCAAACGTTGTGGGTATGATTCATCCACATACATCTGAATGAATAGTAAAAAAGAGGCCTTGTAACTTGGGATCTGTCTCTAACCTTCGAAAAAGGGAGACGTGCTTGTTGTCCATAAATGCAAGCTTTACCAATTGCATTAGTGGGGTTGATTGCCTTTAATTTTTTACTATCCAGGAGCAAGTCATTTCTCTAGAAATTTTGACTTCCCAATAGGGCCGAAACATTCGATCAGTATGGGTTTGATGGGTTTGTATCGACATTAGCCTGATTATACATTTTTGTTGGTAGTACAAAATTGCTACAAGCTAAATTATATTGTGACTTAGCAGTTACAATAAATATGTCACCTTGTTCGATTGTTACCTTCCCAGTTTCATCCAAAATAACTCTCATACCAGCAGCTTGAATACGACAAACGGAGACTAAATTATATGGGATGTCACGTGAATAAAGAACGTTGTCCAGTCTTCCAGGAACTCCTCGATTTGTCACGATGTCGATGACTCCTCTGTCGAGGAACACTCTTAGGTGCAGTTAAGACACAGCCCCTTTTTACCACGGAGATTTCGGCTGGATTCTCCAAATCTGTTACTACTGAGAATACGTTGATTTTTTTTTTTTCTTTAACGCCGTCGATTCATTATGGATATGTGGGCTTGTGGACCGTACGCTACACCGCATTTGCATGATAAAAGACAGGAAAGCACAGAAAACCTATGTCGGTATAGGCAGCTACTCGATGAGCAATCTTCTGCTCATCAGGCATTCCGAAAAAATTTTCGCCCTACCCGGGATTTGAAGTTCGGAACCGCTTGGGTCACTGCGCGCTTAGTCCACTCGGCTATTCTAATGTTGATTTGATTAATCAGATGATCAGTTGCACCAGAATCAAGAATAAAAGTCAACTTATCTGATGATTTTCTCCGGTTATAGAATTCTCCCACTCCGTTTATGAAAGCAAAGCCGCCGTGGTCCTCCTCAACTCGACCGCTCTGGAGTGTACGCTGCTGATCATCACCTGCCTGCATATGTCTTTTTTTGTTATAGGTCGGCATATGTCTTTTGTAGAAAATGGAACCCTTTACCTCGTGATTTTCTCTACCGCAAAAATGACAACTCCTCAGACTGCTCCTTTTACAATTTCGTTGGAAATTTTCCCGCTTGACAGGATTGAAACGTTGTCCGAATTTATTTGACTGTTTTCGTTTGGGATTACGTCGATTGTTTTTAACTTTTTTACATGTTCCATTCGGATTCTGTATTGTATCTCGAGATTGATTTTGCACGTGTAAAATTTTTCCACTTGCGGTACTTCTTTCATTCTGTAATTTAATCTCATGATCTAAAAGTTTTTTCTTGGCAAACGCCATTTTGTCGCCATATAGAGTTTTAAGTGCAGTTACAATGGGCTCATAAGATTTCGTTAGTGTTTGTAGTAATCTTGCCACTTTACTGGTTTCATTCATACAAGCCTGACTGTTAATCATGGATTCCAAAAAAATGAGAGCTTTCAATTTTCAAATTTGAGCAAGCATCTTTTGCTTTTTGTCTAATTATCGCGTGCATATACCATTTTCAACACTGAACAGAATATGTAAAACACTCGAGCCTTAATAAATTAACAGAGGCTCCACAAATATTCTGTGTATATGATTTTCAATGACTACATAAGTTATGACAACTTGAACAATTATCACACTTTTGAAAACTAAACTCGAATCGATGTCCCAAATATCGATATTTATCGACGCAAACGCGATTACCAAGCAACTTCACGATCTTATCTGACTAATCTGATCAACCAATAAATGAATCACGATTCAAAAAGAAAATATGGCGGACCAATGAGGAATGGCCTTACGACGTTCGACTCTGACGATGTTCATTTTTGTTTACGCGCTTTCTTGAATAGGAACTGCTCCTGCGGCCAGCATGTCCATGATCATTCCATCGAAGATTATGAAATGTTTTGTCAACGTCTTCTTTGAAGTTTAAACAACAAATTCCACTCCATAGCAAGTTGTGTTGCCATACTCTTTCTCACATAGATTTCATCAAGATTTTGAATGACTTCTTTAGCGGTATGTTTTTCCTCAGCACAGCCCGTCATTGAATCATCCAAATATTCAACGATGATTCTTTTCACCTTTTTCTCCGTCTTCATCGATGCTGAATTTCATTGCTCGGGACACAAGTCATCAAGAATTTGCAAGGCATGCTCTTCATCAATGAGATTCTGAATACGTCGTTTCCAGATGCTGTAGTTATCACCATCAAACGGTTTAATATTCCTTTTTGAATTCTTTTCATCATCAGAGCCACCCATTTTATCACTTGAACTAAGAAGTAGCTACCCTCGAACTATCAATTATCACTTTTATTTTCAAAGTTAAAATTCAGTTAAAATTCGAATGTTTATTAAAATAAAGATGAAAATCACAAGGCACCTATTATTCGTATTTTATTCCAGGTTAATAAAATAAAAGAGACTTTTAGACGAGCAAAGAACTTGGATGTATTTCGAAGTGTTCTCACATTGAGAGTAGTCCCAGGACTGAATAGTTTTTCTCTTTGAGACCATATTTGCAGCGTTATACGAACTAGGAGCTGTTTCTAACTACTTTAATGACGACCATGTGTTTACCAATATTTGTACGAAAATTAGTAGGATTGCAGTTGGTAAAATCAAAACATTCCATCATTTATAACCGAATTGAATTCTTTCCCTTCGATTTTCACCTATATGAGAATCCAGCGGGGGATGGAGTATGATAAGAACCATTATTTTTTAGAAAGAAACGAATAGTGCTGGGAGTGTTTGAGTTAGGGAAATGCTGTATGCGCGTACCGGGGAATAGTAGATGGTTTATCCGCTCCATTGAGTAGTAAGAGTTACCTGGTTTGCCGCGATTCAAGAAGTATCCTTCGCATTAAAATCTTCACGAATAAGTGTGTAGCATTTTGAGCTACGAGATGATAACATTTTCGTATGAAATGAGACACCAGGCGGATTATATGAGGAGTGAATGCCCGTAATGTTATTATCCACTTGGCTCTCTACTCCCACGTGAGTGGCAGAAGACTTGTGTATGGCCGCCGCCGCCCTGCAGCCAGCAGTTGCCCTGGTGTCTTGCTTGATCATCGAGAAGTCTAGGATGTTGACTTTCTTAACTGGCGAATTGAAGTTTGTTTCTGAAACCAGGATAATTTGGATTCAAGTTCTATGATAAATATATATTTATTCATCAACAGCTCATGTCAAGTTAAAAATATTTAGCGGTACGATACTCAGATAGTTACAGAGTCTTGAAATTTTGCTTATTGGTCGTGGTGAAGGGGTACTCGTAAAGCGCATGGATGATGAGTCTTTACAGTCAAGTATTTGCTTTTCTGAAGCTGATTAATCATGGGTTTTCATCACTTTGCTTTTTGCCCAACTGGGACATATCTATTGTGACGGTTTTCTCATTAACATGGTCAGTTTCAATTTATCTCCGACAACCTTGGCTTACCTTTCCTAAACCAAAAATAAACAAACTGGGCGGCAGGACAATGTGATTTTGTCCAAAACTTTATACTGCAGAATCCAACCTTCATAGAATTGTTATATCAGGAGTAGCTCAAGTCTTAACTCAGGACCGCAGGACCATAGAATGAAATTCCACAAATTACTCAAGAGTTAAAGAAATATGAACTGTATTTTCAGCAGCAGGCTGAACAAAACCTTATTACATACTAATTCGGAAAATTTACATCTCTTCAATTTTTGGCAAAATTCTAACTTCAGTTAGCACTTTCATCTAACTTTACAATTATCAATTCAATTGAGTGACTCCTGGTTCAACGATTGAGTGATCTTCCGTTCTCTAACTTTAACCTACACAAATTTTTGAAAGGGTCGGTATTGGACGTTACAAAATTTCTACGCAAGATATTATTCTTAGTTACGATAGAATTAGCTGTAGTGGTAAATCCGTGTCACGATTAACTTAACTCACAACATTGGTTATTTTACATCACAAGTGATTATTACTCTTACCCTCCCTGGTACTGTTACGATATTACTGCAATGTTTATGAACTCTTCACTCTGATTCAACTTAATTAGATGCGGTCATAGCTTAGTCCCAGCTCATATGAATAATTTGCGGTATAATTTATTAAACTACAAGCCCTGAGTAACTGAAAGACTGGAACATAGCACGTTATTACTCAACGGCGGATTACTTATAATGAGCTTTAATTTTCCACATTCTTTCACAAAAAAAAATCAAACAATATAAATTATCGCTTACCAAATGACTTATCAAACGATACAACAATGTAACCGGGTAGTCGTAATGTCCGTATTTATCCCCGATTAAGTCGGCAACGAGATGGCCTTTATAAACGCCAACGAAAGAGTGAGGGCTGACAGGTTATCGTTAATACTCAACGGACAGGAACTCTATGGTTGGCCCAACGGATTTTGCAGGAATGAACGCCATTGGTCCAATAAGTTACTAGCATAACTCTATTGGCCACGTTGGTTGGTATCAGCTTCCTGACTTGCGCAATGGAATACATGAGTTAAATCTCATAATTATCAATTAAAAATTAAAAAAACTAATAACAGAACTGATAATTGCTGTTACTGGGTGCTTGTGAAACTCCACGCAGGACTTCAAGCACTTTAACGTTTTAATCAAATTACTCTTGTCGGTGTCGTTCTCAGCAAAACTATTCCAAGCATCAGGTAATAAGATAGTGGCGTCCTCCGACAATTAATCCAAATTCAGGGTTAATCAATTATCAGCTCGGTCGATAACAGGTGATCGATAATGTAGTGTCCCTCGAACGGTAACGATTCAGTCATACTCAGCGCAGCAATGTTCCATCTCAATTGATTCTCGATAAAATCATAAATAGGTTTCGAACACAATTAGTTAATTATAACTGATTTCTTAAATCTAAATTTGACCCAACTCAAAAATCCGGACTCTTTCCTTGACGCTGCATAATTTCTCATTTACATCGCGATGCGCGACACATTAGTACTATTCTCAAATATTTCAGTACACTCTATATTATGTTGATATAACAATTTATACTTATCATAAAAAAATCGCAACAAATTTTGAACAAAAATGGGCCAAGTACATGTTTTGTGGTAATCTGTACACCACTTGACCATATGTTTTGCATTACAACATTTATTACGATATAGACTAGACACTAACGATTAGAAAAACCAAGCAAATACAACAAGCAGGCGGTCCTCGGGTCCCCCCATTTCAATGTGTCAACTATGTAACGGTTTTTGCTTCCGAATGGAAGCATTGCAATAGTTCCATTTTCACTTTCGCTAATTATGCTTGTAAACGATATATAATGGTTTGAAACGTAAAAATGCGAAGTTTGACCATAGTGTCGGTATGTATCCATGTTTTTAGAAAATCTTCACTTACGAAAATCTTCACTTACAAATTTAACATAAACAGGACTAAATTTTGAGAATAAAATCTGAAAACCATTTCAATTATCGGTATTGAGTACATGTAGCTGTGGGCGCAATTTCAGTGAAATCTGTTGGTAAGTTTTGTGACGGAATCCGCGCGGAAATTGCGTCGACTAACCCCAACCACCTTTTCGAAAAGCGGAAGTACAGTTCCCTACTTGACCCCGCTGGTCAGTAGGAAGCTGCCACCTATCGGGCGGATTAAGCACATCCGGTGGTCTGCCGCATGGACAAGTTAGTTGTCCGCGGATCACCACACGGAGAACATCTTCGCTCCACATACGTTCGGTAAGTACCTATGTGTACTACCCGGTGTAAAAACATTGACCCTCGTGGCCCCGGGGCTATGCATTTCCATTTTGGAACACCAAGATGTTAATTTCGGGCATAATTGCGAATAATTATCCCTGCTTATGGTAGCAGAGTTTCGGGGATAATTACGAACAATTATCCCTGCGTAGAAGCCTGACAATTCGGGGATAATTTCGGATAGTTATCCCTGTATAAAATTAATGAAGTTTCGGGGATAATTCCGAACAGTTATCCCTGCATAGCATTATCGAGTTTCGGGATAATTCCGGATAATTATCTCTGCATCAAATTAATCGAATTTCGGGATAATTCCGGATAATTATCCCAGAGTGAAAATTACTAGAGTATCGGGATAATTCCGAGTAATTATCCCAGAGTAAAATTAGTAGTTTCGGGGATAATTCCGGACAATTATCCCTGTATAAAGTTAGTAAAGTTTCGGGGGTAATTTCGAATAATTATCCCTGTATAAAATTAGTAGAGTTTCGGGATAATTCCGGCTAACTATCCCAGAATCAAATTAATGTAGTTTCGGGATAATTTCGGATAGTTATCCCAGTGTAACCTTATAAAAATGGGGATAATTTCTTACCCATTATCCCAGGTTTCGCGCGGATAAATCGAAGGATTAAACTTCGAAAATTCGGGCGACATCGGAACGGCATTGTCAGACAATGACGTCACCCTCAGGACAATGCCGATTGTCCCGAGAGTTGTTGGATGATGTCACCCATGACAACAAACACCCAGCAATTCGGGCGCGTGAGTTTTCTTGTATTTCCGTGAAAATACCGGAATTAATTTTACTCTCCCTTTCTCTTTTTTTTTTCATATAAAATAATGTTTCGGGGATAATTCGGAATAATTATCCCTTCGTATTAAGATAATATTTCGGGGATAATTTAGGAATATTATCCGTGCGTAAATTAATCGCGTCTCGGGGATAAATTGGGAAGATTATCCCTTCGTAAATTAATCGCGTTTCGGGGATAATTCCGAGATGATTATCCGTGCATAACATCGCAAAGTTTTGGGGATATTTCGGGAGTACTCTTCCTGTCATTTTTATGGGATTTTGGGAATATTTCGGGAGTACTCTCTCTGTCATTTTTATGGGATTTTGGGGATATTTCGGGAGTATTCTCCTGCGTTCCTTATCGTGGGAGTTCGGGATCAATTCGGGAATCCATTCCCGGCCTACCACGCGCGATTTTAGGACTGCCTCGGAAGTTAATGGTGGTGTTATAGAGATGCTTACTGGTAATTGAAGTGAAGTTCAACAATTAAACTTCCGGGTTCAGTTTGGGTGCGCGTGAGATAAGGAAGACTCTCGGAGGTTAATCCTCTAGTTCCGGCGGGATCCCGAATGGAGTTCGGAAAAATCTCAGCGGTCAATTCTCCGTTTCGGAATTAGTGCGCGGGATTCTTGGGGAAACAGGAATTAATCCTCGGCTTTGAGGTCAGATTGACGCTAGGAAAATTCTCGGAAATTAATTTCTGTTTTCTAATCCCGTTTGCGTACGAATTAGGGGACAGTTCAGCGATCGGTTTGCGAGTTTCGTCAGTACCCTTATTGCTACTCTAACTCATACATCCTAACCCTCGTCCGTTTCGGATGTCTTAAGTAACTCTCTTGGTTAGATTACCTCTCGCTGCTAATGGAGGCGTAATTAGTGGTTTTCTCTCCGTAAGAATTATAGTTCCAGTGTTCGGGGAGAACTCCAGCCATATTAGTAGAGGATTTGCAGTTTCGTTTTGTAGGTTTGGTTGAATAAATACGATGAAATTTTTCCACCGTGATTACGTTATTCTTTTAAGTTTGGTTACGGTCCCAATCATGAACCCGACCCTCTCTACCATGACCCTCATCCTTCCCTGACCACCGTCTTCCCGTTTCCTTTCGTAGCGATAAGATATAGGTTAAGTTTATGTTAAGTTCACGTTAAATTCAGTTTAGTTGCGTTAGAAGCTCTCGGTTTGTCCATTTCCCGCAGAAATGGACTGGCGCCCAATTCGAGTTGGGCAGGGGAGAAGCCGGGATTATGGGGAAGAGAGGCCGAAGGTGCGGGCATTTCCTTCCCCCCGGAGATGTCACGTCACAGTTTTTCAGAAATCGACTTTTGTTTTTTCTTCGATCGTTCATATGTCAGAAACTAATAACTATGTTTCAATTTTTTTTAACTTCTCGATTTTTCGGGAGCTTATTGTAATGCCCCCAAAATCCAAATTTGTTATTTCATTACCTAACTAGGGTTTTAACTATACCAAAATAAGCACCGTCAAATTCTGAGTTGGCCTCAGTGTTTGTGAGTGTGTGTGTGTGCGTATATTTTTTTTCTACTCTTTTTTATTCTTATTCACCCACGTAACCGCTGTTAGGCATTACTTCGTGGGCAATACTATGGATCAGAGTACCCACCCATTGCGGCTGCGGCCGACTTCGCCATTTCAGGTCATGGTATTTCTAATCACAGGGTAAACCTCCAGAAACCCCTGTGATACGATGGCGGGCGTCTACGATGGAACCCTCCCTCCCCCCACCGCACGACGGGTCGCGTTCGGTCCCGGCTCACGGTCTCACTTCATGGATACCGCCGACAGCACACACGGAATGTTCCTGCCATCGGTCGGAGTCCGTGAGAAACTATTTTTCAGAAAAATATTTGCACTGAGCCGGAATCGAACGCGGGACCTTTAGAATAGTAGGTAGACACTCTACCAACTACACCAAAGCCCCGTCTTGTGTATGTGTGTGTGTATATGTACAAAGTTTTGCGCAACGATTTCTCATGAACAAATGAAGTCATGGAAGATTTCAAGGTTGCGTTGGAAGCGTTTCCATATAACTTCGAACTCATTAGATTTTGGATGAAATTGGTGCAGTATATATATTGTTATTAACAATTTCAATGGTTCATAATGTTCTATTCCATAAACTATTAGAGATAGCATAAAATTTATGCGAGAAAAGTTGTTCCGCATAGGAAAATAGGTATTTTATGTAGAGTGACTTTTTTCGATGTATTCATCATTAAGGAAGTATGACCGTCTCAACAATTATGTATGCAATGAGTGAACGAATGAATCCAGCGCAATCATGACGGTGACAATCTAAGAGTTTCCATGCAAAATTGAGCGGGTTACACTGCGGATGGGATTCGTGCAGTGTTAATATAATTAATATATGCAATGTTATTAACAATTGGAATTATTTATACTGTTCCAGCGGCGAAAATATTAAAGTTATCGGGAAACTTCTCAAAAGAGACTTATTGCTTATATGAAAATCCACCTTTTATGTGCAATGACTTTTGTCCATAATTTGCATAATTAAGGACGTATGGTCGTCTGAGCAATTTGAATGATGGACACAATGCATATCACCCAGATTGTTCCTTACACAAAACTGCACATTCAATATGACTTGTTTCAATATAGGTTGAAATATATCGTGAGTTGAACTAGAATGTACTTGCCGAATGAATAGGTCGACAATTGCGGGAAGGATGTCAAAGAGCGGTATAATTAAGAAAGTACAGAGGTAGAGAGGGTAACTAGGGGGACGAATTCCAGTTGAATATTTTTAGGGGCTTAAAAATCCAGAGAATGGTCGCATAACGTCGAGTAGGTTGCTCACAAGCAATTGGAGATATGTCAATTTTTCTGTTTTTTTCCAGTTTTCTTTGCGTTTTGTTTTTGTAAGCACTCTAGCGTCCGTAAGAATGGAAATAAAGACTTGAAATTTGGAACAAAGGTTTCTTTTGTTATGGTGAAGAACCCTATTGAATGGTGATTTGATCGTATCATTAGTTTTCTGGATTTCAATTTTTTCGTTTTGACGATTTTTATTTCATTTCTCGATAATTACGCAACCGATTTTGTTGTTTTTTTTCGAATTTATGCCTTAATGAGATCTATGATATGGTTGAAAAACATTGAGTCAATTAGTTTGGGTCATATCAGATATTCCTGTTTTTTAACTTCCCGATCTTAGGGAAGTTATTGTGATGGGTCGGAAAATCGAAATTGGAAATTTCACTTGATCTCCACGTCTCATGACCCCTAGAAACGTTTCCAACCATTTTGAGCGAAATGTTTGTGTCTGTGTGTTTTTAACTTTCCGATCTAGGAAGTTATTGTAATCACCCCGAAATCGAACTTTTTGTTTTTCGTCCTACAAGGGTTTCAAGTATACCGAAATGCTTCCCATCAAATTCGGAGCAAAAGTCTGTGTGTGTGTTTTTTTTCCTCGATCCCTCTCATATAAAAATACACATTTCAGCTTCAATTACTTTTTTTCATAATTTGCACAATTAAGGAGGTATAGCCGCCGGAACCCTCATTCATGTAATAACTGAATGAATAAAGTTAGCGCTGTTCGGAATGTCTCAATCGGAGTTTTTCGACGCACAATAGAGCGGTATTCAATGCAGATGACATTCGCGAAGCGCGTATATTGTTATCAACAATTTCAATTGTTTATAACACTCTACTGCACAAACTATTCTAGTTAGCCGAAAATTCGTAGCAGATAAGTTATTCCCCATATAAAAATACACATTTTATGTCGAATTACTTTTTTTCATAATTTGCATAATTCAGGAGGTATAGCCGCCGGAATTCTGATTCATGGAATAGCCGAATGAATACTTTTTGAAAACCGCGCCCGCCATCTTGCAAATTTTTAGTAGGGGCTCAAAAAAAGTGTCAAAATTTGTATGCACCAATCGACTCAGAATTCCATTTTGAGTCGATTGAGATATACTTGGCGAGAGCTTTTTCGGAAGCTGCGTCCGCCATCTCGGAAATTTTTAGTGGGGGCTCAAAAAAACGGTTAAAATTCGTAGGCACCAATCGACTCAGAATCGGATTTTGGTCAATTACGATATTCTTGGCGAGACCGTTTTCTCAAAACCGCGTCCGCTATCTTGGAAATTTTTAGTAGGGGCTCGAAAAAGTCAAAATTTGTATGCACCAATCGACTCAGAATTCGATTTTGAGTCGATTGGGATATACTTGGCGAGACCGTTTTTCGGAAACCGCGTCCGCCATCTTGGAAATTTTTAGTAGGGGCCTAAAAAAAGTGTCAACATTCGTATGCACCAATCGACTCAGAATTCGATTTTGAGTCGATTGAGATATACTTGGCGAGACCGTTTTTCGGAAACCGCGTCCGCCATCTGGAAATTTTTAGTAGGGACTCAAAAAAAAGTGTCAAAATTTGTATGCACCAATCGACTCAGAATTCGATTTTGAGTCGATTGGGATATACTTGGCGAGACCGTTTTTCGGAAACCGCGTCCGCCATCTTGGAAATTTTTAGTAGGGGCTCAAAAAAAGTGTCAAAATTTGTATGCACCAATCGACTCAGAATTCGATTTTGAGTCGATTGGGATATACTTGGCGAGACCGTTTTTCGGAAACCGCGTCCGCCATCTTGGAAATTTTTAGTAGGGGCCTAAAAAAAGTGTCAACATTCGTATGCACCAATCGACTCAGAATTCGATTTTGAGTCGATTGAGATATACTTGGCGAGACCGTTTTTCGGAAACCGCGTCCGCCATCTGGAAATTTTTAGTAGGGACTCAAAAAAAGTGTCAAAATTTGTATGCACCAATGGACTCAGAATTCGATTTTGAGTCGATTGCGATATTCTTGGCGTGACCCGTTTCTTAACAGCGCGTCCGCCATCTCGGAAATTTTTAGTAGGGGCTCAAAAAAAGTGTCAAAATTCGTAAGCACCAATCGATTGAGAATTGGATTTTGAGTCGATTGAGATATACTTGGCGAGACCGTTTTTCGGAAACCGCGACCGCCATCTTGGAAATTTTTAGTAAGGGCTCAAAAAAGTGCCAAAATTCGTATGTACCAATGGACGCAGAATCCGATTTTGAGTCCATTGCGATATACTTCTGAGACCGTTTTTCGGAAACCGCGTCCGTCATCTTGGAAATTTGTAGTAGGGGCTCATAAAAAGTGTCAAAATTCGTATGCACCACTCGACTCAGAAGTCGATTTTGAGGCGATTGAGATCTACTTGGCGACACCGTTTGTTGGGCTCAGTTTACGGCGCTAGGCATCGACGATAGCGCCATACTTGTCAGGGGTCGTCATCTAGCTTGGTCGTCTAGATGTTAAGGAGATATGGTTGTCTGAGCAATTTGAACTACGGGAATAATGCATATCACCAGAATTGTTCCAACAAAAATGCACGTTCAATATGACGTTTTTCAATATAGGTTAGAACATATGGCGAGTTGAACTCGAATATACATAGCGAATGAATATGTCGACAATTGCGGGAAGGATGTCAACGAGTGGGATAATTAAGAAAGTAACTAGACCCACGTATTCCAGTTGAATATGTTTATGGGGCTTAAAAATCAAACTAAATCGATCGCGTGCAGTACTACTTAGTCGCAAGTTCAATTATTGATATCACTGTTGGGTTTGCTCATCGCCATGGTTGCGTTCTTATGCTGTGCTGAAGTACCAAATCGGCAAGTTTTGTTTGTGCCCTGCATGGGGCACACATATTTGCACACCACTAGTTTTTTCTCCATCCCTCTCATTTGTACGCCCCGGGTAGCGGACGTTGAGCATTCCTTCAGAGGGCGTCGGTCGGAATCCACGCGAAAACATTTTTAAACTAGTGGTGTGCCCCATGCAGGGCACAAACAAAACTTCCCGATTTGGTATTTCAGTACAGCGTAAACACGCAATCATTGTGATGACCAAATTGTGGTGACTAATAATTACTGCACACGATCACTCAATTATCCCTTAATTATGCAAATTATGGAAAAAGTCATTACACATAAACGGTATATTTTCATATACGGAATAATTCCCTTCTAAGAAGTTTCCCGATAACTTTAATATTTTTGCGGGTGGAACAGTATAAACAACTACAATGGTTAATAACATCCCATATACTGCACGAATCCCATGCAAAGTGTAATCCGCTCAATTTTGCATGGAAAAGCTTAGATTGGGACCGTCATGACTGCGCTGGGTTCATTCGTTCACTCATTGCATACATAATCGTTGAGACGGTCATACCTCCTTAATGATGAAAATATCGAAAAAAGTCATTTTATATAAAATACGTATTTTTATATGGGGAACAATCTTTCTCATATAAATTTTACGCTATCTCTAACAGTGTATGCAATAGAACATTATGAACAATTAAAATTGTTAATAACAATATAAATACTGCATAAATTTCATCCAAAATCTAATCAGATCTAAGTTATATGGGAACGCTTCGAACGCGACCTTGAAAACTTCCATAACTTCATTTGTTCATGAGAAATCGTTGCGCAACATGTTGTATACATACATACATACAAACACACACACACACAGACGTTTGCTCAGAATTTGATGGGATGCATTTCTGTATACTTAAAACCCCTATAAGACGAAAACCAAAAAAAGTTCCTCTCCTATCGGGAGGTTAACAATATTCTCCGGCGGCCGGGCGCTAACCTAGGGTTTTCGGAGTAGTAGGCAGATACTCTACCACTACGCCAAAGCCCCTTGACTTGACTTAACTTGCACATTGTTTATTAACATTTGTCATATATACATACTATATACAGTATTAATATCTTAAATGCTATGCTCTAGATCACCAGCGATTGGCTTTATATCTAATTTGGTCAAAGTTTAACCTAATTTTTCATTATTACAAATATTTGTCAATTTTTACAGGATGACTCGATATAAGGAAAAATGACTTCTAAAAACCCCTATAAGTAATGACTGCAAGAGGGGAGGGGGAAGGCGGCATATACGGGAAGGTGGGACAAATAGGTGGTCAGCGGGACCAATTTGATTTCTTGTCAATATTGATTGAGCTGGGGATTAGAATGGGATTGTAGCTTAAATTTAAATGGCTCGTTTATTCTATCGATTAATTCACCTATGGTTGCCATGCCCAGCGTATCGTGTATTTACAAAATCGTGGTTCTTCTTTCAAAATGGCCTATTATTCGCAAAAATTTATTTTGGATACCTTGAAGATGATTTAAGTGGATTAACCCTTTGTATAAAGTGAGTTGTAGGGATTGGCTAAGTGCAGGAGATTTTAGCAGATTATATCATCTTACTAGAATAATTCTTGTTTTCAGCTTAATTTCGTCTATGTCGTTAGCTTAGTGGAAGAGGCACGTATCTACAAAAATTTTCCCGTTTTTTCAAATTTATGTGAAAGAAACGTATCTCAATTTTTCTTACATTTTCACACTTAGCAAACTTTTTCAAAACTTTTGAGTGTATGAAAAAAAAGTGGTAAAAGAAAGGCGTATCTCCCAATTATGTGGGATAGAGGCACGTATGTGCACTAAATATTTGTAGTGAAGACGCGTATGTCCAGCCTTTTCCGAGATACGTACCTTTGTTACAAAACATTTGTATGAGTGAGGGGGAAAGTTCGTGGGTGGGTTGGTGGTTAGCTGAGATGGTGGATGGATGGCTGAGATGTCGGAGGGGGCTGGGTGGGGAGTAGAGGGGGGGGGGGGGGAGTGGATGGATCGGAGTTCGACTGAGTGTATAAGGGTGGCTGGGCGGATGTGTGTGTGTGTGGGGGGGGATTGTGTATTCGAGTGGATGGATCAGAGTTTGAGTGAGTACATACGGATGAGTTGATGTGTGAGGGGGTGGGCGGGTGGATGTGTGTGTGCGTGTGCGTGTTTTTTTTTTTTTTTTTTTTTTTTTAAGAAAAAAGAGAAAGAAGGAAGCCAACCTCCTTCTTCACGCTTCCTTCTTTCTCTTTCCTCCCTTTTTTTCAAATCTTTATTGAAAACAAACGAAAAAACTTACAAATTAAAAGTACAAATACAGAAAAAAAAACAAAAACAAGGGACAATACCCCTTGGCCTACACTAGTAGAAGGACAACCTTCTATATCCCAGTATCCCCAAATCACGACGGAACATCTGCGCAACCATACTTCGTTGCGTAGGGCACGACAGCCGCGGCTTCCTCAGGGGGCCTATTCTCGAGTCGATCCGTCAGAGATTTTCACGTAAACCGAGAGTCGTTCGCTGAACGCCCATTTGTTTTACACAGGCAGTTCACGAGCGGATCTACGTTCACGTGAAACTTTCGGGTGGATTGTTTCGAGAATAGGCCCCCTGTAGCGAATCCTTTCGGGTCGTTCACGGTAAGAAGATCGTCCATTTACTCTGGATTTTTCCGAAGCTGCTCCTCGCGGCGCAGCTCCTGCAGGACCTCTATTGCGAAATCGCTTGTCGCATTCCATGCTGCCTCTGATGACAGCATAACTTCCACAAGATTTCCAACATTAATGGGTTTGCCTACGCTATTTTCCCATATAGACGGTTGGACGTCGAAACGCGGACATGCAAAGAGAAGATGTTCCGCGTTTTCCTGAATTCCCTGACACTTTGGGCAATCCGGGGAATCCTCATGCTAATTACCATATGTTAATACCGATGTGACAACTGATGATAACAAGAGTCTTCTCCTCTGTTTTGGCCCTCCTATGTTCGGCATGAGTCTTGCAAGGGCAGTCCTCACTGCACCCGCCTTACTGCTTGCATGTTGGGCTTGTTGCCTAAAACTGAGTCGGGCATCAATCATAATTCCTAGGTACCGTATATAGGGCTGGGAAGTTATTTTGTGCTCGCCGACTTGCAGCGTGATTGTCTCCAATTTCTTTCGGCTTGTGATGAGTAGTGCCTCAGTCTTATGCTCTGCAAGTTGTAGACCAATCGAGTCCATCCATTTTCGTATCTTGTTAACAACACTATCGAAAATGAGCTGAAGCGTGAATAGATATTGTTTCACGATGGTTATAGCCACGTCATCTGCAAACGCCCCGAGCTTTGCCACCGTCGTCAGTGCCAGTTTCAGCAATTCGTCGTACACGATATTCCAGGGGCCCCAACACTGAGCCTTGAGGTACACCCCCAGTCACCTTATATGTTTTGGGGCCTACTTCTGTGGCATACTTGAGAACGGCCGGTGAAGTAGTTACCTACCATCTTTTGGAGATATGCCGGTACAGATAGATTTTGGCTCGATAATGCAGCCAAAATGGAATCCCACCGTACCGAGTTGAAAGCGTGCTTGACGTCCAGAGTAACAACCAAACAGTATTGTTTTGTACCGCCTTTCCATCGTCCGCCCTTAATCGCTCTCTTCGCTGTTTTCACCACCAGGTCTATAGCATCCAACGTAGATCGTCGTCGTCTGAAGCCGTATTGGGCTTCGGCCAATAGGGGTTCCACCACTGCTACAATTCTCTGATGTATAATACGCTCCAGGATCTTGCCCGCAGTATCGAGCATACAGAGTGGACGATATGCTGGGGAAGATACCTTGCTGAATGCAAGCATTGTACATATCGAGAAAGATTCCAGGCGCTGCATTAATGGCGGCCTTCAGTGCTATATTTGGCACACCATCGAGACCAGCGGCCTTGTTGTTGCCCACTCTACTACAGGCCTGCAATAGTTCATCAGCTGTAATCGGAGGAATTTCGTCGTTGATACCATTCTTCACATCCGTCCCAGTACTATTCGATTGTTGGGGAAATAAGACAGACACAATCCTCTCCAGGAGCTCAGGGCAGGTCGGTGATGGCATCGGTTGACTCTTAAGTCGTGCCATAACCACCTTGTCCGGTCTGCCCCAAGGATCCCTATCCACTTCCTCCAAAAGCTCCTTCCAACAGTTTCGTTTGCGAAGCTTTATGGCCTTGGTGAATTTACGCTTAGCGGCTTTATACTTCACTTCCACGCTTTCAGGATTGGACTTCATCCTTGCGCGTTGCCAGGATCTTCGCGCTGCGAAACGTTGCCTCCGGAGGGTCGCGATTTCATCGCTCCACCAATACACCGGTGGCCGTCGATTTCCACTAAATTTCCTGGGCATACTCGCGTCGCAGGCATCGGTGACTCTCCGCATGACTCCGTCTACGTTTTCTGCGATATTGCTACCATTTATGGGGTCAGTCTTCAGTGCTATAAGGAAGGTGGTAATGTCGAATTTTCTCACATTCCAGCCGACTCCGTTTGTTCTGTCTGATGTGGGTACGGACCTCCGGTGAACAGACACCTCCCAGAGTACCGCTCTATGATCACTGGCAGTATAGATCTCAGACACCTCCCATGCACAATTTCCTTTGAGCAGGCTACTGCTGACAAAGGTGAAATTTATAATTGAGCTCGCTTGTCCTCTGCGAAATGTTGGTTGACTTCCATCGTTCAATAGGACAACATCTAAAGTCGATAAGGCTTCTAGTAAAGCACGTCCTCGCTGCTTCGTCTCCTTGCTACCCCAGTCGACTGCCCAGGAATTGAAATCTCCCGCAATGGCCACCGGGAAATGCTGGTTCGCATCCATCACGAGTCTATCTAGAAATGCTGTGAAGTCTTCATAACAAAGGCTTGGTGGCGCATAGCAGCTATAGAAATAGATACCATTCACCTTGGCCACAACAAATCCAGACTGTGCGACACCATCGTATGCTTCAAACGGTAAACCACCGCAGGACCAAATCACAACTTTATTGCTAGTATCGGTCCCCCAATTTTGGGAATGTAGATTCCTGTGAGATTCGGAAATGACGGCAATATCAATCTTCAGGTCTCGAACCGTCTGCGTCAGCAGATCGTGTGCTATTGCGCAGTGAGCAAGGTTCACGTGTAACACTCGCACTATGGCTGTGTATGGATCTTCTGGAGTGCACCCTGATAGACTAGACATTTGATGCTACCAGTTACATGGGCATGGTCTTTCGTGGGCTCCACTTCTACGCATAAAATGCATTTCGGAGACGCTTTACAATCGGAGCTTCTGTGTCCTTTTTCGCCGCATTTATAACACAGGTCTGATCGGTCAATGGAGTTCTTGCAATTAACGGCAATATGCTCGTACTGCCAACACTTGAAGCACTTCATGGGCCTTACCACTGTCACAATACGGGCATATACTAGGCTTATTCGTATTTTACTGCCCTTGCTCAATACGTTTCTTGCCGTAGCTGTAGGAAGTATTACTGTAGCTGTTTGTGTTCCTCTGTATGACTTCCGAAGGCTCCTGATGGCACTCAGTGGGACGTCACTGTCCGTGCCGTCAGCTCTTTTCAAGGCATCGAGAATATCCTCTTTGGTTGCGACCTCATCGAGGTCTCTTATTTCCAGTTCTTCTTGTGGTCCTTTATTAAGGACTTTTGCGTCATTTTTGAGGACTCCAACCAGGGCCTTCTCCAGCTCAATGGTTTGCTCTTTCTTTCCTCTGGCAAGAATTAACAGAACATCTCCTGCGGCTGTTTTGCATAGTTTGTCCACGCATCCGCTAGCGGCATAGACACTCTGGTCTTTCTTTATTCGGCCCAAAATTTCCGAGTACATCTCCGTACCGGTCGGACGAGTAATCAGCGCATCCGGTCGGATAGCTGTTTTCTTCTTCGGCTTAGGTTTACTCTGCGTAACTCCTGGGAGGTTTTGGGACGGCCTCCGTTTTTTCCTTCGTCTCTTGCTCTTCTCGCAAACACTTTCATCGTCTTCCATCTCCGGATTGGATACTTCGTTCGTGGCCCTGTTTTCACTTGGTGAAGTCTCATTACTCACCAGCACCTCCACATTCATGGGTACTGTTAGAGCACTCTTGAGCTTCTTTCCTGCTGTGTCATTGGGCGGCGTTCTCTCCTTTCTTTTATCCCGTCTTGTTGGAGAAGCTTGGGATGTTCCCGGCCTTTCGATGGGATCATGGCCGCTCCGTTGATTTGCCTGCAACAATCTGGCACCTGGGGGTGTCAGCCATGCCGCTGCTGGCAAGGGTGTGTTGAATGCTCCACTTTCCGTCATGGCTCTTATCCGCTTCGCGGATGTTTGGATCTTCCGAGCAAGATTTCGGATCTCTTCGTTGATCGTTCTTCGATTTTTATCGGTAAGAAAATTCACCAGCGTTGCCAGATCATTTTCCTGCTGATCCGATGTCACCTTCATCGTAGTTTGTAATCCACTTGTAGCATTTGGGGCCAAGTGGGCCACCTGGGGACAATCAAGTAATGGTCAACTCTTCCCACAATCCGAGGAGCCAGCGCCGGCCACCAGGGCTTTCACCTGATCGGAAGCGACGGCGGAATTTCCCTCTTGGGGGTTGTCCGCGTGGGATGCAATTGTGTTATCATCACTGTTCATGTTTGCTTCATAGGCTGTTATAGGGAGCCCACCCTTGGCACCCTTGGTTTCGGGAGTTAGGTGTCTCCCCATGTATGTGTTTTTTTTTTCTACTCTTGCTCTATTCGTATTCACCCACGTAACCGCTGTTAGGCATTATTTCATGGGCAATACTACGGATCAGAGTACCCACCCATTGCGGCTGGGGCCGACTTCGCCATTTCAGCTCATCGTATTTCTAATCACAGGGTAAACCTCCAGAAACCCCTGTGATACGATGGCGGGCGTCTATGATGGAACCCTCCCTCCCCCCCCCCCCCGCGCGACAGGTCGCGTTCGGTCCCGGCTCACGGTCTCACTTCATGGATACCGCCGATAGCACACACGGAATGTTCCTGCCATCGGTCGGAGTCCGTGAGAAAATATTTTTCAGAAAAAAATATTTGCAGTGAGCGGGAATCGAACGCGGGACCTTTGGAATAGTAGGCAGACACTCTACCCACTACGCCAAAGCCCGTCACCCCATGTATGTGTGTGTGTGGGTGTGTGTATGTGTGGGTGGGTGGGTGTGTGTTCCGCCAAGGGCCATGTCCGAAAAGAGTTTGGCGATGATCGATCCCGCACTCTTTTAGTTGTTCGGTTTTTAGGTTTTATTTAATTAGGTTAATTTTTTAGGTTTTTCCATGTATATCGTAAAAAACTCGATTTAGAAAACAATATCAAGATAGATATTTTCGTGACAAGGTTGTGAAAAACTTGTCTGGCGAGTGTGTTTTAGCCAGAAAAGTTTTTACGGTCGTCTAACGAACGGAATTTTCCTGCATGAGGGCCGAAAAATCCTGCCGTACGGACGCGAAGCGTCCGTAAAATGGGATTTTACGGCGCGTATGAAGGAAATACTTTTTTGTTCAGTACCATATTTTCAAAAAAAGGCTAAGAGCTTTTACCGAATTTTACCGAACATTTACCGCCATTTTACCGAACAGCTAGTTTTTTAAACGTATTCGCAAAAAATCATGATCTTTATTATTTCTCGTGAACCTTTAGTTTTAGACTCAATAAATTTGACACACTTCAAGAGTTTGACATGCACACATACACATACACACGCGCGCACACGAAGAGAGCGATTGAGGGCGGACGATGGAAAGGAGGTACGAAACAATACTGTTTGGTTGTTACTCTGGACGTCAAGAACGCTTTCAACTCGGTACGGTGGGATTCCATTTTGGCGGCATTATCGAAGCTATCTGTACCGGCATATCTCCAAAAGATGGTAGGTAACTACTTCACCGACAGAGTTCTCAAGTATGACACAGAAGTAGGCCCCAAAACATATAAGGTGACTGGGGTTGTACCTCAAGGCTCAGTGTTGGGGCCCCTTCTGTGGAATATCGTGTACGACGAATTGCTGAAACTGGCACTGCCGACGGGGGCAAAGCTCGTGGCGTTTGCAGATGACGTGGCTATAACCATCGTGGAAAAACATCTATTCACGCTCGAGCTCATTTTCGATAATGTTTTTAACAAGATACGGAAATGGATGGACTCGATTGGTCTACAACTTGCAGAGCATAAGACTGAGGCACTACTCATCACGAGCCGAAAGAAATTGGAGACAATCACGCTGCAAGTCGGCGAGCACAAAATAATTTCCCAGCCCTATATACGGTACTTAGCAAGCCCAACATGCAAGCAGTAAGGCGGGTGCAGTGAGGACTGCCCTTGCAAGACTCATGCCGAACATTGGAGGGCCAAAACAGAGGAGAAGACTCTTGTTATCATCAGTTCTCACATCGGTATTAACATATGGTATCCCCATATGGACAGATGCCCTACGAAGTCAAGCAGCACGACGGCAAGCTGTTTCAGTCTACAGGCTGAGTGCCCTGAGGGTGGCTGGCGCATACCGGACAGTATCCAACGAAGCAGTGTGCGTCATTGCTGGGATGATACCTATCGAAGTTCTAGCGGAGGAGCGTAGGCGACTCTACACACGCAAAACCTCAACTAAGCTGAGCCCGGTAGAACTGAGGAGAGAAGAACGTAACCACAGCATCCAGCGATGGCAGCTACAGTGGGACGCCTCGAGCAAAGGCCGGTGGACTCATCGACTTATTCCAGAGTTGAATGTTTGGCTTGACCGATCACATGGACAAGTCAATTACTACCTAACCCAGATGCTCTCAGGACACGGGTGCTTTCGGGAAAATTCCCCGGATTGCCCAAAGTGTCAGGGAATTCAGGAAAACCCGGAACATGTTCTCTTTGCATGTCCGCGTTTCGACGTTCAACGGTCTATATGGGAAAATAGCGTAGGCAAACCTATTAATGTTGGAAATCTTGTGGAAGTTATGCTGTCATCAGAGGCAGCATGGAACGCGACAAGCGACTTCGCAATGGAGGTTCTGCAGGAGCTGCGCCGCGAGGAGCAGCTTCGGAAAAACCCAGAGTAAATGGAGGATCTTCTTACCGTGAACGACCGGAAAGGATTCGCTACTGAGGAAGCCGCGGCTGTCGTCCCCTACGCAACGAAGTATTGCTCCGCAGATGTTCCGTCGTGATTTGGGGATACTGGGATATAGAAGGTTATCCTTCTACTAGTGTAGGCAAAGGGGTATTGTCCCTTGTTTTTGTTTTTTTTTTCTGTATTTGTACTTTTAATTTGTCAGTTTTTTTTGGTTTGTTTTCAATAAAGATTTAAAAAAAAAAAGGGAGGAAAGAGAAAGAAGGAAGCGTGAGGAAGGAGGTTGGCTTCCTTCTTTCTCTTTTTTCTTTAGAAAGAAAAAAAAAACACACACGCGCGCGCGTACACAAACACCAACACACGGACGCACGCACGCACATACACACAAAATTTTAAGCTCCTTAAAATTTTTGTATGCCCAAGTCACGTAAGTACTGACTTACGTGCCTTTCATACAAAAAATCGTGTAGATACGTTGGTTCATTACAAAAAAAAAAACAAAAAACGCATATTTCGTGATTGTTACTCAGGAAAAACATAATGGGCACTTATTTTGAAGATACGTGTTTTTTATACTGAAAAATGTCTTTTTTTGTAGTTACGTGCCTCTTCCACTAAGCTAACGATGTGTTTTTTCCATAGGAGTTTGGAATCAATATGTAAATTTAAGTATTTAACAGAGTTCACAGGAGTGATTTTATCGCTACGAATAGTCAAGGTGTGATTGGCCGCGGAGCTAGTAAATATGATTGCTTCTGTTTTGGCAGTATTCACTTGAATTTTTAATTTCATAAGCTCACTGATTGTAAGAGCAGCTGCGTTTTTGACTCTTCTAACCGCTTTATTTATCGATTTGCTAGCTGAGTACAGAGCGATGTCATCAGCATAGCCAGCGATAGATACATTTCTAGGAATTCTGCTCAAAACAGTAGCAATGTGCAGGTTAAATAGTACGAGGGAGAGGATAAACCCTTGTGGGGCCCCCGCAAGTATTTCAATGTTATCCGAAAGCGTAGTTTCGACTCGAGCTCGAATATATCTATTTGAAAGGTATGATAATAAAATTTACATAAATATTTAGGTACATTTAAGCGGTTGAGTTTATATATAAGGCTTGTGGGCCAAACAGAATCGAAGGCCTTCTCGCTGTCCAGGAGAAGAAGAACGGTATCTTCTTTCCGATCTTTCGCAGATTTTATATCATTCGTAATTCTAACCAGCTGATGTCAGGTCGAGTGCTCTGATCTAAATCCAAATTGATTCGTACGCATTAGTTGTAACTCTGTCATGGGTTTTTTGAGACGAGCTAAAATTATTCGCTCAAAAAGTTTAGCCAATACCGGCAGGAGGCTAATAAGTCGGTAGCTCACTGGATGCGAAGGGGGCTTACCAGGCTTGAGAATCGGTATGACCACCGCTCCTTTCCAGAGTTCCGGGAAATATTGATTGTGAAGGCATCCATTATATATCTTTGTTAGTAAAATTATCGCTTTAATCGGGAGGTTTTTTAGTGCTATGTTGGTAATATTATCCACACCCGGGGCTGATTTGTTTTTTTAGGATTTTGATGGCAGAAATGATTTCACGGGGATTTGTGGGGAATTTAACGGGAGTTTCAATTTGAGCTTTGAGAATAGTTTTTTTCACATCGCCTGTGACTTGTTGTTCGAATGATTTATTGCCTCGAGAGGCCAATCATTCGTGTATATTCGGGTAGTGTGTACAAAGTGTTTTCGCCTTGTCATGGTCTTCTGTGTGGATCGTGTTATTGGATTTGAGTGTGGGAATTTTGCTTTTGCCGGTGTTATTAAAATATTTTGCTACGCGCAAAATAGAGTGTCATCTTTTAAGTTTATATTTCCCCAAGTTTGTTGTCCCAAGATGATTGTTTCCATTCGGTTAATTTAAGCCTGATTTTTTTAATCAGCTGATTCAGTTCGGCTTTAAGGTAGCGATTCCGCGTTTTTTGCCATCTTAACCATATATAATTTTTGAGTTTTATTAAGGAGGCTATTTCGGGCGGGAGAGGAGTCTGGGTGGATTTGGATGAGCGAATGGGAGTGGAGGAATCCAGGGCTGTTTGAACGATTTTAGTGAAATTTGTTATATGTTTATCTATTGCTTCAGTGTTACTACATTTCTGGTTTGGCATGGAAATCTCGTCATTTAAGATGTCCTTGAAATTTTTCCAGTTGGTTTTCGCGTAGTTTAAAATTTTTGATGGCTCTGGTGAGGTTGGTTTGCCAAATAGGGAGAAAAACAGTGATAGCTGATCGGATGGGGATTCGGAGAGAGTGATGAAATTATTAATGATAGAGATGTTGTTAGTTAATAAGAGGTCAATAGTACTAGGAGTGTTATAATTATGGGCGCAATGTGTTGGAACGTCTGGAAAGAGCAGATAGTTATTTTGGGCTGTCAAAAAATTCGTGAGAGTTTGTGTCTCAATAGGTTAGTATCTAGTGAGACATCTGGTGGATTGTATAACGAGTAGATTCTCGTTTTTTTATTGTCTACTTAGATCTCTGCTCCCACGTATTCGGTGAGCGACAGGAGATCGCGGGGAAGAGAGTTATACCTTATGGTATTGTGGATCGGCACCGCAACACCACCACCTGCTTTGGCCGTTCTGTCGTTCCTAATCAGTGAGAGGTCGCGAAAGTTTATTTTCTTCGTTTTGCTGATTAGCTTAGTCTCTGAAATCAGACAAATTTTAATGTTATTGCTATAGGCAATGCGTAATAACTCATCCAGATTGGGCTGGAGCGCAAAAATATTAATTGCTAATATGTTATGTTTGCGAGGGAATCGTAGGTGTTTCTGAGGAGGGTGATATCAGGTGAGCATAGGATGCGCTGATTGTGATCCTATCAATTGGTGTAACAGCTGTCTGGCGTTTAGAGACCATGTCTTTAAGCTCTGAGAGGATTTCGGAAGTTGTGAGGGTTTTTAGCTTGTCAAGGACTTGCTTCGCTGTGTTAATATAGTTTTTAGTGCTACTTAGATATGATTCAGGGACATGTGTCTCCATTGGGATGGTCCTATGTTCAGCAGTGGGTACAGCAACGTTCCTTCTCGAGGTTTCCACCGTTGGAAAGAACGAAGCGTAAGTGGGCCTAGACAGGTTGGCGGTAGAAGTCGGTGTTGGGTCAGGGCCTGCAGGAGATTGGAGGAACTGGATGTTCCTTTCCAGATTCTGGATCGTGGTCGAGTGAGGTGTAGCGGACAAATTGATTGCTGCTAGGCTGGGTCTGCTGGGCTGAGCTCGTTTTTGTTGAGTTTCCATGTACTTTTGGCGCATGGAACACTCTCTATAGCTGGCTGTGTGGGCAAGTCCGCAGTTCGCGCACTTCGGGGTTTTACGTCATGGTTTAACGCACACTTGACACATCTGAGCTTCAGGTTGCAATGCTGGCTTGCATTGCCAAACGTCTGGTACCTGAAGCATTGGGTAGGTTGCTGGGATTTGACGTATTTTTCTACCTTATATGTATGGTCGAAAATCGTTTTGATTTCAGCGAAGCTGCTCACGGTTGTTTCCGGGCCAACCGTGATAGCGAAGACCGGTAGTGGCCTGTTTTCTTTGGTGTCACCGTCTTCGTTTACTTTCACGAACTGGCGAACGGAAAGTACGTTGATCAATTTCGTTTTCTGAGAAACTGCTTGGATGCCCTTACAAAATATATTTTTTCGGTCGCTCACTTTGAAGACCGAAAGTGAAAAAAGTGATGTTTTCCCTTTTCAGGATACTTGCGATTTTGTTGTAGTGGTCGGTCGTTCGTAGATGGACGATCGTGGTACTTCCATTAAATTTCATCTTGAAATTTTTATCTGTGGCGTTGCTTTGCAGAAAAATGATTAATTTTTTTTTGTGTTAGATTCTGCCTGAGGGCGCCATTCTTCCGTTCTACCTCACGCTTGATTGCTTCGAGGCTAAGACTTACTTGAACTTGTCTCGAGTTAGATACGTGTTGCAAGAGGAGAAGAGCGAAAGAGAGTTTTTGATATTAAAATACAATAAAGTTCATTTCAAAATAATAAAGCGTATTTATTCAAATAACCCATCAGGTTATGTGCCCAGCACGCTTCCACTGCGCAATTGAATAGAAAGTGTAATCAGTGTTAAAATAAAATAAAACAGAGAATCGTGGATCACCAGGGCAGTGAGGATAAAGACGAAAATAAAAGTAATGAGACCAAGGAACAAACAACAAAACGACAATAAAGACTACGAAAAGAGTAAGTAGGTTTCTTGTTCATTAAGTGATTAAGCTAAAGTCGAAAAGTGAATCAAATAAAAAGGAAAATAAAAGTGGCGTTGGTCAAGAGAACTGTTTTTGGCGGGAACGGCCAGCGGTGGCTAAAAACTAAGATGGCGGTTCAAAACGACCGGACTGTCATCGTGTTTGGAAATTAAAAATGGCTAACCGGGAATCATTTTTTAATAGAAAGAAAAATTCACGCAACTTACTTAAGAAAATAATTTCAAGGGAAATTGTAACGTTAAAATTTGAAGGAAAAGTTTTTGGGGAACATTGTGGTCAGAAAATAAAAAGGGGAAATTGAAGAGGTACATGGGAAGAGAGCGGTTGAACGCCATGTACGTAGTTCCCATGCCAGAGGCCCGCGCATGCGTATTTATATTATGAGTATTAGAGAATAAGCATTAATTTTACAAATTAAACGCGCGCGATAACGATGAGAAAGGTGAGCATTGCCGTAGAAATAAGGAAGAATCTAGATCTTGATCAATCGGAGGAATCAGATCAGATTATTGTATACATTAAGAGAGACAAAGTAGTTGAGTAGAGAGAAAAAGTAGTGGTCAAACCAGGAAAGGATCAAACTCATTATATAGGTACATATGAAATATATAATTGTGGGGTTTAGAATACACAGGGCCTTCCATGCTATTGTCGTTACAGACTAGCATGTACCATAAAAGGAAAATGCAAAATGAATCAATATTCAAATTAAAATTGAACGAATGTACATAACGAAAAATACTCTGGACACGATTGGAGGGAGGACTCTTGTGTTCAGAGACAAAACTCACATCGTGTAAGCAATAACAGGAGAAAGGTTTTGTGTTCAAATCTTTCGAATGTTTATTCGCCCACCGTCTGGGAAACTTGTGTTCTGTTGATCAGACAAAGGGATCTTACTCTGGTCTGATAAAACTAATAAATTGTCCCATTCTAGGAAAATCCTTCACTACTGACAAAAACTGGCAAGCTATCCAGGAGTGGCTTGAAATGAGTGACATCTTCCTAGTGCCAGCGGTCATGCCGAAAGAGCCTCCACAGGGTGCTCCACCAAATAGTCGTAATTCAAGAGAGCAAGATGAGAATGAGAGTACGAATGATGAGAAGGAAAAAGATGAGAAGAAAGAGAGTAAGAAAGATGAGGAGATAACGATGAGTAAGAGTGAATACGAGGCACTGGTGGAGGCTGCGAGAGAAGACAAAACCAAAGCGATTGTCACTAAAGTTGATAAAACACACATAAATCTGAATCCCTATAAAAACTATGCAAATACCAGTAACCAGAATGCACTTACGAATGAAAGCAAAGGCGATTTAACAATTCAAGAAAAATTAGACAAAGAAAAATTAGAGACACGATTGAATCATAAGTGAATTGGCCAGTAGTGTGAAATCCTGCTGTGAGACCACTTCCCAGGCGATGGACTCGACCACGAAAATCCTGACTGATGTAAATGAAAAGTTCAACAGGCTGGATAAGTGGAAAAAGGAACTGGACAGAATCTCACAAATTGTCTCTGAAGTCATGGAACATGATGAGGAAGATGAGTTTGAAGATGAGAATAAGGTAAGGAAAAATGGAGACGGAAAAATGACAGTAGGTAAAGTCGTGGACAAAAGAGAGCTAAGAGAGGAAGCCGCAAAATTGGTTGAGGAAAAATTAAAATCCAAAACCGAAGAGCCAAAACAGGTGGAAATTGCATCAATACAAGAACTGGCCAAGGATATGAAAAACACTATAAAGTCGGGAATGATCGTCAAAACCCATATAAAAAGAGAGTATAAATTAGATAAAGATACTAAATACGAATACTTCTATGATCTATTAACCAGCGAGTTAAGATCAAATGAGCTGTTACAGGTCCTTCAAAATAATTATCCTGTAGAATCAAACGACACCATTAAAGAAGAGCAAAAATTCCAAACAAGAGACATTATTATCAATCGCCTAGATAAAATGTATCATTCCAAAGTAACACAGATTAAAGATCCAATTAAGATTCTTGAAGCATTAAAAGTACTCAAAAATCGTGAAATTAAGACTACTCTACATGCAGCTAAGCGGGTTATTTGGAATTTGCAATATGTAGCAGACAAAATTTCAGCAGTAAAGTTTTGTGAAGATTTTGAAGATGCGATCAGACTTTATGAAAATTGTCCTGGCGCAAAATCTTGATAACGAAGAAAAGAGAGATATATTCTTCGGGGCAATTGAAAATTCAGCTCCTGCTATAAAGAATCTAGACTTTATATCAGACCAATCCAATGGCACAAGAATTCCTTATGATAAATTGAAGACTCTACTAATTCAGGCAGATGCGTCGAGGAAGCACGCCAAGGGTGATGACTCGAGTATCAGAGGCGCTAACATGACTGGGAAAAGACACATTCGATGCTTCGGGTGTGGTGACTCGGGTCATCAAGGTCAAAATTGTCCAAATGTAGGGAAAGGTCCAAAGTGCTACTCGTGTAACAAGTTTGGGCACAAAGCCTTTGAGTGTAAAGAGAGACCAGCAGCATCTGGTAACACCCAAAGGCAAGACACGTTAATTCAAATAAAGCAGCAAAGTTTTCTGGTGGGAAAGACAGATTGAGAAATTTCCTGAAACGGAAAAATAAAGATGAGTACAGGTGAGGTATGAAACGAGAAAGATATGACGGGAGAAGGTCCGGGAATAATGAAAGGAACGACCGACACTCTAACAACAATGGCAACAACAGCTTCAGGTAGCAAAGACCGGCGAAAGCATCAGAGTTCAATGACTCAAACAAAGGTAAGTCAAATTATGGTAAAACCATTACCTGGATAATCAACCAGGTCCATTAATTGTTAGGAAAGAAGAGATTGAAAGAGCGACGATGTATGTAAATACAAATGACAGGGTAAATAAAATAATCACTGAGTTCATAGCAGATTCAGGCGCGACTGAACACCCGAGTAACTCGAGACTGATTTTTAAAACTTTTAATGAGAATTGTTAAGGAATAATCAAATGCGCTAACAAAGATGAGTCAGCAAATTTAAGGTCAGAAGGCGAGGGTGATATTGAAATCGAATTAGATGACGGGAGTACTGTTGAACTCAAGAATGTAGTATTTGCAGAACTATTGAAAGAAAACTTATTGTCTTTAAGCAAATCTGCTGAAATGGGGTTAGAAATTTATCTAGATGATGAGAAAATAGATATATTAAATAAGCAAACCAATGAAACCCTTTTAAGGGGAGTATACAAAAGACCGTATTGGATGAGTGAGTTGCAAATTAATAATAAAAATAATGAGAGATCTAATTACACGGTAGCTAGGAAAATGATAGCGAATCTTGCAGAGGGCGAGCCTGAAATAAAGAAACATTACACTAGGAGTACTGCTAAGGAGTTAGTAGCGAGTAATCCCAAACCTCTAGAGATTCAAGGAGATATATGAAAGCTTGATAATGAAGCACGGAATAGAATAATGAATGAGAGTGTTGGAACAGACAGAACTGAGGGAAGCCCTAAAGATAAGAATGGTGTTACGATGAGGAAAATACCATACGAGCAGTCTAACTTTGATTTTACTATCTGGGATAGACAGACCCAAAGACGAGCTACCCTATATAGAACTGAGTGAAGATATGTCCCCTTCTTCTGTGAACGATGAGCGATTTACAAAGAATAACAGGGCTATGCTGTGGCATGTTACACTTGGTCATGCATCACCTGCATATCTGGAGGCACTGCAAGTTAGATTCCCACAAAACAAAGAGCTGAATGAAGCAGGATTCAATGATCCGATTTTAGAGTGTGAAGTATGCAAGATTGCAAAGTTCAACAAAATGTCACTCCCAACGACGAGAAGAGGAGCTACACAACCACTGCAAATCATTCATTCCGATACTAAGGGAGCAATAAGTCCTTATCCGAAAGGGCACCGATTTATTTCGGTATTTGTTGACGACTACTCCAGATTTGCGATGGCTCACCCTATGAAACACAAAAGCGATACAGGCAGGTGTTTTGAAATGTACGTAAAGAGTGGACAAAAAAGTCTACTTGGTTATGATGCAAAAGTCTGCTATCTAAGATCAGACCAGGGAACTGACCATAGAGGTATTGTATATACCATAGAGGTATTGAAAACATTGGGAGCCGAGTCTCAATGGCCCAGTCCTGATACTCCAGAGCACAATGGAGTTGCTGAAAGATTCAACCAAACGATTCAGAAGAAGGTAAGATCGTACATTTACGATGCGAGATTGCCAGAGAATCTTTGGGATTTAGCACTTACAGCCGCTGTGTATGCATACAATCGTACGCCTCACAAATCAAACAACATGATAACTCCTTTAGAAAGGTTTGCACCAGACCATAACGTTACTATTGATCAAATTAAAAGATTTGGATGCTTAGCATACATCAAAGTACAGAGAAAAGTTGGTCCGAAATTCGGACCTACTGGTCTGAGACCAATATTTGGGGGATATACTCCATCTGGATACCAATTCTTAAAACCTGAAGACGGCAAATACTACGAGAGTAGACAAGCCAGGTTCAATGAGAAATCGATCTATGGAGATAAATATGGAAAAGACAGCATTAAAGACGTGCCAGAAGAAGATGAGAACTTCAATGCTTAGAAATGGTTCGTGGATAATAGTGAAGAACCAGAAGAGAGTAAAGAGGTGTCGAAATCGGGGGAAGAGAGTCAGTAGTCCCCGAAAAGGTCGAAAGGAAGAAAAGAGGTAAGCCACGAAAAGATGGAACAATACAGATGCAAAGGACTGTGAGGAGAGATGATTCTGAAGATATTCAAGCCTCAAGTTTTATTGATTTGCCTATTGCGGAAAATTTGAATAAATGTGTTATCTCACTGAGGAATGTGAGACTGGTACAGAGAAAGCAAACGACGAGATATATGATGCTCTACTCTCCAGTATCAGTGCTGATTCAGTAAACTTTAAGGAAGCAATGAACTGAACAAATAAAGATATACTCCAATGAACAAGAATCATGTCTGGAAACTAGTCGAAAGGCCAACTCAGACTCATAATTATCAGAGAATGAACATAATTGATTCCAAATGGGTATTTAAACAGAAAGTTGACCCAAATGGAATGAAGAAATTGTAAGCAAGGTTGGTGATATGTGGATTCAAAGACAAAAACACATACGAACTTAGTGAGACTTACGCACCAGTATCAAGAACTGACGTTGGTACGAGCTGTTATATCCATGATTAATAAACATGACTTAGACGTGTGCTAGTTAGACGTAAAGACTGCCGTCCTGAATGGTGAGTTAGATGATGAAATATAGATGGAAGTACCTGAAGGAATGAATCTAACTGATGAAGAGTACAAGTCAAAGGTGTGTAAAGTTGATGGATCGCTATATGGGCTGAGGGTCAGCCCAAAGAAGTGGAACGAAAAATTCACTAAAGTAGCTTGGAGCTTAGGGCTCCTCAATTCAGATTTAGAACCATGTTTGTTCATCAGGAGGAATGAAGGGAAAATAGTGATATTACTTCTTTACGTAGATGCTATATTACTAGCCGGAAATGATTAGTGACAAAATTAGAAGAAGTGAAAAATCAATTAAGTCAGGAATTCGAATTGACCGTAATTGGTGAGCCAAAGGAATTCCTTGGGATCTCTTCAAGACGAGACCGAGAAAATCAAGATATTGAACTAAGCCAAGAAAAGGATATCCAGAAAATGTTGATGAGATTTGGATATCACCAGTCACATCCCCAAAGAACTCCGATGATAACAACTCAAGCCACGAATCATGTACGAAAGATGAGAGAAACTGATGCAAATGATGAGGGAAAGTATCCTGATGATACAAAGATAAGTTTATGCTGTGAATGTGTTGAGCAGACACGAAGTTAATCCTACTGTTGAAGACTGGGGAATGGTAAAGAGAGTGTTCAGCTACTTGAGAGGAAGTATAAATCTGAAATTGAGATACACTGGTGAAACTAATGAAATTGACAGTTTCTCGGATGCAAGCTTCGCTGATGGCAAAAATTCGATCACCATATGTGGATTTTTAGTGAAGCTATATGGTGACACTGTAATGTGGAAGACTGTTAAGCAAAACTATGTAGCATTATCCACGTGTCATGCTGCATATGTGGCTATGAGCATTGCCAGTCTAGAGATGCTCTCGATTTATAACTCAATGAAATTAGTTATAATCGATCCCCCTTTGCCGATGAAATTATGGTGCGATAATCAAGCAACTACGGCTAGTGTAGAAACAAATAGAGGGAATAAATTAAGGCATATAATAGAGGCAAAGGCTCACCATATCAAAGAGTGTGTGAAGAGGGGTGTTATTGTGGTAAAATGGGTTAGGTCAAAAGATCAGTTGGCGGATATATTCACCAAACCACTCCCCTTTGAACTACATAAGAAATTAATAGATGAGGTAATAAATTCCTTGAACTAATTATAAATTTATGTGATTACAGGAACCTCATAACTAAGAAGCACTATATCAAAGGAAGTATCAAATGGCACTAGAGTTTTTGAAGAGATGATCATCCAGAGATGAGAACAGAAGCTACTAACTAATATATATATTTAAATAAAATCATTCATGATTTACTGTTTGTTCCTGATAAGCAAAGAATTTATGTTTTGTTCGGTAAGACGAAAGGTGTCGGGAGGGAGTGTTAGATTCTGCCTGAGGGCGCGCCACTCTTCCGTTCTGCCTCATGCTTGATTGCTTCGAGGCTAAGACTTACTTCGACTTGTCTCGAGCTAGAGACGTGTTGTAGGAGGAGACGAGCGAAAGAGATTTTTTGATATTAAAATAGAATAAAGTTCATTTCAAAATAATGAAGCGTATTTATTCAAACAACTCATCATTTTGTCTCCAGTTTTTCATTCTCGATGATTATTGGAGGGGCAGAAGTTTGGTTGGAACCTCTTGAGGTCCATTAGAAGTGTCGGAAGGTTTGGCGAGGCGAGCGGGAACTGAACTCTCACTAGTCGAACGTTTCGTAACGGCTATTTTCGTTTTTTCTGGGTCTTTCATCGGAGGAATCACTTTGGCTTTCCTTTTTGGGGCCAAGGGAATTTTAAGGTTTTTTAATTTTGACACTTTTGTGCCACACCTTTTACTCGATTTAGCATTTCACTGTACTATAAGCGCTGTACGTTAGAAATTTATATTTCACAGAGAGCAGTAGACATGCGTCCGCACGACACCGACTCAAAACAAATACTGCGACGCCAAAGCCCCGACTGGGTGTGTGTGTGTGTATGTGAGCAAAATTTTGTCGAACGATTTCTCCCAGACAATTTATGCGATTTGGATTTTTTGATACTCCTTACATAGGTTTCCGCCAAACTTAGCCCTGATTAGATTTTGAACGTAATGGACCCAGCGATTTCATAGTTATTAACAAATGAATTGTTTATATCGCTGTATCGTGAGAACGATTGAACATACGTAAAAAATTATTCCGTCAAATTTGTTCCACACACAAAAATACATATTTAATGTTGTGTCACTTTTTCGACTGCCACCAATAGTTTATTGTTAATAACAAATTAAATTGTTTAGATCGCTATAACGCAAGAACGGTTAGAGATACGCAACAATATGTCAAATAAAAGTCGTTCCACACGTAAAAGTACACATTCGATGTTTTATGACTTTTTTTGGCTAACACCCATAGTTAATTGTCATTAATAAAATCGATTGTTTATATCACTCAATCGTGAGCATAATTCGAGATACAGAATAAAGTGTCCAATGAAAGTCGTTCCACACATGAAAGTACACATTGGATGCTTTATGACGTTTTGCCAACACTCATAGTTAATTGTAATTAATAAATAGAATGGTTTATGTCGCTCTATCACGACCATAATCAGAGATACGAAATGAAGTCTTCAATGAAAGTTGTTCTACACGTCAAAGTACACATTTGATTTTTTATGACTTTTTATGCTAACACTCATAGCTTCTTCACAAATCGAATTGTTCAGCTAACTCTATGGCAAGAAACGATATATTTTTAAAAAATCTATTTATATTTTAAGAATTATAAAATTTCACATATTTGGTAATTTTGAAAAGTTTAAAACGTTCACAATTTGAGACACAAACCGAAATTTTGTATGTAACATATACAGGGAATGATCGGGAAGGTATTGGTTGGACCCATAGAGGGTCAAACCCAAATCCCGTTTATTAACTTTTGACTTTGGTTTTACTTTTTGTGCTTGTACGCGCCCTACCGTCCGCAAAAATTGAGATAAAAACTTGAAATTTGGAACAGAGGTTCCTTTTGTTATGGGGAAGAACCGTATTAATTGGCGATTCAATCTCATCATTAATTTTCTAGATTTCAATGTTGTCATTTTTACGGTTTTTTTATTAGTTCATTCCTCGATAAGTATTCACTCCATTTTTTCCATAATACGAGATCCATAAAATGGTTGAACAACATTGAGTCAATTACTTTGGGTAATATGAAATATTCCTGTCTTAGCTTCCGTTCGCTTCAAAATTCTGTTTTGAATTTTTGACTTTGATTTCACTGTTTGGGTTTGTTCGCACGGTAGCGTCCGTAAAAATTGAGACAAAAACTTGAAATTTAGAACCAAGGTTCCCTTCCTCATAGTTAAGAACCGTATTCATTTAGAAGTTAATTGTCCTTTTTCGTTTCCCAAATTTTGATTTTAGTGTGGCATATTTTTTTCCTTTAATTAATTGCGCGTTTTTGAAGTGAAACTTCCTATGGGAGGGTATTGAAACTCGGATCGCGCAACCTTTTGTGTGACGGAAGTAGGTGGTGGGGGTAACACGTAGCGTCGAGAGAGTGGGGGCCGTGACTCGCTTGCCTTAGGCACCTGTAGTTAAAATTACAATATTTAACAGGTGTGACGATCGCCGAACACAGCTGGAGCTCCATGAAGTTAGCCCCTGCTTATTCAAAATTTATTATTACGACCATCAGAATTCATTGATAGGAGAATGATAGACAATGATTGATTATAAAAACAATTTGATTGACTAAATTTTTTTTTTAATGAATTTTACAAAATTGGCCCGAATGGAAGCATTGCAATCGGTCAATTTTCACTTTCGTTAATTATGCTTGTAAACGATATGCAATGGTTTGAAACGTAAAAATACGAAGTTTGAGCATAGTGTCTATATGTATCAATTTTTTTCAAAAATCTTCACTTACGCAATTTAATATAAAACGTACTAAATTTTAAGAATAAAATCTGAAAAATATCAATTATTGGTATTGAGTACATATAGCTGTCTGCGCAATTTCAGTGAAATCTGTCCGTAAGTTTCTTAGAAATCGACTTTTTTTCGTTTTCTCTTCGATCGCTCATATCCCAGAAACTAATCGATATTTTTTAAATTTTTTTAAAATGAAAATGTGTGTTCCTTTTAAATTCGGGAAATCTTTGAAGACCATCTAGTAGGCTGCTCACAAGAAAGTGGAGATTTTTCAATTTCTCTGTTTTTTACCGTTTTCATTGCTTTTTGCTTTTGTACGCACGCTAGCGTCGCCACAAATTGAGATAAGAACTTGAAATTTGGAACAAAGGTTCCTCTTGTGGTGGTTACGAAACCTATTGAATGGCGATTTGATCGTATTATTAGTTTTCCAGATTTAATTTTTTTTTATTTTCACAGTTTTTATTTTATTTCTTGATAATTATTCCACCGGTTTTGTAGGTTTTTTTTCAAAATGTGTGGCTTGATGAGATCTATGACATAGTTGAAAAATATTGAGTCAATTAGTTCAGGTGATGTGAGATATCCATATTTTTTACCTTTTGACTTTGGTTTTACTTTTTGTGTTTGCTCGCACTCCAGCGTCCGCAAAAATTGTGATCAAAACTTGGAATTTGGAACAAAGGTTCCTTCTGTCACGGCCAAGAACCCTCTTGAATGGCGATTCAATCATTAATTTTCTAGATTTTATTTTTTTCATTTTTACGGTTTTTTCATTACTTCATTTCTCAAAACGATTTTTTTCCAACATATGAGCCTTAACTAGATTTATGAGCTGGTTCAACAACACTGAGACAATTACTTTGGGTAATATGCGATATTCCTGTTGTTGCTTCCGTTCGCCTGGGAAAAATTTTTTCAATGCTGGAACGTTCTCATTTTGTATGCAATCGAACTATTCGGAAGCTTACCACCAATGAAATTGGGGGAAATAAAAAAAAGGGTGACATATTTCGCAAATTCGAATGGGGGGACCCGAGGATTGCCTGCTTGTTTTTAGAATTTAATGATAGAAACTTCTACTTGGGCTCATTCTACGCAGAATCATTTGATAGAAATTGATAGACAATTGGCCGAAGTCTATCAATTCGATAAACTAACGTAAAGTAAGAAAAAACTAATGAGGATCATGACGCTGCGGCGGCGAATCGAATCAGAGCGGCAGGGAAGGGGGGCGGGGTGATCTCCCATCGCTGGCTGCAAAGAGGATAGACTAAAGTAGAGCTGGAGGCTCAGATCTCCGGAATTGCTTGACGCCACACCCCCTGGATCATTTTTGCGTCTTGAGAGAAGAGTATAATTATGACATTGAATAGATGCGAGTATGTTGCGGAAAAATCTTTGATTAGTAATTTACATGCTTTCTCTGACATCAAACCTAAAAGTCGAATTATTATTTCAACTACTCCCTATGAAGTTTCACTTCCATCACGTGTTTGCATGACACACCATATTTTTTTAATACCCGAACATTTCCATCTTGTGCGCAATCGGACCATTCGGAAGCTTACCGCCAATGAAATTGGGGGAAATAAAAAAAATGGTGGCATATTTGACATATTCGATTGGGGGCCTCGAAGACCGCTTGCTTGTTTTTATTTCCACTAATTTCATTAATGGTAAGCTTGCGAATGGCCCGACTGAACACAAAATGAAAATGTTCCAGTATTGGAAAGCTTTCTTCGCTTTCGCCGTCACAAACCACCATTTTCTCTTTTGTTCACATACACGAACGGGTGGACACATGCATATGGGCGATTCCATCCCTACTCCACCAACATTTTCAAAGTTCACCTTCGATTTTTTTGAAAATTTTATATCTAGTAATCTTTACAATATATATAATTTTTTTATTGCCCCATTGGCAATATATAAATTTGTCAAAATTCGATTTTTGAAAAGTCCATCCTTTTTAAAAATATTGATAACTTTGCAACGAATGAACGGAGTTTCATGTTTTTGAAGTGAAACTTCTTATGGGAGGGTTTTGAAATCTCGATCGGCAACCTTTTTGGTGACGCTCGCTCTAACGTAGTAAGTAAGAGTGAGAGGCCTCCGGGAATCGAGCGAGAGTGAGAGGCCTTCGTGTATCGTGCGAGAATGAGACGGAAGACTTTCTGTCTTTCATGTCATTCTCTGCGTTCAGGCGGCGTCGCGATCGCGGAAAACAGCTGTTGGTTTCTAACACAGTGATCACAAGCAACGTATTTTGTTTTTGTGCGTGTCTTCATTACTTAAATCGAGAGTTTTGTGCAAATATGCCGAAGTCGGGTGCAGAAAGGACAAAAACGTGGCGGGAGAAAAAACGGGCGAGTGAAGGAATTGATCAGAATAGAAAACGGAAAAAAAGTAGAACTGAAATTGAACGAGATAGCAGGGAACGGAGGCAAACACGTGCTAACCTCTTACGTGACAGTGTGGACGATAGTGTAAATAATCCAGACAATGAACTATTAGCAACGACTTCGACTCATCCTCCTCCTGATTGTGATGTACATAGTGGTGATCGATTACAATATTCAGACTTTAATGAGTTTAAAACTGCACATAAGAACTTTCACCGTGATTTTATAAATAATTTATTCGGTTTTACGTGTGGTGTATGTGATAGATTATGGTTTAAAAATGACTTGAAGACTCTATCCGTTGAAAATGAAATTCGTATTCAACAAAAATTTCCAGAATTCAGAAGTAAGAATGAGCTGGCATGCACCAGCTGTCGCCAGGCTTTGAGGAGAGACAAAATTCCAACATTGTCGAAATTGAATGGCTTTGTATATCCCCCGATCCCTCCACATCTTCCGAAGTTAGATTTAGTGTCCGAGAGACTCATGTCTCCTAGAATTCCATTTATGCAAATTCGCAGATTGCGTCATGTGCATGGACAATTTGGAATTTTGGGGCAGGTGATCAATGTTCCAGTGGATGTCAATACAATGGTCAATCACTTGCCCAGGAACATTGACGACGATCACTGTGTTTACGTTCATATCAAGAGGAAAAAAATTCATCGATCAAGCTACTTGACAGGTTTAATAAACAAAAGAAATATTAAAATATGGCTAAGATGCTTAGTACCGAGTCCATTGTATCAACTGTACGACATCACAGTTGATGAATGTTTTTTTAATGAGGATTGTGTCGTTCATCAGATACCTATAGATGAACTGAGTGAAGACATCCCCATGGAGGAGAGCCTGTTCGCTCAGCAACACACATTACTCTGGAATGACGATAAATATTTGAGGATTGCTCCTGGAGAAATGAATGTCCCTCACAGTCTATTATTTGATGAGCATGCAGAAGAGTTATCTTTCCCTACTATCTATCTCGAACAATTCCGGCGCTTTAGCGAAGATCTCAATGTGACTCCATTCATGATGGCTACCAGTGAGCTAAGGAGATCTGATCGACCTGGGGTTACACCTCATCATTTACTCTATATGGCAATGAAAATTATGAGGTTTAGAGTCCGTGACAGTCTATCCATTGCTTTTAAACACGTAGGTAAAGACACAAAAATTACACGTGAACAAATTCAATCAGAGGAGTATATAAATCATTGTATAGAAAGCAACTTGGCTTTTCTACGTTGTATCCCTAACTCGACTTGGTATTGGGCTGAAAGAAAGAGAGACTTATTCGCAATGATCAGACACCTCGGAAAACCCACGTTATTCCTAACTATGAGTGCTAATGAAGTTGGTTGGCCCTCATTATTACAATTATTATATAAATTGAAGAATAATGGAGCAGAAATTACAGAACAAGATGTTCGGGAAGTCCATTATATTGAAAAGAGCACACTCATCAATGAAGATGCTGTAACATGTGCCATCTATTTTAATAAGCTCATCAATGTTATAATGAACATACTTCAGTCCAAAAAGTCTTCTCCCTTCGGGAAATATCGTGTTGTCCATTATTTTAAAAGAATGGAATTCCAGCATCGTGGGAGCCCCCATGCACACATTCTGCTATGGCTTGAGAATGCTCCAGCGGATCCACTACGTGCTGACCGACTAAAAGCTATTGAACTAGTTGATACATTGATATCAGTGGCCACTTCAGAATCGTCGGGGAACATCAAACTACAGACACATAAGCACACGTTCACATGTTACAAAAAAATAGCTGCGAACGCTCATCAAAAATGCAGATTTAAAGCTCCATTCATGCCATCCAGATACACAACTATACTGACACCAATGCAGAAAGAAGAACCAGGATTCCACACGTATAAACAACATTACAACACGATAAGAACAAACTTAGAGAACAATGACCATGCTGATATTGATAGTTTCTATCGGGGAAATGGAATACTATCAGATGATTACTACATGAATGTGCTTTGTGCTGGCATCAATCGTCCCAGAGTATTTCTTAAACGTCAACCCATGGAAAAGTGGCATAATCCATTCAACCCATTCATTTGCAATATTTTGAAATCAAACATGGATGTGCAATTTATCACCGAAGAATACTCATGTGCTGCATACGTAGTGGAATACGTCAATAAAACGAACCGTGGAATTAGCAATCTCCAACGTAACATCACTCAAATAATGGATGAACATCCAGAGTTCGATATTGTCGACATTACTAGGAAAATGAGCGTTGACATGCTAAATACTGTCGAAATTACCAGTCAGGAAGCTGCATGGTAACTTCTGCGTGAACCGATGTCAAAGTCTTCTTCAGTTGTTACCTATATTTCAACAATATGGCCGATCGAAAGACAAAGAATTCCAAAAACTCATAAAGAACTCAATGAAATGGATGCTGATGATGATGCAACAAACATATGGAAAGACAATTGGTTTGACAAGTACGAAAAGAGACCTGAAGAGCTAGAAGATGTCAATTTGGCCCAGTTTGTTGCTCATTACACACTGAATAATCAGGGGAATTGGACACGAAGGAAAGAACCTCGGATTATTCGGTACAGAAACTACGACATGGCTGATGATTTCAATGAATACAAACGGGAAATGGTGACTTTGTATATTCCATTCCGAGACGAAGAAATTCTTGCAGAAACGAAATTCATACAGATTTACGACGACAACGAAATATTGATTTTGGAGCGACATAAAGAATTCTCATCGAATTTAGATATCCAGAAAACCATCGAGATATGCCGAGAGTTGTGTCATGAAGATGAATTAAATCAAGATGATGATGCTGAAGGCGACAACGTAGGTCGCCTTTTTCCTGAAGCAAATCCTTTTCAAGAATTGTATAACGCTAACCACATAATGAACGACGATCTGCGGTTAGCAACACTAAACAAACTGGGTGCTATCGCAAAGAAGAGGGATAATTTAATGTCTAATGAACAATTTTATGAACTAATGACAATGGCCAATCAGAGGCAGAAAGGACTCCTGATGCATGTGATTGCTAATCTCCTCTCATCAAACCGATCACCACTCCAAGTTTTCTTCACTGGGCCAGCAGGATGTGGGAAGGCATTCCTCATTAGACTCCTCATGGAAATTTACAACCGCTTCACAGATAATGATGGCTTTTACAATGCTTACATCGCATGTGCATCAACAGGAAAGGCTGCAATAGCAATTGATGGTACGACAATCCACACTGCATTGAAAATATCCCTTTCCAAACTATTACCATTATCAATTGAAGTGGCTCAACAGTACAGAATGCTCTTCAAATACGTCCAAGTTATACTCATCGATGAGGTCAGTATGGTAGGAGCGGAATTGCTGTCTCAAATTGACGCACGGTTAAAACAAATAACAGGAAATTTCCAAGATAATTTTGGAGGAATGGATATCATTTTCATAGGTGATTTGCGTCAGTTACCTCCAGTGCGTGCTACACCCATCTATCAAGCAACAAAACGACGCATAGCAGCACCAACACTTTGGCGTGACTTGAAGTTCTATGAATTGGATAAAGTCATGAGACAAGCGAATGCTGATTTCTCCTCTTTATTAACTAAAATTGGAAATGGCGAAGAATTGGATCAAGAACAGATACACCTAATCGAATCTCGTTTTTATACAAGAGAGGAAGCAGATCGTCTTTGTCGACATGGAATTCGGCTATATTTGACAAATAATGCTGTAAACGAATACAATTTGACAATTCTTAATTCTGCAGAGAATAAAACAGTCTCAATAGCTACTGATGTATTCACCGGCTGCCATAATGCTGAGCAACAATCATTTGTACGACAAAAATTGCATAAAAAAACGGTAATAGACACTGGAGGTCTGCCCTACGAGATAATACTGGTGTTAGATAAATGGTATATAATAACAACCAATCTGGATGTTTCGGATGGTTTAGCAAACGGCGCAGTTGGTAAACTAGTTCATATCGAAACTGATGAGGCAGGGGCAGTAACTCGTGTGTGGCTGGAATTTCCAGATTCACCAAAGACGGGGCAGAAGATCCGGAGAAAAGCTGCTGCGTTCATCCAAGCAAACAACATCAGCCACACGGCAGTTCCCATTGCACGAAGAACTTCTACGATATATATGAACAATAATAAAACGATTTTCGTCAAAGGAAATCATCTGCCATTGGTATCAGCGTGTGCTATTACTATCCACAAGTCTCAAGGTGGTACGTTTAATCAAATCGTCGATGAATACGAAAAGACACATTCACAACAACTCCTTTACGTAGCCTTGTCCCGTGTCACAAGTATACAGGGATTGTACATCGTTGCGAAGGATGGAAAGAACAAATTTTATCATGGACGGAAAAAAGCTCAATCAATGGACAAGCTACAATCAGAATTTAGCAGATTATCAACAAATCCATTGATAACTTTGACAGACATTCTCCGAGAGTTCATCAGCAGACCAGGCTTATCAATAACAACCCACAATTTCCAAAGCTTAGGAGCTCATAGGGGAGATTTCAATGATCCGGTGATTCTACGGTCTAATATATTGATACTTTCAGAGACGTGGACGGAAAACGATCAAGAAATTGATGTTCCCAATTTTAATTGTGTCGTACAGTTCAAAAGACATAATGTGAGAGCAGGGGGTGTCGCAATACTTTGCAATACTGCTCATGGAACGAACATCATGACACCCAATATGGACCTGAACTTGAAACAACTAGAATCGCTTTCAATTGGGTTGTCATCTGTTGGAGAAATGTGTGCAGCTGAATATTGCAAAGAAAGCGGACAGCGGATTATGCTTATAGCACTCTATATTTGACCAAATCAGAAGATGGCGAAAATAATAGAGTTTATTCATCTTCACTTGCTGCCGTATACTCCAGTGGGGGCTGCAGAAGTTGGAGTAGAGCTGGACAAAATACCTATGATTCTAGGTGGAGATTTTAATGTTAATTTTGCTTTACAGGAGCCATTAATTCAGTTCTTGCAACAGAAATTGTCATTGGAAATGAACAATTCACCAATTGAATCGACTACACGCCATGGTACCACGATCGATGCAGTTTTCTCACGTTACATCGAAAATTTGGAGTCAAGAGTCTTCATTACCTATTTTAGTTACCACAAACCTATCATTTCGTTCATGAAGAGTCTACCAGAGAATGAAGGTGAAGCTGATTGAGATTTAATTCATCATATTCATACTAATATTATTGTATCTTGAAAAAAGTATAATTATTATGATGAATAAATTAATATTTACTATCAAGAAGTGTTTGACACGTGATTAAAATGATTCCTCTCCTTCTAAACATAGAAAATTAAATAATCCCTGCCGATCCAATCATTCAGTTTCACTTCTATCGCGTGTCTTCATGACACACCATTTTTTTTAACTTCCCGATCGGGAAGTTATTCTAATCACCCCGAAATCGAACTGTTTCAGTTCGACCTGTAACTGGTGTATTAAGGGTACCAAAATGATCCCCGAAAAATTCTAAGTCAATGTATGTGTGTGTGTGTGTATGTTTGTTTGCATGTGCCCTAAAGTTTGGTCAACGATTTCTCACGAATGGGTACCCCAATCGAAGCCATCATGCCTCATAAGCTAGCAAGGCCAAAGGAGCGAAACCAAATTTGGTCAATTGCTTTGTAATCTCTTAGTTTTTCGTGATTTTTTTTCGAACATTTTAAATTTTTCTTATCATTTTTTTTTGTTTTTTAGGGCTTTGCCAAGATTGTAACAAGGTGGCAAGGCCACCAGAAAAAAGCTTGTATTATTGTTTTTTAATATATGTACGGGTTTCGCAAAGTCGGGTATGCTCCGCTGCAGTTTGCAAAACTCAAACATATTGAAAAAAATTAATTAACAGTCTATATGTTATGAATCATAATTAAGCTCTGAAGTATACCATAAGCATTCAAAAATACGAAATCATCATAACTCGACCTCCCCGAGTTTGCAAAAGTCCCGAACCCCATCCAAAATATAATTAATATGACTTAATTAATTAATTAATTAAGCGCGTGCATGGCCAGTACTACAGCGGCCATCTTGGTCCGAAAAAAATTCTGTCAATCAGGGGATAGGTTCAGAGCATCGCTCCAGACTTTGCAGAAGTCGAAAAACTAATGCCAAGAATAATCAACTTTACTCAATTAGTTAATTAATTAGACGCGTGCATGGCCAGTGCTTCAGCGGCCATTTTGGTCCGAAAAAAATTCTGTAAATGGGAACATCGCCTCAGCTCGTCCTTCTAAACTTTGCAATAGTCCGAAAAACCCATCGCAATAATAATTAACATGACTTAATTAATTAGGCGCGTGTACGGCCAGTACTCCAGCGGCCATTTTGGTCCGAGAAAAATTCTGTCAATCAGGGGATAGGTTCAGAGCATCGCTCCAAACTTTGCAAAAGTCCCAAAGCTCATCCCAAGGATAATTACCGTGACTTAATTAATTAATTAATTAGAGGCGTGCATAGCCAGGACTCCAGCGGCCATCTTGGTCCGAGAAAAATTCTGTAAATGAGGATATAGCCTCAGCTCGTCCTTCTAGACTTTGCAATAGTCCGAAAAACCCATCGCAAGAATAATTGACATGAGTCAATTAGTTAATTAATTAGGCGCGTGCGTGACCAGTACTCCAGTGGCCATCTCGATCCGACACAAATTCTGTGAATCAGGGGATAGGTTCAGGGCATCGCCCCAGACTTTGCAAAAGTCACAAAACCCATGCCAAGAATAATCAACTTTACTCAATTAGTTAAGCAATTAGGCGCGTGCATGGCCAGTGCTCCAGCGGCCAACTTGGTCTGAAAAAAATTTTATAAATGAGGATATAGCCTCAGCTCATCCTTCCAGACTTTGCAATAGTCCGAAAAACCCATCGCAAGAATAATTAACATGAGTTAATTAATGAGGCGCGGGTATGGTCAGGACTCCAGCGGCCATCTTGGTCCGAAAAAAATTCTGTAAATGAGAATATAGACTCAGCTCGTCCTTCCAGACATTGCAAAAGTCCCAAAACGCATCCTAAATGTCATCAACACATAATCACACATATAATTAGTTAATTAATTAATGGCGTGCACGGCAGGCACTCCAGGGGCCATCTTGAGCCGTCAAGGGAAGGATGAGCTGAGGCTCTGCCCTGACTTGGAGAGATTTTTGCAGGTCAAAATGAGCGCTGGAGTACTGGCCATACACGCGCCTAATTCATTATCTAATTGACTCATGTTAAATATTCTGAAGATGGGTTCCGGGACTATTGCAAAGTCTGGAACGACGAGCTGAGGCTATGTCCTCATTTACAGAATTTTTTTCGGACTAAGATGGCCGCTGGAGTACCAGCCATACACGCGCTTAATTAATTATTTACTTAAGTCATGTTAATTCCATTTCGGATGTGGTTCGGTAAACTCAAGGAGTTTTTTTTACAAACTCGGGGAGTTTGTAAAACTTTTGTAAACTCATATTTTTGAATGCTTATGGTATGCTTCAGACCGGAATTAAGGTTCATAACATATAGATTGTTAATTAATTTTTTTTTCAATATCTTTGAGTTTTGCAAACTGCAGCATGGCATACCCGACTTTGCAAAACCCCTAAATGTATTAAAAAACAATAATACACCTTTTTTCTGGTGGCCTTGTCAGCTTGTTAAAATCTTGGCAAAGCCCTAAGAACCAAAAAAAAAATGATAAAAATTTTTTTAAATTTTCGAGAAAAAAATCACGAAAAACTAAGAGATTACAATGCAATTGACGAAATTTGGTTTCGCTACTTTGGCCTTGCCAGCTTATGAGGCCTGAAGCCATCGAGGTCTCAATCCACGCGTCTTCATGTAACTCAGCCGTGATTAGTTTTTGATGGATATTAGTTCGGAATGTATATTGCTATTAACAATTTCAATTCTGCATAACGCTATATCTCGTAAACGGTTAGAGTTAGGGCAAAAATTTGTGAACATAAGTTAGTTCTCATCCAAAGAGCCACATTTAATATTTGTTGACTTTTTCTCATAATGTGCATAATTAAGGTGGTAGAGCCGTTAAAAAAAAATTATTCATGTAATGAGTGCATGAATGGAGACTAGATGGCGGCGGCGATTGCAAAAATTGGTCTCTACAAGTATATATGGACCAACTCAGAATAGAATTCGTGTATCTGATTTTTGTGTATCAATGCTGCCGGGAACGTGAAGTCGAGTGAAACCGGAGATACGGACTTATTGCACTGCTTCAACGTAGTTGTTACATATTCGTGGCTAATACTTCAATGAGACTCAAAAGCGTCAATGAGAAGTAAATGGCCTTCACGTGGGAAGGGAGTTATCTCTTGAATATGAAAAAAATCACAAACGGCTGCGACATATAGAGATATGAAAAAAAATTTTAGTAAATACTCAAGCGAGAAGTCTCGTAAATTTTTGGAACAGACATGATCGAGACAAAACTCGAGTTACCAAATCGGGAAGTTTGTATTGTGTCCTTAGTGAGGGCACAAATACATTCCACCTACTAGTTCACAATTCTTGTTTTTAAATGTGGTTAAGAATGGTGTTATAAAGTTGGATGTTGATTCTCTGAGTTTTGTAGGGTGGATAGACGGGGATAAATAAAGGAGCTGGGAAGTGTGGAAACAAATTCCAATTAAATACGTGAATTAAGCCGCAAGGCTAAGCGTTAATATATTGGGATAAATCCCTTGTCTAATTCATTTACACTTTATACAAAGCTGAACGGTGGTTGTATTCGGTGAATTAAACAAGGCAATTGTCTGGTGAAATACGGTGGGGTACGGTTTGTGTCGCGTTAGTGATCTGTTAAATGCCGACGATCGCGAAATAATCATGTGTATCGGTGAATTTACCTTGGTCGACTTTAATAATCGACGAGACCTTTCGCGCGCGCCTTGTAAACTGCCCCATATATGAGCCGTTGGACCTATTATAAATATCTCGATATTATCAATATACGTTGGATTGAACTCAGGTAATCACGCTCATGACGGTGAAAAGAAAAACGCGTGCAGAGCAAGTCAAATTTTCGAAAACATGGAAATTTAATCTCGAATGAATTAATTAGGTCGAGTTAACGCATTTTGTGACCGGATTTGAATATTCCCGTTTGACGACGCGCCCACGCAACATCGACCCCACGTGAAAAACACAAAAAAAAGGGACGCCACGATAACCAAACGCTCAGGTAGGCTTTTTTTGGAAAAATTTGGAATTTTAAAAGGGGCGAAATTTGAGTTGCGAACACGCGGCGCGAGTTCCGAAAATGTGCAGATCAGTTTTTTTTAGTTTTTTTTTATGTGTGGAGTAATTATGGGGAGTTAGCCCGAACAAAAGAGGAAAATATTCGCTTTGCAAGTGTGATTACGTCGTTCCGTTGGAATGTGTTGTTCGCCCCAAATTCCGGGAAATTTGGGTGCGAAAAGAAACGGATCGATAATCACGTCATACAATAGGACGGAAAGTGATTGCTCGCAACTATAAATTTACTGTAGATATAATAGAAGATTAAAATTATTTGGGTTTGGGGAATTTTTGTTGGAAAATTATATTATCTCGACCGGAAAGTCGAAAAATTAGTTAGAGTATTAATAGACACGTTTTTTTTGTGAAATTACATTATTTCAACCGGAAAGTCGAAAAACTATCTATGCGATGCTTTTCCTGTAAAATTATGTTATATCGACCGGAAAGTCGAAAAACTAATTAGGTCATTAATCGCCTTTTTTTTTTGTTGGGAAATTACATTCTCTCCACCGGAACGTCGAAAAACTAATTTTGAGTATTAATGGAAAGTTTTTGTCGTCGTAAAAATTATGTGCTCTCGACCGCAATGTCAATAAAATAATTTCGAGTTCTTGCGTGAGACTTTTGTTTAATTTCGAGTCTTTGAGTGAGGCTTTTGTTTTATTATAACATCATAGTCTCGACCGAAATGTCGATAAACTATCTTCGCTATTGAGTGTTCTTTTTTGTGTGTTAGATCATTATGTCATTTGGTTCATCATTGGATTTTTTTTGCTCGTTACAAGGTTATGAAACTTCGACCGGGAAGTCGAAAAACTATTTTGCGGAAAATTAACATCTTTTTTTTTGTTTATTGTGAAATTGTATTATCTCGACCGCAAAGTCGATAAACTATCGGTCTCGGTTGATTGAAAATTCAGTGAATTAATAAGATTTACCGATTTTGTTGGGATTTAGAATAGTTATAAGGTCTCGACCGCAAAGTCGGTAAACTATCGCCTTATGTGCGGTTCTGATTTTGTTTTTTTTTAGTGTCGCTTTTATGTGTTACGGGAAGAAAAGTTTCGACCGCGATGTCGATAAACTAGTAGTTTTAAGTTCGATCGCGATTCTAGATTGAATTAGTTTTTTTGGGTTGGATTCGACCTGATTTTATGGGATATCACGTGAGTTTCGTGTACTTCAACTAATTGGAATCTAAAGTTTTGAGTTGTATATTTTGCCGAGAAGTAAATACAGAGTTTTGAAAACTTAGCTTTCTGAGTTATGGTTTAGTTAGACGTTTTTTTTTCTGAGACCAATTATTCCCTAACATCTCGACCCACCCCCATCTACCATAAACCCCTCCTGAGCAGCGCGGGACATACCGCTTCCTTTCCCTTAGGTTTAGTTTAGTTGAGTTAAGTTAAGTATTCGAGATAAGTCGAGTATGCGGTTACGGTAAGTAACGTTAACTCCTTTTCCGTTTTAATTTTGGTATTTTGAGAATTTGCGTTTAGAGAAATTTCGCGTTTTGAGGATTTTGCATTAAGTTAGAAACTCTCGCGTTGTTGGTTCGGTGTACAAACCAACTGGCGCCCAATTTTTAAGTTTAGGTTAAGTAAGTTTTTTTAGTATTTTGTTTGTTACTAAGGGAAAGCGACGCGAAGGTGGATGATGTTTTGCTCAGGCAAACTATCACGTCACAAATGGCGCCCAACGTGGGGCGCCGAATAATTGGTCTCTGTTATCTTTGGGTTATTCGGCTTCGTTAGTTTTGAGTCTATTAGATTTTTTTAAATTTTGATCCCATTCTTTTCTGTCGACCGAAACTACTATCATTCTTCTGCCTGTAAGAATTGAAAATTCAACCGAAACGTCGGTAAACTACTATCGTTCTTCTCTCTTTGAGAATTGACAATTCGACCGAAAACGTCGGTAAACTAAAAACCACCCTCTGCATTGCATGCATCGAATTTCGACCTAAAACGTCGGTAAACTAAAAACTTTCGAGATAAATTCTTGTGGACTGGAAAGTTATTAAAATAATTCTCGTCTTCGTACGAAGGAATTTTCGACCGAAAACTCGGTCACGAAAATATCTCATTGATGGGTTTTCAACAAAGGGAGATATTATTTTCGATCGAAATAGTCGATAAACTAAAAATAGCTCGATTCATTTCGAAAATCATAGGCTGACCTCATCGTCTCCTATTGTGTTCGTCCGGTGACATCACCCGGGGCGATCGTCCGAATTCCTTTCGGATCAGATCATTCCTCGGAAGCCGTAATTCCATTTTTCGCTGGATAGTGGTTTACCTCTTGTGCGGGAGCTGGTGGGGGAACAGTACTTCCCCTCGCCTCCCAGAATGTCGGTGATGGTTACGATAAAACCGGCGTCCGCCATTACCACGTTCTCATTCACCGTTGATTCCTGGAGCTCTGTACACCGATCCCTAGCTCCAATAACGTTGACGCTCCGACATTTTAATATGGTGCATTCTCTTTCTTTCTTTTTTGTTCAATTCAGTCTCATTTAATTTTATTATTTTATTTTATTATTTCCTTTCATTTTTTTTCATTCCCTTTTATTTCATTTTATCCCTTTTCTATTCTTTTTTTCCTTCTCTCTTCATCATTTCCTTCCTCTCGCTCTCAGCAGTTTTATCGCTCGTGTTGCATTAATTGATTTAATCCAACATGAGTGACTCAGGTCGAGAAGGACCCGTAATCCGTAGTCATACGGACCCTCGTAGTACAGAGGATACCGCGACACAGGAGGAACCTCCTATGGACCCTCGCAGGGAACATGCGGTCCCACGGGACGAGCAGTTCGCTCACCCCGGAGTATTTGCCGGGGTATGATATGATATGATATGATATGATATGATATATAATTTTATTGGTTGGAATATTAACCAAAGTGTACAGAGTAGACAGGGTAAAAGATAGAAGTAAAGAGAAAAGAAAAACAAAATAGAAGAATGTAATAATAGAATAATAACACGAACATGAGTATAATTACGGAGTTATTCGAGCTGGTGAAGCCAGTCTCGCCATTGAAATTTGAAGGATGCCGCAGAGGAGGCACTACGTATAGGGGCCGGGATGCGATTCCAGGTCTCCGAGCCAGTTACAGCTATTGCAGCCCGATAAGCATCAGTCCTGAAATTTGGGACCTGCAGGGCTTGCTGAGCAAGATACTGACGCAGTGGTCTAGTTGAGATGTAGGTGGAGAAGAGCTCGGAGAGAAGAGCAGGGAGGCCAGTGCTCATCACTTGGAACATGACTCTGCCAATGGCCGACATACGATAGCCCTTAACGTCCAGCCAACCAAGCCTTCGCCTGGCCTCAGAAACAGAGGCGTCCCAGGGAAGACCAGTCACATAGCGTGCAGCACGGTTGATAAGTCGCTGGAGCTGTTGATCACGTACAGAACCAGTGCCTTGCGTAATCGAGAGGCAATAGAGGACATGTGGAAGGACAAGAGCCTCAACAAGTAGTTTGCGAAGAGGCTCCTCCGTGTAACTTCGAAGGCTGTATAGCTGGAAGAATACAGAGTTCACTTTAGAGGTCACGTGAGAGATGTGGTCAGCGAAAGTGAGGCTCCTGTCGACATGCATCCCGAGGTTCCTGACATTGTTGACCAACTCAATTTGGACACCATTACAGAGGAGATCCGGTAGAGAAGCTTCATCGATGCCATTAACACATCTCTTAGCTCCGAGAATTATGGCTTTGGTCTTGTTAGCATTGAGTTGGAGGCCATTAGCTGCATCCCAACAGTGGATGCGAGAGATGTCAGCATTGAGTCGTCGAATGTTATCACAGAGGTCACAGGCAGCACAGCTCAGGTAAATCTGAAGATCATCGGTATACAGGAGGCGTCGTGCTTCACGGACACAAAGTCCAATATCATTAATGAAGAGGGAGAAGAGCAGCGGCCCTAAAATAGAGCCCTGCGGAACCCCTGCATTAGTCTCAAGAGAAGACGAGAGTCCACTTTCGCCAATCACCACCTGCATCCGTCCAGTGAGGTACGAGCGTAGCCAAGACACAGTGCAGTCCGATAAACCAAGCTCAAGTAGTTTTGTGAGAAGAATTGAATGAGAGACCGTGTCAAAGGCCTTCGAAAAATCGAAAAGAACAAGCACCGTAACTTTACGTTCATCCATGGACCTCCTCACATCATTAGTCAGCCTCAAGAGACCCGTCTCAGTGCTGTGCCCCGCTCTGAATCCGCAGTGCCGTGGATCTAACAAATTCCATTCGCATATGTAGTCAGTCAATTGATTATGAGCCAATCGCTCCCTAACGTTAGCCAAGAAAGGAAGTAAAGCGATGGGGCGGTAATCAGCAGGAGACTTAGGATTTCTGGTTTTTGCCACCGGAACGATGATTGATTTCTTCCAAACTGAAGGGAACACACTATCCTCAAACGAACCTATTAGCCAGGGCGACGAGGTAATCCAGGATTGAAGGAAGTGTGTTGCGAATCATCGTGCGAGTTATGCCATCAGCTCCCTTTACGTTTGATTTGAATGAGCATACTGCTTTCAGATACTCCTCTCGACTGACCTGTTTAAAAGTAAAGGCAGGCGCCAGTGACGTTCTAGGTGAGAGTGCTGATGGTGGGTGGCAATATGGAAAGCCCAATGGAATTGTGGAGACAGCCGCAAAATGAGCATTGAGGAGATCTGCAGACACGACTGCATGAGGACGGGAGCCCGGAACTAGTGCAAGGTTGCGAAGTTCCTTCCACATTGCTGCCGACGATAAGCCGGCCAATCTCGTATAGTAATATTTTGAGCGGGCAACAGCCATCACAGAGTGATGAAGGCGACGAGCACGTCGGAAGTCAGTTAGCCTTTCAGAGCTTCTCCTACGAGTAAACCTGCGATACAAGTACTCAACATACTGGGCAGAGAGTCTTAGGTCTTTAGACATCCAAGGTGCATACTGCGCAGAGTTGACTACAATTAATCGTTCAGGGGCATGGCGATCGACTAGGCTAAGAAAAGTGCTCGTAAAATTCATCATCTGATGATCAAGGTCGGATGAACTGGAATCTAGGAGATGCTGGAACGTCTGTTGAAAATCCGCCACTGCTGATGGCTTCAGCAGATGAGCCAGTTTCCTTGTGCGCACCCAGGAAGCATGCGGCTTGAGCCCAACCACTGCAAGTGATACTGAGATAAGGTGGTGACCTGCTGCAAGAGGATCCACCGTGGTGAACCAGTTGGTGGCAGTGTCATTGGCATGAATAAGACATAGGTCAAGCCAGGTCGATGATGTAAGGGTTGAGTGCGTGACTCCATGGTTAACTAAACTAAGAGATAGTACATCCATTAGTGTACGCACATAGTTGGCATCAGTATTCTTTCTTGTGGCAAGTTGATCAGCATTGAAGTCACCCATGATGAGCTTATGGCTGGAACCATCCATAGCATTCCCAAGCATCTCAGCAAAGTCAACAGGTGCTAGGAAGGAAGCATGGGGTGGCCGATAAACTGCTGCGATGAAGATTCGAGTATTCGTTCCGAACTCGACTTCACAGAAGAGATACTCTACATGCCCGGACGACCAGTCCATACAGTCGCGGATGCAGAGATGAGTGACGCCTTGACAGAATTATGAAAATAGATGGCCACACCTCCCCCTTGATTATTCCGATCATGTCGAATCAGGCTATAGGAGGATATATTCAATATAGACGAGGGGACTTGCGGAGAAAGATGCGACTCAGTGATCACTATTGCATGATAAGTGAAAGTAACAGAAGCCAGGAAGGACTTGATAGTGTCTAGATGACATCGGAGAGAGGTGACATTCAGGCAACAGGCATTGAACTTGGAAGTAGGCTGCGCAGGATGGGAGGAATCACGTGGGAGGAGAGGCATAGGTAACGGGGGGGGGGGGGGGGGGGGGGAACGCAGGATGAAGAGACAGGAGGTAGCGAAGGGTTTGTGAAAAAAGATGATGAGGGAAGTCAGGAAGGTGAAGGAGCAGTATGAAGAGCGAGAATCCTCTCAAGATCACTGGAGGAGTTGATGGTGAACACAATATCGCCCTCAACGAGTTTGGCGAAGACCATGTCATGTCTGGCCCAGATGAATCTGAAACCAACTTTCTTCAGAGCATTTTTAGTCAGTACCAGAAGTTTGAAGGTCTTAGCAGGGAGAAGCTCATTGACATTGATGGAAAAATCAGGTTCTTCCCCCAGCGCAGGAGTGGACGCAGGCCCTAGACGGGAGCTGTCTAACGCAGAGTAGAGAAGTTTGCCTCGCGAGCGTTTTGCATCAATTACTGCTCTAAGTACCCTGGGTGTAGAGAGCTGCAGTCCGATAGAGACTCTTCCTCGAGGCTGGGCAGTCAGTGAATTTCCAACAGAGGTCCCAGCAGCACTCTGCTCAACTGCAGTTTTTGGCGGCACGCGCTTTCTCAGAAAACGCACTTTTGAGAACAGCTCAGGATCAAGGTCAGGCAATAGATTGCGTAAGACTGCTAATGCCAAGGGTAACGGGTCATCAAGTCCGTCATGATCCGGGAAGCCAGAAATGCTGAGTTCAACAGGGGCAGCAGGATCTAGTTGCTGAGTGTGGACTCTCTGGAGGCTAGCATCACTAGAGTTTACCGCTGTAATAACCCGTTGAAGTGCAGCTGTGTAAGGGAAAGACTCAGTGGCGGACGAGGAGCTCAGATCACGATTCATCTTAGCAACTAGGTCCACAACAGTTTCTTTGAGTTCCCTGATTTCCTCACGCTGGTCCGCAATATGTATCTCCACATCATCGACACGTTTGACTAGGTCAGGCAATTGATCTAAGGCTGACAGTTTGCTCTTAACTTCACTAAGTTCTACTTGCACAGCATCTATCTTGGTCACTAGGGTATCAAGATGCTCCGTGCGCCGAGTGATAAGTGTAAGAGAGGCTAAGATACCTGCGATAATGGGATCAGGTGGTGCTAACGTCTGTTGTGAAGTAGTGTCGCCTGAAAAAGTAGCAGGAAGGGCAGGCCATGAAAATGCAGTTGTGGGTGCAGTAGACGGACTAGCCGTGTCTATTGTCGACGAATTAGAGCTTGTGGAGCTCGCTGAACCATGCCTGGTACGGATGATCGGTAATGGAGACGACATGCCTTTGCTTGTGTAGCACGGATGACACAGCCTCATCTTCGAGCCATTTTCATTGACAAAAATCTGTGTTTTCATGCAGAGAGGATGAAAGTGCTCATCACAGGCCCTGCAGTGCACAACCTTTGAGCTCCCAGTGCGCCCGCATTTACTGCACGGAATTTTTCCAGGATCAGCCATTCCAGAGCAATTAGCAGGGAAAGGGTAACAGCGGAACCACAGTTACCAGTGCAGGCGGTCGGTAATATAACAAGGTTCAAGCTTAGTAGTAGAGCCTCGCACCAGAGGGCAGCACCGACTCAGATCCCGTCAATTTGCAAGCCACTCAAATATCGGAGGTTAGGAAAAGCCAGCCAAGCAAATTAACGAGTGCTTCAAAGATTATCAACGAACCAGTGAAATTTATATCTCCACAGGGTGGTTGCAAAAAAGCGCATGCAATTTGTCTGAAACAGAAAGCGCCCGTGGGCAGCGATATGCAGCAAGCGAGTTCAAGCAGCGACAGTGTGATTGTAGGTGTAGTTGTACTCACGTGGTAATGATATGTATGTCAACCCTCGGAACAATCTCCAGAGTTTCCGAGTGTAATAGCCGAGGTACTCCCCAAACGTAAAAGGGGTAGACCTCCTAAAGTTAGTGCTCGCTCGGTTGAAATTAATCGGGAAACCCGCGGTGGAACTCGTTCCCATTTAGATGTGGGAATTGGATCGGACTCAGAAGTGTCCAGTAATGGGTCGCGCTCCTCAGCGTATGATCAACCCCTTCGAGGACCTCCCCTGTCCTTCGGACCGGTTACTCGACCACTAGGGTATCAAAGCCCTCCGGTGGCAACCGGCGTGGGTTAGTCCAGATGGCAAGCGCAGCCCTTTGGGTCAGAACCCAATCCTCGTGAACCGCAGCCGTACGGATTTTATGCCAATCACTATCCTCGCCGGAATACGGGAAATCCGTATCACGGTGCGCAGTCACACCCTCGTGATTCCCCTCCAGGACAGTTCCAAGATCCTCACGACTACCGTCGCGGCTATCCGTCGGAAACCCTCGGGAACCCTCCCCGCGAGCAGCGCTCTGCTCAAGGTAGCCCTCGGCGACGTCAGTCAACCGGCCCGAATCTGCGGCGTTCTGCCGCAGCCGAAAGTTTCGACAACCACCCCTCGGACGAGGAGATCGATTATCGGGATACAGGTCCATCTCTTACGCCTGCTGCGCTCTTGAATACCATTCGACGATGGAATATCAAGTTTTCAGGTCGTCCTTACGAGGATGTAGAAAGTTTCATTTCTCGCATCGATGAAGGTAAGGCTTTCGTCAATATGTGTGAGAACCACCTAGTTCGTGCTCTGGCATTCTTGCTTGAGGCTTCAGCTCTCAACTGGTATCGCGGGCATGCTGATCACTTCTCCTCATGGGAAGCCATGAAGGACGCTCTTCGGAATCACTTCGCTGATCCTGATTATCAGCTCGCCTTGCAGGAGGAAATAAGTTGTCGAACCCAAGATGATCGGGAGACTGTACGCGACTACTTCTCCTGCATGCGTGGATACTTCAATCGACTTCGACCCCAGTGGTCGGACGTCGAACAGGTTCGCCAGGCCCATCGGAAGATGTTGCCGGTGTATCAAATCGGTATCCCCCTCGTCGAAGACTTGACAATGGATACTTTGGAAATGGCGGCGATCCGGCAGGAACGGATCTACGCCAGCTCTGCTGAACGTAGACCCCCACCCCGTCCTGAAAACTCCTTATGCCCTAGCTTCGCCTATCCGGCGCCTCGTGTACCAACACGCTCAGGCTTTGGACCACGCTTCTCTACCCGTGCTGTTCACTTCGAAGAGACGGAAGATGGCTGGTCCGCCGAAGAACCTTCCCCGGAGGAAGACTCGGATGTCATTGAACATCTGGATGCGACTTTCGTGCCGCGATCTCGACCTAGTACGCCTCGGATAACCCACCCTAGTCCAGCATCACCTCTCGCCTGGCGAGCAGCTCTGAGACCTAACCTTGCTCGTCGTCAAGGCCACACCCGTCGCGGGACGACTCCGCGTTCATCGGGTTCGACTAGGAACCTGGAGCATCAGCCCCCTCAGCTCAGACAAGTCGTCAACCCCTCGGCACCTCCGCAGCCGGCCACCTCGCAAGGCCTCTCTTGCTGGTATTGTGGAAAAGACGGACATCGGCATAGAGATTGCCCTGATTCGCGTAGGCTTTTTTGCTATCGTTGCGGTCGTTCCGGACCAATCACGCGCAACTGCCCGGTTTGCAACCCGGGAAACGCCGGGTGGGGTGCGAGAAATCAGTAACCGCACCCCTCGCAAAATAGCCTCCTCTCCCGGTGCATTCGCCCATCTCGAAGAATACTCTGCCGTGTGAGACAGAACTGTCTCAACCACCTATCTCGGCTATCGCTGCGGGTGAGGACTCGGATCACCTTGACTGCCCGGAGATCCCTCCTGACAGTGAGGTCCTGCAACACATCACCTCGACCGATCCGTGTCGTTCATTTTATGTGGACATCCACATCTCGGGAACCCAAATACGAGCTTTGGTCGATTCAGGAGCTAATCGCTCATTCGCTGGCAGTGCGGCGTTAAAAGTCTTTCAACAAGTTCGGCTACCCATGCTGGAAATACCCCCTCGGCGAGTATGCCTCGCAAGCAACAAATTCGAGGAGGTCACTAATCTCACTCCTTGCTCCGCTGGCCTGGAAGGTCGGTATACTCAGATTGATGCAATTTTGATGCCCAACCTGTCGGAAGACTTTATACTTGGTATGGACTTCTTGATCAATGCCCAAATAGTGATTGACTTCTACGATAAAGCCTGGTTTTATCGTGATGACCCTACGACGCGTTATTCTTTCACTCCGGCCGAAAAATCCTCGCGTATCGTCATGTGCTCCGGGTTGCGCACAATCGATGAATCGCAGGAGAAAATCCTAAAGGATTTCCTCAGCCAGAACCTTCCGCCTTCGGCGACGAAACCTGGGACTACGACCCTGACCTTGCATCACATTGATGTCGGTGATGTGAAAGCTATCCGACAGCGATGCTATCACACCAACCCGGCTATCCGGGAAATCATCTGGAAGGAGGTAGATGAGATGTTGGAAAACGATATCATCACCTCCTCCCAAAGCGAGTGGTCCAGCCCGATCGTTATGGTGAAAAAGCCAAACGGAAAGTATCGTTTTTGCATCGACTTTCGCCGAATCAACGCAATTACCAAGAAGGATGCTTACCCTCTGCCCAACATGTCCGGAATTCTGGACGAGTTACGGCAAGCCAATTATATAACCACCCTCGATTTGAGTCAGGCATATTTTCAAATTTCCCTCGAACCGGATTCTCGCGAGATTACCGCGTTCGTCGTTGAAGGTCGTGGGTTGTTCCACTTCAAGCCCTATGGACTAACTAACGCACCTGCAACCTTTCAACGATTGTTAGACAAATTAATCGGTCAAGAACTGTATCCACAAGTCGGTCTTGGTGCCGTACTGACCCCAGATCATTGATGGTCATGAACGGGTTATCGCGTACGCTAGTCGTGCGTTGTCTTCCGCTGAGCAGAACTATACTGTCGCTGAACTTGAGTGTCTCGCCGTCCTGTGGTCTATTTGTTTCGGTGTTATCTCGAGGCCTACTCTTTCACCGTCATCAGTGATCATGGTAGTCTTCGCTGGTTGCATAACCTCAAGAACCCCACTGGGCGACTTGCTCGATGGGCTTAAAGCCTGTTGGAATACGATTTCGTGAACGTTCATCGTGAGGGTGCGCTGCACCACGTACCGGATGCTCTCACGCGCTCTCCAGGAGGTGGAAGCGCCGAAGCGGAAACAATCGCCTCTCTGTCCACTGACTGTCCCGTCGAGAGTAATGACTCTTGGTATACGAAGCGGGACCGAAATGTACAGCAGGCCCCTGATCTCTTCCCTGACTGGAAGATTGAAGAACGTCGGCTGTATACGCACCGCTCCGCGGACCTCGTCTCTACGGAGATGTGTGACCTCGATGCATGGAAACTCGTACTCCCTCGAGAGTTACGCCACAAGGCCATCGAGGAGTGTCATAGTCTGCCGCAAGCAGGCCACCTCGGTGTAGATAAAACCTACCACCGCGTCTACCTCTCGTACTACTGGCCGAGTATGTTTCGCGATGTCGTTTCATTCGTGACGCACTGCGATACGTGTCAACGATGTAAGGTCGAACAAGCTCCCCCTCGGGGACTGATGGGAAGACGAATCCCTCAAGGTACCTGCGCAGTAGTTGCTGCAGACATCGTAGGGTCTATTAACCCTAGCAGGTCGGGACATTGTTATGTCCTGGTGCTCCGGGACCTCTTCACAAAGTGGATTGAAGTGATCCCTCTTCGGCGTGTTTCCGGAAAAATAATCAGGAAATACTTGGAGGAGGTAATCATCAATAGGTGGGGCCCACCTTGGGTCTTATTCTCCGACAATGGAAGGGAATTCGTCAATAAAGATGTGCAAAGCCTGATGAACCTCGCGGGGATAGAGCATCAGACTACTCCGCCGTACCACCCTCAGGGAAACCCTGTAGAACGAGTTAATCGTACCCTGAAGACGATGATTCGTGCCTTCATGGATGGGGACCACACTATGTGGGATGTCCACCTCGCGGAATTCCGTTTCGCGTATAACACCGCGCATCATTCCGCGTTACAGGCCTCACCCGCCTTCGCGAATTTTGGACGTAAACCTGCCTCCGTGACCTCGCTTCGACGTGAACTCAAAGGTGAAACGGAATTCGTCCCTCTTGAAACTCAGGATTGGATGAGTCGTGTGAAACGCCTCGATATCCTACGTCAGACGTTATCACATGCGCTTACAGAAGCTTCTAACCAGCAAGCGCACTACTACAACTTGAGACGTCGGGCGGCCGAATTTCAAGTTGGTGACCTCGTCTTACGACGCAAACATACCCTCTCGAATGCCGCTAAGCGCATTTCGGCCACTCTCGAACTTCCCTTCGAAGGTCCGTATGTCGTTCACAAGAAGATCTCGCGTGTGCGTTACCAGTTGATAAAGTTACGTGGTAAAGAAGTGGACGAATCTGCGATTGAAGATTTGAAACCCTATTATAAATCTCGACCTACCCAATCGTAGTAGTCGAGCCGGGTACCTCGTAAAACTTCCCAATGGAGATCTCGAGCCAGGTAACTCGTTAAACTACCTAATTTAGCGTTCGAGCTTGGGAACTCGTGAAACTACCTAACCTACGTTTCGAGCTTGGTAACTCGCGAAACTACCTCATACCGCATCGAGCGTGAGACCTCGTTAAAATGCAGCGTCCGCATATCGCTCTAAAATGCATTTCAAGTATTTCGTTGAGTATCAACCGTGAATTTGATGTGGTCAGGTTCAATTCTATGTTTGTCGATTCGCTTTTGCGTCTATTTTGAGTACAGTAGTGAAGTGTCGAGCTAAGTATCTCCTTAAACTACATCGCTAAGGCGTTTTGGTAAAATTTTGAGTAATGACGATAGCACCCTCACGTCCCGAACGTGCCGTTCGACTTAAGATACGTTTTCGTTACGATGTCGATTTTAAGGCAAGCACCAGGTCCTAAACGTGTGCCTGCATTGAGTTTAGAGTAGGGGTATTCTTGAAAAGGTCTGATTGAATTATCAGCGCTCCGATTAGGGGATCTAGTAGCATCAGTGGATCCGGGAGAATCGCGATACCAATTTAAGTTAGGGTCAAGTCCCTTGATAAGGTCTGATCATGTTATCAGCGCTCCGATTAGGGGGATCTAGTTGTCATTAACGGATCTGGGAGATTCAAGGGACGGTTTGCGAAAGTTAGTATAGCGTTTATGGAAAGGTCTGGTGTTGTAATCGGCGCTCCCGTAGGGGATTCTTTTTGGTTAACTTTGATTTTGTTGACGATGCAAGACCGATGGACCTCATCAGCCGGCGGGTCAGTCGGGTTGCCAAGGCTGTTTAAGTTGAGACCCCTCGAGATAACCAGAAGCATCGGGGAGAGTCAGCTATAAAATTTTAAGTTAGAGTAGAGTACGCGTTGAGTAACTTCCGCGACAAATTTAGTATAGGTTACGCGTTGAGTAAAATCCGCAAATAGACTTTAGTTAGCATGTAACACGCGTTGACTCCGCGGCCAAAATTTTAATTAGTATAAGATTGAGTTGATTAGGAGATCGAGATAAAATTCGGCTAGGTTATCAGACCAACCTTTAGCTGTATCCGTCATGGACCTCGAGCTAACTAGCTTGTTAATGTGCTCCTTGTAGCGTTTCGAGTGGACACTTAGTCACTTGTTGATCGTTTCGCTTACTGGTGGGAAGATACCAGTAGTGCTTGCAAGACTTGAAGGTCTTCTGCTTTCGTGCTTTATTGGCTTATGTGTACCTCCGCTTCTGCTTGTACCCCGCCCTAACCACACTTGAACGCTTCTTTCACTGATTCCAGAGAGAGTAGAATGCCACCCGTGGATTCGGACCGGGTTCCGGATTCCGAAGAGAAGATCCGTCTTCCGGAGAAATCAGTGGATCCTCCTCCAGGTGTCCCCACTTGTGGACAAGACCCCTCCGTGAGGTGTGAAGAGTATTAACCCTCGGCCATTTAGTGTAGTTGAACCGTTAGAGCCATTATTCGTCGATAAAACCAGTTGTTTTTTTTTCCATTGGACGGTGCCCAAGAGATTACGTTTTCTTTTTCTTTTTCGTTACGTTCTCTTTTTTTTTCTCTTTCCTCTGCTTTGTGCAGCTCTAACCTATATTTCATTTATGTTTTGGGCTCAATGAATCATCATTACTATGTAATTATACTTCGCTATCACCGTTACTCTAGTTGCTGTACTTTCACCTTATCCACCCTACCCTATGCACGTCCGCTAGTCGCTCGTACCCAATCGAGTGGAGTTCCCCTATGGGAATCATCATCACAACGGAGTCTGTTGCGCTTGATTCATCGTTCAGAGGCCGTAACGGAATGTAAGGAGGGGGGTACGACGGGATTTGAATAATCCCGCCGCGCGACTGCGCACCCCGCTGCTCTGCAGGGCCCGAACGTTATCGCGGCCTAAGTTCATTCGCGGGAGTTCAGTCCCGTTTGACCACGCGCCCACGCCACATCGACCCCACGTGAAAAACACAAAAAAAAAGGGACGCTACGATAACCAAACGCTCAGGTAAGCTTGCTTTTGCCTTTTCCTTTCGTTTTTCTACTTTTTTTTGGAAGAATTTGGAATTTTAAAAGGGGAGAAATTTGAGTTGCGAACACGCGGCGCGAGTTCCGAAAATGCGCAGATCGGTTTTTTTATGTGTGGAGTAATTATGGGGAGTTAGCCCGAACAAAAGAGGAAAATATTCACTTTGCAAGTGTGATTACGTTGTTCCGTTGGAATGTGTTGTTCGCCCCAAATTCCGGGAAATTTGGGTACGAAAAGAAACGGATCGATAATAACGCCATACAATAGGACGGAAAGTGATTGCTCGCGACTATAAACTTACTGTAGATATAATAGAAGATTAAAATTATTTGGGTTTCGGGAATTTTTGTTGGAAAATTATAGTGTCTCGACCGGAACGTCAAAAAACTAGTTAGAGTATTAATAGACATGTTTTTTTTTTGCGAAATTACATTATTTCGACCGGAAAGTCGAAAAACTAATTATGCGATGCTTTTGCTGTAAAATTATGTTATATCAACCGCAATGTCGATAAACTTTCTCGAGTCATGGAAGGATAATTTTGATTATTAGTCGCGATGTTTTTTTTGTGAAAAATTATGTTTCGACCGGAACGTCGAAAAACTAATTTTGAGCGTCAATGGAAAGTTTTTGTTGTCGTAAAAATTATGTGCTCTCGACCGAAATGTCGATAAACCATCTTCGCTATTGAGTGTTCTTTTTTGTGTGTTAGATCATTATGTCATTTGGTTCATTATTGGATTTTTTTTGTTCGTTACGAGGTTATGAAACTTCGACCGGGAAGTCGAAAAACTATTTTGGGGAAAATTAACATCTTTTTTTTGTTTATTGCGAAATTATATTATCTCGACCGCAAAATCGATAAACTATCGGTCTCGGTTGACTGAACATTCAGTGAATTAATAAGATTTACCGATTTTGTTGGGATTTAGGATAGTTATAAGGTCTCGACCGCAAAGTCGGTAAACTATCGCCTTATGTGCGGTTCTGATTTTGTGTTTTTTTTTTTGGTGTCGCTTTTATGTGTTACGGGAAGAAAAGTTTCGACCGCGATGTCGATAAACTAGTAGTTTTAAGTTCGACCGCGATTTTAGATTGAATTAGTTTTTTTGTGTTGGATTCGACCCGATTGTATGGGATATCACGTGAGCTTCGTGTACTTCAACTAATTGGAATCTAAAGTTTTGAGTTGTATATTTTGCCGAGAAGTAAATACAGAGTTTTGAAAACTTAGCTTTCTGAGTTATGGTTTAGTTAGACGTTTTTTTTTCTGAGACCAATTATTCCCTAACATCTCGACCCACCCCCATCTACCATAAACCCCTCTTGAACAGCGCGGGACATACCGCTTCCTTTCCCTTAGGTTTAGTTTAGTTAAGTTAGGTTAAGTATTCGAGATAAGTCGAGTATGCGGTTACGGTAAGTAACGTTAACTCCTTTTCCGTTTTAATTTTGGTATTTTGAGAATTTGCGTTTAGAGAAATTTCGCGTTTTGAGGATTTTGCGTTAAGTTAGAAACTCTCGCGTTGTTGGTTCGGCGTACAAACCAACTGGCACCCAAGTTTTAGGTTTAGGCTAAATAAGTTTTTTTAGTATTTTGTTTGTTACTAAGGAAAAGCGACGCGAAGGTGGATGATGTTTTGCTCAGGCAAAATATCACGTCACAATTTAACTGATAGGTATTTTCCATGTTTTGGCATCGACCTTTATAGAAAAAACAATTAAAAAGTGTCGAATATTATTGAGGCACAATTTCGTAATCATAATTGGTGGACCAGTTGATATATTAGTTTTCGCCTTAAATATATCATAATGAAAATGTCAAATTGCTAAACATCCATATATAAACAATTGAAAACTCTTTGAATTGTATTAGTCTTGATATAAGAACTAAACATTTTGACTGCTCATTTAAATGTATAATTCCATATACACGTAATTCTTCACCAATTCAGATTCTCTTGTATCGCCCAGGAAGATTCGTAAAGATTCCCATGGACGAACTCGCGAAAAGGCTACATATAATTGCCCGTGACCAAAAACATCTCTACGAAGATCTATCCCAATTTTATCAAAAGTTTGCCCTTGACTTTTATTAATCGTCATTGCAAATGCTAGTTTAATTGGGAATTGTCGGCGTTTGAAAGTGAACGGGAAAATGTTTTCACAATATAATGTTATACGATTAATAAACACAACGTCTCCTGTTTTGTCTCCGGTCAATATCCGACACGCTAATAGCTTATTTGAAAGTTCCATAATCGGGAGCCTAGTTCCGTTACAGAGACCCTCATTAATACTCAAATTTCTGAGTAACTGACAATGGAATCGTTTCTCAATCGTAACTCATGCGGTGGAAAATTCCGTGGATTAAGAGTATGCAAATATTCTGGCAAAATTGCATCATTGATATCGCCATTATCACAGTTTTCAACGCTATCAATACCTACACAGACGTGTTTAGTTGTTGCATCTAAAAGTTGTATTGTTTTAGAATTAATTTCGTCAACGTCGGCATTTCGTGCAGCTAGCAGAGCCGTTTTTGCCAAATCTCCAAAGCGACGCTCTTCAATGTTTTTTTTAAATATTACTTCCACAATATCATCAGTATTTGGAGCTAGGGATTCTTTTGGAGGTAACAAACTATTATCACTATCATTCCATTCCCCATTACCTAGAGATATTTCGACTAAATTTGATGGAAGAATTAACTAAGATACAAAGTCCGGAAATAGTGGAACAGGTATACCGAACGTTTTATGCAGGGTTTTTCCTTGAGGAAGTAAGATGGCTGCAATACCTGTGAAGGCCATGGTGCAAATCGCTTCTTCTTGAGCTCTTAACAAATTATATAATGTTGTATAAACGAAAGTTTTCCCTGCCCCACCGGGGCCATCAATGTAAAAACAGTGGGATGACAGCGCTTCGTTTGACATAGCTATATTCATAATTTCGTCAACAATTTCTTTTTGTTTAATATTCAACTGGTCATATTGCTTTTGCCCAATACTTATATGGGTTTCCATTGTAATAGGATCATCGCTGCAATCATCGGTATGACTTTGACCTTGAATCCATTGTGGCATTGTCGGAAATGAACTTATACTCGATCGCTCATTCATAAGAAGTGCATTGATATTAGCGTAGGCTTTCTTGTGAGATTCGGCTCGATTATAATTTCGCTGGTAGTCTTCAGAAAGAGCATCTTTAAATTTCTCCCATAATTTTTCTGGATAATTTGGTTGGCCATATATCAAAATTCGCACAAATCAGTGTCTTAGCTGAGGTGGCATCATCCAAATTTCTCCTTCAGTCAATGCACGATCCCATTCTTGGTCATCTTCAATAAGCCCTAACGCCAAACATGCACTCTGAAAAGTTTCATATAATTGTCCATTGACAATTTTTAGATTTTCAAAGCTAGTGGCCCCTTTAATTGTTATGAGCAGTAATCGAAGATGGAATAATTCGATTTGAGTTGGATTCACCGAATACATACGCCCGATAATATTGAAATGAGCCTTACGCTTCATCCATTTATATGGAATCGTCCTGGGCTGTTTCCTAAAAACGTAATGAGAAGGAATCTCTCCGTACGTATAATTCCTAGCATCTGGATCCCGTTCATTCTAGGCAAAATAATCAACCAACATAGTTGTTTTCTCCAAGGCAGCTCGCATACCGTCTTCATTCTCAATGTCATTGATAATAACATGTTGTTCATTAGGTAAATGAACTGGCAATCGTGTGACCGAGTGACTCTTGTGTTGTATAGGCCTACCATATATTCGATCACACGCTTCAATTGGAGAAACATATCGCGTATCTATGAAATTTCGAATTTCATCATGGTGAATTTTATCATTGCTTTCCCCATCAGTAACGGTTATCAGTAACAATAACGGAGGCCGAGTCATGGCCTTTGTATATATACTTATATAAGTATTTGGCAGATTTAATACTGGACACAGCTTCTACATTGATCTGACATCTATATTTTTTAAATAATTGAGGATTGTACGGAACAACGAATGCATTATTTGTAGTGTGTCCATTGGAACGCTCAAACGTGCGTGTATTTCTTCGACGATATGTTGGATATCCATTTTCATCCATCGAAGTACTTTTCTGAAACTTTTTCGGGAATTTTTTTGTACATTTGCCTTTTTCATCTCTGCACCAATTACCACATGGCCCATGAATCATATGTTTGAGTACCAACTCGTGTAATGTCGAGTCTGTTTGTGGTTCAGGAATTTCCGCCGAAATATATTTATCGACCACATCGGGAGTAAGCATCTTGCTGTTTTGCTTCAAAGTCACTAATAGATGCATATGTGGTAATCCACGTTTCTGATATTCAATTACATAAACGTATGCAGCTACTTCGCCAAATAATTTGTTTTTCATTATATCATTGATGAGTTCATCTTTTTTTATATTGAAAACTCGCGATACAACATCGGGCCTATCAGATGCTGTTTGCCCTGGCAGTAAATTTTCTTGAATCTCAGGCCAGAATGGATCGCAAGTCATTGTAATGAAGTCATCTGGTTTACCACATATTCTCACAACAGCCATTGAATCTTGATAATTCTGTAGCATATTACGGGGTGAACCCGTGAATGTAGACGGAAGAATAACCACCTTGCCAATTCGACTATCAGTATCATTCGCCCGACGTTGTAAGTGATCTATTACGCTTTGATACGTATCACTGCGTAGAGTCTTCTGATTTTGTCTGCAATAATTTAGCCTATCCTTTTCAATTTTAACATAGCTATCAACAACCCATTGTTGATACAAACGTCCTCCTTTTAACATTATATTATCTGGGCGATCGGCCATCCTGTATTTAGTATATGCAGCTCTGGATACTCTTTTAGCTTTATTTACACAACGTAAGTTTTCACTCCACCCGCGCGTACCATATGGATAGAAGAGCCGATAGATGAATGCTTCCACATTAGGATCCATGGAACTCATGAACTGCAAATCTTTTCTTCTTCTGCTACGAACTGACACATACGATTCAGGACTGTTACCATCAGCGGATGTGGTAAAAATGGCAGTTACTTCGTTAATTTTCTGTTCATTGTATCGTCTCTGATCCATTCCAGGCTTCAGCGAAAATATCAATTGCATTTCGGGTTCTTCACCTGTATCAATGTCTATCATGGATTGGAGTTCTTCATGCATCATTCGGTAAGACTGAGCAAATACGTTAGAGTGACGAAGGCACGCATCTATCGCATCAACTACTTCACGATTCAAGGCGGATATGAAATTGCATCGTATATCTGTAGTCTCATTTTAGTCAATTACGAACAGTTGGCCATAGCATGCAGTTTCATTTGATTCAGGGTAAATAGTTCTATTTAATTGATAATACACTTGACCATGCAGTTTGAAACAAACTGGACCAGGTCGTCGATCAGAGAAATCAACCAAATTAGCATTGAAAGATGCAAATGAGAATGGACTATTATAGCAGCGTATACGTTCTTGAAAATGCCTGGATTCTTCGTGACTACTATTGAAGAAATCTCGCAAAATACTGGGGGGATTAGGTAAAGGTTCAAGAGCGACTTCGCCGTGACTACAGCAATCATTAAAAGAATCTTTCCGAACTTTTTCAGCAGCAAAATGCTAGGCCACAATGGCAACACAAAACGTTCATTGGCCCAATATAGTGCTCATTGACTTCTTTGAGAGGAGTATCACGAATAGTATTCAGTTGATTCCTTTGAGATGAATGAGAATGAGTATCCTCCGCCACTAAATTCATAGTGGTATTATCAAATTCTAATAATTATCATTACGATTTTCCTCAGAGATATTTGATCTTCAGTTGCATGTCGCCGAATGATTCCAGGACTCGCATGACTTGATTGGGTTCAACCTTTCGCGCGATACTCGAGCATTTTTTGCACGCTTCATCTTTTGAAATTCTTCTTCTTTTTCTGGTGTTCGGTAAATTTCCCTTCTGCCCATTTTTCAATTAAAAAAAATTAAATTACAATGGAAATTGACATCTATTGACAATTTTGCGTGTGACAGAATTGTTGGTAATGAATGAACACTTGTCAATTTATTCAAAATTATATTTATCGGGAAAATTTTCCTGTAATATTTGCGAGTGAATATATAATTGTTCCACAGTGAGTCTGAAACAATACAACCTTGCTTAACCTATTTATTATTTTTTTGAAATCTCGAAATCAATGATCTTTAATAACTTCGAAGCACAGAAGGGTTGAATAGGAACCTTAGAATAGAAGCTTTTCCACACAATATAGTTTCAGTAGAACGTGGTAATCGAAAATTTGGTATTCGGTAAAGATTCGGTAAAAGAATAGGTACTGTGGAGGAGATATGGTATTTCAGGTAATATTCAGTAAAATGCGGTAAGTAATAATATGGTACTGATTTTCAGTATGAGTATTGTTGAGGAATTGGTTGGTATACTCTTAGAATATGTCGATTTCTGCGGTCTTCCTGGTATCGGCGCTGATATTTTGGACAATGGAGTTCGTATCAAATGAATTTCACGCGGTTTCGATTATTCTGGACGCAAGACAGCACTAATGATCTGTAATTTATCTGAAAATAAAAGATCAGTCTTTAGTCGCTTTCAATCAAGCGAAAAAAGTACAATAACTGACACAAAATCTTGTGATATACTTACAGGTAAAACTATTTGTTGTTGTATCCAGTGGAGTAGTGTGAGCTATTGTCTCTTCAAATACAATGATTCAATTCATTATCAAGCATTAAGCAGCCAGTCTCACTTTGTAGACGGAAAATTCTGGAAAAATAGGTTAATTTTTAAAACGTGATTAAAATAGTTAGCGACACGATAACAATAATCACGGCGGTAATATTGGGAGGAAGGAATTCAGGAATAACATTTGGCGCTAGTGTTCGACGACTGTATTCTAGTAATATGTGGCCTTAGAAATTCGGTAAAAATTATTTTTAAAATTCTATCAGTGATAGTTTCTGAGATAAGATTTTTTTTATTTTGACTTTATTGTAAATTTGATAACCTTTTTAGGTTAAACTATTGATACTGTAACTATGGAGGTTACGGGTAAGTTGGGTTGACATCTAAAAACTTTCATACAAAAATTCTATCAATAATAATTTGCAAAATATCGTGAGATGTGGAAGTTCGATATTTCGAGAAAAATTCCGTTATCTCTATTCTACTCTAATTTTGAACAGTTTCATCGTTAGTACTACTCTCTATGTACCCCTCGAAACGCCTATTTCGAAGACTTCCTTCGGGCGCGAACAGCGTATTTTGGGGTGGTCTCCGTTGGAAAACCCCTTTTTGGATCCCCTACTCGGGGGCACAGGCCACATTTTGACGTGGTCTCGCTCAGAAGTCCCCATTTGGCATCCCCCACTCGGGTACGCCTGACACATCTTCAACTGGTGGTTCCCCTGGGTGCGCCTCGAAATTTCTGAGGTAGTGGTCCTCCTCTGACAACCCTATTTCGGATCTCCCACTCGTGTGTACATAACACATTTTGGGGTGGTGGTCCCCACTATAGCTTCAATAATTAGATTGGAAAAACATACCGAAACTACAAATATACCGAAACACAAAATGAAAAATCCTATTTTGAAAACTATTATCGGAAATATTTGTGTGGAATACTTCTAGATTGCTAAACTAAAAAATACAGTGAACCGTCGTTTTATAATTCACTCAATCCATGTCACCCACAACCTCAGCAGTTGCGGTATCAATAGTTTTCCGGACAAAAGTTACCGAAATTACAGAAATTTCAAAATAAAAGAAATGAAATCTCAGAAACTATCATCGACAGAATTTAATACCATTTCCATCGAATGCATTTTCAGAGAGGTTGCTGAAATGCCTTGTTTTCCCTTGAATATAATTTTAGGGCTATATTATCGGACAATTCTATCATCTCAGATATTATTGAGACGAATTGTTAATATTCTTTATCCAAAGTAAATAAAGAAAATTTAACTATGTAAATGAAATTCTTGTGCAAAGAAATACATAGTTGATTTTGTTATCCATTTTATCCTGTATTTTCTATTTGGTGATGTTCCAAATCTCCGCGATGAAGGCATGTTTTTTTGCTTCCGAAAGGTAGCTATGCAATCGTTCAATTTTGACATTTTCTAATTTTGCCTGGAAATGATGTACAATGGTCTGAAACGTAAAGATATGATGTTTGTGGAATGTGTATGTCCGTTCAACCCTCGGCTGGGTCATTTTCTGATGAAGCTCTGTGCAAAATTTCAGCTTGATTGGTCCATTAGTTTTGGAGATATGAGGATTTGTTTATAAACTGTTTTTTGTGAATATCTCGAAAACTACACATTTTTTTGGAAAATATTCGTCTCGATGCCATCTGTCTCAATCAATCAAAAAACACATACCCTTTCTCACTAAAATTTTGAGTTATTGCCCTTTTTCTGTTTGTCTCATAAAATTCTTGTTAACACGTGAACTGTACGAATAAATAGAGATATTAACTCGCAATTTGGCATGAAGTTGGGGCTTATAATACTAATGATCCCTATTGAATTTCAGCTCGATCGGTCCATTAGTTTTTAAGGTATAAAGATTTGTTTATAAATTGTTTGTTGTGAATATCTCGAAAACTACGCAACCAAATTCAATTCATTTTTTTTAACATAGTCGTCTCGATTCCACCTATCTCAATGAATCGAAAAACATATACCCGTTCCCGCTAAAATTTCGAGCTATTGCCCTTTTTCTGTTTTTCTCATAAAATTCTTGTTAAACCTTAACTGTAGGAACAAATAGAGATATAAATTTGCAATTTGGCATGCACTTGAGGCTTATAGTAGTAATGATCCAGGTTGACTGATTACCACTATAAGGACAAACTTCATCCCATCTCTCACAATTAACAATTTAGGGAAACATTCGGAAGCTTTCTACCAATGGCATTGCTAGAAATGAAAATAAGATTCCATAATGAATACATCTGAGGAATTCAAATGGGGAACCCGAATAATTCACCACTTGTTTTTTATTTTTTTCATAATCAGGACAAAAAATACAGGGTCAAAAGTTATCACCGTGATTAGCTTCAGTTGTTCATATTCTTTTTTAATATAAAAAAAAATGGAACTATTATTTGGATAGTCAATTCTTCCCATAACCTGCGGAAATTTTAGTGATACTCACCGCATGAGGTAGCCAATCGCTTATCTTCAAAAACACCATCCACCGGAAAGGAACTTGATTATTTCTACGCAATTAATCTACGGTCATCAATAGAGTATATACCACGTGATGATATTGAAATCGAATTCAATATATTTTGGAAACAGTTTGATTTAGCTCTGGAAAGAAGAGGTTATGCAGACTGACAATGATCTAGGGAGGAATTACGTGCGTTTTACAGAGATTATAGGGGAGATTGCCAGCGCTTATGGCAGGCCTTCAACCGCATTTTGGCCGATGCGCGCGTCGAAATACAATGAGTGTAGATACGGCAGAGCACATGGAAGTACAGTGCGTGTAGATACGGCAGAGCGCGCCGAAATATCTCGAGACTGTCGATACCGCAGAGCGCGCCGAAAGACCGTGAGCGTCGATACGGAAGTGAGCAAATGTATGGAAAGGAAATCTATTAGAGAGAAACACACGTAATCATCGCTGCAATTTTAATTGAAATAAAAACATTATGTGTATTAAGTTATTAAAACTTGACGGCTCATAGCAGACCCTCATTGCCCAGGTTATGACTGACAAAACGTATATTCCTATCATCGCTGAATTCGTCACACCGCACTGTGGCAAGATCGAGCGTTGATTTTTTAAAGCAATGATACATAATGTTGGGGAGAGGGGGGGATCTTATGCTCTCCAAAAAGATTTAATAATATTTCACCGGAGCATTAACAAGATATTCGACTTGTTATGGGATTTCACTTGTTCTACTGTAGCATCCTATAGATCGAGTATGATAAAATTGATAGCTTTCCCCTGTGAAGGGAAGCTTTGTAATAACTCCAAAAATGAAGAGTGGAGTGAAAACCGAGCACAGTGTAACCCCCATTTGGCCTCCCTCATATTACTTCCCATTGAAAACTATCTACAGATAAGAAAAGTGAGGCGTCATAGGACACCTGATACATGTATGCAAATAGTAGTGTCAAAACATAGGCAATCATATGAAACGCCTCCTTCATTAAAAAAAAATATGAATCGCATCACATCACTGAAAAGGATTTATGCATTTCCCAGGTGACATTTCAAGGATTTGAAACTTCGAAATTTACAAGGATAAACAAAATTAAACACATTCCAAAATTTGAAGTTCTACAAATTACCGAAAAAATGTATACTTCAATTTCTTAAGGGGAGACTCCTGTGAGTTTTCAAAGTCGCGGGATTGTTGAATGATATACTTCATATGTCTTACCTAGTTCAAATACATGGAAAAATAAAGAATTGGTATGAAAAAAAAAATTGTTTATTGTTCGTATATCGGCACTTCAAAGTGAAAAAATGGTCCAGTGTACCGAATTTTCAACTTATCCAAATTTTTTTTTCTCAAAGTCTTCGAAAAAATATGCAGAAAAACAATTACGAACCATTTTTTCTCCATTCGACACCAAAATAACAAATATTGTTATTTGTTTATTAACAAATGGATTTTGTTGTAGAAATTGTTGAGTCACGGAATTCTTTTTTTTGCAATATCCTTCAAAAAACATACAGAATGATAATTACTAACCACTTTTTTCAAAATCGACTGTTAAATAACAAATCGTGTTATTTGTTTATAAACAAATGGACTTTCCTGGAGCAATTTTGAAATTACATTTTTTTTGGTTTTTGGAAAAAAAGTTGAAAAAAATTGCAGAATAACAATTACCAACAACTTTTTCCAAATTCGACTCCAAAATAACAAATCTTTGTGATTTGAAAGTCGAATTCCAAAAAAATGGTTCGCAATGGTTGTTCTGTATATTGTTTGAGAGATTTTGTAAGAAGAAACTATACAACCCAAAAATTGCTCCCGAAAAATCTATTTATTGATAAACAAATAACAACATTTGTTATTTTCAAGTAGAAATCAGAAAAAACTGTTCGCAATTGTTATTTTGTATATTTGTTGAAAGATATTGCAAAAAAAAATAGTAATTCAAAAATTTCTGGCCAAAAATCGATTTGTTAATGAACAAATAGAAAAATTTGTTATTCAGAAGTTGAATTTGACGAAAGTGGTTCATAAATGTTATTCTGCATATTTTTGGCAACATTTTTGAAACAAAACAAATTCTGTAACTTGAAAATTACTCCAGGGACATCTATTTGTTAATACACAAATAACAAGATTTGTTATTTAGGAGTCGAATTTGGAAAAAGTTGTTGGTAATTGTTGTTCTGCAATTTTTTTCAACTTTTTTTCCAAAAACAAAAAAATTTTTAACTTCAAAATTGCTCCAGGAAATTTCATTTGTTAATAAACTTTTAGTATACTTCAACAGCCTCAATAAAATTATATATATTCAATTTAAAATAAAACTCTACTAAATTGAGAAATATTCTAGAATAATTTTAGGAAGTGCTGTTAATAATTTAATAAAAATGGAAAACATCAAATATTGTCAAGATCAAAATAAAGGTAAGAATCCGTTTAAATAAAGTATTTTTCGTTGACCCGCAAATTCTAATCTGTATATTATTTATTATATTAAGTGAACTATTTATTTTTCCTTGAATATTAATGATAAAATCAAAAAATAAAATAAAAATAGTATATATCAAATGTTCGCAAAACACACTCACGCCCATTGGACGTCTAGAGATTCCGCGAACGCGGCTGTCGGCATTACTTGCCAATCCGTACTCGCTTATATCTCGTTAAATAATGTAGATAGAACTAAAAAATTTATATGAAAAATATTCCATGGAAAGTACTCAAAAATATGAACCACACTAGAAATAGATCCATTGAATAGCGGGGGACATATATGAGATTATGCCTTGCGCGGAGGAGCAATTAGCACCATTTCATCTCATTCTCACGAGCTTAGCTCATGAACCCGCAGAGTGACAAAAAATCTCACTAATGGTAATAGGTGGGATTATTTATAGAGACAATTTTTTACTTAAACTTTTCTGCGCTATCTGAAACCGTTTAGCCGGGGACTTCCGCGAAGCGCGCGGCGAACTGCGCGCGAGCCGTTCGCGCCCCGCGCTCAATTGTCGGTAGTCATATCTCAAAAAGTATACGAGATATGAAAAAAATTTATTAGACCAAATTCACGTCTTTTTGGATGATGAACATTTTCTATTCGAAACTTTTTTTCCTATCTCCAACCGTTCTTGCGAAATGACGTTATAAACAATAAAATTGTTATAAACAAAGAAAACGTTCAACATTTCGCAAAAACGGTTATCGAATTTGGAATCAGCACCCTCGAAAACATAAAGTCCAGTCATAAAACTGACTGGACCTCTCAATGGATACAGACATGGGTCTAGCGTATGGACTAGCTCCAAAGTTGGCGCCATAATTGATCAAACTTCTTTGTTTTTTACGTGGAAGGTGGTGTTAACTGATTTTTATAAAAAACCATAAGAGCCCTAACGGACCGACTGTAGAGTTGGGTGAAAGTCGAGTAAACTCTAACATTTTTCCAAGATTTTAGAGTTCGGTGAGAGTTGGTCAATTCTTTCCCAAATTCGCATTATGTAAAAGTTGAGAGTTGAACTTGGATCTTATGAACAATTCTACAGTGAGTAAAACTAAATATTTGATTTTTGTTTTTTTTTTTCTTCAATTAAGCACTTTTCGGTAAAGCACTTATGGCGAACTCTATCCCAACTCTACACGCGATTAAAGTTGAGAGTTGATCTTTGTTCTTATGCCTAACTTGATCCCAACTCTACACGAAATTAGAGTTGAGAGTGAAACTTTTGCATTTTCGAAAATTTTATTTAATAACATTGAGGTTTTGCCCAACTCTATCTCAAGTTTACACACGGTTAGAGTTGAAAGTTGAACTTTAGGATTTGGACCCAACTCTATCCGAACTTTATACCGGGTTAGAGTCGAAAGTTGGACTTTGGGGTTACTTTCCCCCAACTCTATCGGAACTTTATACCGGAATATAGCTGAATGTCGGACTTTAGGATTACTTTCCCCCAACTCTATCCGAACTTCATACCGGGTTAAAGTTGAAAGTTGGACTTTGGGGTTACTTTCCCCCAACTCTATCCGAACTTTATACCGGGATAGAGTTCAATGTTGGACTTTGGGGTTACTTTCCCCCAACTTTGTCCGAACTTTATACCGGGATAGAGTTGAAAGTCAAACTTTGTGGTTACTTTGCCCCAACTCTATCCGAACTTTATACCGGGATAGAGTTGAATGTTGAACTTTGGGGTTACTTGGCCCCAACTCTATCTGAACTTTATAACAGGATAGAGTTGAACGTTGAACTTTGGGGTTACTTTGCGCTAATTCTATCCGAACATTGTACCGGGTTAGAGTTGAGAATTGATCTTTGGGTTTTTAAAAATTGTATTGAATTTTTAAAAAAATTTTTTTTTTTTAATTCATTTAAGAACATTCAGGTTTTGATCAACTCTATTCCAACTCTACACACGGTTAGAGTTGAAAGTTGACCTTCAGGGTTACTTCATTCCAACTCTATCCGAAGTTTATACCGGGTTAGAGTTGATAGTTGAACTTTAGGGTGACGTTGCTCCAACTCTATCCGAACTTTATAAAAGGATCGAGTTGAGAGTTGAACTTTGGGGTTACTTTTCCTCAACTCTATCCGAACTGTATAACCGGATAGAGTAGAATGTTGAAATTTGGGCTCACGTTACATCAACTCTATCGGAACTTTATAACGGGTTAGAGTAGAGAAAATTAACCTTTGAGTTTTTAAAAATTTCATTGAATTTTTAACAAAAATTATTCAAGAACATTGAGGTTTAGGGCAAATCTATCCCAACTCTACACACGGTTAGATCTGAAAGTGGAACTTTGGGGTTACTTTGCCCCAACTCTATCCGAATTTTATACCGGGATAGAGTTCAATGTTGAACTTTGGAGTTACTTGGCCCCAACTCTATCAGAACTTTAGAACCGAATAATTGAATGTCGAACTTCGGGGTTACTTTGCCTCAACTCTATCCGAACTTTATACCGGGTTAGAGTAGACAATTGATCGTTGGGTTTTTAAACATTTTATTGAATTTTTTAAAAATTCATTCAAGAACATTGAGGTTTTGGTGAACTCTATCCCAACTCTAAACACGGTTAGAGTTGAAAGTTGAACCTTGGGGTTACTTTATCCCAACTCTATCCGGGTATAGAGTTCGGATAGAGTTGGGGCAAAGTAACCCTAAAGTCCAACATTCAACTCTCTCCCGGTATAAAGTTCGGATAGAGTTGGGGTAAAGTAACCCCAAAGTTCAACTTTCAACTCTAACCCGGTATAACGTTCGGATAGAGTTCGGGCAAAGTAACCCCAACATTCAACTTTCAACTCTACCTGTGTGTAGAGTTGGGATAGAATTGATCAAATCCTCAATGTTCTTAAATGAATTTTAAACAAATTCAATAAAATTTTTAAAAACCCAACGATCAATTCTCAACTTTAACCCCGTATAAAGTTCGGATAGAGTTGGGGAAAGTAACCCCAAAGTCCAACATTCCGTTCTATCTCGGTATAAAGTTCGGATAGAGTTGGAGCAAAGTAAACCCACAGTTTAACTGTCAACTTTAACCGTGTGTAGAGTTAGGATAGAAATGAGCAAGACCTCAATGTTCTTAAATTACTTTTTTAAAAATTCAAGAAAATTTTGACAAACGCAAAGTTTGATTCTCAACTCCAACCCGGTATAAAGTTCGGATAGAGTTGGGGGAAAGTTACCCTAAAGTTCAACTTTCAACTCTATTCCGAAACAAAGTTCGGATAGAGTTGGGGCAAAGTAACCGCAAAGTCCAACATTCAACTCTATGCCGGTATAAAGTTCGGATAGAGTTGGGGGAAAGTAACCCCAAATTCCAACACTCAACTATATCCCGGTATAAAGTTCTGATAGGGTTGGGGGAAAGTTACCCTAAAGTTCAACTTTCAACTCTATTCCGAAACAAAGTTCCGATAGAGTTGGGGCAAACTCCAACGTTCAACTCTATCCCGGTATAAAGTTCGGATAGAGTTGGGGGAAAGTAACCCCAAATTCCAACACTCAACTCTATCCTGGTATAAAGTTCGGATAGAGTTGGAGGAAAGTTACCCTAAAATTTAACTTTCAACTCTATTCCGAAACAAAGTTCGGATAGAGTTGGGGCAAAGTAACCGCAAAGTGCAACATTCAACTCTATCCCGGTATAAACTTCGGATAGACTTGGGGGAAAGTAACCCCAAATTCCAACACTCAACTATATCCCGGTATAAAGTTCTGATAGAGTTGGGGAAAAGTTACCCGAAAGTTCAACTTTCAACTCTATTCCGAAACAAAGTTCGGATAGAGTTGGGGCAAAGTAACCGCAAAGTCCAACGTTCAACTCTATCCCGGTATAAAGTTCGGATAGAGTTGGGGGAAAGTAACCCCAAAATCCAACACTCAACTCTATCCTGGTATAAAGTTCGGATAGAGTTGGAGGAAAGTTACCCTAAAATTTAACTTTCAACTCTATTTCGAAACAAAGTTCGGATAGAGTTGGGGCAAAGTAACCACAAAGTCCAACATTCAACTCTATCCCGGTATAAAGTTCGGATAGAGTTGGGGGAACGTAACCCCAAATTCCAACACTCAACTCTATCCTGGTATAAAGTTCGGATAGAGTTGGAGGAAAGTTACCCTAAAATTTAACTTTCAACTCTATTCCGAAACAAAGTTCGGATAGAGTTGGGGCAAAGTAACCGCAAAGTCCAACATTCAACTCTATCCCGGTATAAAGTTCGGATAGAGTTGGGGGAAAGTAACCCCAAAATCCAACACTCAACTCTATCCTGGTATAAAGTTCGGATAGAGTTGGAGGAAAGTTACCCTAAAATTTAACTTTCAACTCTATTCCGAAACAAAGTTCGGATAGAGTTGGGGCAAAGTAACCGCCAAGTCCAACACTCAACTATATCCCGGTATAAAGTTCTGATAGAGTTGGGGGAAAGTTACCCTAAAGTTCAATTTTCAACTCTATTTCGAAACAAAGTTCGGATAGAGTTGGGGCAAAGTAACCGCAAAGTCCAACATTCATCTCTATCCCGGTATAAAGTTGAGATAGAGTTGGCATAATACCAAAATTCAGAAAAACATTCAACTCTTAACTTTGAAAAGCATTAAATGTTGAGAAAACGATGATGACATCTCAAAACCTCATTTCGTTATTCATTAAGTGTTAAGAATTGATAAAAAAGACGAACTCTCACTCAACTCTATCCCAACTCTAAAATTTTGGAAATATTGTAGAGTTGAACTTTACACTTGGTCCGCTAGGGAGCAGAAAATTTTTTTTGGCATAAGAAATTAGTTCTAAATTAGTTTTAGATTATGCAATATGAAAAATTGAATTCTGATATTTTTTACGGCTAGCTTTACGTACGTCGCAAATTCGCGGTGCCGCGGATTTAACCATTTATATCTCGGCAATTACACAAGTTATGGAAAAATGTAATACCACGTAAAAGCCGTATTTTCACGCAAGGAACAATATTCATTCAAGACTTTCTTCGCCTGTATCTCTAACCGTTTGCGCAATAGAGCGGCTTCAACAATCGAAATTGTTAATAATAATTGACGATTTCTTTTTCTAACGACACTGCTTTCCGACCCGCAGACTAGCGAGACGCAACTTTTGAAACCAAAAAAAATTAAATCGACCGTGCCGTTTTCCCATAAACGCGAATCAAAAATTCCCACACACACCCACACATACTACACACACACACATGTTCTTTTGGGAATGTGAAATCTCGTTTCAGACGATTCTGAATATTCTGAGCATAACGTCTTGAGACTGTTTTTCGCAAAATTCTCGCTTCATTCCGCACTTTGAACATTACAAAAGATGGAAAAAAAATGTGAGAAAATGATTTTTTGCGAATGTAAAATCTCAACGTTTTTGACGCTTCTGTTGAATCTCAGCGTAACGTTTTGATACCGTCTTTTACAAAGTTTGCCTATATTTCGCACTTTTTTATGAACATTACAAAAAGTTGCAAGAAAACCCGCGCGCTCACGTACACACAGACACACACACACACAGACGTCGGATGTAAAAAGTGTCAGGATGTAGGACGCTTTATTTTGAACGTGATTACAATATCTTTCCCTATCGAGAAGTTAATTGCAGCTTTCCCCCTCCCCATTTCCGCAGAACTTCCCTTAAATTATTTTTGCGAATTTGTATAGGATTATGATTTAAATAAAACAAAAATATGACGATACCCGAGTTTTCCATCCAGATAAGACGACGTTTCTCATCCACGGGAAACCGGAAAATTTGTGTGGAAGGATGCACAGAAGGACAATCCCTGTATGCACACCTATCGCGGGATTTAATTACTTTGGCCATTTTTTTGGCAAAAAACAGAAACAATTTCGAAGTGATCGTAAGTTAAGGAGTAATTTAAAAAGATGTAGCCCTGTCACAAAACAGATCTCAACTGAACGTTTTTCAGTAATATCGAAATTTTGTTTATGTTTTGGTCGTGTTTTCTCTCTCTATTGCCATCGTCACAGAGCGAGAGTGTTTGCTCCCAAAAACAAAAGAAACGACCGCGCTGGGGTGCGGGAAGGAGAGAGGGTTTTCTGGAAATTTAAATGACCCGAAATTCGGATTTACTGCAGGAGTTTTTAAATATATCATATAAAAATTATTGTAGGCATAATTGCGGGGCTTTTTTTCTAGAGGGTTTTAGAAATGTGTGTTCCTGAATTCCTCTATGTGTGTGTGTGTGTGTGTGAGCATTTTTCTGTCGACGGTTTACCGTAAATCGCTAGACCGAATCACACTTTGTTGTTGTTTTTTCAAATTTCGTTCCGCCGAGGAGCAGGTCTGAAAGGAGTTTTTTCAATGTCTGTCCACTAGTTTTTTAGTGATTTATAAACAACTTCGATTTTTAACTTCCCGAGAGGGGAAGTTATTGTTTTGCCCCCGAAAATAAAAAATCGATTTTTCATTAAATCTCCACGTTTCAAGGTATTTCTAACTCTGTGTGTGTGTGTGTGTGTGTATGCGCGTGTGCAAGGGTATACGTATGTAATCAAAACTTTTGTCGAACAATTTTATCCCAACAAGCTAAGCGCTAGAGATGATGTACGGCGCAATCAAAGTGTCTCCATAAAACTTAGAGCTGATTAGTTTTTGGTAAAAATTGATCCAGTATATGCAATGTTATTAACAATTCTAATTGTTCATAACGTTCTACTGAAAAAACTATTAGACGTAGCGTTTATATAAGAAAAGTTATTCTGCAAAAAAACACATACTATGCAGAATGACTTTCTTTCATATTTTGCATAATTAACGAGGCATGGCCGTCTACAGAATTAGGTATGTAACATGTGAACGAATGAAACTACCGCTGTCATAAAGGTCAGAATCGAAGTGGTACGGTACAGAATCGAGCGGATTACATTTTGGATAGCATTAGTGCAGTATATGCAATGTTATTAACAATTCCAGTAATTTATAAAGTTCTACTGCATGAACTATTAGAGTTAGCGTAAATCTATTAATGAACAATTATTCCCCATAAAAAAATACACATTTTCTGCGTCATGGCTTGTTTTTATATTTTGCATAATTAAGGAGGTATGGCCGTCTGAAAAATTATGTATGTAACTATGGGGGATACAGCAACAACTTCCCAATCTCCGATTAGAATTTACGTATTTTAGATTAAGAGTGATATAAAAAAAATCATGTAACAGATTTTCTCTACACTGAGAGAAAAACGTATTTTTGGCAAGAAAAATTTCTTGTGGCAAGAAACCTTAACGAAAAATACATGTAAATTTTCCTTAAGTTTCTTGCCAAAAATACGTTTTTCTCTCAGTGTATGAATCGAGAGCTTATATTGAGCGGTTGGCGACATTCAGCATTATTCATAATTACAAGAAAAATGCTTTAGCCAAGAATGGAACTTTTCTCTCAAGATTTCTATACCTTTTTTCTCTGAAACCTACGAATGTTAGACAGAAATGACAAATCGGGAAGTTTTGTTGGTGCCCCGACAGGGGAAAATACCAAACGTGCTTTTTTGTTGCAAATCAAATTCTCCATAGAAAATATTGTTCACCATTTTTTGATAAAACCATTGGTTAAGGAGGAAATTGACGTTGTGTGATTTTATTAATTAATTTTCATCTGGAGTTTCTATCGGAAAGTAATATGCGAGACCCAACTGGGGATCACAATTCTGTCCGCTTCTCGTTTCACACTTTCTCACATTTTATGTATCCCGAAAAGTAATGCACCTCGTCATTCCCTATAATGCTCCTATTCTCCGATTGAATTCCCAACCGCGAAAAATTAGCCGCCCGTCTCTGAATCTGCTCGCTTCCGTATCGACGCTCACGGTTTTTCGGCGCGCTCTGCGGTATCGACAGTCTCGAGATATTTCGACGCGCTCTGCCGTATCTACACGCACTGTACTTCCATGCGCTCTGCCGTATCTACAGTCATTGTATTTCGACGCGCGCATCGGCCAAAATGCGGTTGAAGAGTTTTTACAGGCGCCGGCAATCTCCCCTATAATCTCTGCGCGCATCGGCCAAAATGCGGTTGAAGAGTTTTTACAGGCGCTGGCAATCTCCCCTATAATCTCTGCGTTTTATCCACAATGTGAAATGAGCACCAGACGATGCTGGGCCTGGCAAAATGGAGGTGGAGAAGCTTTATGCAAAGCTTGAAGCAGAGGGCTATTATCGAGGGCTAATTGTATTAGTTTCAACAATGTTGGAAATTCTGAAAACAATCAAATAATCATAAAATTCCGACATTTTTGCCATTTTAAATTGTCGTATTTTCGGAAATTAGTCTGTAAACTACAGGATCATTTGCGAACATTGGATGTCTCCTTTTCTCGCCACAGATAATGAATAAGAATGCACGGGTCTTTCAAAACGCAAGTCAAAATTTTATTCAACTGACATAATAAGCAACAGTATTCTTATTTTAAAAATTCAAGAATGGGACTTGCCAGGTTTTTCATGAATGAACTCTAAAGTTAGTAGACACTAAGTCGAATCAGATTATATAATACTTTTTTCGTTGCTATAAAGATCATGTAGATTTACAGGTTTAGCTCTGTAATTTAATTTAAATCAGTCTACCATAATTGATGCAACTGAAACAAAAGGTGTACATGTTCATGTCATTTTTCACTTCCCATAGTCCTTTCATAATTTCCATATCACACTTTCGATATCTTATACATTATATATGAAACGTACACTCATTAATTTGCACCGGAACGATTAACATTATTGAAATTATTCTTAAATTAGAGGCAACGTAGTACTAAAAACTTGCCGGTCAGTTAGAAAACATATATTTCAACAATATATTGCTTTTTTCTGGCGAATCTTATATATATCTATCTATCTATCTATCTATATATATATATATATATATATATATTATTATTATGAAAAAAAGTAACTGAGCAAATTTTCATCACATGCCAGAGTAATAATTTAACGCATACCTTAAACTATTTTTGTACATTACAGGATCAGTCGTTTTTCAACAGCTGGTTTTCCTCAATTGCAAACATACTATCAAGGCAAATTTCCCTCCTTTCTAGGCATTCAAGGAAGATACCACATAAATTGAGAGGATCCGAAGTTCTCTCTATATTATATAGAGTAAAATGGAAAAACGCAAAAAAAATGTTTTTAGGAAAACTGTAGAACTGAGAACACCCCGAAATTCTCACGCCAATTTAAGGTGGAGTGTTTCAGCCCTAAACGAATGCAAGCAATTGGATATTTTGGAATTTGTTAAATGAACGAATATTTGGTGGTCTGGAGGCTCCTTAGAAAACATGTTCCATTGAATGTATCGTTGTACATCAATTAACGTAAAAACAAAAACAAAACTACAGTAAGATCACATCGCATGGAAAAGAGGTTTATAAAAACCCCACAATAAAACCCCATTCATAAAAAAATCCATACCCCTTTTGATGTGTTTTTCTGACTAAAAATATATATCAGCAAAACTTGACATTTTTATTTTGACTCATTTGATCATTTGAAATTTTTGAAACAAAAATTTTTGCCATTTGAAATTATTCGAATTTTAGAATTTGAAAATGTTGAAATCTAAAAATTCAAAATTGAAGTTTTTAAAAATTCCAAAATTTTATAATTTTTAAAATTTGCAGTGTCTATCATTTGAAATTGGTTAAATTGAAAATGTCTAAAATACCGAATGCTGAAGTCTTGGAATTTTTCAAATTTGAAATTTTGACAATTCAAAATTGTTGAAGTCTGATATTTTTAAGTTTGTTTTTCTTGAAATTTTTAGTTTTTGGAATCCACAGTTGGAGGGAAACTATTTGAAAATTGTATAATATGCAATTTTGACGATTTAAAATATTTTAAAATCGAAATTGAGGCATTTTTAAATTTTTCAACTTTGCAAATTTGTAAAATATAAAAGGTTCAATTTTGATCCTTTCCAGATTTGCCATTTTTGGTTTTATATTTTTTTTCAATGTTGATATTTTTAAAATTTCGATTGGTTAAAATTGGCAATTGAAATTATTGAAAGCTTTGAACGCTGAAATTGTTGAAATTATGAAATATACAATTTTCAGAACCCAACGAATTCAAGTGATTTTTTTTTTATCAATCTGAGCTGTTAAAATATACAATTTTTCGAATTTTGCAATTCCTTAAAAGTTAGAGTTTTGTCTCTCTGAAACTACTGATTTTTGAAATAGTAGACTTCAGATATTTCAAAACTAAAATATTGGAAATCGGAAATTTTCAAAATTTTGTCCTGAAAGTTTATATGAACCGCGACTGACTTTTTTAAGATGGTTTGATTTGTTTGTGGCGTTTTTTTTGTATGAATTCTATGTATTTCTTTGGTTGTGTTTTTGCACATGTAACCAAATGTAGAACCTTGTGACTAATTATGCAAAATTTCTGGATTCTAATGATATCCAACTTAGGGCAGTAAAACAACTTATGGAGGTAGAACTGTATCACGCTTTCAGCCTCCTGACGAACATCGAATTCAAATTGGACGATGACAGAGATAAGACGTTAGGCCTGCTTCAGTTTCTGAAAAAGAAACATTATTGGTGGGTTTTCGTCTCGGGATAGGATAACAATTCAGTATTCAGCTAAGTATTTGTGAAATTATCATATTTGCTTTTCGAGGTTTAGCAGAATCAAAATATTGGATTTCTTGACGAATCAGCAAAACACGTTGGAATTTACGAAAATGTCACTTGAACGGTGGCATTATTAACAAATAATTTGAAATACCTTGGAGATCTCATGTTCTGGGCCATCAGATGCTTTTGTCTTTCCACACACAGACGGTGACTCAACGGCCTCGTCCATCTCATTCTCTGTCATCTGTGGAGCCTCAGGGATAGTCGAAATGTGATCCATGGAACTCGTACTGAGGATAAAGGCGTCTCCGCGACGCTCCACGGTTCCCCTCACAGAAATCTTCATGCCTTCTTGAATTTCGCTGTTAGGAGTGAACGTGGAAATATGAACACTCATGCGGTATCGATCTGTGCAAATCATGCCAGCTCCATAACTTGCCCCAGAAGCAGTCACGACACTTCTGAAGGCTTCCTTCAGCCACCCTGAGATCATGACGGGCCCTCGAGCTGAGCAGACGTGTTCCATTGTGAGCTTCTTGTAATTGATTCCCGCTTGCATTTGGTCACGTGCTCCATTGGTGACATCGAAGGTCCCCAGAACTTCGAGTGTGCTGGCATTACCATATTGGAACTCCATACTACAGTATCCATACTCCATACATACTGACAGTATCTCCTGATTTACGCCAACTTGCATTAGCCAATTTGATGACTCCACCTGTGATTTTAACAATCTGTAAAGAAAGTGTTATTGCAAAGTATCAGTTTTGGATATCAATCAGATTCACCGTTTGTTCGAAGAAACCAAGAAATAAGGGTAAAAATTGTCAGCATTTGCTATGCAAAATGAATATTTTTTATCACAAAAAGAGAAAATTGTTGTAATCTAAAAATAAGAAACGCTGTTATTAAAGAATATATGCTCTTGTAATATACAAATATAATAAATATTTTTCTCTGGCTCAAAGCCCTCGTTTTGTTATAAGAGCAACATATTTTTGTTTCATGATGGAAAAATATGATGAATATTTTTTTTCTGACTGAAGACCAATCGCTCATCGTAAGTTTTTTTGCACTTTAAGAAAAATAATTTTTTTTTTGAGAAACAAAATGACTTCCCTTACCTGGTACATGGACAATTCTTTGTTGTACTTCAGAGCATTATCTCCCCAAAAAAGTATTCGACCCTTCGACCGTCATTATTGTTCAAAACGCACTTGAAGATCCACTTCGAGGACGAATTTGGCAAGGACTTGAGCCCTTCGATCGAATCAATATAGCCGGTAATTTTCCTGAAAATCGAAACATTGAACACAAACAAAAACACAAAAAACATTACAACGAAACAGTAGACGTTAAAAGAAATTTAGAGGTTAAAATTTAGAAATGTTTCGATGCGAGAATGAATAAAAAAGCGAAGCAATAAATAAAATCAATTTCATGTGGCATGTGTTAATTTTAGAGTTTAGCATTCACGAATGTTTGGATGCGAAAATATTAATAAATTGAAAATATTTTGCAAAAATACTTACATGAGGGTGGCCCCATTATTGAAATGGTCAATCGCTCGCGATGTTGTATACTTGATTTTTGAAACTGACATTTTTAAAATTGGATGCACTTGCGAAACTTGGAAAACCATTGTATCGCGACGCCGACGCCTCGTGTATAAAAATGGCCAAGAGCGGGAGCGGAATACCAAGTTTCGCCACTACGATTGTAGTGGCAGCATTTTCGCTCTTATGATTTTCGATAATTTCGATATATCGATAGTTTCTTTCGTTTCTCCTTTTTAATATAGGATTGAACACTTCGTTGAATCCCGTTGAAAACAATTATTAGACAACTCAAGCCCTGAGGCGTAAATTCAGAACTCGAATCGCTAACACAGAAGAGAAAAGATAGAATTTAGTCACTTGAACCGAAGTTGGTTGGCGTTGGTAAACGGTTGAAAGTCTAAAAACGTGGCGTGCACGTTGACTCTTAAACAGGAACAGACCGAGCTAAAGCCTCAGCGTTAGTCACCTCGGCTCAATCCGAGAAAATCCGGATTATACATTTTGACTTTTGGCATGAAAATTAATGTCAACTTTGAACAAATGGAATGTGTTCGATGAGCTGCCTGGATCTGTGGGCATATTTGTTGGACGAGTGCAGGGGCGGAATATTTCTAAGGGTTGAAAAGAGCGGTCCAATAAAAGCGTTCGCACCGAGTCAGTTTCACAGTAATAGAACCCTATATGTACACAATAAACTAATATTACACCACTTTCACGTTAAGGCATACAAAATTGAGTAAATAGAGGGGGACACAATTTATGAGAAAAATATAAGTTTGTCGCGTGAGAACGAGAGAGCAAAACCGCCGGGCTATGCACGTGTTAACTTGTGAACTATCCGGAAGCGAATGAAAAGTGGGTCGCAGGACATGTAAAGGCCAAGATGCGACCCCGTTTTGAGCGATTATTTCCGGTGACCCATCGGTAATTTAGGGGCCCAGGACGTGGCGCCTCAAGTGTGGGTCATCGGAAGCGGCCGGCTGAGCAGTCCTATATTACCGGCCTCCCGATTGCCCCCATCAGCTGATGGGATTCGCAACATTCTCCCCCGCCATCAGCTGATGGGAATCGCACCATTCTCCCCCCGCCATCAGCAATCCTAGTTGCCTGGTGAGAACTAGTGAGCTGAAACTAATAGAAAAGATCAGGGGTTCAATACGGGGGGGTTTCAGGTTACCATGAAATGAGCGTCTCCATGTCCGTAGGGGTATTAAATCCTGTCTAGTCGGGGACTTATCATCACCATTCTGAATCCCTCATTTGGTTCGGGGCGTAAATCCGTCGGGGTTGTTGATATCCATACTTAGGAGCCATCGAGTTGCAGAGCTGGTACCGTGAGTAGGTCAATGAGACCGACTTCAATCTCCTTGCGCTGATACTGGCAATTCGGCCAGTTTGGCGACTGGTCGCGTGAGCGTTGTCGGAGCTGTGTTCAAAGTCACTACTCTGGTGAGTGAATCCTTCCCTGGGTGCAGAGCAGTGACGCGAGCGAGAGGCCACTTCGTTGGGGGAAACCTCTCATCGGTGAGCAAAACCAGTGAGCCGATGGTGACGTGGTGTCGCTTAAATATCGACTGTAGACGCTGAAGATACCCAGTGGACCACCTCTTCCAGAAACCCTGGAGCTTCTATTGGATGAGCTGCCATCGGGAGAGTCTCGTGACGTTGAGCTGCTCCATCGATGGTTCTGGAAGAGTCGTGGGAGCCTGACCAATAAGGAAATGTCCTGGTGTCATTGCTGAGCAGTCGTCAGGATCGTAAGTGAGCGGTTCCATCGGTCATGAGTTGAGCACCGCTTCGATTTGAGGAGCTGAGCGAGCTGCCGCGATTGAGCTGATCCTGCTGAGAAGAGCTTCTGAAGTTCTTTGTCCGCTCCAAGAAAGTTCGTTCCGCAATCACTCACCAAAGAGTGAGGTATCCCCCGTCGACTTGAGAAGCGTCTGTACGTAGCGATGAATCCTTCGGCTTAGTAGTCTGACACGACCTCCAGATGGACCGCTGATGTCGTCATGCAGACAAATATAGCCAACCAGCCTTTGTAGGATTTGTGTCCTGGCCCCTTCCACGACCGTAGAGACACTGGACCGGCATAGTTAATCCCAGTGTTGAGAAAGGCTCGAACGGGAATGAGTCTGGCTGGTGGTAACTGACCGTTGGCGAGTGCATTTCACGCACTTCAGAATGAAAGAGCGTACTGGTGCTCGGCCTCCGTGTATCCAGTAATTACTTCTGAGCAGCCGGAGAGTGAGCTGAGTGCCCCCGTGAAATGTCCTTGATTGAGCTTCTTCAATGAGTAGTTGGGCCGGTCTAGATTCCTTTGGGATGATCGTTTCGTTTCGGCTCTCTGGATCAATATGAGCAAACTTGAGCCGTCCGCAAACTCTCAATACCCCTTGGTGATCAATAAATGGTGTGAGCTTGGAGAGAGGGTGAGATTTGCTGAATCTATCCCCTCGTAATATCGCTCTGAGCTGATCCTTGAAGTCAGCTGTCTGTGTCAGTTTGATCCAGAGGATTCGAACCTCTTCAAGATCACCAAGTATAAGCGGGTACCGGAGAGCCGAATTGGGAACTTTCTTGAGCCGGGCCAAGGATCTTCGACAGATTGCTGTGACCCTGAGCAGTCGGTTAAATGATGAGAATCTCTCGATGAGGTCCCAGAGAACAATCCGTGGAGCAGTCACATGGAGTAGAACTCCCGGCCTATCCTCGAGGTCTACTTAGAGGTCCTTTTCCAAAGCGTGAGTCGGCCATGATGAGCTGTCCTGATTAAGCCATGGTGGTCCTGTCCACTAGAGCTTGTGGGCTACCAATTGCTGAGCTGAGAGGCCGCGAGAAGCACAGTCTGCTGGGTTCTCCTTGCCAATCTTCAGTGAGCCTCATGAGTGAGCTCCTGGATGAGAGATACCCGATTTTTTACAAACTCGTTCCATCTTGATGAGTGAGAGCTAATCCACGTGAGAGTTACTGAAGAGTCCGTCCGTAGGTAGATCGTGGCGTTCGTAATCGTGAGCTCAGCCTATATATACTCGACTAATTCGGCAAGAAGTAGTGCTGCAGTGAGTTCCAAGCGTGGGATTGTCAACCGTTTGAGCAGTGCTACCTTGGTTTTTGAGCAGATCAGCGTGATATTCTGGTTATCCCCGTTGAATACCTTGAGATAAACCTGACATCGCCACTTGTGATGCATCGGAAAATCCATGTATTTCAACGACAGATTCCGTGAGCAGTCCAAGCCACCGAGGTCTTGTGACCTCCGGCAACTGCCTGAATTGCCCCCATCGATGAGCAGTTGTCGGGGATACTGGTTCGCCCCATCCCAGTTTCTCAATCCATAGAGCTTGGAGTAAAATCTTCGTCAGTCTGACCACTGGCGCTAGGGAGCCGAGTGGGTCGAAGAGCTGAGCCGTTTCCGATAAGATGATCCTTTTCGTTATTGAGCTGGTTTCAGGCTGAGCGACGCAGAACTTGAAGCTTTCCATTCTACGATGCCATGAAACGCCTAAGATTTTGGTAAGCGAGTCCTCTATGGATCGTTGTTCTTGGGAGGTGCTACCAGGGCGAATGGATACCAGCAGAGCTGAGCTGTTCGAATGCCATTTGGCTAACGGGAAGCCTCCTGACAGACAGAGCTGAGTCACCTGATGAGCTGTCCTGAGTAGCTCTTCGTCTGAGTCAGCACCTCCGCAGCTATCGTCAACATAGCGTCCCTTCATGAGTGGGTTCACAGCAAGAGGATATTTCGATCCTTCATCGAGCTGGTTGAGTACATGTATGGAGAGAAATGGAGCTGATCGGGTGCCATACGTGACTGTGGTGAGTTGATATCTCCGTTTGAGTCGGTCCAGAGTCCTTGCTGGAGTGGCCAGCGATCCGGATGTACGCGAATTTGACGAAACATCTGGGTGATATCCGTCATGAATATGAGCCGCTTCCGCCGAGAAAAGAAAAGTACATCCGAGATATCTTCCTGCAACTTTTGTCCGGTATGCATGATGTCATTCAACTATCGCCCTGTTGTGGTCTTGTGAGAGCCGTGAAAGCCTACTCTGAGCTTCGTAATCTCGCTGCTTACCCTGAGAACCCCATGATGAGGAAGGAAATATTCCGGTATAACGTCAGCCCGAGGAGAAGACAGACCATGAAAAACCCTCAACCGTCCTGAAGTCGAAACTGCATGTGCTAAGGTTATTTCGGCGGCTGTCTGTGTCCCAGTGAGCTGACGTTGATGAGCTGGTCCGGAGACTCGACGCATGTGGCCGCGGTCTTCGTATTCCTTGAGAAAATCCTGGTAGAATTGTTGATAAACTTCATCACGTGAAAGTTTCCTGAGCAAACGTTGAAGGCAAGCATGCGTGGACGATCGTGAATGTCCGAGTGATGATGGTAACGACTTGAACGGTACCCTCACGATGTAGCGACCGGATGAGTCTCGTGAGTGGGTCCTTTTGAAGTGCTCTTCGCACTGAGCCTCTTCATTGGTGAGCTGCGCCTCTGGGATTGCCGGAATCTCCTCCTGAACCCAGAACCTGGTGAGCAGTTCGTTGATATCTTCAGTCGTCACGACCAGGTGAGTTTTCGCTACGGGAGTTGAGTTGTCGGGCCGAATACGATCCATCCAAGGCGAGTGAGCTGCGCAGAAGGTGCATGAGATCCGTTGGAGATAATTTCCGGTTGGATGAGCTGACCGTAGACATCAACTCCTAGCAGGACATCAATGGGTGCTGGTGTCAGAAATTCGGGATCGGCGAACTGAAGGCCTTCAAGTTGATCCCAGGTGAGCTGATCGGAAGAGAAAGTCGGTAATGACGCGGTGAGCTGACTTAGTGCATAGGCTATAACTTCGAGCTGAAATCGCGAGTAAGTGGACTATATTTTGAGCCTGACCTTGCCTAATGCTGGCTCAGATAGTGTTTCTCCAATACCCGATATTTGGAGGTGAGTCTTGAGCTTTGTCAGCCCAAGTTTTAGGACGAGCTGTTCTGAGATAATGGACATTTCCGATCCTGGATCAATGAGGAGCCGAACATGGTCAGCTGACTGATCTGGACATACACTTAGTGCTAGGCTGGTAGCCAGAGGGACTCCAGGACGAAAATCATGAGCTGGGGATGAGCCTTTGTGAGCTGAACAGGAGACACTAATCTGAACTGATGACGTTAATTCCGATGACGCTGATGGAGCTGGCTGAGTGGTTACTTCCGTGGGGATGCCCCTTTCGTATTTGTACGTCGTGGTTGGGACGTCCGCTTTTGGAGGTGAGCTGTTCTGCAGTCGTTGTTGAGCAGAGCCTTGAGACTGACTAGGTGGCTGATTGTGGAGCATCGACTGGTGGAGTTCTCCACAATGATGGCACCTAGTCTTTGATCTGCAGTCTATCACTGCATGCCGACCAAGACAATTGTAGCAGAGGTAGTGACGTACTACTACCTCCCTACGAGCTGGCACTGAGAGCTGATGAAAGGATGAGCCGGAAGTTACGTAATGATCCGCCTCGCACATTGAGCACGGATAAGTGACCTTCCCTCCTTGCGGAGCGGCCTTGAGAGCTGGTCGCAATTTCGGCGTAGGTTGAGCGGTGCCGTGATGAACCTTCGCTGATTTCGATGGCTTTGATGAGCTGACATTAGAGGGCTTCGTGTTAGGAGCACGAGGGGCTGAGTTGATCTCCATGCTCTCCATTACACATGCTCTCCCCACGTGAGAAAATCCTTGAATTCCTTGTAGGAAGGATACTCCGCCGATGAGCCGACCTTGACTTCCCATGCTTCACGAAGTTTCGAGCTGAGCCTTTGAGAAACCGTATGCACGATGACCTGATCCCATTGGGAGGTTGGAGAAGCAAGAGCCTCCATAGCATTGAGTGCCTCGGAGGTAGTTTTTTTTTTCACTCTTTCTCTATTCGTATTCACCCACGTAACCGCTGGTAGGCATTACTTCATGGGCAATACTACGGATCAGAGTACCCACCCATTGCGGCTGGGGCCGACTTCGCCATTTCAGCTCATCGTATTTCTAATCACAGGGTAAACGTCCAGAAACCCCTGTGATACGATGGCGGGCGTCTACGATGGAACCCTCCCGCCCCCCCCCCCCGCGCGACGGGTCGCGTTCGGTCCCGGCTCACGGTCTCACTTCATGGATACCGCCGATAGCACACACGGAATGTTCCTGCCATCGGTCGGAGTCCGTGAGAAAATATTTTTCAGAAAAAATATTTTGCAGTGAGCGGGAATCGAACGCGGGACCTTTAGAATAGTAGGCAGACACTCTACCCACTACACCAAGCCCCGTCTGTGCCTCGGAGGTAGTGGTGAGCAGGGCATTGCGGTCCTTAGCGCTATGAGAAATCATGGCTCGAGGATTGAGACGCTGCTCGAGATGAGCAGTCGCTTATTCTCATAGCGAGAGAGGAGCAAATCATAAGCAATCGAGAATGACTCATCAAAGATCGTCAGATTTGCGATTCGGTGAGCTGGCTCCCCTGAGAGGCTAGTGCGGAGATAGTGCATTTCCTCCACATTGGAGAGGTCCGCATTTGAGTCGACTAGAGACGCGAAAAGATCACGGAATGACCGACGGAGAAAATTTCAATGCGCAAAAAAAATTGAAAAAACGCAAAAGGCGAGTTGAGCGAAGCCGTGAGCGGTCAAAAAAAAAATATGAGCTCAATAAAAAAAAAGAAAAAATCCGAGAGCGGCCACAATAAATGAAATAAACCCAACAACCAGAAAAAATGTTAGCTAATGCTACTTAGCCACGTTGAGCAGGTTGAGCGGGCCTCGTGCACGAACAATGCGGTTGAGAAACCCCACGGGCCTGGAGATGAGCAGTTCCAGTTTTTTCCTTTTTTTTTGCTTCCGAATGAAAGCATTGCAATCGCTCAATTTTCACTTTCGCTAATTATGCTCGTAAACGATATATAGTGGTCTGAAACGTAATAATACGAAGTTTGAGCATAGTGTCTGTATGTATCAATTTTTTTCAAAAAAGGACTAAATTTTCAGAATAAAATCTGAAAAAATTGTCAGTTATTGGTATTGAGTGTAGCTAGCTGTGAGCGCAATTTTAGTGAAATCTACCGGTAAGTTTCTTAGAAATCCACTTTTTTGTTTTTTCTTCGATCGTTCATATCTCTGAAACTAATGAATATTTTTCAATTTCTTTTTTATCAAAATGTCTCAACGAACTCCAAAGAATGGTTGAATAACATCTAGTACGTTGCTCACAAGAAATTGAAGATATTTCTATTTTTCTGTTTTTTTTTTCGCTTTTTGCTTTCGTACGCACTCTAGTGTGTCGAAAAATTGAGATAAAAACTTGAAATTTGAAGCAAAGATTCCTTTTGTTGTGGTGAAGAACCCTGTTGAATAGCGATTTGATCATATCATTAGTTTTCTACATTTGAATTTTTCCGTTTTTAAGGTTTTTATTTTATTTCTCGATAATTATTCAAACGATTTTGTTGTTTTTTTTTTTCAAAATGTGTCCCTTAACGAGATCTATGATATTGTTGAAAAGCATTGAGTCAATTAGATTGGGTAATATAAGAACTTTTGACTTTGGTTTTACTTTCTGTTTTTGTTCGCACTCTAGCGACCGCAAAAATTGGGATAAAAACTTGAAGTTTGGAACAGAGGTTCCTTTTATCATGGTGAAGAACCCTATTGAATAGCGATTCAATCGCATCATTAATTTTATAGATTTTAATTTTTTCATTTTTACGGTTATTTCATTACTTCATTTCTCGATAAGTATTCATCCCATTTTTTTCCAAAATGTGAGCTTTAACGTTATCTATGAACTGGTCGAATAACCTTGAGTCAATTACTTTGGGTAATATGAGCTATTCCTGTTTTTGATTCCGTTCGCCTGGAAAAAGCTTTTTCAATACTGGAACATTTATATTTTGTGCGCAATTGGACCATTCGGAAGCTTACCACCAATGAAATTAGGGGCAATAAAAAAAAACGGTGACATATCTGACACATTCGAATAGGGGACCCGAGGACCGCCTGCTTGTTCAAATTTATGATGATTTTCCACGTTCCGATGCACGAAGTTCGTGATGTTCCACGTTGCGATGATTTGAGCCGATGAACTGTTCTTTCATAATTGAGCTGCACTCCACTCCCACTATCACCCGAAAAAACCCGTTAAAAGTTAAAAATATCCCACAAATCCGGCTCGAAGGACCAAGATGATCGATGAGATGCCTGGATGTGTGAGAATATTTAATGGATGGGTGTAAGGGAGGGATATTTTTGAGAGATGAGACGAGAGGGGACAGAAAAGAGCGTTCACACCAGAGTTACGGTCACACACTAGAAATCGTATATTCGATACACTTTAAATCATCACAATGTAATGTTAAGCTAATTTTAAATGAGTATAATCCACTGAGCAGACTGAGTGGACAGAATTTATAAGAAATGTGGATTCTTTGCGCGCAGAAAAAGACCCACGTGCGAGAAGGTCAAGCGCAAAATTCACGGATAAAAAACATGTGTGAACGGAAGAGAGTGAATGTGGGTCGCAGGACATCGGAAAGCCAAGATGCGGCCTCGTTGTCGAGTAAGTATTTCCGGTGACTCATCGGTAATTTAGGCGCCCAGATCGTGGCGCCTGAAGTGTGGGTCATCGGGAGCGGCCAGCGGAGCAGTCCGATTTTACCGGCCTCCCGGTTGCCCCATGAGCTGATGGGGTTTGCAACACCCTTATAAAAATACGGATTTTATATAGAATGACTTTTTTCGATAATTTGCATAAATAATGAGGTATGACCGCCTCAACAATTATGTATGTAATGAGAACGAATGAACTTAACGCTGTCATGACGGTCTCAATCGAAGCAGATCGAATGCAAGATCGAGCGGATTACACGCGGGATGAGATTCGTGCAATATGTGCAATGTTATTACAATCGTCATTGTTTATACTGTTCCGCTGGGTAAAATATTAAAGTTATCGGGAAAATTCTCCGAAGAGAATGATTCCTTATATGAAAATACACCATTTATGTGCGATGACTTTATTCCATAATCTGCATAACTAAGGAGGTATGGTTGTCTGAGCAATTTGGAATATGGGAGCAATGCCACCAGGATTGTTCCTTATACAAGAATGCACATTCAATATGACTTTTTTCAATATAGGTTAGAACATATCGCGAGGTGAATTAAGAAAGTAAGCGGGATAATTAAGAAAGTACAAAACTAGAAAGAGTAACGAATTTCAGTTGAATATTGCTATGGGGCTTAAAAATCAAACTAAATCGATCGCGTGCAGTAATTATGAGTCGCAAGTTCAGTTATTGATATCACTGTTGGGTTTGCTCATCATCGTGGTTGCGTTCTTATGCTGTGCTGAAATACCAAATCTTTGTTTTCTTTGTGCCCCGTATGGGGCACACACATTTGCACCCCACTAGTCTAGTTTCCAATTTATCGTTGCCGATAATTAATGCAAGCACTAACGTTTGGTTTTGAACCTATTGAGGTCCCTCAGAAGTATTGAGGGTTTTGTTGAGTCACGCGGAATGTGAACTCGGACTAGCTAAAGGTTTCGTAATGTTTGTTTTGGGTCTTCCATAGGAGGGCGCGATTTGGCTTTCCCCTTTGGAGCCACAGGAAGTTTGAAATTTTTCAAGTTCAACACTTTAGTGCCTCAACGCTTACAAGATTCATGAACTCACTGTACTGCGCGATACTTTGGAAATTTATATTCGTAGAGAGCAGTAGACATGCGTCCGCACGGGACAGACTCAACAAATACTGAAGCTATCGCCTTAACTTAACTTGGAAATTGTTTATCAACATTTATCATTTATACACAGGTATATACATTGTTGGTGTCATAAATCATTAATGCTAGCTCACCAGCCATCAGCTTTATATCTAGGGCTGCGCACGATACCGAGACTAGTCTCGGTCACGGGGAACCGAGACCATATCGTCTGACAGGGACCGAGACGATATCAAGACGAGACTTTTGCAAGAGTCTCGTTAAGTCTCGTCTGGATTTTCGCAGTTTTTCCATTCAAAAGGAAAGAAATAGATTAGAGACTAACAAAACCACCACCGAAGAAACACGGCCATGATTTTGCAACTGTTTCTACCACCTTGGGAGGGCAGAAATACGTGACTCTGCCTATGGTGGTCATCATAGCATTTAATATGCTGTTGGATAAAATAGAGTCATCGATGTTTGCCTTGAACCAGAAAGAAGGAACGTCCCCAAGTGGATGAGATTTTAATCGCAGCATTCCAGGCTGCACGTGATAAAATAATTAAGCATTACTCCAAAACGAATTGGGTGTATTACACCGTATTGATACTAGACCCCAGGCACAAACGCGAGACGTTCGCCTCTCCGATATGGGACGGAGAAATGCAAGAAACTTCTCTAAAAGTGTTTAAAGGAATGTATAAGGAGTTGCTTGAAGATACATATTTTATGTTCAATAACATTTCTTCATAAGTGCGCTAATTTAGGAGATATCGCTTATTTAACCATTTTCATTGGTTATAACGCTGTATTTCGAGAACGATGACAGATACGAGAAAACGTATCAAATAAAAGTTGTTCCACTCATGAAACTACATATTTCATGTTTTATTCCTTTTTTTCTTAGGCATCATATTTTACGAGATATCGATAAAAAATCGTAATAACTGATTAATAGTTGTATTTGCGTTACTGATATACAACTTGACTTTATACGTGTAGCGTTACACACACACCCACTATCCGAAAGTTATAGATGCGGCCCGTCGAGGGTCACACTCACATCCCATTTATTACATATATGTTTGGGCACTTACAGTTTAATTCGATATAAGGATAATGACGTCTAACAACCCTTATGAATAATGGATAAATATGGTGAGGGCCAAGCGGGATGTATTGAGGAGCAGGATGAAAGTTTGGTTAGCAACACCATTTCGTTTTTTACATTAATGTTGATAGTTTGGAGATGAAGATTAGGGCGGGTTCGTAGTTTCATCTTGAAACCACCGTAATTCTTATCAATAAATTGGCCTATGATTGCTACGCCTAGGGTCCTATGCATACCCGAAATTGAGGTTATCATTCCGTAATATCCTATTATTCTTAAAAATTTATTTTGCATAACTTGAAGTTGGTTCAACTGAATTTCTGCTGGATTGTGCCAGACCATATGTGATAATTTGTCTAATTTTTTTCAGATACTAGATTTATGGTTCCACAGAAATTTGCCATCAATATGTAAACCGAAATATTTCACCGCATTCGTTGTCGTGCTTTTATTGCTCCGGATGGTTAGCGTGGTGCCGAACCCAGTAAATATGATTGCTTCTGGTTTAGCAGAATTCGCCAGGATTTTCCATTTCGGAAGTTCATTTAGTGTTAAAGACGCTGCGTTTTCAATTCTTCTAGCGCCTTCATTGATTGATTTGCTAGCTGAGTGCAAAGCAGTCATTAGCAGATCCTGTAATTCGAACTTTTCTTGCAGTTTCGCTGAAAACTGAAGCAATACACAAGTTGAATAAAACCGGAAGCGGGATAGCACTCTTCAGCGGAAGAGAATGAAACTCCCGCGACAATTTCAATTTTATCCGAAAGGAATGTGTCGACTCGAACTTTAATATATCTGTTTGTAAGATATGACCTGAGAATGGTACATAAATATTTAGGTACATTTAGATCAATAGGTTTCTAGATTAGGTCTGTGGGCCGCGCAGAGTCAAAAGTCTGCTGGCTGTCTAGGAGAAGACCTACCGTGTTTTCTCTCTGATCTTTCGCGAATTTTATAGCGTTAGGTATACTGATCAACTGGTGGCAGCTCGTGTGATTTGATCGGAAGCCGAATTGATTCATTGGCATGAATTTTAAGGCGTTCTAAGATGATGTGCCTTAGTAGTTTTGTTACAACCGTTAGTAAACTAACAGGCTTGTAGCTCACCGGATACGATGGCGGCTTACCAAGCTTGAGGATGACCGCTCGCTCCTTTCCAGAATTCTAGGAAATCTTGGTGGAGGAGACATGCATTGTATGATTTTGTCAGTAGGCTTACAGCTTCAATCGAGAGGTTTTTCAATGCTATATTGGGAATATTATCCACAACAAGGGTTAATTTATTTTTTAGTACTGTCATGGGGAAAATGATTTCATGCGAATTTGTGAGGAGTTTTGTAGGCAATTCAAGTGGTGTAATGAGAATGTTTTTTTCACATAAGTAGTTACTTGTTGCTAACCCACGGGAATGGCTGTACAGTTAGAGTGCTAGACTAGCTGACCAAGTGTCCTGGGTTCAATCCTGGGTATTGGCGGTCAAAAATTCGTAGCGCTCTAACCTCACAGTTCCACTGTCGAGCGGTAGTATCGCAAAAGAGACGCCTGTACTTGGGCAGGTTTTTCCCTCAAGTGAGGTTTTCCCTCGTCCCTCGGTGAATGCGGTACAGGGGATTGAGATAGGAACAAATAGTGGGATAGAATAAAGACCCGAAGGGTTATACGAAAGAGAGAAAATTAGTTACTTGTTCTTCAAAGGTCGTCGAGATGCAGATAATTTCTGGATATTCGCATAGTCTGAATAGAACGTATTCGCCTTGTCAACGTCTTCTGTGCGGATTTTATCATTGGACTTCAGTGTGGGAATCTTGTTTTTGCCGGTGTTATTCGAATACCTTGTAGTGCGCCATATTGAATGATCTTCAAGGCTTATATTTGTGAGTTCGTTATCGAAAGTAATTTACTTCCGTTCGGTTACTTTAAGTCTGATTTCATTAATCAACTGATTTAATTCGGATTTTAGGTATTGGTTTTGCATATTTTGCGATCTTAACCTAATATAATTATAATATTTTATTTTCATTAAGGAGGCTATTGCGGGGAGAAGAGAGGTATGTGAGGATTTGGATGACCGGATAGGAGTGCAAGAATCCAGAGCTTTTTGAATGACGGTGAAGTTTGGTATGCGTATATCTATTGTTTCTTTGTTATCACATGGAGCGTTTGGAGCGAGAATTTCATCATTTAAGATGTCCTTCAATTTTTTCCAGTCGGTCCTCGCATCATTCAGTGTTTTAGATGGCTATCGTGAGGCCGGTTCACTAACCGCGGAGTAAAACAACGGTAGGTGTTCTGGAGCAGAGTCGGATGGCGTAGTAGAATATTTTATGATAGAGATATTATTAGTCAACAGGGGGTTAATGATACTGGGAGTATTAGAGTTATGAGGATAATGTATTAGAACGTGTGGAAAGAGCAGATAGTTCCTTCATGTCGTCCAAAAATTTGTAAGAAGTTTACCTGATTCATTCGGCCTAGCGAAGGTCCAAGTAGTGTCCCTTGCATTGAAATCTCCAGCGACAATAGTTGGAGTATGTTCAGAAAATATATGACTCAATAGATTCGTGTCTATTGAGACGGCCAGTGGATTATTTGATAAGCAAATTTTCGTTCTTTGGTTGTCTACTTGGACCTCAAGGCGTCAGCCGTTCGGTCTTCCTCAAACAGCGACAAGTCTGGTATGTTGACCTTTTTCGTTCTGGTATTCATCTTAGTTTCTGAAATGAAGATAATGCCAATGTTATTTCCATGGGCAATATGGACTGATTCAATATGGGGTATTCTGAGTGACTTCACCTAGGTAAAAGCCTGACCATCATCAATTTTGTCGGCAATTTTTCTATGAATCATAGGTAATCTCAACTATTATTTCAATTTTTTTTAGAATTTTATATGTAACGGCTGGGAGGCTACAATTTTGTTTTCAATTTTTTCGTTTTTTTTTTAAATGGACCGATTTGAATGATTTTTTTTTTCAAAATGTGTATTTTCATTTGGGGGCATTTTGCAGATCGCGGGTTATTTGAAGGGGCGAAAGGGAGGGGGGGGGGTAGCAAGCTAAGGGGGGACTCAAATTTTCAAAATAGATGAGGGAGGGGGTGTGTATTGTGATAGGATAGGTCACTTCAAAAGGGCAGCCCATGTTTTTATTATAAAAAATAAATAACGGTTCCTCCGCGGGCATTTGGCAGGTCGTGGTTATTTATTTTTTATAATAAAAAAATGGGCTGCCCTTTTGAAGTGACCAATCCTATCTCGATACATACCCCCTCCCTCATCTATTTTGAAAATTTGAGCCCCCCCTTAGCTTGCTACCCCCCCCCCCTTTTCCCCCCTTTGAATAAACCGCGACATGCAAAATGCCCGCGGAGGAACCGTTATTTATTTTTTATACTAAAAAAATGGGCTGACCTTTTGAAGTGGCCTATGTTATCACAATACACACCCCCTCCCTCATCTATTTTGAAAATTTGAGTCCCCCCTTAGCTTGCTACCCCCCCCCCTTTCGCCCCTTTAAATAACCCGCGATCTGCAAAATTCCCCCAAATGATTTGTTTTTTTTTTTAATAATTAATGACTGTTCACCCCCCAACCGTATAAATAAATAAAGGCAGTTTGTTTATTTATTAATCTGGCCATTTTTTATCAACAATTATGCAATTTATAGCGAACTACATATAAGCACGGTTCTGACAGCATGACAGCGCTCACGCTGCAGTGGCGCAGACTCACGGGGAGCTTACGTCTACCAGTATCGTCTGCTAGCTTCAGCGTCATAAAAAATCATCAAATTCCGCGCTCCAACAGAAACACTTCCACCAAGCATCAAAGTGGAAAATTGATTTCTTCTTTTGTTACTCAATTTTTTTCGAAACAAAATAATAATTTCATCATTTTTTTGTGATTTTTTCAAAAATTCTAGTTTTATAAGTGCACTACTATGATTTTCCGATACGGAGCAAGAATAATTCTTATTACTTACAAAACGATCGAATAACTTCACCACAAGTCATAATATGGACGATTTCAAGACAAGCCATTGAACCCTGACTGTGACCAATTTTGTCGGTAATTTTTCTATGAATCATACTCACTCTTCATTATAATTTCAAGTCATTATATCCATAATCATGGAATTCATAACAGGTAAAAGTGGATTAGAAATAGTTTCATATTCATCAGGTATTTATTGTTACATAATAGAGTGGAATATGCAAGCAGTCGCCTCCGAATACAATTTCACGCTCATCAAATTATCATTATGTGGAACACACGGCCCTTTATCGTGGGCAGTTGCGAAGAAGTGCCATTCTGCAGTCATGCCAAAATCATCTTCATGATAATACAGATTTATAATTTTTTTGTAGTTTTTGCATTGAGATGGAGCTCCGTCAGAAAAGTAGTAGATTTTTGAAGCGTTGTTATTAATCGATTTGATTAAAGTCACCGCTGTTTTGATGTATATATGGGCTGCCACTGCGTCATGGGATAGTCTGATATCACTGCTAAACTTCGATGATTGAGAGCTTCATTCTCCTTATAATATACAACAACGGATTGTTGACTCGATGGTAAATCGGACGTTTTCTGTAACTTGATGCGACATGATGCGCAGATGTGAGCACCGATAGCCAGTTTTAACCTCTTTCGAATTGTCTCAGAAATTCTACGGAGACTCTTTGTTTGTCTATTCGCGTTTAATCCAAATGGATTACAGCACCGATCTCGAAATGTTTTTCGTGGTGCCATATTATGTAAACGGAGTGAAAAAATCAAGCAGAAACCATTTATTTCATTCAAATGATACACAACAAGTATTTTTCATAATGCGAAAAGTCTCTCACTGAGGCCGAACGTTATGAAAACAACACCAATAAGAACCGCACTCCATCTTTAGAGTAAATTGGTTACCAACAATAGAGCGCTGTACCGCAAAAATCGCTCCCAAAGAACACTACCGATTATATATTGTTGATATTCATCTCTATTGACTGAGGAGAACAAAAATTGGAAGTTTCAAAAAACGGAACACTTTCGAGACGGTAATAATGCAAATAAATTTCATGGAATTTCTCTCCAAATACTAATGGGATACATAATGATTGCACATGGCGTATAAAAATTGACATCTATATCGTTTTATTGTTCCCCGCACCAAGGTAAAAAGTAAGAATTGGACAAGATTAATTTTAACTTATTTTAACGTATGAGCAAGAATCTAACGGAGATAGACATTTTCCATAGCGGAAAACAAATTTTTCACTTTATAGTAAATATAGTTTATGTTCACTCTATTGATGTGGATCATAGTGATGCTCCTATCAAAACATTTCTGCTTCGAAGATTTCAAAAAGGCTGAAAAAATTACGAAATATTTTTGAATTGAAAAATTGGAAAATTGAGTAACAAAAGAAGAAATCAATTTTCCACTTTGATGCTTGGTGGAAGTGTTTCTATTGGAGGGCTGAATTTGATGATTTTGTTTAACGAAAATTAACCCGCTCCAACTTGAAAAACGGAGCACAATTCTGAGTTTTCGGGATAAATATGACGATTATGAGACGGTAAAAGATAGTCGATAATTTGAAGAAAAAGTTCGCATGAAAAAACACATTTTGAAAAAAAAATCATTCAAATCGATCCATTTTTAAAAAAAGTTCTCGAAAAAAAACGAAAAAATGGAAAAAAAATTGTAGCTGCCCAGCCGTTACATATAAAATCCTAAAAAAATTGAAATAACAGTTGGGACTGCCTATGATTCATAGAAAAATTGCCGACTCAAATTACTTTGAGATCAAAAATGTTTATTGCTAAGATATTTAGATGGTTTTTTCAGGGATCGTAGAGGCATCAGAAGTGGAGGTAGAAATGTATACATAGGATGCAATAATTGTGATGTTATCTATGGAGGTGTCTGCTGTTCTCAATTTAGTTATCATTTCCTTTACATCTGTAAGCACTTCGGAAATTTTACTGATTTTGAGCTCTTCAACAATTGGTTTTGCTGAGGATATATAATTATTGGTGGTATTTCTATAAGATTAAGAAATGAGGGTTCCCTGAGAGGGCTTCGGGCATTCAGATCCTTGCACGTCTCGATTGACTAAAGAGATATCGTGGTTGGAAAACAGGAAGCATACCTCGGCCTGATCAGCTCTGTTCCGGTGGTAGTAGGACTCATCTCTTTTGAGCCTCCATTAATTTCTTTCGCGTGGTACATTCTGTGAATCTCACTGTGTGAGCTTTTGACCGCAATTAGGCTAGCGCACCTCAGAAATTTTCATGTGCAGGATTATACATTATAATTGCCTGTGCAGTTTACACATCTCGGGTTTTAGTTACGATCGTGGTACTTCCGTGGAATTTCATTTTGAAGTTTTTAGCCGCCTTGCAGAAAATCCATTAATTTTTTTGTCTCCAATTTGTCATTTTCGATAGTTATCAGAGGCACTGAAGCTTATTTTTCGACCTCTTGAGGTCCATCTGAAGTGTTAGCGATTTTGAACGTTTTATAACGATTTCTTGCTTCCGAATGAAAGCCTCACAATTGTTCCATTTTCACTTTTGCTAATTTGTTACGTAAACCATATATATCTCATATCTATATAGATAAAAATGCTCTGTGCCTATAGGATTCGCCTATGGACTCAAAAAGTGCTGAACCGATTGACCTCAAATTTTGACAAAACATGTGTTGAGGTTCTGGCATTGTTCTTAGCTACTTTTTATACGCATAGTATATCCACGTTTGCAAATATTTCAGTTTTTCTCGCGTTTCCCAGTGCCCCGACCGCAGCGCCGTCTGCAGGCAGCCAGCTCAACTCTCGCGGCAGTTGCCAAGGGCAACCAGAGTCGCATGTGAACCACGTGACACGAGGCATCGCGTGCTCCCGATCGCATTTTTCCTATAGTTTATATTATTTATTTATTCAAACAAAACAAACCAAAGTGCAGTGATACGCGTGTGCGTATGTGTATCAACAAAGAAGTTTGGCTAACGTTTGAGGCGGAACCACCGCAGGGATTCCCTTTCTTCTTTTAACACGTATCAGTGGTATCCAGGTCTGACAGGATTGATTTTTTCAACAAATTATCCGTTCACTTTGAATTGTTTATATTGCTCTATCGCAAGAACGGTTTGAGATACGACACAAAGTGTCTAATGAAAGTTGTTGCACACATAAAAATACACGTTTGATGTTTGTGATTTTTTTTTCTAATAGTTATAGTTAATTGTTATTAACAAAAAGGGTTGTTTATTTCGCTGCATCATGAGAACGGTTAAAGATACGAAACAAATTAGTCAATGAAAGTGGTTCCACACACAAAAATACATATTTCATGATGTATTACTTTTCGATTGCTTAGATCGCTCTATCGCAAGTACGGTTGGAGATGCGAAACAAAGTGTTAAATGAAAGTCGCTCCACTGAATCAAACTGAATCAAACTGAAAAAGATAACAAAACATATAATACTGTAAGTACTTTCAACAAGATGCAATAGCAAAAAAGTGATGTATTAGACCAGAAAATAAAATTTTAAATAACAAAAAATAAAAACTGGTAATTGAAATATAAGAAAAAGAAAGAGAATAAAACAATGTGTAATAAAGAAAATGTATACCGGACTCTCAAATTCAGAAGGCAGACGCCAAATCAGGCATAGTCGGATCAAAGGGAAAAATCAGAGGATCCAATTAGAGCAGAACATTACGTGGTTAGTAAATGTTCTTTACATAGGAGCAAAAGCACGTAGTGCCAGTTTAAAAGAGGGTAGGGTGGGGAGAGTACGGATGGAGGAAGGGAGATCATTCCAGAAATAAGCCGCAGAAACATGAAACGAGCGGCGTAAGGTGTCCGTTCTGAAAGGTCTAATGCATAGTGGGTTCACCTCCCCCCTCACCGGACGCGAGCTTTGATTAGCCACAAAGAAATCCGCAAGATAACTTGGTTCCCCAGAGCTAAGGACACGATATGTGAGACAAGGTAAGACGTAATTCCTTCTCGACTGACATGACATCCATCCCAGTTGCTCCCGATAGGGGGTAATGCGCTCATCCCGCCTGGCCCTAAAAATGTATCTAATTCCCATGTTGATGAGACGCTGAATTTTCATGGAGCGTTCCTCATAAAACCACCATAAACAAGACTGCAGTAATCCACCACAGGGAACAACAGAGCCTGAACAAGATGCTTCCGTAGTTCCAAGGTGGTGCTAGTTCTGAAAAAGCGGAGACGATACATCACCGAGTGCATTCTCTGTGAGACCCTCGCCACGACAATTTGCTGTCTAGAACCACCCCAAGACTACGAAGCGAGGTCTCAAAAGGGTCAAAAACGCCACCAACACCAAGACACAAATTAGGCAACGAGTAAATACGGTCAGCAAAACCCGAGGACCCAAAAATAATCACCTTAGTCTTAGCAACATTCAGTTGCAGACGATTCGGCAGTGACCACTCAGAAATCTCGTCAGCTACCGCACTCATCCCATCCAAAGCAATCCCGAGCTCCTCCCGAGATTATCGTAAATAGACTTGAAGGTCATCCGCATGGATCAAATGTAAGATACCATTCGGGAGCTCTTTACAGATGTCATTAATGAACTACAAGAATAATAGTGGTCCTATAACAGACCCCTGTGGGACACCCTTATTCAAGTTGCGAAAGGATGACCTGCCATTCACTCCCCCTAAAGTCGCCTGAGAACGATCCCCCCCGTATGACGCGATCCACTCAATGGCTGCAGATGAGAACCCGTATTCAATAAGCTTCTTAAGGAGGAGCGCATAGCACACAGAATCAAATGCCTTACTGAAGTCAAAGATTAAAAGCATAGTCAACTGCCGTCGATCAATGCCGCAACGAATATCATCCAATAGTTTGAGCAATGCTGTCTGCGTGCCTTTATAAAGCCGAAAACCAGTCTGAAGTGGATCCAGCATAGCGCGGCTCTCAAGAAAATCAAGAATCTGCCACGAAGCGAGTTTCTCTAATACTTTAGATAGGAAGCACAAACGCGCCACCGGTCTAAAATCATTAGCCGAAGTGGGATTTCTGACCTTGCCAATCGCCACAACAACGGACCTCTTCCAGTCAGCAGGAAATAGTGACACGGCAAAAGATTGGTTGAATATCTCCAGGAGAAGCGGTGCCAGGACAGGCAGGCCCGCCATTACTACTGATTTGGGAATGCCAGACCCCTTTGCTTCCGTAGAAAAATGCCAAATGGCATTCATTACCTCATTACCACCCTCTTCAGTAGTACGGTCAAGGTTGTGGTCCAGAAATTCCCGCATGGAGGGTTCACTAGGATCATATGAGACCCCGGCAAAGTGTCTATTCAGGGTCTCCGGATCCATGTCAGCAGGAGCCTTGTCCGCAAACACAACTCCCAAGCGATAGAGTTCCTTCCAGATTAGAGACGGATCTGTAAGAGGCTCCAATCTCTGTCGGAAAAAACTTGCCGAGCCCTCTCAACCTCCTCATGAGCAAGATCACGAGCAATGCGATACTTCAGGAGCGCACCCCGTGAACGGACAGGTCTATACACCCTATAGAAACGATCTCTCACAGTTAAAAGTTCACGAATCTTAACTGTAAACCACGGCTTATTCTTGGTTGACTTTCGTACCGGTTTTAAAGGGACAGCAACGTCAATCGCCCTCGTAAGATGTTCACTCAAGCAGAGTACCATGTTTTCTAGAGAGGCTTCGTGGAACTTCGTCCAATCGCAAGACATGAGATTTATGCGATTTCATCCCTGCATGATCTCGATACCTAATATCAGCATCAAGCGATGCCTGAAGAAACGTGGCCCTAATGGTTGCAGTGATAAGATCATGACCATCCACAAAGGGCGCCTCTGTTTTCCAGAAGGATAACAGAACATCCTCCGAATCTATTAGACATAGATCAAGCCACGTATCAGACATTACAGTGGGATGCGTGGCACCATGTGGCACTAGGCGAAGACTGTTCTCTGAGCAAATTGAGCGAATGAGAGCGGCATCCGCACTTGACGTGGACAATGGATCAGCATTAAAATCCCCAAGGATGATTTTAGAGCTATACTCCTGTAAATGGAGCTACAAGGTGGGCACAAAGTCAGATCCAGTGAGGAAGGGTGCATGAGGCGGTCTGTACACCACCGCAACAAAAACAGGGAAGACCCTACGGCACCCAATCTCACAGAGAAGATATTCTGGTAACCCAGGTCTTTCCTGCCAAACATGAGTGGATGCTGCAAGAACCCTGACCCTGAAACAGCAATTACTAAACAGCGCGACCCCACCACCCCTCCTGTTACGACCCCGCCTGAAGATATTGAATCCTTCAAGCGAGACCACATCATCATCAACATAGGGACCAAGTTTAGTCTCTGACATAGCTATAACATGAAACGGAGGATGAGAATCCAGAAACATCCTAACTCTCTCAATCTGAGTCCCAAGCGAATTCACATTGAGATGACAGATCCGGAGACTATCCACCGCCATTGAAGAGAACACATTAATCATGTCTAGGTTTGAGTGAAAGGATGGAGAGGGCAGGGAGTGTTAGTTTGATCCGAAAACACCGGAGGACAAGATTTCACTAAGAGCCCCGCAAGAGGTTTTTTACGTCGTCCAGCGATGAAATGGAAGTCGCCAGCTCATCTCTCTTGCTCTTGATGAAGACCTCGTCATCACAAACGAAGGTAGTGTACCCCTTCTTCTTCGCTGCATCCCTCACTGCTCGACGCAGTTCATAGAGGTCCACAGGGAGAAATTCGTTGATGTTGATGAGTGAGTCTTTTAGCGGTTCAAAAACACCTGTTGCTCTGACCAGTTCAGAGTCCAATGCTGAGGTATGCAGCTTTCCATCCCTCACCTTGGCCAGCACCAGCTTGCGAGCCAGGTCGCTTAATGAAACTGTCGCTGTTATGGATGTAGGGTTAGCGGCAGCACCCACCGAAGTGTTAGCTAAGTCTGCAGTTGAGGACTCCTTTGGTACCAACCCCCGTCTAGGCCCAAAAAACCTACCATTGGTGATGTTCCCGAAGTCAAGTGACGGAAGCACCGTATGAAGAACAGCGTATGCCATACGTTTGACATCAGTGATTGCAGTGAGCTCAAGACCAGAAGTCACTAAATCAGCAGATAAGCGAGCTCTTTCCGCATTGATTTTAGCAAGTTCTGAAACAGAGGCCTCAATTGGACCCACAGCCTTAGTAACTATTTCCGCAACATTTCCAGCAGAAGAAACTGGAGGCTGAGAAATGTTGGTTGACAGTTCCGCAACTGTTTGCTTCAATTCGTCAATCTCCTCCCCCTGCGCAGCTACATCAACTTCCACACCACCAATTCTGGATATAAGCTCAGGCAGCTGATCCAGGAGCTTAAGCTTATTATTTACAGCCACCAATTCAGTTTGTACAGCATCTAATTTAGTTGAGATAGCATCCATGTTTTGCGTTCTCATATCAAGGTTCTTTAGTGTCAACGCCATACTTGTAATAACCTCCTCATTCGATCCACCAGTAGATTATGGTTTCGGCAAACCTCTCGTTCTCTCAGGGGGGAGCATAAGCAGCTGTGTGCTCGGGCTGGTCTGTGTTAGCGGGCTAACATATCCAGAGCGTGATGAGGCCGATCCATTAGAGCTGGTGGAACTCCGCCGAGTGCGCATTTGCACCGAGTTAGTTGAAGTACTCAATAGAGCAATACAAGGCTCACACTTGCGAACACTCACTCCGTTCTCATTTTTACAAAGCCGAGTTTGAATACAAAGTGAGTGAAACATATTGTCACAGACATCACAATGGTAGAGCTTAGCAGTTCCCGTTCGTTCGCATTTAGTGCAAACAGGTTTGTCCTCAGATGCACTCATTTTACCCACACAGAAATTATTGTTGCACTCAAAAACTGCAGCAAGGAGTATGCAAACCAGGGGGCGGGGCTAATCGATCTGCAGCCGACAGCCGGTATAATTGAGTCCAACAGTAGTTTGCAATATAGCACTTGCAATGATGTGATAAAGAGGGAGAACAATTCCGTGGTAGGCAGTGCAGGAAACTGAGCCCAAAGACGGTATGTTATCCACTGTCGATAACAGCGAGCGTGAGCCGGAGGATCAGCAGCGTGCTGGGAATAGTACAGATGTCACTCACAAGATGGAGCTCCAACACTCAGGTAGAGAGAGACAGCAAACCAAAATCCGACGAGCATGCAGGTTAGGAACTCCCAAAAAAATTTTGTTTAAAAGCCCGTAAAAAAGCAGAGAAGCAACCAACAGCGAGATATTCTATCTTCAATTGTCGGTTGCAAATAGGAGCGTGCAACTAACCTGCAACACAGGACGCCCGCAGGCAGAAATAAGCAGCGAAACTGTCCGAATAGAGAGCAATTAAATGTGCGTGTATGCATACTCACAGAGAGAGACAGTAGAGGGTCATACCCACATCCCGTTTATTGAATTTTTGTTTTTCACACGGGCAATTGTCCGTTGCGTGTTCCCGTGTCGGTAAACCAGATAGTCTTTTTATTTACGCGGAGAATGAAGAAACGAAGAATTCTGTATACCCACAAGTATTACAGAATTAAAGGTATTTGAAAATTATTCTTTTTATTGTTACTTATTTCTCATGCGTGCAACCACAATATGCCACAGCAAAGCGTGGCAGGGTACAGCTAGTTTTTTTTATAAAAATTAATAAAGAAATGCATTTTTTTCAAAATGCGCGTCGTAACGAGATCTATGAAGTGGTTGAAAAATATTGAGTCAATTACTTCAGCTAATATGAGAAATTCCTGTTTTTTAACTTTCCGATCTTAAGGGAAGTTATTGTAATGGGTCCGAAAACCGAAATTGCACCTGATTTCCACGTTTCATGACCCTTAGAAACGTTTCCGACTATCTCGGGAGAGACGTTTGTTTGTGTGTGTGCGTATGTGAGCAGGATTTTGTCGAGCGATGTCTCTTAGACAAATTATCCAATTCAGGCTCTTTTCTACTCATTCGATGGATTTCCGCCTAACTTCGACTTGATGAGACTTTGAACATAATCGACCCAGCGGTTTTCTAGTTATTAACAAATTGAATTGTTTATATCCCTGCATCGTGTGACCTATGAGAAATACAAAACAAATGTTGCAATGAAAGTTCTTCCACATACAAAAATACACGTTTGATGTTTTAAGACTTTTTTTGCTAACACCCATAGTTAACCATTTTTCGGGAAACTATTGCAATTCCCCGTAAATTGATTTTGCTTATTTCGATTCGTAACTAGGGTTTTACGTATACCAAAAGGCTTCCCGTCGAATTCCGCACGAATGTGTGTGTGTTTATATTTGTATGTATGGAATTGGAATTTTCCATTAGCGATTTCTCACGAATGGGTCGAACAATCTGGGTGATCGAGGTGTGATTCAGAGCGTCTTCATGGAACTTAGATCGGATTAGTTTTTGGTTAAATTAACCTAGCAAGTTTTAGTTTTAAAAAACGGTAATAGATATAGCAAAAAGTATCCTGCAGAATGTTCTCTGTAAGTGCACGATCGGGAAGTTATTGGGTCAACCCGTAGAGGATCAGACCAACATCCCGTTTATTAATTTTTGACTCTGCTTTTACTTTTTGTGAATTTTGAAACAGAGATCCCTCTTGCTACGGTGAAGAACCGCGTTGAATGACAAATGATAGCATCAGTAGTTTTCTAGATTTTACTTTTTTCAGTTTTCCCGTTTTGTGTTCTCGATAATTATCCAACCGATTTTTTTTTCAGAATGTGCATCTGCATGAGAGTTATGCAAATGAATGTATTTAATTACACATTGAAGCATTAATTAAAAATAATCGTTCAACAAAAACATCAGATAATTTTCATCAAAAAACAAAAAGTTGCATTGTGCAAACAGTTGTAAATTGGGTTCGATCATGAAGAAAATTGTCAAATAAGGTAATCAAATAATATAAAATCAGTATGACCGGGGACTCGTACCTCAGGCTTCGTTCTTACAAGTCCGACAGTTAAGAAATAGAGAGGATACACCTGATCACCACCGACTCAGAAGAAGATGGAGGAATCTGAGGGAGTTCTGGGATCTGGAGGATATCAATATGCCTTTCCCGATTTTCGATCGTTGTACATTGCAAAGTGGTGAGCACTATCGTCTCAGCGGTGCGGGGTGTGGCTGATTGCACTCTTTGCTTATGACACAATTTTGTGTCGCATGGACCACTCTGGATAGCTGGCTGCCTAGGCTTGGCCACAGCTCAAGCACCTGAGTGATTCGGTGTTGCAGGCTTTCACAGTGTGATTGCCAGCGCATTTGATGCATTTCAGGTTCAGATTGCAATGCTGGGTCGCACGGTCAAATCTTTGATGTCAGAAGCAGTGCGGAAGTGGTTGTAATGAACTTGCCTATCCGGTAGGCATCATAGAAGATTGTTTTTATAGCACCCAAGCCGCTCAGTGTTACTTCAGGGCCAACCGTGCCCGCAAACACCGGTAATCCCCCCGTGTTCTTTAGTATTTCCGTCTTTGTTCATTTTCACAAACTGATGGAATCTCGGTTCCCGTAAAATTGTCAGACACATTCAGCACGCAACATTAGAATCACATTCTAACATTACTGTGAAGTCCCACTTCTTTCTTCTGCACTTCTTTTCTCCACTTCTGGGAGACGTACGAAGTCCAACTTTACCATGATGCATAAACGGAGAGAAAAGTCCGCGAAAAATTGTGGTGCTCGGCACTTTAAACGAGGCGCAAAACGCCGTCCTCGCGGTTTTTATTGTTAATAAAGAGGAAATTGTCAGTCCAAGCAGCAAATTTTGATATATATGGAAGGAATTTTTCCAATAGAGCGTGGAGAAAATTCGAGGACGGCACAAGAAAATTCGTGGTTTCGTAAATTTTATTGTGGGTTCCGCGAGGAATTATTGATCAACAGTCAATAAATCTAGACTTTCGGGGAAATTTTCTAGTGCCGTCAATTATTTTTTCGCGCAATCAGTGACAACTTTTTTCACGCCGCTCATAATATTTGTCTGACTTGGGGAGTGGGGACTCATGGTAGATGCTCGTATGTTCGCGGGCATGTTCACGTCTAGCTGTCATATTGCACAGGACCTTCATAACGACGTTTTGCATTGTGGTATGTGGGTTATAAGTCCAAAAATTTCAATAAGCCATTGGCGAATTAGTAAATAGTGGGGAAGAAATAAGGATTACGACTTTGAATAATTGCTAAGTATTGTTTCTTTTTTTTTTAATCCTTCGGTCGATGACTAACAGTGTACAGGCATGAAAAAGAATTTTGTCAACATTTTTGATCATCTAGCGTTCTGCACGTGGTGTTGGAATATTGCCAAATTATTCTATAATTATGAAATTATCTTCATTGAATGGTGCCATTGGATGAATGTGTATGTGGCAGATTTGGGACTAATGGTTTTTTCTATTTTCTTTCCAGTAATATGGTAGGCTATCCCGGACGCACTTTATACTCCTCATTAACTCTGAATTGCTGCTTCGAGTATTTATCATCATAATTCTATTTCCTAATTCAATTTGAGACTGATTGTTGGATAGAATAATTCTAAGATCTCCATCCCAATTTTAGTTAACAGGTAAGGGATTACTTTGGGTTTTTTGGATGAGCATATTGAATGCCATCAAGATATCAGAGCAAATATGCATGACAAATCCTTGACTCTAATTAGTTAGCTGGCTGTTATTGTATGTAAAATTCGATGTAAATGTTAAGTTATGTAAAAGTTATCATAAAGGATATCCATGACTCTAAAGTTAGTTAATTATGATATTAATAATGTTCATTAGGTGTATGCATAGTATCTGTGTATCTGCATCTGTGTCTCTATCATTATGATATAGATCTATACATCTATATAATAAACAATGTTTCATACAAAAATTACCATTCCAATAATTTCAATTTAAAATCGAAATATTGATCTTCATACATTTGTTTCAAAAAACCATGGTATAAGAAATCTTGATGAGCAGCCTAATAAATTTTCCTTTCCGATTGGTAAAATTTTCTAGTACTGTCAAATAAATTGTGCTTTATCGTTGAGCAAATTTTCTAGTGCTTTCAACGAAATTTTCCGGTTCCATCAGCAAAATTTTCCTGTACTATTCTGTAATTTTACTGCAACAAGCAATAGATAATTTCAATTGCTCTTCACAGAAAATTTACAATACTGTTTAATACTTTTTATCTACCACTTTGCGCCCCGATTCTAGTATAGCACAATATTTTTTTCCGCATCTTCCCACAAAAATTACCGAACTTCTCTCTCAGTGTAACTAGAGCATGGAGAAGTAATATTTTTATTTTGAACCCAACGCAAATTTTCAACCAAAGTTCTGGCAAAATTGATGTGATGTCCAATATTATATGTGAATTATTTAATTCAGTTGAAAAAATTATTGTCCAAATGGTACCTTCAAACCGTGAATTTCGTACGTCTTCCTGAAGTGAAGAATGATGGGAACAATATCAGGGTCGTTGGACTTCACAGTAATGTTAGAATGTGATTTTAATGTTGCGTCCGGAATGTGTCTGCCAATTTTGCCACTTGCCTCTCCTATTTCCAGATCATTTATGATATCAGGGAAAATTCCAGGAGATACAGATGACTGACAGTCTCCTTTTCTTGTAGCACCGCAAACTGCTTCTTGACCTGGCCATATCTGATTGGCTTGTGTAAGGATGTTCACCCATAGATATTCTTGGAACATGATTTTATTTTCTGGTGATGACCAAAAATTTTTATCTCGAACTGGCACAGCGATCTAATGGGAAATTCGATGAATTTCTATACCCCCTAACTAAACCGAGTAAAAAAATCATGAAACCATAAAACAGCATCAATTCGCATCTGAAAAATTCAATGGTCAAATGGTAAAGAGCAATAAGTCGACTTACTGTGGTAGCTGACTATGAGTATGTATAGATGCGTTAGAATAATCTTCGAATATAAAATCAATTCTCTTTGTATTTGCCGCGATTTTGACAAAAATAATAGAAGAACGCCCCCCATGCTACTGACTCGACTTTGTATTGCTCGCGTCGTGCGCGGGGCTTGAAGCGCTGCGCTGGGTCACGGAACCCTTCTACTATTCATATCTCCAATTCTATGGAAGATACGAAAAATCTTCATTTTTTTTTTATATTTTTCCATATTGTTTTCCAGATTTCTAGGACACCACAAAAAAATGGCAAAATGGAGAAACAAAATTTCATAGGTCAATTAGTAGAAAAATTCGAGTCGATACAGTCCTCAAATAAGTTTTGTGGGAATATCTCCACAACTCACAGAGACAGCAAAGTTTTTATGATGACATTTTTTCTAGATCTTAATTCGGTGGCAGGACTATTCAACATTTTGTCAATTCACCTCGACACATCATTTTAACACAGAGCCAATTCATCACACAGTCAATGCAACACATGTTAAATTCAACTCACAGATAATTCAACACACGGGTAAGTCAATACATACACAATTTTACACTTCTGTTTTCTTTCTCACTTATTATTTGTAGTTGAAAACTAAATGTAAATCGCAATTCCTTGTTGTGTATTTGCTGTTAGTACAATTTACACGTTTGTTGTGACAACTCGCGGTCTCGACAATGTCGCTGAGTTTTGTATTTAGTGCAACGGACAATTGGGGATGTCCATTATAATCCCAACTGAGGCCCAAGACGAATCCTAGATATCGCGGTGGGTTCGCGTCGACCTTACAGTGGCGGGGGATGTTGTAGTGAAAGATCCAGGTTAGGTTATCCTTAGTTTTCCGTGAGTCGTATGGGCAACTAAGTCTAAATTTTGTGGAAATCATAGGGTTATCGCGAGGAAGGGCCAACATTTAGAGTCATCCAATAACTCTATGGGAGAAACCCCTTCATAAATCCGGCAAAAATCGGTTAGGACTAGCTGAGATGCTAGCACTCCAAGTTAGTTGGATATTGTTGGGGTTAATTGAATATGTTTCTGGGTTTCGGTGGAATGTCGTGTGGGCCGAGCGCAATCGTCGTATCCAGCGAATTACCCGATTGCAATTTGGTTGGTGATTTTTGACATTTTTTTGGTTTCGTTTGTTTAACCCCGAAAAATCCCGGACATTTGACATAATTAACATTCTTTAATTAATTAATTAAGCGTGTGTACGGAGAGTACTCCAGAGTCCATCTTGGTCCGAGAAAAACTCTGTAAATGAGGATATAGACTCAGCCCGTCCTTCCAGACTTTGCAATAGTCCCAAAACCCATCCCAAGGATAATTAACATGACTTAATTAGTTAAGGAATTAGACGCGTGCATGGCCAGGACTCCAGCGGCCAACTTGGTCTGAAAAAAATTTTATAAATGAGGATATAGCCTCAGCTCGTCCTTCCAGATTTTGCAAAAGTGCCAAAACCGATCCCAGGGATAATTAACATGACTTAATTAGTTAATTAATTAGACGCGTGCATGGACAGAACGCCAGCGGCCATCTTGGTCCGAGAAAAATTCTGTGAATCGGGGGATAGGTTCAGAGCATTGCTTCAGACTTTGCAAACGGCCAAAACTCATCCCAAGGATAATTACCATGACTTAATTAGTTGATCAATTAGGCGCGTGTCTGGCCAGTGCTCCAGCGGCCATCTTGGTCCGAGAAAAATTCGGTAAATCAGGGAATAGGTTCAAAGCATCGCTCCAGACTTTGAAATAGTCCCAAAACCCATCCCAAGGATAATTAATTAGCCGCGTGTATGGCCAGTGCTCCAGCGGCCATCTTGGTCCCAAAAAAATTCTGTGGATCGAGGAATAGGTTCAGAGCATCGCTCCAGACTTTGCCAAAGTCCAAAACCGATCCCAAGAATAATCAACTTTACTCAATTAGTTAATTCATTAGGCGCGTGCACGGCCAGTGCTCCAGCGACCATCTTGGTCCGAGAAAAATTCTGTAAATCAGGGAATAGGTTCAGACCATCGCTCCAGACTTTGCAAAAGTCCCAAAACCCATAGCAACTGTCATCAACATATAATCACATATCTAATTAGTTAATTAATTAATCGTGTGTACGGCAGGTACTCCAGGGGCCATTGTGAGCCGTAAAGGGAAGGATGAGCTGAGGCTCTCCCCTGACTTGGAGAGATTTTTGCAGATAAAAATGACCGCTAGAGTACAGGTCCACAGACGCGCCTAATTAATTATCTAATGGAGTTATGTTAATGATCTTTGGGATGACTTTTGAGACTCTTGCAAAGTCTGGGAGGACGAGCTGATGCTGTCCCGTGATTTACAGAGTTTGTTTTGGACCAAGATGGCCGCTGGAGTACTAGCCGTACACGCTCTTAATTAATTAATTAATTAAGTTATGTTAATTACATTTTGGATGGGGTTTGGGACTTTTGCAAACTCCCGGAGGTCGACTTATGATGATTTCGTATTTTTCAATGCTTATGATATACCTAAGAGATCAATTACAGCTCATAACATATAGATTGCTAATTAATTTTTTTTCAATATCTGTGAGTTTTGCAAACTGCAGCATGGCATACCCGACTTTGCAAAACCCCTAAATGTGTCAAAAAACAATAATATAAGCTTTTTTCTGGTGGCCCGGCCAGCTTGATAAAATCTTGCCCAAGCCCTAAAAACCAAAAAAAAAAAGAACAATTTAAAATTTTCGGAAAAAATTCACGAAAAACTAAGAGATTACAATGCAATTGACCAAATTTGGTTTCGCTACTTTGGTCTTGCCAGCTTAAGATGCCTGATATTTTCCACTCACTTGATGGGTTTGGATTTCGTCCCTCTCTTTCCCCTTGAGTCGTATACGCTGTCTGTATTCGCATTCCACGCATCAGTATGGATTATCAGTACTGGGGGTAATTCTCAGAATTGGGGGAAGAATAATATTATTTTAAATCGAATTTCGGAATTACCGAAGACAAGGTTTATAATTTTATGCGTGCATGCAAAACCAAAGTACATTGGAGGTGTGTTGATTATTACTCCAAAAAATGTATGGCTTTGACCGAAGCTTCTTCGAAAATTAAATCAGGTAAGAGTATACATATTGTGTGATAATTATGATTGTTCATTGTAAGGGAATATATAGTAAATGCTCATGTTTAATTTGATTTTGAGAAGTCATTCTACGCGAAGATGATTATCTGAATCATGCGCCTGATATTGGTAAATTGCAATCGAGCAAAATTATTAAAAAGGCGAAGAAGAAAATTAAAAATACACCATCTCTTCCGAGCGAGGTTGTTCAAGATGTTGTTTTGAACGCGTCGAACAGTGCTGTCGCTGAGTTACCCGGAATTTCATCGTTTACTCGGACCCTTACACGCGTAAGAGCTCACGCTAATGCCATTTCGCAAACACCATTGTGTAGACAAGAACTGAAACTTATCGAACGTTGTACAACAATTTATAAGGATGAAAATGTTTTCTTTTATGATTTTAGTAAGAGGAAAGATAGATTTTTGATGTTTACTACCCAGCGTAATTTAGATGCTTTGAGGCAGTGTGATGTATGAATGTGTGATGGTACATTTGTGAGTGTTCCAAAAATATTGGTGCAATTGTACACTTTTCATCGTGTATTTCATGGAAAACCATTGCCATTGGTTTATGCTTTGGCTCCTAATAAGAAGGAAAAAACAAATAATCAAATTCTTGGTCAGATTAGGGATTCACGAGAATCAATGAAGCCCGATTTAATTATATCCGATTTTGAACAGGCATTTATTAACTCAGTACGAGTGGCTTTTAATGAAGCGCAATTTGGCGGTTGTTTTTTCCATCTGTGTCAGTACGTTTATCGACATATGCAAAGCTTGAGCTATGCTGTACAGTATTCAAAAGATGAAGCTTTCAATCTTCATATTCGTATGCTAACAGCACTTGTTTTCATACTGATTGACGAAGTCAACAGTTTTTCACTCAAGCTTTCAATAAATGTATCACTGGCCGAGACTTTTACTGTCATTGCTGCATGATCAGTCTCAGTTGACGAGTGATATTCCACTCGATCGGTATCATTTTCATCAAATACTTCCCGAAGAAAATCTTTCAGAACCGTTGAGTCGGGACATTCTTGACATTCTCCCAAATCACACTGAGGTGTTGCTTGTTGCAGGTGATAAGAGCGATCAAATCTTTATACGATGACAATTTGTGTGCTTAATTCTTCGTAAGGCTCGGAAAATCCAATGCATCCACCATGAATTTCAAATTCTAATGATATACAGAGAGACATACGTAGTGTGTTGCGTATTGTTCAGAAAAGACACATTGCTCAGGTCGGAGTTTTGCAGATGTCGACAAACTAACTTTGTCAAAGGGATGAGCTAATTAGAATAGTTGGCATGAATTTTCCAAATTACAGTAGAGACAACGTTTCTGTAAATGCAATCAGGATCCATCGGGCTGTTTTACTGATAGAAAATCTTTTGCACCGCCTAATAGTTTACTATCATGTTGAATCATATTTGAATAAGCTTTAATGACATCAATTGTGTTTTGATCCATTCTTCTACCCACACGTTGTTGAGGGGCTTTTAAAATTCGTTCTTGATCAACTAAGGCTTTGGCTTTTTGCACAATCGCTCGAGTGGTATTGGAAAACTGAACAGTCGTCCTGATACTGCAATTCTTGCGAACCACCAAAAGACTTGAATGGTTCTCCACTTTAGTTGTCTTAGGGTCTGAATATCTCTCCTGCAATTGCTTCAAGATTTCTTCTCCAGCTTGTGCGAAGTTGATGCTTTTCGTATCATCGACATCATTGCAGGGGACTTTGGGTAGTTGAGGAGGAGTGGGACAATACGTTTCAGCACTCGCGTTCGTTGTCTGACTAAGAGTTGTTGAGGAACTAATTATTGTAGACTGTGATTTTACGAGAGATTGTTGACTGGCACCAGATGGCTGGGACAAAGATACGTCTAGCAGACCAGACGAAAGTTTTTCCATTTCAGGACAATGAGTGAGTGCTTCAGGCTCACCGATAGATCCTTCTATAATGACTTCATTTTCAGGTACGGCACATGATTCATCCACAGATTCACTCACTCCGATTTCTTGAACGTTTGATTCATTCTGGGTATTGTTACTGTCATCAATTTCATCAACCGTGATACGTCGCAAAACACTTCTCGGTATCTTCCCCAGTTCTTGCTGACAAGCACTGTAAACTTTAACACCTTTTAATGTAGGGATATTTGCAATTAAAGTATCGGATGTTTTACACAATGTTTTTCGGGCACAATGGATCTCCAATTTTACAAGATTAGAGCATCTATCACGAAAGTTTGCCATACTTATAATTTTTCACAAGTAAAAGAGAACAATTGATACATCTCGAGTTGACCACACTTTTGAGTTGATGTTATTGTACATCAGGTGGAAAACATTTGAGGCTATGATACTGCTCTGCTAGGGTCTGTTTGCAATGAACTATAAGCAATTAGACGGAAATTCAAAACTGTGAGCAATTCGTACAGAAAAATGAAAATTGATTATGCTCTAGAGTATATTACTCATTTTTGTATGTTTTTTTAGTTCAGCTACATGAATTTAGTACTCCAGCGATGAAAAAGTGCAAATAGATTTTACTCAACGGAAGGTTTTTAATCAATATCTCGAAATTTCAGAGAGATATCGCACATATGATAATGACTTTTTTTGTAGAGCGAGTTCAGATCTACACAAAATGTTTGTTATAAGTTGGATGTTGATTTTCTGAATTTTATCCGTTGAGTTTCGTAGGGTGGATGGATGGGGATGAATAAAGGAGCTGGGAAGTGTGGAAATAAATTCCAGTTAAACACAGGAATTAAGTCGCAAGGCAAATCGTTAATATATTGGGATAAATCCCTTGTCTAAATTATTTAAACTTTATACAAGTTAATCGTTGGTTGTATGCGATGAATTAAACACGGCAATTGTGTGGTGAACTACGGTGGGATACGCTTTGTGTCGCGTTGGTGTACTGTGAAAAGGCGACGATCGCGAAATAATCACGTGTGTCGGTGAATTTTAGCTTGGTTGAATTTAATAATTGATTGAACACTACGTTGAATCGCGTTGAAAACTATTATTAGACAATTCGAGCCCTGAGGCGTAAATTGAGAACCCGAACCTCTAACACGCAAGTGAAAAGATGGAATTTAGTCACTTGAACCGAAGTGGGTTGGCGTTGAAAAACCGTTAAAACTCAAAAACGTTGCGAACGCGTCGACTTTTGAACAGGAACAGACGGAGCTAATGCCTCGGCGCTAGTCACCTCGGCTCAATCCGAGCAAACCCGAATATTGCCGAAATGCGTCGGTTTTACATTTTGACTTTTCGCATGAAAATTAATGTCAACTTTAAACAATGTCGTTATAAAAACTTTGCTATCTCTGTTAGTTGTGGAGATATTGCCACAAAACTCATTTGAGGACTGTATCGACTTAAATTTTTCTAATTGAGCTATGAAATTTCGCTTTTCCACTTTGCCATTTGTTTTGTATTGTCCTCGGAGTCTGGGAAATAATATGGAGAAATATAAAAAATATAAAAAGTGTCCAACTGGAGAAAAAAAACTATTTGCCTCCGTATTTGTCATAAAATGGATTTTCTAATGGTTTGAGATTTTTGATGATTCTCCCATCTTGAAGATCGGAAAAAATTCACTTTTCCTTTTAGTCATTATGTCTCGACGTTTTGAACCGGAGAAATGAGGTATTTTCAACAGACAAGAGGGTTTAATTACAGGAGAAGAATGAGCAGTCGACCAATTCGGAAGAAAATTCAGTACACTTCTTTCGAATCACAGAACACCCAGAAAAATCGGCGAAACATTCTGAGAGATCATGAAAAATGACTGTCTGGTTTGACGGAGAATGCCCCGTATGAAGTAAAGTTGTATATCAGTTACGCAAATTCGACTATTGATCGATTAGTATGGTTTTTATAGATATCTCGTAAAATATGATGCCTAGCAGAAAAAGGAATACGATATGTATTATGGAGTTTCACGAGAGGAACCACTTGTATTGGAATTTTTTGCTCGTATCTGCTACCGTTCTCGAGATACAACCTTATAAACAATGAACATGGTTAAAAACTATTGCACGGATGGGATAATTGCCAAAAAAAGGACACGGACGCACATACACAAAGACACACATAACCCGTGCTGGAAATGTATTAGAAGCATGTGAAACGTCGAGAAATGTAAAAATTTCATGATTCTGAGAGTTTTCATTTTTGGGGTAATTACAATAACTTCCTATCGGGAAGTTAAAAAATTATTCAAATACGAGGAAATAGTTTTATTTAAAACCAAATACGTTGTGTCATGAAGACACGCGAAAGAAGTGAAACTTCATAAGGAGTAGCTGAAATAATACTTCGACTTTTCGGTTTGATGGGTGAGAAAGCATTTTAAATTACTAATCAATAATTTTTCCACAACGTACTCGCATTTATTCAATGTGATAATTACACCCTTCTCTCAAGACACAGATCTGAGCCTCTAGCTCGATTTTAGTCTATCCTCTTTGTGGCCAGCGATGGGAGATTACCCCGCCCCCCTTCTCTGCCGCTCTGATTCGACTCGCCGCCGCAGCGTCATGATCCTCATTAGGTTTTTCTTACTTAACGTTAGTTTATCGAATTGATACACTTCGGCCAAGTGTCTATCAATTCCTAGCAAATGATTCTGCGCAGAATGAGCCCAAGTAAAAGTTTCTATCATTAAATTTAAAAAAAAGGGGGGACTATCTTTTGGGCCAATTTTTTGAAAATTCATTTTAAAAAATTTAGTCAATCAAATTATTTTTATATTTAATCATTGTCTATCACTCGCCTATCAATGAATTCTGATGGTCGTAATAATAAATTTTTAATAAGCAGGGGCGAACTTCATGGAGGTCCAACAGCTGTGTTCAGCAATCGTCACGCTGCCTAAACCTGGTAATTTTAACTACAGGTAGCTAACACAAGCGAGTCACGGCCCTCACTCTCTCGACGCTACGTATCATCCCCACCACCTACTTCCGTCACAGAAAAGGTTGCCGATCCGAATTTCAATACCCTCCCATAAGAAGTTTCACTTCAAAATCACGACTCACTCAAACAATCTTTGTCCTACTCTTCTTCAAAACTACGTTTTGGGGTAAAAATCTGCGAGAAGGTCGCCAACATCGACTTTGTCAATCTCCGTTTTTGTCAAGTCAAGAAGAATACTGCATTATTTTCTCTAAGAGTTTCGAGAAGGTTCTGAGTAAAATTTTACCAAATTCTCCACAGTATTGACTACTCTTTTCCGTATTCAGAATGGTAGGTGGCTTTGACCATATTATATGTAGGAAGTATGGAAGTAGATCTTGCAGCGATCGTGATTGTTTAGACATGTTAACATGCAAATGGGCCATTGTATTCACTCGGCTACGCATTGTATTCACTCACAACGCATGTGTTTCGAAAATGCTTCGTTTGAGGCCTTAATAACAGCGGTGAGTTCATTCGTTCACTTATTACGTACATAATTGCTGAGACGACCATAGCTCCATAATTATGCAAATTATCGAAAAAAATCATTCAACATACAATACGTATTTTTGTATGGGGAACAGCTTGTCTGATATCAATTTTGCACTAACTCTAATAGTTCAAGCAGTGGCACATTATAAACAATTGAACTTGTTAATAACAATATATGGGGCATTCCACGTGAAATCGTCGGACTGGGAACCGGATGGTCTCGGAGTTGCATAAAAATGCACATATCCGTTCCTCAGCACGAAAAAACGACACGTATTTTTTCGTTTTTTTTAAATAAAAATTTTAACAACAATTGTATAAACAAATAGAGATATCTCGAATACGCTATTTTTTCTTTGAATGAAATTTGAAATATATATTCTGTATTGATTTACGATCATTTTGAAAAAAAGTCGTTATAGGATCTCGTCAGGGGAATTTTTTATGAATTTTTGAAGTTGAAGTCATCAGAGAGTATTATTAGTGACAAGAATGACCCCGGAAAAGATGGTAATTACATAAACAGAAGTAAGGTCTTAGTAATTTTTATAAACAAATGACCATAACTCCAATATTATCAATTCGATGAGAAAAAAACATAACACACAAAAGTGTTGTACAGAAAATTCTGCGCAAAAAATGTTAACATACTTTTTGCGTAAAAATGATTGTTCTTTTTATATTACCACTATTTTTTACGCCAATACGAGGAATGGGAACTGATCAGTAGCATTTCTGCGGTAATATCGAGAAAATCGTCATCTTTACGCAAAAAGTATGTCAACATTTTTTACGCAGAATTTTCCGTACAACATTTTTAACTTCCCGATTATTCGGGAAGCTATTGTAATGACCCCGAAATCGATATTTTTCCTTTCATCCTGTGACTGGGGTTTTAAGTATACCATAATGATGCCCCACAAATTTTAAATCGATGTCTGTGTGTGTGTGTTTTTTTTTCTACTCTTTCTCTATTCGTATTCACCCACGTAACCGCTGTTAGGCATTACTTCATGGGCAATACTACGGATCAGAGTACCCACCCATTGCGGCTGGGGCCGACTTCGCCATTTCAGCTCATCGTATTTCTAATCACAGGGTAAACCTCCAGAAACCCCTATGATGCGATGGCGGGCGTCTACGATGGAACCCCCCCCCCCCCCGCGTGACGGGTCGCGATCGGTCCCGGCTCACGGTCTCACTTCATGGATACCGCGGATAGCACACACGGAATGTTCCTGCCATCGGTTGGAGTCCGTGAGAAAATATTTTTCAGAAAAAATATTTGCAGTGAGCGGGAATCGAACGCGGGACCTTTAGAATAGTAGGCAGACACTCTACCCACTACACCAAAGCCTTGAAAATTGTTTATTAACATTTGTCATATATACATACTATGTACAGTATTAATATCTTAAGTGCTACGTTCTAGATCACCAGCCGTTGGCTTTATATCTAATTTGAAAGAAGTGTAAACTAATTTTTCATTATTACAGATATTTGTGATTATTTACATGATGACTCGATATAAGGAAAAATAACTTCTAAAAAACCTTACAAGTAATGGGTGCATGAGGGGCAGGAGAGAAAAGGATATATGGAAAGGTGGGACAAAACAGGTGGTCAGCGGGACCAATTGGATTTTATGTCAATATTGATGTTTTGGAGCTGGGGATTAGGATGGGATTGTAGCTTAAATTTAAATGTCTCATTTATTCTATCGATAAATTCGCCTATGGTTGTCATGCCGAGCGTTTCGTGTATTTCCACAATAGTCGTTCTTCTTTTAAAATTTCCTATTATTCGTAGGAATTTATTTTGAATCACTTGAAGATGATTCAAGTGCATTTTCGCAGCATTGTGCCAGGCAGGACAACCATAGGTGATAATGGGCCTAATTAACCCTTTGTAGAGAGTAAGTTTGAGGGATTGACTAAGCGCGGGTGATTTTAGCAAATTATATAATCTTACTAGGATAACTTTAGTCTTGACCTTGATTTCAGATATATGCTTTTTCCACAGGAGTTTGGAATCGATGTGTAAGCCTAAATACTTTACAGAGTCGGTTGGTGTGATCTTATCGCTACGAATAGTTAAAGTCGGCTTGGCCTTGGAGCTAGTAAATAAGATTGCTTCTGTTTTAGCAGCATTCACTTGAATTTTCCATTTCGTTAATTCACTGATTGTGAGAGAAGCAGCATTTTCTATTCTTCTAATAGCTTTGTTGATTGATTTGCTAGCTGAGTACAAAGCAATGTCATCAGCATAGCCTGCAATGGATACATTTCTCGGAATTCTGCTAAAAACAGAAGCAATGTACAAGTTGAATAAAACAGGCGAGAGAATAGACCCTTGTGGGACTCCCGCGACAATTTCTATTTTATCCGAAAGCGAAGTTTCGACTCGAACTCGGATATATCTATTTGAGAGATATGATAATAAAATTTTACATATATATTTAGGGACATTTAATCCTTCGAGTTTGTATATAAGGCCTGTGGGCCAAACAGAATCAAAGGCCTTCTCGCTGTCCAGGAGAAGAAGAACGGTGTCTTCTTTCCGGTCTTTCGCGGATTTTATATCATTCGTAATTCTAACCAGCTGGTGGCAGGTCGAGTGTTCTGATCGAAAACCAAATTGATTGATAGGCATTAGTTGTAACTCTTCTATGGGTTTTTTGAGACGAGCTAAAATTATTCGCTCAAAGAGTTTAGCCAATACCGGTAAGAGGCTAATAGGCCTATAGCTCACCGGATGCGAAGGGGGCTTACCGGACTTTAGAATCGGAATGACCACCGCTCCTTTCCAGAGTTCCGGGAAATATTGTCTGAGGAGGCATGCATTGTATATCTTTGTTAGTAAACTTATTGCTTTAATTGGGAGGTTTTTTAGTGCTATATTGGGAATATTATCCACACCCGGGGCAGATTTATTTTTTAATTTTTTGATAGCGGAAGAGATTTCACGGGGATTTGTCAGGGATTTAATGGGAGTTTCGATGCGGGCTTTGAGGATAGTTTTTCTCACATGACCTGTGACTTGTTGTTCAAAAGATTTGTTGCCTCGGGAGGCCGATATTTCGTGTATTGCTGCATAGTGTATGCAGAGTGTATTCGCCTTGTCGTGGTCTTCTGTGTGGAGTGTGTTGTTTGTCTTTAGTGTGGGGATTTTTCGTTTACCGGTATTATTAAAATATTTTGCTACGCGCCAAATAGAGTGATCTTTTAGGTTTATGTTTCTGAGTTTGTTGTCCCAAGATGATTGTTTCCATTCGGTTAATTTAAGTCTGATTTCTTTTATCAGCTGATTGAGTTCGGATTTAAGGTAGCGATTTCGGGTTTTTTGCCATCTTGTCCTAATGTAATTTTTTAGCTTTATTAATGAGGCTATTTCGGGTGGGATAGGAGTGTGGGTGGATTTGGTTGATCGTTTGGGAGTGGAGGAATCCAGGGCTGTTTGAATGACTTGGGTGAAATGTGTTATGTGTTGATCTATTGCTTCAGTGTTGTTACAAGTCGGGTTTGGTGTAGAAATCTCATCATTTAAGATATCCTTGAACTTATTCCAGTCGGTTTTTGCGTAGTTTAGAATTTTTGATGATTCTGGTGAGGTTGGTCTGCCAAATAGGGAGAAAAACAATGGTAGGTGATCGGATGGGGATTCGGAAAGTGTGGTGAAGTTTTTAATGATAGAGATGTTGTTAGTTAATAAAAGGTCAATAGTACTAGGAGTGTTTGAATTATGAGGGTAGTGTGTGGGAACGTCTGGAAAGAGCAGATTAATTTTTTGTTCCGTCAAAAAATTTGAGAGAATCTTACCTGATTCGTTTGGCCTAGCAGAGGTCCAAGCAGTGTCCTTCGCATTTAGGTCTCCAACAATAATTGTTGGAGTACTATCGGAAAGTAGGTGCCTCAATAGGTTTGTATCTATTGAGACATCCGGTGGATTGTAGATCGAGTAGATCTTCGTTTTTTTATTGTTTACTTGGACCTCTACTCCCACGTATTCGGTGAGCGACAGGAGATCATGCGGAAGAGTTCTATGTGACAAGGTTTTGTGGATCGCCACCGCAACACCACCACCTGCTTTGGCCGTTCTGTCTTCCCTGATCAGCGAGAAGTCTGGGAAGTTAATTTTCTTCGTTTTGCTGTTTAACTTAGTCTCTGAAATCAGACAAATTTTGATGTTATTTCTGTGGACGATGTGTAATAACTCGTCCAGATTAGGTTTGAGCGCAAAAATATTAATTGCTAATATGTTGATTAGGTTTGCTGGGGAATCGTAGGTGTGTTTGAGGACGGTAAGAACAGGTGGACATAGGATGCGATGATTGTGATCCTATCAAATGGTGTAAGGGCTGTTTGGAGTTTAGAGCTCATCTCTTTTAGCTCTGAAAGGATTTCGGGAATTCCAAGGGTTGTTAGCTCGTCAAGGACTTGCTTTGCTGTAATTACATAGTTTATAGTTCTACTTAAATGAGATTCGGGAACATGTGTTTCCATTGGGATGGTCCTAGGTTCAGCAGTGGGTGCGATAAGATTCCTTCTCGAGGTTTCCACCGTCGGGAAGAAGGAAGCGTAGGTGGGCCTGGACGTATTGGCAGAAGAACTCGGTATTGGCACTGGGACTGCAGGAGACTGGAGGGACTGGATGTTCCTGTCCAGATTCTGGATCGTGGCCGAGTGAGGTGTAGTGGGCAGTTCCAATGGCGCTATGTTGGGCCTGGCCGATTGAGCTCGTTTTTTCTGAGTTTCCATGAATTTTAGGCGCATGGAACACTCTCTATAGCTGGCTGTGTGGGCGAGTCCGCAGTTTGCACACTTCAGGGTTTTGGAAGTGCAGACTTTTACGTCATGGTTTGACGCACACTTGACGCATCTCAGGTTCAGGTTGCAATGTTGGCTTGCGTGGCCAAATCTCTGGCACCTGAAGCATTGGGTAGGTTGCTGGGATTTTACATATTTTTCTACCTTATACGTGTGGTAGAAAATCGTTTTGATTTCAGCGAAGCTGCTCAAGGTTGTTTCCGGGCCAACCGTGATAGCGAAGATCGGTAATGGCCTGTTTTCTTTGGTGTCTCCGTCTTTGTTTACTTTCACGAACTGGCGAACGGAAAGTACGTTGATGCCGTGTTTTGATAACTCGGCTTGAATTTCGTCTTGTGAAAAACTGCTTGGAAGCCCTTTCAGAATATATTTTTTCGGTCGCTCACTTTTAAGACCGAAAGTGAAGAAATTGATATCTTGCCTTTTCAGGATACTTGCGATTTTGTTGTAGTCCTCGAGCGTTCGTAGATGGACGATCGTGGTACTTCCATTAAATTTCATCTTGAAATTTTTATCTGTGGCGTTGCTCTGCAGAAAATTGATTAATTTTTTTGTCTCCATTTTTTCATTCTCGATGATTAATGGAGGGACAGAGGTTTGTTTTGGAGCCTCTTGAGGTCCATCAGAAGTGTCGGAGGGTTTGGCGAGGCGAGCGGGAACTGAACTCGCGCTAGTCGAAGGTTTCGAAACGGCTTTTTTCGTTTTTTTTGGGTCTTCCATCGGAGGACTCATTTTGGCTTTCCTTTTTGGAGCCAAGGGAATTTTGAGGTTTTTTAAGTTTGACACTTTTGTGCCAAAACTTTTACTCGATTTAGAATTTCACTGTACTATAAGCGCTGTACGTTAGAAATTTATAATTCGCAGAGAGCGGTAGACATGCGTCCGCACGACACCGACTCAAAACAAATACTGACACCAAAGCCTTGACTTGACTTGAAAATTGTTTATTAACAGTTGTCATATATACATACTATATACAGTATTAATATCTTAAGTGCTACGTTCTAGATCACCAGCCGTTGGCTTTATATCTAATTTGAAAGAAGTGTAAACTAATTTTTCATTATTACAGATATTTGTGATTATTTACATGATGACTCGATATAAGGAAAAATAACTTCTAAAAAACCCTATAAGTAATGGGTGCATGAGGGGCAGGAGAGAAAAGGATATATGGAAAGGTGGGACAAAACAGGTGGTCAGCGGGACCAATTGGATTTTATGTCAATATTGATGTTTTGGAGCTGGGGATTAGGGTGGGATTGTAGCTTAAATTTAAATGTCTCATTTATTCTATCAATAAATTCGCCTATGGTTGTCATGCCGAGCGTTTCGTGTATTTCCACAATAGTCGTTCTTCTTTTAAACTTTCCTATTATTCGTAGGAATTTATTTTGAATCACTTGAAGATGATTCAAGTGCATTTTCGCTGCATTGTGCCAGGCAGGACAACCATAGGTGGTAATGGGCCTAATTAACCCTTTGTAGAGAGTAAGTTTGAGGGATTGACTGAGCGCGGGTGATTTTAGCAAATTATACAATCTTACTAGGATAACTTTAGTCTTGACCTTGATTTCAGATATATGCTTTTTCACAGGAGTTTGGAATCGATGTGTAAGCCTAAATACTTTACAGAGTCGGTTGGTGTGATCTTATCGCTACGAATAGTTAAAGTCGGCTTGGCCTTGGAGCTAGTAAATAAGATTGCTTCTGTTTTAGCAGCATTCACTTGAATTTTCCATTTCGTTAATTCACTGATTGTGAGAGAAGCAGCATTTTCTATTCTTCTAATAGCTTTGTTTATCGATTTGCTAGCTGAGTACAAAGCAATGTCATCAGCATAGCCTGCAATGAATACATTTCTCGGAATTCTGCTAAAAACAGAAGCAATGTACAAGTTGAATAAAACAGGCGAGAGAATAGACCCTTGTGGGACTCCCGCGACAATTTCTATTTTATTCGAAAGCGAAGTTTCGACTCGAACTCGGATATATCTATTTGAGAGATATGATAGTAAAATTTTACATAGATATTTAGGGACATTTAATCCTTCGAGTTTGTATATAAGGCCTGTGGGCCAAACAGAATCAAAGGCCTTCTCGCTGTCCAGGAGAAGAAGAACGGTATCTTCTTTCCGGTCTTTCGCGGATTTTATATCATTGGTAATTCTAACCAGCCGGTGGCAGGTCGAGTGTTCTGATCGAAAACCAAATTGATTGATAAGCATTAGTTGTAACTCTTCTATGGGTTTTTTGAGACGAGCTAAAATTATACGCTCAAAGAGTTTAGCCAATACCGGTAGGAGGCTAATAGGCGTATAGCTCACCGGATGCGAAGGGGGCTTACCGGGCTTTAGAATCGGAATGACCACCGCTCCTTTCCAGAGTTCCGGGAAATATTGTCTGAGGAGGCATGCATTGTATATCTTTGTTAGTAAACTTATTGCTTTAATTGGGAGGTTTTTTAGTGCTATATTGGGAATATTATCCACACCCGGGGCAGATTTATTTTTTAGTTTTTTGATAGCGGAAGTGATTTCACGGGGATTCGTGAGGAATTTTATGGGAGTTTCGATAGGGACTTTGAGGATAGTTGTTCGCACATGACCTGTGACTTGTTGTTCAAAGGATTTGTTGCCTCGGGAGGCCGATATTTCGTGTATTTGTGCGTAGTGTATGCAGAGTGTATTTGCCTTGTCGTGGTCTTCTGTGTGGAGTGTGTTGTTTGACTTTAGTGTGGGGATTTTTCTTCTACCTGTATTATTAAAATATTTTGCTACGCGCCAAATAGAGTGATCTTTTAAGTTTATGTTTCTGAGTTTGTTGTCCCAAGATGATTGTTTCCATTCGGTTAATTTAAGTCTGATTTCTTTTATCAGCTGATTGAGTTCGGATTTAAGGTAGCGATTTCGGGTTTTTTGCCATCTTGACCTAATGTAATTTTTTAACTTTATTAATGAGGCTATTTCGGGTGGGATAGGAGTGTGGGTGGAGGAATCCAGGGCTGTTTGAATGACTTGGGTGAAATGTGTTATGTGTTGATCTATTGCTTCAGTGTTGTTACAAGTAGGGTTTGGTGTAGAAATCTCATCATTTAAGGTATCCTTGAATTTATTCCAGTCGGTTTTCGCGTAGTTTAAAATTTTTGATGATTCTGGTGAGGTCGGTCGGCCAAATAGGGAGAAAAACAATGGTAGGTGATCGGATGGGGATTCGGAAAGTGTGGTGAAATTATTAATGATAGAGATGTTGTTTGTTAATAAAAGGTCAATAGTACTAGGAGTGTTTGAATTATGAGGGTAGTGTGTAGGAACGTCTGGAAAGAACAGATTAATTTTTTGTTCCGTCAAAAAATTTGAGAGAATCTTACCTGATTCGTTTGGCCTAGCAGAGGTCCAAGCCGTGTCCTTCGCATTGAAGTCTCCAACAATAATTGTTGGAGTACTATCCGAAAATAGGTGCCTCAATAGGTTTGTATCTATTGAGACATCCGGTGGATTGTAGATCGAGTAGATCTTCGTTTTTTTATTGTTTACTTGGACCTCTACTCCCACGTATTCGGTGAGCGACAGGAGATCATGCGGGAGAGTTCTATGTGACAAGGTTTTGTGGATCGCCACCGCAACACCACCACCTGCTTTGGCCGTTCTGTCTTCCCTGATCAGCGAGAAGTCTGGGAAGTTAATTTTCTTCGTTTTGCTGTTTAACTTAGTCTCTGAAATCAGACAAATTTTGATGTTATTTCTGTGGACGATGTGTAATAACTCGTCCAGATTAGGCTTGAGCGCAAAAATATTAATTGCTAATATGTTGGTTATGTTTGCTGGAGAATCGTAGGTGTGTTTGGGGAGGGTAAGAACAGGTGGACATAGGATGCGATGATTGTGATCCTATCAATTGGTGTAAGGGCTGTTTGGAGTTTAGAGCTCATCTCTTTAAGCTCTGAAAGGATTTCGGGGATTCTAAGGGTTGTTAGCTCGTCAAGGACTTGCTTCGCTGTAATTACATAGTTTTTAGTTCTACTTAAATGAGATTCGGGAACATGTGTTTCCATGGGGATGGTCCTAGGTTCAGCAGTGGGTGCAATAAGATTTCTTCTCGAGGTTTCCGCCGTCGGGAAGAAGGAAGCGTAGGTGGGCCTGGACGTGTTGGCAGCAGAACGCGGAGTTGGCACTGGGACTGCAGGAGACTGGAGGAACTGGATGTTCCTTTCCAGATTCTGGATCGTGGCCGAGTGAGGTGTGGCGGGCAATTCCAATGGCGCCATGCTGGGCCTGGCCGATTGGGCTCGTTTTTTCTGAGTTTCCATGAATTTTAGGCGCATGGAACACTCTCTGTAGCTGGCTGTGTGGGCGAGTCCGCAGTTTGCACACTTCAGGGTTTTGGAAGTGCAGACTTTTACGTCGTGGTTTGACGCACACTTGACGCATCTCAGGTTCAGGTTGCAATGTTGGCTTGCGTGGCCAAATCTCTGGCACCTGAAGCATTGGGTAGGTTGCTGGGATTTTACATATTTTTCTACCTTATATGTATGGTAGAAAATCGTTTTGATTTCAGCAAAGCTGCTCAAGGTTGTTTCCGGGCCAACCGTGATGGCGAAGATCGGTAATGGCCTGTTTTCTTTGGTGTCTCCGTCTTTGTTTACTTTCACGAACTGGCGAACGGAAAGTACGTTGATGCCGTGTTTTGATAACTCGGCTTGAATTTCGTCTTGTGAAAAACTGCTTGGAAGCCCTTTCAGAATATATTTTTTCGGTCGTTCACTTTTAAGACCGAAAGTGAAAAAATTTATATCTTGCCTTTTCAGGATACTTGCGATTTTAGATGGACGATCGTGGTACTTCCATTAAATTTCATCTTGAAATTTTTGTCTGTGGCGTTGCTCTGCAGAAAATTCATTAAGTTTTTTGTCTCCATTTTTTCATTCTCGATGATTAATGGAGGGACAGAAATTTGTTTTGGAGTCTCTTGAGGTCCATCAGAAGTGTCAGACGGTTTCGTAACGGTTTTTTTCGTTTTTTTTGGGTCTTCCATCGGAGGACTCATTTTGGCTTTCCTTTTTGGAGCCAAGGGAATTTTGAGGTTTTTTAAGTTTGACACTTTTGTGCTAAAACTTTTACTCGATTTAGAATTTCACTGTACTATAAGCGCTGTACGTTAGAAATTTATATTTCGCAGAGAGCGGTAGACATGCGTCCGCACGACACCGACTCAAAACAAATACTGACACCAAAGCCCCGTCTTCTGTGTGTGTGTGTGTGTGTATGTCTTTATGTTTGTGTGTTTCCGAAATTTTGATCCTAGGTTTCTCACGAACGAATGAAGCTATCGAGACCATCAATATTGGAATTGAAGCATTTCCATGTAACTTAGAGGGGATTAGATTTTGGGTGAAATTGGTGTAGTATGTATATTGTTATTAACAATTTTAATTATTTATCACGTTCTATTGCATTAGAATCAGCGCAAAATTTATATGAGAAAAGTTGTTCCCCATATTAAAATGCGTATTATGTGGAATGACTTTTTTCGCAAATTTGCATAATTAAGGAGGTATGACCGTCTCAACAATTGTGTGTGTAGTGAGTGAACGAATGAACACAGTGCTGTCATGAAGGTCTCAATCGAAGCATTTCCGTTCAGAATCGAGCGGATTGCATTTTGGATGACATTCGTGGAGTATATATGGAATGTTATTTACAATTGCAATTGTTTATACTGTAACGGGATTTTTTGGAAATTCCGTACAGGATTCATAACATCCCTACAGTGTCTACGGCATAGACACTCCATGGAAATCTTCAAGGGGGTAAATCCAATGGAAGGATTCCGAGTACGAAATCCTTCCCCCACGGGGAAAGGTATGTAACGGGATTTTTTGGAAATCCCGTACAGGATCCATGGCATCCCTCACAGGCAGTGTTGCCAGATCTACAGAAATTTCTGTAGATTCACAGAAAATTCGGACTATTCCCAGAATACAGACTCTGTGAATATTTTCACAGAAACTCCCTTTTATTTACAGAATTCTCCAGAATTTATTATGAAATGGCCGTCTTCGGGGCCGAATTCGAGAACAAATTTTAAAAAAATTGTACGTAAAATCTTTGAACACGTATCCAAATTCTTTAATAAAATTAAGAAGGAAGGGTCTTTTATCAACCGATCATAACGATCACGGATGCCCGGATGGTAATCAATGGAACCATCTAGTGGCGAGATGGCGAAATTTAAATGTAACGTACATAAGAGTACATTGGCTAAGCAGAATTTGGACATAACGTTGTTCCGTAATAACTTTTCGATAGAACACAAAAACATTCAATTCTCTTCGAATATCACTTTATAGAACATATTGAAGGGATTTTTTTTGACACACACACTTTATGTACAAAAATCTCATAAAAAAATGTGTTAAAGTCATATCAGATGGGTAGAAAAGGGAAAATTTCGAAGATATTGCAAATGTGGTTTTCAACGTCACCGGCCACGATATGGATGAATATTTAGCTAGTAAAATACTGAACTTATAGAAACAATATCTTCTAAAAAAATATTGGACGCAGAGGTTAATTTACCGCCAGTTCTCCAAGCTGACAGTAATTTTCCATATACGAGTGGCAGCACTGACGAGTGTGAACACAAACTATTGCTTGTAACTATTTTTCTGAGACACCCATTGGCTGGAAACGGTGTGTGCCAGTCATATTTACTCACAATACCCGTGGTTATCATTTTCTCAACGACCTGACACATTCGAGTATTCAAATAAATTTATTGAAAACGTTATAATCAGATCCGCCTATTTTCCTATCAGCCATTATTGTAATTGAAATTCCTGGCTTGATGCTTTTCGAAGTTATTATTACGAGTTTAGAACGAGTCTCCAGGTTAGTGTATTGCCACTTTTGTTATAGAGTAATAAATCTATCCCATTTATAAATTCAGTAAAATAGCCCTTTCGATTTTTTTCAAACGTCAACTCAGACATATAAAATCAATTTCATAAAATAGATTGGAAAGTTTACTAATGGGGAGGGTGGGGCAATGGCTATAATTTAAATAATATGCTGACTCAAAACTTCAGCTATTCCATATTTGCATGGAAAAATCAGGAATGTTACAGCATTGACACCGAGTGGTGACAAAATGGTAATTTCTGTTATTTTTGGAATTTTCTTATATACGATGGAAATTTAAACATGGAAAAAATTTGAATATTGTTTAAAAGTTTTGAAATTCGCAAAATTTTGAATATTTACAAGAATTTCAAGAGGAGAAGAAGAACGCCGAATTGGGAATGTTCGAAGGTGTTTTTACCTTCAACCATGGAGACGAGAGAATAGGTCTCTATTCGCCATGCCTTCAACGCTCGTTTCTTCCCCCCCCCCCCATCAACACCATTTTAAATGTTGCCAAGGAAGGTAAAGTTTCTAGTTTTGAAAGTTCTTTAAATATTAAAATCTTTTGAGATATGCGCAATTTAGGGATCTACAGCTTACCAAATCATGTACCAAGTATATACCTTTTATCTCAAATGTCATGACATTGGTTGCATTATTCAGTATTACGAATTTGCCATTCACGTTTAGTATTTGATGATTATGGGTAAGATTTTTGCAAAATCCGCGGTAATTACCAGCCAAATTCTGATGACTATTGGTCGAATATACTTGTAACGATAGACTCAATAACACATGTAATTTTTTGGAAAATGAAAAATGGCGGATTCATCCGAGGGTGGTTGTTCTTCGTCAAATGAAACTCAAATGGTTAAAGGACATGGCGGAAATGAAAAAAGTCGCGTTTCGGGAGCGAACCATGAATAAAGTAAAAAAGCTAAGCGTAAGAAATATGCTCAGAAATATAATGAGTCCTGGAGATCGAATGAGGATTTCAGGAAATGGTTGCAGCCAAGTCAGAAAGGCGCAGAACTTTTTCGGTGTGGAATTTGTAAAAAGGATTACAGCACAGCTGGAGGGAAACCAGATTTATATAAGCATTGTGAGGGAAAAGCGCACCACCTGGCTGCCAGTCAATTACGCCAACAAATTCCAATTCACAATGCATTCCGGGAATCTACGGCCTTATCTGCAGCAGTGAAAGCAGCGGAAATTAAGATAGCTGCGTTTCATGCTCAACAAAATCTGGCAACCAATGGAGTTGATTCAATGGTAGAACTAATGAAGGATATTTTTAAGGCCTCGCCTACAGCGCAAAATTTGACTTGTGGACGTACTGAATGTACAGCGATTCTGAACAACGTCACAGGTCGTCATGGACTTGCGGAAACTTTGGAGTTCATCAAAAAAACAAAATTGTCTTTATTGGTTGACGAAACTACGGATGTCAGCTCAATAAAACAATTTGCAATGAGTGTTCGTTTTTTTGATGGACGGGAGTTAGTTGACAGGTTCTTGGCCTTAATCCCTTTGGAAGATGCGACTGCCAATAATTTGTACAACGTAGTTACAAACTTCTTTGTCAAGCACGAGGTTCCCTACAGAACAAATTTGATCGGGTTTGCAGCAGATGGGGCCAATGCAATGTTTGGTGTCCACCATTCATTGGCAGTATTATTGAAGAATGACATTGGACATCATTTGTATCTACAAAAGTGTATTTACCATTCATGGGCATTGAGTGCCAGTGCAGCCTGTAGCACACTGCCATGTCTAGTTGAAGATGTCGCTCGAGACATCTGGAATTATTTTAAGAACAGCTATAAACGACAACAAAGATTGGCAGTAGCTCAGACAATTTTAAATCTAAAACCCCACAAACTCCTTCGCCTAGCTGAAACGCGATGGTTGTCTCTGATACAAGCCGTACGAAGACTTCTTGAGCAGTACGACGCACCCATTTTATATTTTTGTACAGAGGTTACCAATGACAGACTAGTCTCTCCTGGAACGATCCACCAAAGGCTAAAAGATCCACACACAAAAATGTATCTCCAGTTTCTGTCAGCGATTCTACCGTTCTTCACGGACTTGAATCTGGAAACGCAAACAACGAAAACTCAGATCCATCACATTCATGAAAGAGTCTTCAGAGTCTACAAGAGTTTGCTCGATTGCTTCCTAAAGTCTACATATGTAGCTTAAACACCTCTTGAAAAGATTAATTTCCGAGACCCTCATAATCACTGTCCCATTGACAAGGTTTATCTTGGGGGCGATTTGACTGTGGTAATTGAACAAGGAAAGTGCAAATTGAACTCAACTCAACTGACAGAGTTCAGGGTCAGTTGTCTTAGTTTTTACATTGAAGCTTACACTGAGGGAAAAATATACTTCGGCCCAACAATTTCATTTTTCAGAGTAATAGGCATTCCTAAAAAATGAAATTTCGTCGTTGCATTTAATCTCTGACAATTACAATTAAATGTAATCAAGTGAATCGCTTAACTCCAAACAATTGTATGACAATTGACCTGGGTTGAACATTATTTTTATTAATTTTATTAATTTGAAAATAAAAAAATAATTAATTCGGGATTCTTAATTATTACTGTACAAATTCACCTAAGACCCTCTGTCTCATAAGTATCACGTAGAGTTATATGATTAACATCATTGGTAGTTAATTAATGTCACTTGGGTTTCACTAAATCAATAAAATTCATTGTTTTATAAATATCTATTTCTCTGAAACATGGTAATATTGGGCCGAAGTATATTTTTCCCTCAGTGTATGGACAAATTGTGAAACGGTTCAATTTCGCTGACCCCCACGTCCAAAACTTGAAGCAGTTTTCAGCGATATCCAAATAGGCACACTTTCAGTAAAAACTGATTGTATGCAATGGAGATTTTTTTTTGAGAAAGTGAACAAGAAATATTCACAGAAATCTGCAGAAATTCTACCCTATCGACTACAGACTTTGAGAGTGACGGGTCTGGCAACACTGCTCACAGGGTCTACCATTCCCCACGCCGTTACCCCACCACTCTGCCTACTACGAGTGGGGAGTCGCGAGGCCTACTGCTACGCACTCATCACTCTACCAGGCAGAGCCGCTTAGGCAGGCTCCCAGTGCAGTCCACTGGTCAGTTCTCTCCCGAGTCCCTCCGGGTTGACTACCAATGTTGGCCATTGGTTGTAGCTCTCTTGCTCTCTCTCTCTCTGTAAATGCGCTGTTGTCGCCTCCCGGCATCTTGTCGGTTCGCGTTTGGTCAGAGGATGCCGACCTGCCCTCTGGAGGTAGCTCTCTATGTCTAGAGCCACTTCGGCTCGCCGCCCGGTAATACCGATTATAGGGTGTGTCCCGGGAGTCTGGACCCTCCAAGGCTCTCTGCTTCACGGCACTCTGCTCTCTAACCCATGCTATCTGTGGAGTGACCTTGAGAACATGCCGCCATGTTCTCGGTTACTGTACACCAGGACCCTGTAGAGCCACGTACCATCCACTACGACGCGATTCTAGGTTTTTTAGTAATTAACGCGATTTTGGGACCCCGATCCTCTCTCCACGACCTAGCATACTGAGCGAACCGAGCCTTCCCGCCTTCCATTCCCATACTGTGATCTCAGCTAGTGCTAATTCGCGGGTAGTTCAATTCACCGTGTAAGTTGGATCTTCGGATTCCCATCGGTGAATTGATTTTAACATTAGATTTTGGTGTCCCAGCATTATCACCTTGGTGTTTTGGATCCGCGATAATGCTGGGTGGAATTTTTGGATTTATTGGCCCCGGGGCCGTATTGGATGTTTGGATTCCTGGCCCGCCGGATTGTGTGTTGTTTGTCGCGAGACTGATGTTAAGCTGCCATCAGTCTGTCCTCTAGTTCTCTTTTTGTTGTTTCTTGTTTTCGTTACCTTTGGTCCATAAAAAGGTAGCTGGCGCCCTCACTTTTAGGCTTGGTATGCGGGGATGGGCGAAGGTAACAACTCTCCTTGGTTCTCGGAATAGAATCGAGAAAAAGTGTTACAATACGGTTCCACCGGGTTAAATATTAAAGTTAGCGGGAAACTTATCTGAAGAAAACTATTCCTTATATGAAAATACACATTTTATGTTGAATGACTTTTTTCCGAAATTTGCATAATTAGGGGGTATGACCGTCTCAACAATTATGTATGTAATAAGTAAATGAATGAACCCAGCGCTGTCATGAAGTTCTCAATCGAAACCTTTCCATTCAGAATGGCGCGGATTGCATTTTGGATAGTATTCGTGCAGTACATGCAATGTTATTAACAATTGCAATTGTTTATACGATTCCACTGGGTAAGATATTAAAGTTAGCGGAAAACCTATCTCAAGAAAACTATTTCTTATGTTTGTATAAAAAGTATGAAAATTCTTTGGTCTCATTCCTCCAACTCCGGCCATTGTAGCGGTCTTCAATAAAAAACTCTCCAATAAGTAAAAAACAACAAAACAACAATTCTTCTTGTAAACCATGTTTACACCACAACCACTTCTTGTAAAAAGTATGAAAATACTTTTTTTACGTGAAATGACTTTTTTCCATAATTTGCATAATTAAGGAGGTATGGTCATCCGAGTAATTTGAAATACCGGAAGAACGCATATCACCAGGGTCGTTCCTTACACAAAAATGCACATTCAGTATGACTTTTTTCAATATAGGTTAAAACATATCGCAAGTTGAACTAAAATATACTTGGCGAATGAATATGTCGACAATTGTGGGAAGGATGTCAAAGAGCGGGATAATTAGGAACGTACACAGGTAGAGAGCGTAACTAGACGGACGAATTTCAGTTGAATATTTTTATGCGGCTTAAAAATCAACCTAAATCGATCGCGTGCAGTAATTATTAGTCACAAGTCCAATTATTGATATCAATATTGAGTTTGCTCATCACCCTGGTTGCCTGCTTATGCTGTGCTGAAATACCAAATCGGGATGTTTTGTTTGTGCCCCATCTGGGGCACACACATTTGCACACCACTAGTTGTGTTTTATGTTTTTTTTTCATAGAATTGATCATATTCGAGTTATGGTCATTTGTTTATAAAAATGACTGAAACCCCACTTTTATTTATTTAATTGCCATCTTTTCCGGGGTCATTCATATGCAGATTTAACTTTTCTCTGTTCACATTATTGAAAACCACCATAATAGCTTAAAAAATTATCAGTGAAAAATTCCCCTGACGAGATCCTATGACGACTGTTTTTTTCAAAATGATCGAAAATCAATACAGAAGATATATTTCAAATTTCATTCAAATAAACAATGGCGTATTTGAGATATCTCCATTTGTTTATATAATTGTTGTTAAAATTTTTATTAAAAAAACGAAAAAATACGTGTCTTTTTTTTTTTTTTTTTTTTTTTTTTCGTGCTGAGGAACAGATATGTGCATTTTTATGCAAATCCGAGACCATCGGGTTCCCAGTCCGACGATTTCACGTGGAATGTCCCATATGTACTGGACCAATTCGATCCAAAATCTAATTCGGTCTAAGTTAAATGAAACTTTTCCGTTTGAGTCATCAACAACTTCGATCGAATGATCCGTTCACAAGAAATCGTTGACCGAAAATTTTGATCACATACATACATCGTCACACACACACACACACACACACACAAGACGGGGCTTTGGTGAGTATTTGGTTTGAGTCGGTGTCGTGCGGACGCATGTCTACCGCTCTCTGCGAAATATAAATTTCTAACGTACAGCGCTTATAGTACAGTGAAATTCTAAATCGAGTAAAAGTTTTAGCACAAAAGTGTCAAACTTAAAAAACCTCAAAATTCCCTTGGCTCCAAAAAGGAAAGCCAAAATGAGTCCTCCGATGGAAGACCCAAAGAAAACGAAAAAAACCGTTACGAAACCTTCGACTAGTGCGAGTTCAGTTCCCGCTCGCCCCGACAAACCCTCCGACACTTCTGATGGACCTCAAGAGACTCCAAAACAAATTTCTGTCCCTCCATTAATCATCGAGAATGAAAAAATGGAGACAAAAAAATTAATCAATTTTCTGCAGAGCAACGCCACAGACAAAAATTTCAAGATGAAATTTAATGGAAGTACCACGATAGTCCATCTACGAACGCTCGAGGACTACAACAAAATCGCAAGTATCCTGAAAAGGCAAGATATAAATTTTTTCACTTTCGGTCTTAAAAGTGAACGACCGAAAAAATATATTCTGAAAGGGCTTCCAAGCAGTTTTTCACAACACGAAATTCAAGCCGAGTTATCAAAACACGGCATCAACGTACTTTCCGTTCGCCAGTTCGTGAAAGTAAACAAAGACGGAGACACCAAAGAAAACAGGCCATTACCGATCTTCGCCATCACGGTTGGCCCGGAAACAACCTTGAGCAGCTTTGCTGAAATCAAAACGATTTTCTACCATACATATAAGGTAGAAAAATATGTAAAATCCCAGCAACCTACCCAATGCTTCAGGTGCCAGAGATTTGGCCACGCAAGCCAACATTGCAACCTGAACCTGAGATGCGTCAAGTGTGCGTCAAACCACGACGTAAAAGTCTGCACTTCCAAAACCCTGAAGTGTGCAAACTGCGGACTCGCCCACACAGCCAGCTACAGAGAGTGTTCCATGCGCCTAAAATTCATGGAAACTCAGAAAAAACGAGCCCAATCGGCCAGGCCCAGCATGGCGCCATTGGAATTGCCCGCTACACCTCACTCGGCCACGATCCAGAATCTGGAAAGGAACATCCAGTTCCTCCAGTCTCCTGCAGTCCCAGTGCCAACTCCGAGTTCTACTACCAACACGTCCAGGCCCACCTACGCTTCCTTCTTCCCGACGGCGGAAACCTCGAGAAGGAATCTTATTACACCCACTGCTGAACCTAGGACCATCCCAATGGAAACACATGCTCCCGAATCTCATTTAAGTAGAACTAAAAACTATGTAATTACAGCGAAGCAAGTCCTTGACGAGCTAACAACCCTTAGAATCCCCGAAATCCTTTCAGAGCTTAAAGAGATGAGCTCTAAACTCCAAACAGCCCTTACACCAATTGATAGGATCACAATCATCCCATCCGATGTCCACCTGTTCTGACCTTCCCCAAACACACCTACGATTCTCCAGCAAACATAACCAACATATTAGCAATTAATATTTTTGCGCTCAAGCCTAATCTGGACGAGTTATTACACATCGTCCACAGAAATAACATCAAAATTTGTCTGATTTCAGAGACTAAGTTAAACAGCAAAACGAAGAAAATTAACTTCCCAGACTTCTCGCTGATCAGGGAAGACAGAACGGCCAAAGCAGGTGGTGGTGTTGCGGTGGCGATCCACAAAACCTTGTCACATAGAACTCTTCCGCATGATCTCCTGTCACTCACCGAATACGTGGGAGTAGAGGTCCAAGTAAACAATAAAAAAACGAAGATCTACTCGATCTACAATCCACCGGATGTCTCAATAGATACAAACCTATTGAGGCACCTATTTTCGGATAGTACTCCAACAATTATTGTTGGAGACTTCAATGCGAAGGACACTGCTTGGACCTCTGCTAGGCCAAACGAATCAGGTAAGATTCTCTCAAATTTCGTGACGGAACAAAAAATTAATCTGCTCTTTCCAGACGTTCCTACACACTACCCTCATAATTCAAACACTCCTAGTACTATTGACCTTTTATTAACAAACAACATCTCTATCATTAATAATTTCACCACACTTTCCGAATCCCCATCCGATCACCTACCATTGTTTTTCTCCCTATTTGGCCGACCGACCTCACCAGAATCATCAAAAATTTTAAACTACGCGAAAGCCGACTGGAATAAATTCAAGGATACCTTAAATGATGAGATTTCTACACCAAACCCTACTTGTAACAACACTGAAGCAATAGATCAACACATAACACATTTCACCCAAGTCATTCAAACAGCCCTGGATTCCTCCACTCCCATCCGCTCAACCAAATCCACCCACACTCCTATCCCACCCGAAATAGCCTCATTAATAAAGCTAAAAAATTACATTAGGTCAAGATGGCAAAAAACCCGAAATCGCTACCTTAAATCCGAACTCAATCAGCTGATAAAAGAAATCAGACTTAAATTAACCGAATGGAAACAATCATCGTGGGACAACAAACTCAGAAACATAAACTTAAAAGATCACTCTATTTGGCGCGTAGCAAAATATTTTAATAATACAGGTAAAAGAAAAATCCCCACACTAAAGTCAAACAACACACTCCACACAGAAGACCACGACAAGGCAAATACACTCTGCATACACTACGCACAAATACACGAAGTATCGGCCTCCCGAGGCAACAAATCCTTTGAACAACAAGTCACAGGTCATGTGAGAAAAACTATCCTCAAAGCCCCTATCGAAACTCCCATAAAATTCCTCACGAATCCCCGTGAAATCACTTGCGCTATCAAAAAACTAAAAAATAAATCTGCCCCGGGTGTGGATAATATTCCCAATATAGCACTGAAAAACCTCCCAATTAAAGCAATAAGTTTACTAACAAAGATATACAATGCATGCCTCCTCAGACAATATTTCCCGGAACTCTGGAAAGCAGCGGTGGTCATTCCGATTCTAAAGCCCGGTAAGCCCCCTTCGCATCCGGTGAGCTATAGGCCTATTAGCCTCCTACCGGTATTGGCTAAACTCTTTGAGCGTATAATTTTAGCTCGTCTCAAAAAACCCATAGAAGAGTTACAACTAATGCCTATCAATCACTTTGGTTTTCGATCAGAACACTCGACCTGCCACCAGCTGGTTAGAATTACGAATGATATAAAATCCGCGAAAGACCGGAAAGAAGATACCGTTCTTCTTCTCCTGGACAGCGAGAAGGTCTTTGATTCTGTTTGGCCCACAGGCCGTATATACAAACTCGAAGGATTAAATGTCCCTAAATATCTATGTAAAATTTTACTATCATATCTCTCAAATAGATATATCCGAGTTCGAGTCGAAACTTCGCTTTCGAATAAAATAGAAATTGTCGCGGGAGTCCCACAAGGGTCTATTCTCTCGCCTGTTTTATTCAACTTGTACATTGCTTCTGTTTTTAGCAGAATTCCGAGAAATGTATCCATTGCAGGCTATGCTGATGACATTGCTTTGTACTCAGCTAGCAAATCGATAAACAAAGCTATTAGAAGAATAGAACATGCTGCTTCTCTCACAATCAGTGAATTAATGAAATGGAAAATTCAAGTGAATGCTGCTAAAACAGAAGCAATCTTATTTACTAGCTCCAACGCCAAGCCGACTTTAACTATTCGTAGCGATAAGATCACACCAACCGACTCTGTAAAGTATTTAGGCTTACACATCGATTCCAAACTCCTGTGGAGAAAGCATATATCTGAAATCAAGGTCAAGACTAAAGTTATCTTAGTAAGATTGTATAATTTGCTAAAATCACCCGCGCTCAGTCAATCCCTCAAACTTACTCTCTACAAAGGGTTAATTAGGCCCATTATCACCTATGGTTGTCCTGCCTGGCACAATGCAACGAAAATGCACTTGAATCATCTTCAAGTGATTCGAAATAAATTCCTACGAATAATAGGAAATTTTAAAAGAAAAACGACTATTGTGGAAATACACGAAACGCTCGGCATGACAACCATAGGCGAATTTATCGATAGAATAAATGAGACATTTAAATTTAAGCTACAATCCCATCCTAATCCCCAGCTCCAAAACATCAATATTGACATAAAATCCAATTGGTCCCGCTGACCATCTGTTTTGTCCCACCTTTCCATATATCCTTTTCTCTCCTGCCCCTCATGCACCCATTACTTATAAGGTTTTTTAGAAGTTATTTTTCCTTATATCGAGTCATCATGTAAATAATCACAAATATCTGTAATAATGAAAAATTAGTTTACACTTCTTTCAAATTAGATATAAAGCCAACGGCTGGTGATCTAGAACGTAGCACTTAAGATATTAATACTGTATATAGTATGTATATATGACAAATGTTAATAAACAATTTTCAAGTCAAGTCAAGGGCTTTGGTGTAGTGGGTAGAGTGTCTGCCTACTATTCTAAAGGTCCCTCGTTCGATTCCCGCTCACTGCAAATATTTTTTCTGAAAATATTTTCTCACGGATTCCAACCGATGGCAGGAACGTTCCGTGTGTGCTATCGGCGGTATCCATGAAGTGAGACCGTGGGCCGGGACCGAATGCGACCCGTCGCTAGGGGGGGGGGGGGGAAGGGAGGGTTCCATCGTAGACGCCCGTCATCCCTCGTTCGATTCCCGCTCACTGCAAATATTTTTTCTGAAAATATTTTCTCACGGACTCCAACCGATGGCAGGAACGTATCACAGGGGTTTCTGGAGGTTTACCCTGTGATTGGAAATGCGATGAGCTGAAATGGCGAAGTCGGCCCCAGCCGCAATGGGTGGGTACTCTGATCCGTAGTATTGCCCATGAAGTAATGCCTACCAGCGGTTATGTGGGTGAATACGAATAGAGAAAGAGTAGAAAAAAAACACACACACACACACATACGGATCTCAGTCGGGGCTTTGGCGTAGTGGTAGAGTATCTGCCTACTCCACTCGAAGGTCCTAGGGTCGCGCCCGGCCGCTGGAGAATATTTTTTCAAAATATTTTCTCATGGATTCCGACCGATGCAGGAACTTCTGTGTGTGCTATCGGCGGTACCCATAAAATGACACCGCCCGGCCGAGCGGGAACCTAACCCGACGCAGGGGGGGGGGTCCATCATAGGCGCCGCCCATCGTAGCACAAGGGTTTCTGGAGGTTTACCCTGTGTTTAGAAATACGATGGCCTAAAAATGGCGAAAGTCGACCCCAGCCGCTTGGGTGGGTGTCCGGTACGCCCCCTGAAGGAATGCTTACACGGCCGCTACCGGAGGCGTACAAATGAGAGGGACGGAGGAAAAAAAACATACGGATCGTTTGTTTTAAATAGTCTAGAATGGTCAGAAATGCCATGAAACGTGGAGATCTGAGGGAAAATCGATTTTTCATTGTCGGGGGCAAAACAATAACTTCCCCTATCGGGAACCTAGGTGGAAAATACCAAGCTTTGACAATAAGGCCAAGGTTGGCTAAAGCTAGGTTTACCTAGCCTTGGCATACACAGCTACGGTCAAGCTTGATCCTATGAATACGCCACGGAAAGTCCAAGCTTGGCAATATCATCGGAGTCCAAGCTTGGAATCCAAGACTGTACCTGGCATGATCCAAGCTTGGTATTCTAAGCTTGAACTCCGAATGCTTAACCAAGCTTGGCCGTTCATCGGTTACCGAGATAAATCCTAGGTTGGGAATCACGTCAGATCCCAAGCTTGGAATCCAAGACTGTACCTAGCATGACCCAAGCCTGGTATTCGAAGCTTGAACTCCGAATGCTTAACCAAGCTTGCCCATTCATCGGTTACCGAGATAGACCCTAGCTTGGTAATCATATCAGATCCCAAGCTTCGGATCCAAGACTGTACTTAGCGGGATCCAAGCTTAGTATTCTAAGCTTGAACTCCGAATGCTTAACCAAACTTGGCCGTCCATCGGTTATCGAGATAGACCCTAGCTTGGTCATCACGTCAGATCCCAAGGTTGGGATCTAAGACTGTACCTAGCATGATCTAAGCTTGAACTTCGAGTGCTTAACCAAACTTGACGGTCCATCGGTTACCAAGATAAATCCTTGTTTGGTAATAACATCAGAGTCCAAGTTTCAGATCCCAAATTGTACCTACCATCGTCCAAGCTTGATATTTCGAACTCGAACAGAAAGTTTTGTTATAATCGCCTATATTAGATGTGATATTTTTTTTTAGTTATAGAGCATTCGACAACAGTAAAAGTTTGATAAATTCTTAAGATTGACATTAAAATCAATTGTAAAACTTCTGGAATCGGCTTGTTTGAATTTAAAAAGAGACTGTTACGTGGAAACGGGTCATTTCGTTGGACGTTTCATGAAGATGCGAAGTATGTGTAACGAGGTTAAGTAGTTGTCCTTAGGCGGTTGACGCGTAATGTCCCATCACTCCCCATTTAAGACACATAAATACATTGTTATCATTTTTTTAACCCACTTGTTTTGTGATTACCCTACAAAAGTGACTGCCCTACCCGACAATCGATGGGTGATAACATTCTTCATCCACGAAAACACCCGTGAAAATCGACAAAAAACACCCATCATATTAGTATTTCCCAGTGCTAAATTCAGGTAAATAGCCCATTAAAAACATCAAATAATTAGAACCGCATAAATGACATGTAACACTTCTTCTTATTTATAGATGTTTCACTTGGCGTTACAGTGACATTTTCATTACTACATGATGTCAGGCATTCGTAAATACTGTAGCTCCCGAAATAGAGTTGCACAACATCGGTATTTAAAAAAATTGCAAAAAGTAGATGATGATACTTGGGCCAATATCAGTTCTGATGAAGATGAGACTTGTCAACTACCAAGGACTATAAGTGTGGACAACGAAGATGAATGGATAGAGGTGGACACTGCAGATGAGTACGTGAATGTGAACAGCGATGATGAGTCAGTGATTGAGCCGAAATGCAACCATGAGGATGGAACTTTTACCGGAAAGAAAGCTCAAAATTTATTGAGTGACGGATCTTCGATGGACGAAAAGGATTTCACTGCTTTTACACCAAATGCTTCTTTCGATTTAAATTACTTTGAGCTAGATAGTGACAGTTCCCGGTCTCAGCAGGCTGTAAGTGAA